>OZ024933.1:30294417-31544417 GCA_964017235.1 Sabellastarte sp. h YS-2021 | reverse complement strand
AAGGACAGCTAATTTGTGCATTGTGTATTTTTGTAATAATTATGTTGGGCTTAATAGGTAAAACTGCTCAAAATGGTTAACGTTGTTAGTGAAATGCTTTCTGTGCCTTCCTAAGGTCCAGTTCTAGGTCATTACTCTTTTATTCTGGTCAAAAAATTGATCTACCGAAATGCGAATTACGCTGAACACATCCTACCCAAATATGAGGAAGATTGAATGTAGTTCAACCACAGCTGAAGTTAGACATTCTTTTTTGGCTGTGACCCGAGAAAAAAGGTATGACCTAGGTTTAAGGATGAGTTGTTGATGGCCCCTGCATTTTAGTAACTGGACCATTTTACAGACATGCCATTACAAAATATTTTAACTGACATCTAGCTTATAAGCTGTTGTTAATTGTAATAGTGAAAAAAATTAGATATTAGAAACAAATCGAAAGATGTAATATTCTTATTCCTTTTTTTTTAGTTTCACACCTTTTTTCACACAGAGTTTTCGCACCTTTGTAACATTTATGTGCTGGTTTTGCATTTGATTCAGAAAAAATGTTACAAAGGCATCTAAATTACAAATAAAAGTATTTTAAGTGTTTTGGATTCTCTAGACGAATCAATTACTATCCCCAATTATGTTGTGGTTTCAGAAATGGACCTATCCAAACTGGACTCAAGTTTGATCCAGTTGCTGGCTTTGCAGCAAGTGAAACAGATGTTCTCCAAGACATCATCCAAGCAGGAATACAAGCCTACACAAAACACAGTCAGCATGCCCCCACAGTTACCTGTTACAGGTTTGCACATGTGCTAGAAGCTCATTGTTAGTTTAACCCCCGAACAGGTATTCCAGTTAAATTTTAACAAGTAATCACCGGTCGTAGTAGTGTGACTTTTGAATTAAAATTGTAGCATAATCATGAATAGTTGTATAGAATGATGGTGTTATGTGATACTGGCTAGTTTTCACAGTAATGTAAAGACATACAGAAAAATTTGAGATATGGTTTAACATCTGTTTTAATAATAATAGTGCTACTGTAAACTAATGTAATTGAGCTGTTTAAGTCATTTATCAGACTTGTGTTATTTTTCAGTGGACCATGAGGTGCGTGCCCGAGCCTTACTTTGCCCTTTGACAGGGCAGGGAGAGCCCATCCCCATGGTGTACAGAAGTCTCGGCATTGGCATGGGTAAGTTTGATACATCTGTATAAATCTTAGTATATTATACTTCCCTTTCTAGTATTACTACCATCTATAACATGACCTAGTTTTGTCATTTTTAGCATGGATAAATACTGGGCAGAAAATTGAGCAAGGAGTAGGGATGGATCGAGAAGACTGTTGTTTTGGTGTTGAAAGCGTTTTACTGAAATAACGTGATGAGATTTTACAGCTGCCACTTCGCTTGTCAAACAGGTGGAATACTTAAAATATTACAGACATACCCAAAACCCGAAGAAATTATAAGTTTTATCTCGTGTTTTCATACATTTGCAGACTTTTATAGCAATTATGTTGAGGAGAACTGCCATATTTTGGTTATGACGCTTTATAACCTCAATCTCATTTGTAATCTCATATAATTAAAGGAAAACTTAAAATATCGGAAACAAACCAGAAATCTGAAGAAAGTTCCAATTATTTGACCCATATTTTGTGTATTTGGGGACTTCTAATGCAATTTCGTTGAGAGGAAATATTCATATTTGGTTGGGGTGTACTAAAACATAAGTCTTGGAATTGGAACAGTTTTGCATTGGCGACCTCCCAATGTCCACATTTTGATTCCAGCCCATCCTGCTAAGGAGTGCTCCTTTTATTGATTTATTTTTACACAAGACATTTTTATGAGGTCTTATTGACCAAGTGTTCATTAGCAACATGTAGTATTCACTGAGGGCATTCCCTGGTATGAAATTGGGAATGAAAGCGAAGCAAAACATCACAACTTTGATTTTAAATGATCTATGTTATTTCAGATAGCTCCTAGCTGGGATATGGGTAAAATGATACTTTTAACTTGTTTTATTTTACCCCACAGCCTTTAAGGGCTGTGCAGGTATTGTTTTCAACCATGGCATCCAAACCGGTGGGTGGGCAACCTGAAAAAGCTTGTCTAGGCTGAATCTTGAAGCCATGAGTTGAAGGATTTTAATGAGTGATAGGGACATTGGTTAGGGGTGTTGGTATGTACCATCATGGTGTGACCTTGATTTGACCTTTTCACCTTTGCTGTAGTGACCTAGACCATAAAAGATCTTGTCTAGGCTGTATCTCCTGAAGCGTAATGCATAGGAAGTTGATACTTGGTGGGGTCATTAGTTAGAGGATGTAGGTGTACAACATCATGGTGTGACCTTGATTTGACCTTTGACCTTGCTGTAGTGACATTGACTCGTAAAAACTTGTCTGGGCTATGTCTTGGAAACTGTAAGGTTAATACACAGTACGGACATTGGTCAGGGGGTGTAGGTATGTAACATTGTCGTGTGACCTTGACTTGACCTTGCCGTAGTGTTGATAGGGACAAAATTGGGGAGGGGGGACTTGATGTTATGATGGACTTGATATGACCTTTGATCTTGCCCTTGACGTTTGAATCTTGTCCATGCTATATCTCAGAAATAATAAAAACAATACAAAATTATTCATTATAGTTATGTATCCGTTGTCCGGGGATACACAATTTTGCTTGACAAAATAAATATATTGTAGATTTAATGACTGAAATTCATATAATAGTGGATGATTATGTTTTTCTAATATAAATGGCATACAGAAGATGGGTTCCATCAAAGTACCCACTTAAAAGCTGTGGTGTGAGTGATGACCTGTCTGGGGATATGGTGACGCCGAGTTGGCCCAATCTTGTGTATTAGTAGAAATGCTGCTGCTGCAATTGTAGGAGTAATATATTATCCAGCACATTTTGATTTACTAATGGGTGTTCATGTCTCCCTGGTAAGGTGAATTAAGAGAAAATATCACACTTCAAAGAAATCATGAATAAGAAAAGGTGATCTTATGCCATATTTCTTGCAATATCTTCATCATGCCCTGTTATGCTAGTGACAGAACAATAAAATGTGTCAATTCTTCACTAAATATTCATGTTTCATTGTATTTTCAGGAGCTGATATGGATGCGTGTCTCCACAAGTTTGGCACCTGCAACTTTGTATCTCCAAAACATGCTTGTATTTTCTATGATGAGGTCAGTACTCTGAAAAACCTTGTTTGAATTTGTTATTGATCTAAGAGAAGGAACCCCCTCAAATTTTGAGTTTCATGTAGTTTAGTTAACATGGACATCTTATTATGCTTAACACAATTTTGATGTAGGTGAATATGGGCATGAATCCTTGGACTACCATAGAAATTTCACTCTACACTAACTTAGATACTGGTGTAAAAGTGAACCCCCCCCCCCCCATAGGAAGTGAAATAAAAATTTAAAAAATTAAAGAAAAATAAAAAGAAAGTTAAAGGGAGTTCAGTCTCAAGCCACTTAGTGCCATGTTAAAGAGTGTTCATTTGACAGGTCCTTTTTAGTCACCACAATGTACACATTTACCTTGTACAGTTCTATTACCAGTCCATTAATTTTTACAATTTGTTGCATTATTTGACACTTGTTTCTAGGCAACTCGTCACTTCGAGTTGATGAACTACAGTGAGCATGGTACCACAGTAGACAACGTGTTGTACTCGTGTGACTTCTCAGAGAAACAAGTCCAATCCTCTCGTCCATCCAAACTTGTGTCTAGTGTCAGAAAACTTGTCAAAAAAGGGAAAAACAAAAAGGTAACTTATAAAAATGTTAATTTCTTGCCCAAGGTAGATTTGTGTCGTATTCAAAATCTGATAATTACAAAGTATAGCTGATATAATGACAAACACAAAATGTACTTCAAATTAAACCCCACATAATTCTTGTTAATTAAATATATTATCAGTGTCTATTGACACATCATGTTATGTAGCAATTGATGATTAATTTCAGGTTAAAGAGGAAGCTGAAGTGAAGGTACCAGTAGGTGACCCTAATAGAGAGTACATGAGTGGAACAGCATACAAGGTAAGTATGCCAAGCCTGTGTAAAATACTACACTGATAAAATATGATAACATGAATGTAAAAATTGAAATAGTATATTTTTACCACAGTGAATAATTTTGAGAAATCACTCCAAAACAAGACGTTTAATATTTTTATGTTTTACCTGTTGTGTATTGAAGGGTGGTGAAAGCTGTCAGTGTAAGACCAGTAGCTCCTCACTCATTGGTGGCAGTGGGGCAGGATGGGAAGGTATCCACTTTAAGAATTTTGCTGACAATTGACATATTTCTAGTTTATAGAATATCCCTCTCGATTTTATTGACAGTTCACGGCTGATTCTTTGTATATCTTGTTTGTGAAGGATAGAATTAGAAAACGAAATCTCTGTAATTGTTTGGTTATCAGTGAGTGGCCACCTGTAACTGACCTTTTAGAGTGGCTGTCTGTTACAACAGACCAATCACAACTTAACATTTTATGTTGAAACAAACCAGCTTTGAATTTTTGATTCTGACTAAATCTCACAGCACATAGTTGATGTCAAGAAACTGTAAAGTTCAGACTGTTTTGTATTTTGCCAAAGACTGTAAAACCCAAAGATATGATTTCATAGCATACTGGAGAGTGTAAATTAACAAACTGGAAATAATATCTAATAATGTGAAAATACCAAATTTTATTGCGTTAATACATCCTATCCAATGGACAATAGCTTATCCGGTCGGCGCGGACCGGCCCGCCAAACGTCAGAAAAAGACGTCCTGTGTCTCCACCGGCCAGGCCGGCCCAGTACTGTGCACTCGCCAGATGGCGTGTCGTACTTCCTTCCTGTCTAGACAGCGTGACGTCGTAGCATCTTTTTCGTTTGGCGCATGTACATGGTGCACGGATTTTCTCAGTGAATTTTATTTTCAAGTATTATCTACTGAACTGTTATATATTTCATTTCTTTATTTGTTCTTTGGATTCTAGAAGACTCATAGCTTATTATGTCTTCTCCTAGTCAACGTAGGGGTGGTTGTGGCCATATGTTGGCGGGGTTTGACCCACACGCAGTTTGTGCACGCTGTCGTGATAAAAAGAAAGGGACGGATCCTTGTGTAGAAAAGGAAGGGGCTAATTGTCGTCACTGTAATTCTCTCACCCCTGACCAGTTGACGCAGCTATCAACGCCATCGTATAAATTAAAAAAGGAGAAGCGGGATATGAAGTCTTCAACTCCATCCAAGAACCCTGTTGTAGATGACACTCTCAGTCCCACCCTTGTAGACCCGTCTTTGGTGACGGTAATGGGGGTCGTGGATGGTCAGAGCCCAGCCGGGCCTTCTGATTTGAGTGATAAGCCGGTCGAGAAGAGAAAGAAAGAAGAGAAGAAGAAGGACAAGAAAGCCACTACCTCCAAAAAGCCGGACAAGTCGGTCAAGTCATCTCACCGACCTCCTGCTGAATCCACCGACCAGAAACTTGACCTTATGGAGCAAAAGTGGTCGGATCGGTTCAACCGCTTGGAGGCATTACTGTTGGCCAAAACATTAGACCAGGAACCGACATTTAGTGCTGTCAAGGTCACTCCAACTCACGCTCCACCAGCCACGGCTATCAGCACTCAGCCTTTCGTGAAGCCTTCTTCAACTTCTCAACCTTCAGACCGACCAACTACCTCAGTGCCACCGGCTACCGACCATGTGGATGTCACCACTGCTTCTAAGGCCGGTTCTGACTCTTCTCAACCCTCTCACCGACCGGAAACCTCAGGGATTTCTAGCCAGCCTGCTAAGAGGTCATTTTCCACTGCCTTTGATTTATCCAGAAGGGAAAGTTCGTCCAGTGACTCAGACTCAGAAAGTGTTATGTCGGATAGACCTCCAGTTGATCTATACCTGGAAGAAGGGGAATTGTCTGATGACCATGACGTTTCTATCACCGACCCCGACCAATCCCTCTCTGAAGAACAGTCTTACAGAGAAACTATGAGAGGGATTCGGTCCTACATGGGGTGGACTCATGTTCCGGACCTGGACTCCGGCACCAAGACGTCAGATGACAACCCCTTTGCCGGACCCAAACTCCAACATCCTGGCAAGGTATCCGTCAACCTCCCAACGGACGAATGGCTCTGCAACAAACTTTCCAAATTGAACATTACTCTTGTGCAGGGTTACCCTTCACGTACCACTGAGGCAGGAACTCTTCAGCGGGACCAGTTTGTCCGGCCGGCCAAATCCCAGAGTAAGTGGTACGGTGTGCACTCTGAAAACAAGGAATCTGGCTCCACACCAAAATCTTTGAATACCTCCTCTTCCTGCCTTAACAGCACCTATCTTAGGATTGCGCGTCAAGCTGGCATAGCTTCAAATCCACCACTTTCCAGACCTATTTCCCAGGAAAATTTAAGAAAGTGGGAGAGATCAGCCCGGGAATCATCCATAATATGCAACCAAGCTGCTGGTTTCAATCGCTGTGTACTCAAACTCCAGCAGAACATGCAAGCTCAGCTCCGTACCATCCGGACTGAATCCAAGGGCAAAGCAGCAAACAAGGTGTCGGCTGCTACAGATGAACTCCAGTTTTTATTAGACTTCAACTCCAGTGTTTGTCAGGCCATGGCCAAGGCTATGGAACACCTAACGGATTTTGTGTTTGTGAATATGGCCAACACCACTCTTTTAAGACGTGACTCGTATTTATCATATCTCAAGGCTGGAGTGAAGGCGGACACTTTAAATGCTTTAAGGGCAGCCCCATTGGAGTTAGATACATTGTTCCCGGACTCAGTTATCAAGCAAGCAGAGGAGGATATTGCTAATTTCGACAGAAATCGCTCTGGGTCGGTTTACAAGAAGGGCAGATATCACCCCTATGAACGTCAAGATAGGAAGTCTGACCCTAAGAAACAGGACCGACCGGCATGGAAAAACGTATCCTCTCACAGCCAGTACAGACGCGGGAAAGGAAAACATCAGTATTCCTCACGACCAGCCAAGGGCCAGCAGCCGTATAAATGACAATTACTATGTAACAAGTTTAAAGGCACGGCTGCTGGCCGGGAGCACCCCCAAAGAGACATTGACTGTTCAATCGTTGAAAACAAATGTAAATTTAAATGTTGTCAGCCATGTTCATTCTGCAACCGGGCATCCGCAAAGGAAAGGAATAAGTCCTGGCTTGTCAGCTGTAAATTTAAAAGGTTGTACATTAAAACATGTCAAAGGTGCTTCTTCTGTCATTCAATTGCCTTGTGTCCAATCTGTGACAAATGTCCCTCTTGTTGGAAAAGATCTGCCTGTAGGGGCCAGACTTCAAAACTTTTGGCAAACTTGGCTGGAAAGAGGTGCCGGACCGAAAATAGTTCAAATCTTGAGAGAGGGCTACACCCTCCCCTTTCGGATCCGGCCAAACCTTGCAAGGTCTCCCACCGTCATAAGCGGTTATGTCAATCCCCACAGGAACAGCTACCTGTTGGAGGCATTACATCAGCTTATGGACAAAAATGCAATAGAGTTGGTCTACAATCAAACATCTCTAGGGTTTTTCAACCGACTTTTTCTGGTACCCAAACCCAACAACAAGTGGAGACCTATACTAGATCTAAGCAAACTAAATCTTTTCCTCAAGGTGGAGAAGTTCAAAATGGAGACACCGGAAACCATCAGGACATCCCTCCAGCAAGGGGAGTGGGTAACCTCAATAGACTTCAAGGATGCCTACTTCCATATACCAATACAGGAACAATCAAGGAAATATCTCAGATTTCATGTCCAGGGTCGGACCTACCAATTCAAAGCACTGCCTTTTGGTCTGTCCACAGCGCCCATGGAGTTCACTCTATTGGCAAAGGAGGTGAAACTGATGGCTATACACAAGGGTATAAGAATCCACCAGTACCTAGACGACTGGTTGGTCAGAGCCAGATCCCACCAAACCTGTCTCCACCACACCCAGATCCTGGTCGAGATGTGCCAGGATCTAGGCTGGCTGGTGAATCTAGAAAAATCAGAGCTGGAGCCTCAACAAGTGTTCAACTTCGTAGGCTACCAGTTCGACCTCAAGTCCGGCCGGGTCAGACCGACACCGGACCGGCGGCAAAGCCTTCAAGGGAAGATTCAAACACTGCTTCTACTACCGGCTTGTCCGGTCCGGCAGTTCATGTCCTTGATCGGTCTATTAACAGCCACAGAGAAACAGGTTCACTTAGGCCGGTTACATATGAGACCCATACAGTGGCATCTCAAAAACAATTGGAGGGTACCAGAATCCCTGGAAAAGGTCATTCCTCTACCCAGGTCCTTGCACCCACACTTGCAGTGGTGGCTAAACGAAAGCAATGTGCTTCTAGGTCAACCACTACACCCTATAAAGCATGCTCTGCAAATTTTTACAGACGCATCAAAAGAAGGGTGGGGCGCTCATTTAAACGAGTTCACTGCAAGGGGGTCCTGGTCAGTGCCGGAAAGCAAGCTGCACATAAATTATTTGGAACTAAAAGCAGTCCTCTTGGCCTTAAAAGAGTTCCAAAATCTATGCACAAACAAAATTGTCCTAGTGGCCACAGACAATACAACAGTAGTGGCCTACATAAACAAGGAAGGGGGAATGAGGTCGGGCCCACTGTGTGCTCTACTGTGGAGAATCTTGACCTGGTGTTCCCAGCGTCAAGTGACCCTAAAAGCCCGACATATCCCTGGCCGACTAAATGTAATAGCAGACAAACTATCCAGGCTAAATCAGACCATCCAAACAGAATGGTCCCTCCTTCCGGACATTTTTCAGGACTTGTGCAGAAAATGGCACCGACCTCAGATAGACCTATTTGCCACGAGGTTCAACAACAAGTTACCTCTGTTTGTGTCTCCGGTGCCGGACACTCTGGCAGTAGCAGTGGACGCACTCACACTGTCATGGGAGGATCTGGATGCATACGCCTTCCCACCGACCGCCATATTGGGCAAAGTGGTGGAGAAGTTGCAAGACTCCCCGTGCAAGAGACTCATTCTGATTGCTCCGGGGTGGCCCAACATGCCTTGGTTCTGGGACTTAGTGATCATGTCCAGCCAGATCCCTCTAAGCCTGCCCAACCAGCCCAACCTGCTGACACAGCCCTTCAATCAGATCCCTCACAGAAATCTGACAAATCTAAATCTCCATGCCTGGCTCCTAGAGCCACAACAATCAAAAAGCAGGGCTTCTCTGAGGCAGTGGCAGCAAGAATTGAGGCTCCTCAAAGAAGATCTACCAGATCAGTCTATGAGGCAAAGTGGGCCATTTTTACAAAGTGGTGCGTCTCTAATCAGGTGGACTTCAGGTCACCACCTGTAAAGTCGGTGGCTGACTTCCTAATGTACCTCTTTGAGGACAAGAAGTTACAGCCCAGCACCATTGATGGATACAGGTCTGCCATTGCTGATAAACTGGGTAATACAACAGTCAATATCAGCAAAGATGATAATCTCACTCGTCTCTTGGAAAGTTTCCACAGAGATAGACCCAGAGGGCGGAGGGGAATACCCTCCTGGAACCTTTCCCTGGTATTACACCAGCTGACAAGGGCTCCTTTCGAACCGCTTAGGGAGGCATCTCTGAAGCATCTGACCTTCAAAACTGTCTTCCTTTTGGCCCTGGGCTCTGGCAAAAGAAGGAGTGAGATCCATGCATGGCAGCACAAGAACATCAGACATCAATCCGATTGGTCTAAGGTGTCTCTTTTTCCATCCCCCAGCTTTCTCTCTAAGAACCAGCTGGCCAAGGAGGGTCCAGAGAGTGTAGCCCCAGTGGTCATACCAGCCCTGGCTCCTACTCTAGATAGATCCCTCAAGTCTGACAGATCCCTCTGTCCAGTCAGAGCTTTGCGCTACTATTTGGACAGGACTTCAGACCTCAGGCAACACAAGGAGTTAGTCTTTGTCTCCTTCAAGAAAGGTTTCGACAAAGACATCTCCCCTGCCACTATCTCCTCATGGATCAAGCAGACTGTGATCCTATGTTATGAGCTCTCTGATCATCAGGCCCACACCCTACATCAAGTTAAAGCTCATGATGTCAGGGCCTTTGCGGCTTCTAAGGCTTTCCAGTCTGGAGTATCCTTAGAGCAGATCCTAGCAGCCTGCCACTGGAAATCTCATAATACCTTCACCCAATTCTACCTGAAGGATGTGGCTTGGGCTGACTCAGAGCTCTACCATCTTGGACCGGTCGTGGCTGCTCAGCAGATTCACCAACAGACCGGTACCTAGAGGAGAGATGTACATATGTAAATACTTGTACATATCTGTATATATTGCACATATAGTTAAAGAGTAATAAAAAAAAAAAAAAAAAAAAATCTCACGTACTTCCTCCGGGAGGCTTAATTTTTATGGGACTGAACTCATCCCTCTCTTCCCCTACCTCAGAGCAGGTCTGTAAAAAAAGGGGGGGGGGGGCAAGGTCGACTCTGACGGTTCCAATCCGGATAACCGGATGATGATATTCGACCATAGCCTTAAGGGTTTAGACTTCAAGTCTACCCAGTTTTAAAAAAGGTATTGTCATTAGTCTGCATGAGTTCAAGTTTTTTAGTCCTTAGTAACTTACCCGCCGACCAAGCGGTAGTTATTCAGCTATTGTCCATTGGATAGGATGTATTAACGCAATAAAATTGCAAATTTAATAAGTAAATTAAATTTTTATAAGTTAATACCCTATCCAATGGACACACAAGACCCTCCCACCGACCCCGCTTTCAGTTTACTAGGGGTCTAATAGGTTTAGACAACGAAAAAGATGCTATGACGTCACGCTGTCTAGACAGGAAGGAAATACGACACGCCATCTGGCGAGTGCACAGTACTGGGCCGGCCTGGCCGGTGGAGACACAGGACGTCTTTTTCTGACGTTTGGCGGGCCGGTCCGCGCCGACCGGATAAGCTATTGTCCATTGGATAGGGTATTAACTTATAAAAATTTAATTTACTTATTAAATTTGCAATTTTCTGCATCAGTATCCTACCAGCGTGAACTCGCAAATTCTAGTTTACAAAACGAAACAAAAATGTGTTACTCTTGTATTTTCTCAAATTAAAGTTAATTCTATGTTTTAGATTATGATATACTGAACAGCCATTTGACTTAACCCAAGTATTTCAGATGAGGTACATATTTGTGTGTTATTTTTTTTTAGGTACAGCCTTGCTGCACCATGGCAGTTACATCAAGTTGGGCTGTCTGCAGTTTGTGTTCAGTATCGTGGAGCAAGCTACACAGCATCCAATCATTATACATTACCCACAAAATGGAGAACAGAACACTCCTATTAAATCTGAACCACCCTCTCCCTGACAGATTTTTACAAAACATCCAGTTATAACACCTGCATAATATAGAACAGACAAATCCTATTAAATTAAAACGATTCTGACATATTTTAGAACAGCACCCAATCAAATCAGATGATCCGCCATTGGTGTGACAGATATGTTTATATCCAATCACAATACATTAATGCAGAAAGCAAAACTCAGACAAGGTCAGGCTCATTAAATTGGAACAACCTTTGTGAGAGAATGGATAATTTCAAAGACACATACTACACTTGCTTAAAATGAAGAGCATACTGTGCTAATCCTTTGTTATCCATTTTTCCTACAAAATGTGAAACATAACACTCTCCCTCTCAACCTTCTTAATATCTCTGATAGATTTTGTGCTCAATAGTTGTGTTGAAATGATATCATCTGTCCACCAATTTACACGTACTCCGTGACAATAGAGTTCTGGCGAACCATGCAGCTGTATTCCTTTGGTCATACGTTCACTGAGCAAAAGTCTCTTTTGAAAGAATGAATGAGCCAAACTTAAAAGGCTACAAGTTTGTGAAGTGTAGTGTAATTCTTTAATCGCCCAAGTTTTAGTTAATTTTCTCATCTGTAAAACAAGAATGTCTCATGTGTTTTCTGAATCAATGCATCTCTCTTGAGAAGTCATTCAACACATCCAAATGTGACAGTATGCAACATGTTATGATTCAACAATATCTATTGTAAGATTTTGAATAATGATGCATCACGGTTACTAATCTCTCAGACTAGTGAGAGACATTAGTGAGAAAATGTAGGTGTGCAAAGACGTGGTATGACCTTGGTCTGATCTTTGACTTTGGCTCTGCCAAAATGTTTTCTATTGCCATTAGTGTTCTCAATAAACCCTTTTTAGTAGGACCGGGTAGGTAGTGATTTCAATGGGCGGGTACCCGGGTACTCGTGCCGATGGGCGATAATAGCTGAAACTACAAAAATCTCCATATTTACAGACTTAAAACCTACAGAAATAGTGGGATGCAACCATTTGCTTTATTTCTTGTCGGCCACTTTTTTGCATTCAAAACAATATTACACGGAAGAAATGTTAAATAAAAAAGACTTCTGTACATTCAAAACACGGTTGTTTATATAAAAATGGAGTCACATGACCTATCACAAAAGCATTAGACTATTGCTCGAATCTAGTTTCGGAATTGAAACTTCATTTTTATTTCAGGTTGGTAAGTGAATTTTATTAACATAAAATTATTAACCAGTGTCAGTGATGCTTCTAGAGCGCGGGATACGCGATATCTCGCGAGTTTTAGTACTAGCCCGCAATTCGGTATATTCGGCGCGTTCGGTAGAAGACGCGATCCCGCATGTTTACAAAATGGAGGGGCACCGATCGTTTCGCGAGAATCCTTTAATTTTATCATCATGAAGGCTATATTTGGTCGTTTTTTCAGTGAAAAATGTTATTTCATATGAAAACAAAACGGATATTACAGTTTGAAAGTGGATTATGCAAACATCAGATACTAACAACAATACTGTTGAACCAGTTCATACAGCATGTCTGTTACCTCATATCTGAATATTAATGAGTTGGGTGCTATGGCCGTGAGTTCTCAAGTTTTTTTAAAGTGTTAGATCTTTGTTGAGGGGTTCCATTTTATAAAATATTGCTAGAAAATCCCAATGGAAATCTATGACCTCATATCATCTCATGAATATTAATGACTTGGGTGCTATGGCCATGAGTTCCCCAGTTTAAAGCATTTGGTCTTTCATTGAGGCACTTCTATTTTAAAAAGTATTGCTAGTTAAGTATTGTTGTAGAATATGGCCCCAGGTCTTTGATATTTTTCTTATCCAAGCACTGATCCAGATAAGTACTGCCTTGCTACCAATTATCGCCGGCTACCAATTATCGCCAGACAGAATTCAAATAGATATAACTTCACCAAAATAGCCTCCCAAGTCTAGCAAATAAGGTAAAACTATTTCCAAAGTGAATGGAACAAATACACAACAAAAACTTTCAAAATATTTAACCATTACAGAAATATGAACGTTTTATTTTCTGGTGGCGATAATTGGTAGCCGGTGATAATAGGTAGCAAGCCAGTAATAAAAATTAATGTGATCTAAGTTGGGTCAGTTTCCATCTTCTATTTTTTTTTTCACGAAGATCCATACAGTAGCATTTGTGTAATCCTGCTAGTAAACATACAGACAGACAAATGCTTCCGAAATTAATCCCTCTTTGGCGGAGGTACAAGTTCCCATTTTTATTGACCAAGCCCCCACATTTTTCGGACATAGGGGGGAACTGCCCCCACATTTCAAAATTTCTAGAATCAACACTGAGTGTGTGAAAATATTGTACTCTTATTTATTTAAGGAGTGCAGGTCACTATATACAGCATTTTATGGACTCAAAATTAAGTAACTGTGTTGATATACTGATGATTTTCAAAGGGATCCGGTATTATAAACAACCAAAATAAAAGATAAATAAAATACTATAAACGGTGTACAAGGGTGAGAAAACAATATTCTTGTGTAATTTAATTGAACAGTTTTATTTTTAAGTGAATTAATGAAGTCGAGATATGTCTGTACTCGGTCAGCCAATGTGGGCGATATTGACAGAATTAAAGCTTAGATTCGGGCACTCGGGTATGTGATTTCAGATTCGGGTAAATATTCAGGGTTCAGGTACCCGGATATCCGGATACCTGTTGAGATCACTAATTACCATATTTGAGACCTATTTCTCCTATCATGAACTGATTGTTCTAAGCTCCATTAACAGCTATACTTGAATTTGGAAGTTTTACAGATTAATAACTTGTAGATTAATAATTAATATTGTCATCTTGCTATTGAATTGTCTTCTTTTAGTAATCTGTCTTTACATACATTTTCTCTCTCATAAGTATTATTTTTCCAGCACTTTTAAAATTTCTGAAAAGTCTGCTGTCCTTTGTACTGTTTCACTTCTGTATATCTCATGGTGTCCTGACACTATTTCCCCAGGCAGTGGCGGACAAACATCTCTGTTTTTGTTAATATATCCTTTTCATCAACATGTGGATTGCATTTATCGTAGTATACATAGCGTAGCTAAAGGTGTGAACCGGTTACAGTTTGTTAAAGAAAAGTTCAAACACTTGTTTATTCTTGATTTTTAATCTTTGATAGGTCAAAGCTTGTTTGGAAGGATAGAAAATATTTTCCTCAATAGCAAGTGATACCTCGACCTGCAGTGTCTGCAGAATTTCAATGGGTGTACAGATAGTTCAATACTTAATTTTGAGACAACAATCATTTGTCGTAATACAGAATTTAATGTAAGAAGAAAATGTTGTAATAAATAAAAGCCTCTTACTGAGGAATGTTTGTGAATAAGTTGAAATTTTCTTGTTCTCAGCCAGTGTTATTCATGACAGCAAAAACATTTCAATTAAAATACAGGTTAAAGACTTTCACACTGTATAATCAATAGTGCTAAGAGTTTATGTGTTAGTTTGTTTAATATTCTTAATTAAAATTGTTAATAATTTTTCACAAAAATCATTATGATAAGTCAGATAAATTGCAAACAACTGACATGTTGTGTAAAATCCAATAAAAAGTAATTATTCTGAGTCATTCAACCATAGTCGTTTAAAAGGTAAATGACAAATTTGCAGAATATTACATGGCTGCAAATGTTTTCACTGCTGATTTATTTTATGTTATAAGGAGTTAAACATGTTTAGTTTTCCTATTCTAAGCAGCAATTTAAAGTCTTTGTTTTAATACTATTCTATTGAAGCCACACTGCTTAATTTGTGATGCCAGACTTTCTCTGATATTTTGTGTTGTGCATTTTTTTTCTTTGGAGAAACTGCAATCAACATATGTTCCTCAAACAGTATGTTCATGTCAAAAGTATATCAAAGTTAACCTGAGATAGAATATTAGCAATTATATTTTTAAGGGTACTGTGCTAGTTCCAGTTTTGCTATTTTTTTTCCTGACGAAAGTACGGGAAGTGTTTTTCCAGAATGTAATTTACTTTCTTCGCCGAGTCCATACAACTCTCAACATGGAATTCAAATTCCTGTTGACCATTTTCATATAAATATTAGCTGAATTGGTGCTTGGGTTTGATAAAAATTGATACCATTTTGATTTTGTTAAACCAATTTTATCCTTTCAGTGATAATTGTGACCATGACCACAATTTTGACTCTCTGTGTTTCAGTGAGTGCAGCAGTTACAAGGTAGTTGTCTTTGCATTTCAGCAGTGTCACACTTTCTTTCACGTCTGCTTCTGTGGGTTCAGATCTGATTGATGTTCAATTCGAGCACACAACTGTTTAATGCCAGTTTCACACCGTTCTAATTTGACATGAAAAGATTTAAAGTTAAACATAAATGCAGTCTCATAGAATTAATGTTCATCCTTTTAAGTTTATATTTCGAGTGATTTAGTCTCATTTTATGAAGTTTAAGCATCTCAATTTTTGCTATTATGATATCTTTAAAATGTTTTCATTGATTCTGTTACAAAATATTAAGACAGTGACAAAAAAAATTGTTAGTCTAAGAGGTTTGTACAGGACTTTTTATTAGTAATGTGTCTGTATATGCAGTTATAAGTATGGTAATGTGTATATTATATCAGTTCTTATCAATTTGAATAAATTGAAATCCTGATTCCTTTGTGTCATTTTTATGTCAGCTGACTTGTCAGTCAGCTCACACAATGGCATCACTGGTGTCTGCATATGCAACTTCTGTGAAAGTACAAGGCCCAGAGACATGCTTCTTCTTTTAAAGGATACCTTATCTATCAATAATGAAAAATTGTTCAATGCATGCAGATCTGTTCATCCGTTTCCCAGAGCCATTACAAGTGAGGTACACCACCCAAAGTGTGAAAATTAAAGAACTTTATCAATTTTTTCATAGTCTATTGAAGGATTTGTATCTTGCATATATGTACTAGCCCACAGTAGATACCTTTGGACAGAATCATTTCTGTGGTGAATTAATTCATTTAGTCACTTCTACAGGTTTTTGTATACCTTCATTCTTAATTCGAAAGTTTTTGTTTCACAGCATATTTTTGACTATTTTTGGAGCTTTTAACTATTCACCCACCAGATCACATGACAATGACATCACATCCAAATGGAAGTCAACCGAGCAGTTGCCAGACTATGCATTTGCTCTGTGTATATATCTATTCCAGGTTTATTTAATGCATTCTGTTTTAATAAGATCTTGTGTATTATTGTTTCAGAACATACTGTGAGAATTTCCATTTTTAACAACTGTTAAGTTACGGTACTTCTGTACCTTCCATTCAGAGTTCATTCTGTTGTATTGGCCCTTTTAGTTGACATTTCTGGGTTATGGATCCTGGTTTCAGTGTTTTCATTTTTAAGCGTCCCGCAAGGGACGCTTGTTTGTGTATGGGAGAGCTTCAGGCTCCGCCGGCTCCGCATTTTGTTTTCCTTATAACTCTGTAACCGTTAGGCGGATTCTTTTCAAATTTGGCAGGTTTAGGCAGTAGCCTTGGGGAATTTTTTTGAATATGCTGCAGTGACATTTCAACCAATCAGAGAGGTCACATGACCAAAAATGTCTTTTTTTCGATGGGGAAGCTTGTCTGGATGATAACTTGAAAGGAATTTTATCAATTCACCTGAAACTTGGCAAATACATTCATTCTATTAAAATCTGGAAATCATTAGATTTTGGCATTGATTGGTCAAGAAATGGCCGAGTAATTAATGATTAATTAATCATTACGAATTTTCCAAATAAGGAAAACACAAAAATGCTTATATCTCGAAAACCGTGCTAGATAGAGCGATTTCGACGAAATTTTTGACCCACGGGGTATCTCTGCGGAGTAGTTTTCCCAATTTTCAAAAAAAAATTTGTCTCGCCCAAAATGGCGGCCATTTTGAATTTTTGAAATTTTCGCAAAAATTGCAAAACACAAAAATGCTTATACCTCAAAAACCGTGCTAGATAGAGCAATTTCAACAAAATTTTTGACCCGCAGGATATCTCTGCGGAGTACTTTTCCCAATTTTCAAAAAAATTTTGTCTCGCCAAAAATGGCTGCCATTTTGAATTTTCGAAATTTTCGCAAAAATTGCAAAACACAAAAATGCTTATATCTCGAAAATCGTGCTAGATAGAGCGATTTGGACGAAAAAATGGCGGCCATTTTGAATTTTCGAATTTTTCGCAAAATTGCAAAACACAAAAATGCTTATATCTCGAAAACCGTGCTACATAGAGCGATTTCGACGAAATTTTTGACCCACAGGGTATCTCTGCAGAGTAGCCATGCCAATTTTCAAAAAAATTTTGTCTTGCCAAAAATGGCGGCCATTTTGAATTTTCGAATTTTTTCGCAAAAATTGCAAAACACAAAAATGCTAATATTTCGAAAACCGTGCTACATAGAGCGATTTCGACGAAATTTTTTATCTTCAGGGTATCTGTGCAGAGCAGCTATCCCAAAGAGCTTTCACTTGGTGAAGTTTCAGACCCATAGCTAATTGCTCACCTACTCAAAAAGAGTAAATGCGAATTACCTCTAAAAGTATTGCAGATGGCCAATTTTTCTCAAATAACTCATTCACCTACTTTTGGAAGAGCTTTCACTTGGTGAAGTTTCAGACCCGTAGCTAATTACTCACCTACTCAAAATGAGTAAATGCTAATTATCTCAAAAACTATTGCGGATACCCAATTTTTATCAAATAACTCATTCATGTACTTTTGGGAGAGCTTTCACATGGTGAAGTTTCAGACCCGTAGATGATTACTCACCTACTCAAAATGAGTAAATGCGAATTATCTCTTAAAAGTATTGCAGATAGCCAATTTTTCTCAAATAACTCATTCACCTACTTTTGGAAGAGCTTTCACATGGTGAAGTTTCAGACCCATAGCCAATTACTCACCTACTCAAAATGAGTAAATGCGAATTATCTCTAAAAGTATTGCAGATAGCCAATTTTTCTCAAATAACTCATTCACCTACTTTTGGGAGAGCTTTCACATGGTGAAGTTTCGGACCCATAGCTAATTATTTACCTACTCAAAATGAGTAAATGCTAATTATCTGTAAAAGTATTGTGGATACCCAATTTTTATCAAATAACTCATTCATCTACTTGTGGGAGAGCTTTCACATGGTGAAGTTTCAGACCCATAGCTAATTACTCACCTACTCAAAATGAGTAAATGCGAATTATCTCTAAAAGTATTGCAGATAGCCAATTTTTCTCAAATAACTCATTCACCTACTTTTGGGAGAGCTTTCACTTGGTGAAGTTTCAGACCCATAGCTAATTACTCACCTACTCAAAATGAGTAAATGTGAATTATCTCTAAAAGTATTGCAGATAGCCAATTTTTCTCAAATAACTCATTCACCTACTTTTGGGAGAGCTTTCACTTGGTGAAGTTTCAGACCCATAGCCAATTACTCACCTACTCAAAAGGAGTAAATGCGAATTATCTCTAAAAGTATTGCAGATAGCCAATTTTTGTCAAATTAATCATTCACCTACTTTTGGGAGAGCTTTCACTCTGTGAAGTTTCAGACCCATAGCTAATTACTCACCTACTCAAAATGAGTAAATGTGAATTATCTCTAAAAGTATTGCAGATAGCCAATTTTTCTCAAATAACTCATTCACCTACTTTTGGGAGAGCTTTCACTTGGTGAAGTTTCAGACCCATAGCCAATTACTCACCTACTCAAAAGGAGTAAATGCGAATTATCTCTAAAAGTATTGCAGATAGCCAATTTTTGTCAAATTAATCATTCACCTACTTTTGGGAGAGCTTTCACTTGGTGAAGTTTCAGACCCATAGCTAATTACTCACCTACTCAAAATGAGTAAATGCGAATTATCTGTAAAAGTATTGCAGATAGCCAATTTTTCTCAAATAACTCATTCACCTACTTTTGGGAGAGCTTTCACTCTGTGAAGTTTCAGACCCATAGCTAATTACTCTCCTACTCAAAATGAGTAAATGCGAATTATCTCTAAAAGTATTGCAGATAGCCAATTTTTCTCAAATAACTCATTCACCTACTTTTGGCAGAGCTTTCACTTGGTGAAGTTTCAGACCCATAGCCAATTACTCACCTACTCAAAATGAGTAAATGCGAATTATCTCTAAAAGTATTGCAGATAACCAATTTTTCTCAAATTAATCATTCACCTACTTTTGGGAGAGCTTTCACTTGGTGAAGTTTCAGACCCATAGCTAATTACTCACCTACTCAAAATGAGTAAATGCGAATTATCTGTAAAAGTATTGCAGATAGCCAATTTTTCTCAAATAACTCATTCACCTACTTTTGGGAGAGCTTTCACTCTGTGAAGTTTCAGACCCATAGCTAATTACTCACCTACTCAAAATGAGTAAATGCGAATTATCTCTAAAAGTATTGCAGATAGCCAATTTTTCTCAAATTAATCATTCACCTACTTTTGGGAGAGCTTTCACTTGGTGAAGTTTCAGACCCATAGCTAATTACTCACCTACTCAAAATGAGTAAATGCGAATTATCTCTAAAAGTATTGCAGATAGCCAATTTTTCTCAAATAACTCATTCACCTACTTTTGGGAGAGCTTTCACTTGGTGAAGTTTCAGACCCATAGCTAATTACTCGTCTACTCAAAATGAGTAAATGCGAATTATCTCTAAAAGTATTGCAGATAGCCAATTTTTCTCAAATAACTCATTCACCTACTTTTGGGAGAGCTTTCACTTGGTGAAGTTTCAGACCCATAGCTAATTATTCACCTACTCAAAATGAGTAAATGTGAATTATCTCTAAAAGTATTGCAGATAGCCAATTTTTCTCAAATAACTCATTCACCTACTTTTGGGAGAGCTTTCACTCTGTGAAGTTTCAGACCCATAGCTATTTATTCACCTACTCAAAATGAGTAAATGCTAATTATCTGTAAAAGTATTGCGGATACCCAATTTTTATCAAATACTCATTCATCTACTTGTGGGAGAGCTTTCACATGGTGAAGTTTCAGACCCATAGCTAATTACTCACCTACTCAAAATGAGTAAATGCGAATTATCTCTAAAAGTATTGCAGATAACCAATTTTTCTCAAATAACTCATTCATCTACTTTTGGGAGAGCTTTCACTTGGTGAAGTTTCAGACCCATAGATAATTATTCACCTACTCAAAATGAGTAAATGTGAATTATCTCTTAATAGTATTGCAGATAGCCAATTTTTCTCAAATAACTCATTCACCTACTTTTGGAAGACCTTTCACACACGAAAATGAAAAATTGTGAATATCTCGGAAAAGCTATTTCTTCTGCTTTAATGCTCGGCGGGAGATACACACCATGGCAGTGGTCTCAGTGTTTCCTGAGCCTCGATTTTCTGGAGGTCAACTGACCCCCGCTTTTGAAAACCGGGGGTCAATGCAAATTTTTGAGGGTCAGTTAGGCTTGACCCCTTCTAGTTAAACTGCAGGGTAGAAAAATACTAGACAAACAATGCTGAAATACCTCGCAAAGCCGGTGTTCAGATTAGAGTTATGAAATGTGGGGTACTATGTATCCCATGGGGTACTTAAAATGGGGTACAAGTAATATTCTGCCACATTTTCCTCATTAAATAATGTTTAGATGTTTAGATATGCCCACTTACCAAAAAGCAATAAATTTGTTTTATTTATGATGTTGACAAAAAAATTACAGTACAATGTACATGGCTGTATATTCATAAAGATCAGGGTAAAGAAAATAGTCAAAAAATAAACTTGACTAAAATTTTTTTATTTACCCTACAAATATAATATTTATACTGGTTGAAAGACAAATTATTGTAGTTTATTTTGCTTTTTATTTGACAAAAATCCATAGAGTGGGTCCAGAGTTATAGTGTTTTTGCGAATATTTTCGAATTTCAGAGCTAGTATTTTCCGGGGTTAAAAATTCAAGAGTTTCCGAGATTTAGTAGAACGTGTCTCCCAATGCACAAGGTATTTGTCATCGTTTGGAGACCTTGTTTCCAATTGTTTCCTTGCAGAGATCACGTTTTCCTTCGATGTATGACGTTTCGAATAAGATTTGCTAGGGTACATTCTGACACTGGCCGTTTAAGATGGATTTCATATGCGTAGCTCTCACCTTACAAGAAATTTTAAAATATACAGCTTACTTTCAGTGCTGTTTTATTGCATGTATATCTACGTTTTCAGTAAAAAATCTTGCGTCCTTTGGATTTTGTAACTGAATCAACCCAATGCGCATGCGTGACCTCGTAACCTCGCGAACTCTTCACCTCTCGACCTTTTGATACCACGCATGCGCAGTGACAAACAAACAGCAGGAAATCGGCCATTTTTGTTTTGAAATTGGAATAAATAAAGAATTGCTTCATATACAGACGAAATATCGATATTTCTTTCTACAAATACTTCTGCGTCAGGCTGACCCCCTGGTAAATAATATGTGCGTAAATCGCTGATTTTGGCGTAAATTTACACACGTTTGTGCGTAAACGGAAACACTGGGTCTTGACAAAAATTTTTGTCTCCCCAAAAATGGTGGCCATTTTGAATTTTCAAAGTTTTTGCAAAACACAAAAATGCTTATATCTCGAAAACCGTCTATATGGAGCGAACTCAACAAAATTTTGGACCTGCTGGGTATCTCTGCAGAGTAGCCATGCCAATTTTCAAAATATTTTTGTCTCGCCAAATATAGCGGACATTTTTAATTTTTTTATTTTTTGCAAAACACAAAAATGCTTATATCTTGAAAACCGTGCTAGATAGAGCAGACTGCGCTGACTTTGGTTGCCACAACAGTATAAGGCTAGAAACGAAGCATTTTCTTAATACTTTAGCACTCACCTTTATATCCTTTTCGGGACGCTTTGTTTTTGCTATGCAAAAACATTATCTTTTTTTTTGCGAGCGATCCTCTAGTTGAACTTGTCGTCTCCACTTTTCAGCCTTCCCCACCTTCAGTTCTGGAGGTTGTCAGTCAGTGGCTCATATGGATGACTCGGTCTATCCGTATGGATGCCCATTTTACTGTTACTTTTATCATACATACCCCTTTCATGTCTTCTTAGTCAGTTAATTTGTCAGCCAAATTTTGCTCAAATTAAACATGTGGCCTTTTGTGCCTCAGGCTCAGCCTTATCAGGCTGCGATTCCTGTGCTAGAATCACCTTCCTAAGACCATTTTTAATTCAGGGCCCTTTTATATTGGTCATATCCAACTGTTTTTCAATTTTTTTCTCGAATTTTTTTTTTCAATTCCAGAAAGATTTTGGGATGTAGTGAACATCTGTTATACAACAGTTTTTAGTGCATTTTCATGTGTTTTTAGATCTGAATACTTTCTGGTACATCTCCCTTTTTATGTCGGCTGACTGACATGGCATCAATCAGCAGCATCCATGTGAAAAACTTCTCCAAAACTACAAGGCCTCATGCTGGTACTTTTACAAGATAGCTTATCTATCGAGGATGATAAATCATAAAATCCATGCAGATCTGTTTGTTAACCAGAACTGTTAAAAGAGAGGTTCCCCCACCCAAAGTGTGAAAATTTAACACTTTATCACAATTTTCTCATTGACTATTGAAGGGATTTCTCTCTTATCTTGCATATACTAGGCCACAAGTAGATTCCCTTGTGTGAGTATCAGGCTTGGATCTTTCTTAATTTTATTATGATTTTTTTTCAAATAATTTAATCGCTTGTGTTTTGCTCCTCCTGTAGAAATGTCCACAATGTCGTCCAAAATCTATCTGTGGGGGGGACTTCTGCTAAATATGGGGCTCAAGGGTGCTAACCCAAGAGTAGTGTGCATTCTGAAAAACGATTACAACAATCCCTTCAAGGTCAGACTGACCCAACTGGAATCCCATTTGTCAAAAGTTGATATGCAAACCCCTGTCAGGAACAGCTACCTGCAGGAAGCTTTGCATTCCCTTTTGAACAGAGAAGCTATGGAAACGGTCAAGGTTCATTCCTCTCTGGCTTTCTAGAACCGCCTCTTTGTTCTCAAGCCGAACAAGCCATCCTATTCAAAACCTCAGTTTTCTGAACAAGTTCCTAAAGGTCCAGTCATTCATAATAGAAAGACCAGAATCAATATTGCTATCACTGCAAACATGAGAGTGAGTCCCCTCTCTAGTTTTTACCACACACCCCATGGTGTCTGGATGGGCAGGCGGTGGGGAAAAGGCTGTCAGAGCTGTATCTCAAACCGTTAGGATACTTGGTAGGGACATTGGTGAGGAGGTGTACTAGTGCAACGTCATGGTCTGACCTTGATTTGACCTTTGAACTTGCAGTAGTGACCTGGACCTATAAAATCATGCCCAAATTATATCTCGGAAACTGTAAGGTGTAAGAAATTGATACTTGGTAGAGACATCGGTTGGGGGTTGTAGGTGTGCAAAGTCATGGTGTGACCTTGATTTGACCTTGTAGTGACCATGAGTGATCCTCTATCTAATCCCTCCAGTGAGCTACCCAACATTCTTTTGGTAGTTATTCTGGCATTAGTCTGTTAGGTAAAATATATCAACACAATAAAATAGAAAATTTTATAAGTAAACAAGAGCACTCGGAGAGCACAGACCTCCACCACGGGAGCTCAATCCGGATCACTCCCAATATATTTTTCATGGATCCAGACAGTGATCCAGATCACTCCCAAAATCCAATCACTTCTTCCTTGCCCCATTTAGGACATATCCTGAAACTTTCATCAAAATCTGTCCGTAACTGTTTGAGTTATCTGTCTTTAAAAATTGCATTTCATGGATCCAGAAGATCCAGATAGTGATCCGGATCACTCCCAAAATTGAATCATTTCTTCTTTTTACCTTTTAAGTTACTTAATTTCTTATGTAACAGACGACAGAGTCCCAACCCTACAGATATGCTTTACTGGGGTCCATAAGGGTCACAATTTAGTGAAAGTCACTGGCCATCTGGCAAGTGAAAGAGGCACTAGCCCCCTAGCAACTGGGGGGCAACACCAAGGCCAGTTCTGCTGGAGGACACTCGGGACATATTTTTCTGATGTTTTGTGGGACCAGCTTGAACTGGACCTATGGCATTAGTCTGTTAGGTAAGATATTAACTTATAAAAACTCAATTTATTTATTCAATTTTCTAGTTTTTGAAACTCGAAAGTATACCTTAAACCCACAAGTTTCACCATTAGTAAGCAAATAAGAGAAAGTTGTAAAATTTTTAATACATATACAATCAAAAAGCAGCAAATTGGCGAATGCAAATAAACTGTAAATCATGGATTGAATGTAGTATTCCATTGAAATTATCAGAGACATGCAGTTGTGATCCCAAACCAGCCTACAAAAAAAGAGCTTCCCATTGGTGATGCATATTTGTAAACACTGGAAAGATAAATACCTAAGAGTGATCTACTTTATGCATAATAAGTTCTATATAAGCACTTATGGCACCCCCTTTTGAATCTGACTTCATAAAAAGACGCCAGCATATGATTTCCTAAAGGTTAACAAAGCATATTTTGTGTACATATATTTCACCAAACATATGATGGATACTAATTCTTAATTTTCTCTTTATCATAGGTTACTTAAAATGAAAGTGTAAAAGCATTTGGGAAAATAACTTATTGATGGATGAATATGTATGACTGATTCCAATTTTGAATTTATAGACATTTTCAATCTAATGTACCCAGTCTCTCATGGTGTATATCGGGGAATATCCAGAAAAGCAACCAAACCATCTCAACAGATCTAAAGTTACACAAGCACCTTAGTTTAAGCCAACTAATTTTATAACCGTATTTATAAACCCTATTTTAATAATTTTTATTTCACATTGAGATTAATGGCACATTCAAAATAAATTCTGCTGATATTTATGGCATCTGCATGTTAAAAAGAAGAAATTGAAGCATCTATAGATATATAATCACTGAAGACAATTGGAAGAATTTCAACTAACTGGGAAACTCTGTTAACCAACCAGAAGAAGGGGACAGTTATGAAAACAGCATATTTGTGAATGTTATTTATATTAAATTTGCATCTGACATCACTAATGACATTTAATATTATCTATAATATAGTAGAATAGTAGAAATCGATCTACAATGCTAAATCTATACTCAGTCAGGCCATATGAATTCATTTTATAATAGGAACCTGTCATTTTAAGTTACTTAAACTTTTGTGATGTAACCTATAAGTAGATATCTATCAGCTGCTGCATTTCATAATATAGGTTACTATACTGAACATGTGCCAAGAATGACACATTATCTTCATATCAGAAACTATTAATCTTGTTACCTATTGACGGAAACTTATACATGGTCTAAAATGTTATGGCAATAATGCAAAGAATGGAACACTATCATAAAAATCAATCCATATATGCCACAATAAAATTAACACTAAGTGTGAACAAACGTAATCCTCTAAACCAAACCAAAATCTTTGAATCCAAATGTAAAAAAAAAATTAAATAAAGGCCTTTTAAATTTAAGTATCTGAAATAGAATGTATGTCAAATGAAAATTTGAAAACATCTGCGCTTTTTTTTTGCAAGAAAAAAATAATAAAAAAATAAAATAAAAAATAAATAAACAAAAAAACTTGGGCATTTATGAAAGAAAGCTTTATACCTATATATATATATGTCTTTTGAACATGTACATTGGACAAAGGTTTGCCTTGGAGGGATGCTAGGGGTTAGAACTCAGCTCTGCCGTGAAAGGGCAGTTGAGTGAGGGCCAACACGTATTGAGACATACATCCTACATACTAGTGCAGGCCCAAAGCTGGGATTATTTTGGAACATAGAGATGGTAGGCAAGTTACCTCACTTGAAAAAAAATGTCTTGGGTTTGATTTATTTATTTATTTGGGATTTACATCGCTTTCAACACTGTAAAGGTCATATCACGAAGGGTACACACAAAATCTCGGCCTAATATTTTGCTTGTTAAAAGTGGTGCCTAAGACGACAAGGATTTAGTTAGTCGAGATGACTAATGAAATACTGTTATCTATGAACAGTGAAATGGTGGTAATACCTGGATTATTCTCTTGTCCTTGACCAATAATATGACCAATATATTTCTTGATTTGTGACCAATGTTATAGTTGTCATGTGTATAAAAGTTTGTCATGGTGACCAGCAATATGTTAATAAAATGAGGATAATGCTTGTAAAATTGACCAGAATCTCAAGTGGTGCCTAAGACGACAAGTATTTTGTGGGACCAGTATTTTACTTGGATTACTGACAAGAACAATTTTTCCACTTAAATAATGGTCAAATTTTTCTAGCACTTTTCCGTTCACAAAAGAACAAGTTTTTTTCCAGTTTAATAGTAGTCAAATTTGACTAACTTTTTAATGTTCATACATTTGAGAACATATTACCGTTATTCTACTTGTACTTTATACAGTCAGGGATTCAGGAATAAATCATTATAATTAACAGAAAAAGTAAGGTTTAAACTTTATTATGATGAAACAAAGACATAATTACACAAAATTACAAAAATAAAAATTACTTGTATACTGTACAGAAAAGTGTAAACCAAAATTGTTGCACTGACATTAAAAATGAAGTATATTTTGTTGCATAAATTGTGCTCAAGAATATAATTTTGATTAAAATGTTTGAGCTCTGCGTGTTCACAATGTTTGAGCTACATGTCAACTCAGTTTTAGTACTCCCTTACCTTTTTTCAAGTCAGCACTATGCAACATTAGTCTGGCATCTTTTGAGTCTCTGTAACTAATTTGTTTCCTTATATACTTTGATTTGTGCCATCAAGCAAGGTTCAAAATTAGTAGTACTATTATCTAGTCCAAAACTAAACAACATCTATAGTAACACTAACAAGTGCCTGTGCATTGGTTGTGCAAATAGCTGTCTGTACTGTTATAGTAACAGTAAAACTCTATATCTTAAAAATAATACATCTCGCAACTTAATACATACTGAGTTTTATCTGTGTACCCAAGTTGAAGCCTCATCAATAAGAATCCAGGGCAAAACCCCACTCAGACCAAACCCCACAGGGCAAAACCCCACTCAGACACAACCCCACTCACTTTTTGAAATTTCAGGACAAAACCCCACTGTAATCATATTTTTAAAATTTTGAATTTTTTTTTAATTAAGTTAAGTCTTAAATTTTAAATGGACATCATGTTTAACTGTACTAGCTGCTCAGTTTTTAATGATCAAAGGGAAACTTTTATCTGCTAGTATTTGGAGTGGGCTTTGTGTTCAGTGGCAGTAGTTACTCAGGCTAATTGCCTATGACTTTCCCCCATTGAACTCCTCCCCCAGCATTCACTTTGTGTTAATAATGAAATAGAAACATTAATCTGGTCATGCTAAAAGAAGCCATGATGTATTTTCCAAACATAAGAGGGTTGGTTGTAACAAGAAGCCACAGTTTATGGTTTTCATAAACTGGCAGGAGTCCCTAATTTCAATCAGTTTTAAGGTTTGATCTTCAAATGATTTTTATGAAATTATATCAAATGTCAAATAATATTTTTGTTGGGTCCAAAGTATCTTTTGTTATGTATATTTCTATAATTATATCTGTATCATGGCTGTATATTTTTATCAATAAAAATTGTAGCACAATAAATGAATGTTTTCTACATGATGAGTGGGGTTTTGTCCTCACTTTTATAGATCTGAGTGGGGTTGTGTCTGAGCGTGGTTTTGCCCTCCCCTGTAAATATGAGTGGGGTTTTGCCTGAGTGGGGTTTTGCCCATTTACCCATCAATAATACTCAAATATATCAGATAAAATATGTCACATAAAATTGTATTACCTATAACACAAATTGAATAAAGTTTTGGAGAAGTTCTTGTCAAATAATGGAAAATTACTGAATAGAATTTAAAACTTAAAAATTGAACCACATGTATATTCATTACACATTCTCTGTACTTAAACATGTAAAGCAATAATTACTCGAATATTTATTTTAGAAATGAGTACATATCATGTGAACTGGAAAAGTTTTTCCAGATTTAACAATGCATTCCTTACAAACAGTGTCTCAACACATCACCTGAACATTCCTGATTGTAAAATGCAATACAACTGAAAAAATTACAAAGAATAAGTTTTCAAATAATGAACAATCATTACTATATAAAATCTCAACACTTTCAATGGATTTGGTGTCCATTAAACATAAAAAATCAAATATTTAATGTCGCTAAATGTCAATATGCATATATAAATGATATAGTATGGTAAACTATTCAGCATATCTGAAGAAAATTACAAAGAATAAAAAAATAGCGTTAACAGGTATGCCATCCACAATGAAAACAAAGATGATACAGGCAAAAATAATTATTATGCATTTTACTAAATAAGCAATTCTCTTAGGCACATCACCAATTTAATAGTTCGCTCAAAGCCAGGTAATTGTAATTCCTTTTATGCAAAATAAATGTTTGCAAACAAAAACCTTTTTAATGCCACCATTATCAATAAGACTTAATGGCCAACCTTTTCAGGTTTTCCTTGACAAGGAGAGGAGACAGTAAAAATAAACCTCAAACAGAAGTAGATAGGCTCAATATCAGTGTTGGTCGTATATTCAAAATCTGCTCAATTTCAAAATTGTGTATGCATGATTTCTGGATCTTAAATTTCTGAGGCAACATGAAATTGTTAAAACAATTTCAAATTATTCAGCACAATTTCAAAATTTCTCTCAAGAAACATGTTAACTTTCTTTAAACAGCTTAATCTAATGTGCAAATTAAGAAAGATAATCAAAGGCTTAATTTAACAGCAAATCCTGTTTTTGGTAAAAAAGAACACCATGTAAATAAGAATATGCTTAATGACACCAAAGAGTACTAAATTCATGATAAACTGTTATGTATGGTACTTTTATACACTGGAATTTTATATTCCGACATTAAGGTTGTCATTGGGCGTACTCCACACACTCGAATCCGACTAATCTGAATCCAAAAGATTGACAGATTACGTTAATTCGGACGGATTCCGAATCTAATTTGAACTGTAATAGTGTGCACACCTGAAGAATAAGTGAAAGACTCGGATTAATCTAAATCCCTCGGATTAACAGATTCGAGTGTGTGGAGTACACCCGCTAAGATCCCGCTAATTGCAATCAACCAGCACAATGATTTTTATTTCAATACATGTTGCCTCTCTGTCATAAGCCACATACAATTGATTACGAAGTCAAAATAGGTGGGCCTGATTCATGATTGCTATTTGAACAAAATACCTTGACATGATGTTGTTTTATATTTACCATGAAATTGATAATATAGGGATGGCATAACATGGCAGTATAATTTAAGAAAACTGTATATCATAGTCAAATTTATGAATAGAAAAATCAGTTCTGGAAAAAAATAAATCAGCAAACGAATCAAATGTGAGAAAATATTCTTAAATTTTGCACAATTGCCACTTATATTTAAATCCCGAATTTGCACAAGCACAATTTTGAGATTATGCATATTTTAAAAGTGTGCCAAACATCAGCATCAACCAGTTCCATTTTCAAGTAAATTTTACAAATTGACTAAAAGTTTTACAAGAATGTAATCCTTATGATACATTTATTTACCATTTACCACACAACTGAGCAGCTTTGAAAGGTTTTATAATTGACAATTTCTTTCTTCAATTGTAATATCAAATGTTTTAATGCTTCGTTATTAATCATTTTCACTCACAGTGGTATTTGCACTGTAATACCGCTCGATGTTCATATAACCAAAAATAAAAACAAGATGCAAAACAAAAATTGTTTATAGCATCAAATTCAGGTATTTTGCAAAATGCCTTCATCTCCAAAGCAAAATGTTTGGAAGTTTTTATCATTTGGTAAATTGCTGAATGGATAATCACACATAGAGAAACTTTAAAGATAATTTTTGTAAATTATGCAAAACAGAGGGATTCTTCTGTGTATTTTCAATGCCTACAACATTGTTCCAGATGTTTTTGACAGAAACAAAATCTTAACAAAATATTTAGGTTTTAACACCAAATAAAAAGAATAACTGTCTAACATCATTTTCAACAAAAGCAGAATGTAACAAAATATTTAGGTTTCACACCAAATTAGAAATTACCGTCTTATATTAATTTCAAAAGACTTTGTGCTTTTTTGCTGAGCTTTTGACCATGCTTGAAGTCCAGCAGTCCAACCTCCAGAAAGTTAAATGTTTCTTGCAGTCCATCAGGGTACTTGAGATTAAAAAGATAGGTTGCTGCAATTACTACAGCAACAGCCTCGAAGATGTTCGAGCATCTTATGCTCACATTTTCCAAGTTCACGACTGATTCTTTAAATGGGATGTTACTTTTAAAGCTTATCAGTGCCTTCTGTGAGTCCTCCTGAAAAATAGGGTAAAACAAAATTAAACCAATTCAAACAGGTATAAACCTTACACACGGTCAAAAATCTTATGAATATGTTAAGTTTACCAAAAAATAGTAAACCAAGATCACATAAATAAAGTTTTAATATTACAAGAAATCAGTGCCCATAGAATGTCCTATGCATCAGCTGACATTTAGAGTGCTTTAAGTAGCAAGAATGAAAGTTCAGGTGATTTGAGGTAAGGGTAACAGAGCGTATTTAAGTTACATCCGTGGTGACTTTAAAAGGTCAGTAAAATTGCAAATATTTTGGAACTAATTTTTTTTTAAAAACAATCCTGTAGTTAACTTGAATCAGATAGAAGAACAAGTTTGCTACCATTTGTTCACAGTGGCAAATTTTAAAACTGGCACTAATTTAGATGGTAATCCTAGCCTACAACTCTGTTAAATATGTAATTAACTGGTAAAGGCAGAGCCAAGAGCTCCGAAAAAGAGTTTAAAGATGCCAGCCATTTTGCAATACATCTATTTCACAGATTTGAAATTCATTCAAACCTGCTCTATTTTGTAATTGAGATTCTTTATTGGCAGAGATAAAATTCTACTAAGTTTATATTACATTTTAAGATACTAAATTTACAACTGCTGTCCAAAATTAATTTAAAGTCACTCTAATTTTCAATTTAAGCTGTATAAAAATAGCTTATTACATTACATGGTGCTATGTTCATTGTGCTTTATACCATATGCATTCAAAGACTTATCAAATTAGTTATATGTGCCACCCTTAATATTTCCTCCTTACAAAGCTTAGACTTTATTCAAATTTAACATTACATTTTATGGTACTGTATTTTTATCATGCTTGATATAAGTGTTTCAATGGCTAACAATTATCCAGCATTAATTCTGATTCAGGGTAATATATTGGCTTAGGTGGTACATGTAATTTAAAAGTACTCATCCCATGCTAAATCGCCTCATTTATATCCTATTCATATTACAAAATAAACAAGCCCTGGAAAGGTTGATAAATAATGAAAATGATAGAACTTACCATTTCTTTTGCAAACAAAAGTTCTGGGCACTCGTCTAGAAGATGTGGGAGGCACAATAATGCTGTACAACCACGGACCACTGAATAATTAAAAAATTACATTAGTTTCACATGTTTACTTTTCAATAAGATACAACGATAGTCTACATTCTAGTGTTACAACTAGGGGTGAGAGGAGACAAGAAATATGGTCCCGGAAACCAGTTGGACAAAAACCTGACCAGTGTCGGGTAACCGGGACATACATACAAGTGTGTAAAATTGAAGGAAAATTTCACTTAACTACTCAAAGTAACGTGTTATTTAACATACCCTCAATAATCATATATAGATATGTCCATTTGTATTTAAAAAATGTTCCTCAATAATCATATATAGATATGTCCATTTGTATTTAAAAAATGTTTGTTTACATGTGGGTAGGAAATAAAAGATGCGAATTGAAAGTGAGGCTGTGGTGATTACTAGTGCTGTTTTGCTAACACGATAAATTTTTGGGTTCTTGACATTCATTATTAGACCCCGGAACACTGCTGGACCCAACCAATCTTGGGTTTTCAGGTACCATGTCTCACCCCAGTTTCAATAGGAAGAAATACACAAAAATTTACTCCAAGGCCAGTTGCAAATCTGAACTGAAACTTCTGTGACATTGTGATTATTGGGATTTCTACCAAAAAACTCTTCAAAATTCAAAAAAGATCACAAAAAAGAAAAAAAATCAATAGAAACAATCAAACAATGTTTAAAACTAATTTACTTTCCTTTTAAAATGCACAAGCATTTATACTTTAACATAGATTCCTCTCAAAATTCTTTGTATAATACTGGTTTGTGTAAAACCAAAGTCCAAAATTACATTCTTATATAATTAATTAACCACAAAAGAAACAAACTTTAGTACTGTATTCTGTCGGCAACTCTTTTACATTTTAAGACTTTTTAAAAACTACAATTGCACTCTTTACTTGTGAAAGAGAATTCATATATGGCAACAAATTATAAGTCGATGGTAACATTTTTACTGACAATATTATAGAAATGCCAAAAAGAAAATTTTTTTTCAGAATGACATTTGAGGAGAAAAATTCTTACAAACCTTTTCGCTCTTGTTGGTCTACTGTGATGTTTTGTAATGCATTAAGAAGACTGTTGCCCCGACCTGACACGGCATCCAGGAGGGCTCTTTCATTGGAAATAAGTGCCTCAGTAACAACTGATGTAACATCGTTGGATAATCTTCCGTGTGGCTTTAGTCTTCGAAAGTCTTTGATGAGCTGTATAAAAATGTAGTTGATAAAAATTCATAGATTAGTGATGTGCTACATTATAATCGGGTATGAGAGAGGGCATCAGAAGCAACTGGGGCATAGAACAAGTTTCATAAGCAAGAAAAAAGTAATACAATGTATGTAAAATATTTCATGAATATATATATATATATGCTTGAATATGTTCAAAAATTTGATTCTTTTGGTGGTATGCCATGTCCAAGGATATTGGTCCTTCAATAATAATCTTGATTATCTGCTTCCAAAGAAAATACAATAATATGCTTCATTATCGGCTTGCAAAGGAATTACAGTTAATATATTAACACAATCATGAAAAGAAAAAAAATAGTGGGACACCATAAATAAAAACAATGGCCTCTTATGATGTCTATAAAGGGTATATTTTTAAATACACAGAGAATGTACAATTTCCCTTACATATGTTGAAGGAATCCCAAGGTAACATTTCTTTAAAATATGCATGTATTTGAAGTGCACTGTAGAAATTTTCAGTATTTGTAATTGATTATATAATCATTGGATTAACTTATTATTTTCTTTGCATGCTTATTCAACATGACAAGGTACCCGAGAAAAATCAGGGTCAAAAGCCTGGTCAGGAAATTTTTGCCTCGTTTCACTTTAAATGGCTATAGGTTAATGAAGCATAAAATTGAAAATCTCAAGACTCTATAAAGCTCATAGTCTATGACAGGATTTATTTGGTTTGTCAAGTTACTTCTAATGCTAATTCTGCCATGCTAACACTAATAGACAATCATTGTCAAAACATACCCTTACATCAGTAGAAAATACTGAAATTTTACCTCTTGTGGTTTATGCAACACTGGGTACTGCTCTAATATATCTTCAATATCTGGCTGTTCTGCTAAAATATACTGCCTTCGTAGTGCAAAAGTCCTTTCCATAATCATGTCTACTTTTTGCATATTTGGGGCTTTGCTTGACATCTCGTTATTCATCGACTTTAAAAGTGTTTTGACGGAATGACAGTCTTCATGGGCACTTAGGGTTGGCGAGTAATTAGCAAGGCCATATTGGAGGGTGGTTGGCTTTTCACTGTTTTCAGATGGTTTTACCTTCTTTGCATCATTCTCTTGCAGCATGATGTCTGATGGGGAGTCATCTGCTTCCTTTCTCTTTTCCTTCAACACCCTATATCTTTCCTTGCGCTTAATTACCTCTTCACTCTGTTGATCTATCCTCTTTCTTGCATTTTGAAAGCGGTGGATAATTTTTTCTCTCCAAAAATCCTAAAATGTATGCAACATTTAACAGAAAATAGCACAAATTTTAAATTCTGATTTTTGGGATCTTATCAGGAATGTCACGGAGATATAATATCCTAGAAGTAAAAGCCTTCTATAACCAGATGCAAAACATTAAATTAGCACAAAATTAGAGTTATAAATAATTAAATAGCATCAGAGATGCCCAGACCCCACAGCCTTGGTGAATATTAATAAACACCATGAGATCAGATAACAAGATTCACATTTCATGTACTCAAAAATCTTCCTTGATATTGGATTCCTGTTTAACCAACCTCTGATATTATAAAAGTTAGATAGTTTAGATGGATATGTCCACATCAATAGCCAGGATCATACTGGGACTATCACATTTTTAAAACTAGACAGAGATAGAGGCTTTAAGATAACTAATTATCAACAACTTTAAGGTTCTTTTATGTGCCACTGGAGGGTAGGGCTTGGTGGTGTAACGGTTAGAGTTCTTTCCACCAACCTTTTCCACAACATCAAATAAATCATAAATCTTATATGCCACTGGGGAAAGGGCCCAATGACATGGGACCACTGTTGAAGTGATCATCTGAGTCACTATCTCCATGACCAAGGCATAAACCTTGGATTACCAGAGCACCAGACAGAAGTTTTAAGGCCAAGGTCACTACAGTAAGCTCAAAGGTCAGATCAAGGTCACACTATGACATTGCACAACTACACCCCCAAGCCAATCTGCCTACCAAATATGAACATCCTACACCCTATGGTTTCCGAGATATGGCCCGGACAAGATTTTTAAGTTTAAGGTCACAACGGCAAGGTCAAATCAAGGTCAGACTATGACGTTGCACAACTACACCCCCTAACCAATGCCCCTACCAAGTATCAACACCCTACACCTTAAAGTTTCTGAGACCTAGCCAAGACAAGACATTCCCGCCACCCGTCCGCCCAACCGACCGCCCAGCCAGATGCCATGAGTGAAAACAATACCCCAAAAAGCCTTTTAAGGCTGTGGGGTGAAAACTATATTTTTTTCAGGTGAACTTAAATATCTTTTGTAAAGTACATGCCTATTTCTTTCTATGCAACCTGTGATGCATCGCCAAGTTCACAACATTGTCAATAGAAAATATACTGTTTTCACCCATATCGTCCAATCAGATATTGCACACTATTGGAAAATATTAAGGCATTTCAGAGAATTAAGGGCATTAATCATGCCTAATGCTTTAACAGCTTAAAATTTAAATATCTTTAAATTTGTCTGCCATTTGGGAGAACCTTCAAATGACCCCAGATCATAACATTGAGGATGAGGGGTTTTCCCATCAATATTTTATTTAAAATGAAGTCTTTGTAAGATTTTTAATTACCAAATATACAAAGAAAATCATATTTTCAATAATAAAAGTATTCTTTAATGGGAAATATTGAAAACAAATTATATGAAAAGTCAATAAACTGAGAAGACAACTTTTATCATAAATGATTAAAAAAAAAATGATTCAAAAGTTAGCTCATATCAAGGAATTAAGAGAAATATTGCCCCACAAAAATCTCTACCTGTACTAGCTTTGGAGAAGTCTGTAAGACACACAAACACATGGGCAGAATGCATTTTATAATCTCCCTCCTTAGATAAAGGCATATTTAAATAGAATCTTGTGAATCTGTAAAATAATAAAATTTATCTACATTATGTAATATTTTACTCATTTGGAAAACTATTTCTTTGCATATTTTGACCTGTATTTTTCTTGCTTGAAAACTATTGCCTTTTTGTACCCTTTGACTGGGAATTATTGAAATACTGTAAAACTCTACTTTGGTATGCCAGAGCAGTACGAAATTGCATTGGTGGGATGCTGGAATGATAAACCTGGTAACAACCCTATCCTTCTTAACAATCATGACTTGTATCTGTTTACTTCAATGAAACTTGAAATAACTGTTAATTCAAGAAAGTAAAAATATATATATACCAAAGCGTCAACCATGTTTTCCTTTGTCAGGTGGGGATATTTCTCAAGCAGTAATCGCCCCATCTTTCGATATTCAGTTGTTTTGGGATAGCTACAAAAAATTGAAAATTGAAAATAACATCAGAGATGACCAGACCCCACAGCCTTAGTAAACATCAATAAACACCACAAGATCAGATGCTAAGATATACATTTCATTTGTTAAGAACAATCATCCTGGATAAAAGATTCATTATGAACAAGACTGTGATACACCAATTAGCTTACTTGACGTCTACATCATACTTGTATTATCAAATTTACAACTGAGAGAGATTGGGGCTGATTATCAATGCCTTTATGGTTCTTTTACCTGCCACTGGGGATAGGGCCAAATCAAAAGGTACCGCCATTTAGATTAAGTGATTATCCGAGCCACACTGTATCTCCCTGAAAATTGTGTTACCCTCTTGCAACCAAGGGAGATGTGACAGAAAATGTACCATCCCCAAACCAATGTCCATATGAAGTATCAACTTTTTAAAGGCTACTTTGTAATAGGACAAAAGAAAAGGTAAACCACATATATCTAAAGATATCCCTACCAAATATCAATATCCAACATATTACTGATTTCTAAGATATAGTCGATAGGTCTGTAATGTCAACTATTGCTATGGACAAGGATTTCTTTGTAACTATGCTTATGATGTTGTGCCATAGAGTCTGTCATTTTGGCAGAGATTAAGAGCTATAAAGAGGACTTGGAATTGAAATTAGCCCAGACAAAACTTTTAAGGTCATGGTGGCAAGGTTAAATTAAGACATTGTACAACTACATCATCTAAACAATTTTCCTGCCAAATATGAACATCCTACACACTGCAGCTCAAGATTTCCTTTTGGAATTAGTCAACTGAGGTGAAAACTAGACCAATTTGCCCGGCAGGATATCCTTGAAAATTGTTAAAGATGGTAATATGATATAATATAGGTTAATATGGCAAGGTCAAATCAAGGTTGAACTATGACGTTGCACACCTAAACTCTTTAAACAATATCCCTTGCAATTATGAACAAAACGTCAATATCACTCCAGCAAGCTCAAAGGTTAAATCAAGGTCAAAGTAGGATGTTCTACACCTGCCCCATATAACTAAACTTCCCACCAAATATCAACACCCTATACCTTACAGTTTCTAAGATATGACCAGGACAAGATTTCTCAGATTAAAGACATTACTATGGCAAGGTGAAAGGTCCAATCAAGGTCAAAGTATGATGTTGCACACCTACACCCCCTCATCAATACTCCTACCGAAAATGAACTTCTTGCAACTTATGGTTTCGGAGATATGGCCCATTTAAGATTTGTAAGGTCAAGGGTCAAATCAAGGTCAAACTGTGATGCTGTATAAGACCCCCTAACCAATGTCCCTACCAAATAAGAACATTCTACACCTCAGACTTTCGAAAATCCGGTGTGGGTAAATGTTCAAAATCATTAACTCATAAAACATAAAATAGCCATTTCTTGCATGATGTTGACCCCAGGATTCCAAAAACGAAAGGGTTGCCAGATTTAAGTCCATTCACCAAATATGAAATAAAGGTGGCAGAAAATGTGGCCCGTAACATGAACACAAGAAATACTGACTTTTTAATGTTATAGACCCCCAGGGCATAATTTATAAATCTGGGCTATCAAAATGATAGGGTGGTCCAATCTTTGCCATAGCAAGGCACCTACAAAGTTTGAAAAAGATCCCAAAAGAAATGTGGCCTGTTGGTTGAACACAACAAATCTCTGCAGAGACGGATGATGTCCGTGCGAAATCCATAGTATCTGTTAAAATTTTTTGGGGGGGATACAATAATACCAACACAGCAAGTAACAGCTGTAGGTTACAGACAAAAAGTAATTTAATAATTTAGTTACAAAGTGGTCTAAATATAACAAACTTGATACAGAAGTTTTATAAGTATAGTAAAAAGTCAAATAACAAGCATGTGAATGTGGAACACCCTTAATTATTGCACATTAAGTTGGCAGATATAGTCAAAGATATTCTTTTCAAATTACAGAAAATCCAGCTATCCTTAATTTTGTAGCTAAGAAAAATAGATGGAAATTGAATTACTTACTATTTCTTATTTTTGGCAGCATGGACATAGAAAGCATCTGCTAATGAAAACTCATCCTTTTTGGTGAGAGCGACTTTATTTTCAAGCTTTTCTAGTGTTTGCACTGGGACGGCATATTTGGGGAAAAACAACCAATCCTGTCCACTATTTCAAATAGAAATATACAACATTATATTGAATAGCTAAGAAGATAGTATCTGTAACAGTTGCAAACATTATCAAAAAAAAATTCTTAAAGTCAAGGTCATTACAGATGCAGGGTCAAAGGTGAAATCAAGCCGACAATGATTTTTCACCCAAGCAATGTTCCTGCAATTCCTCAGCCTTTCTTAGACATAGTGTGGGTACCTGCAAATGTTAGGAGTCATTAACTCATAAAATTAGTCATTAATACATAAAATTGCTTTTTCATGCTCGATTTTGATCCCAGGCCAACAAAAAAGATAGGGTGGCCTCATGATATACCCATCAAATGCATGCACCAAATATCACCTAAATGTGACAGACACTGTGGTATATAGCTTGGAACACAGGAAATAGTAATAATTTACTATTTTTTACCCCCAGGGCATAATCTTTACACCAGTGCTATCAAAATAAAAGGCGCCCAGATCTTTGTCATAGCAAGAGATTTGCAAAGTTTCAAAGAGATCCCTACAATGTGGCCTGTACGTAGAACACAAGAAATCTCTGCAGATGTGTATACAAATGTGGACACAGATGATGAACATGCAAAATACATAGTATTCCAAAAAATTCTTGAACACAATAAATACAGACCTACACTTGATACTCAGACAAAAGAATCTACCATTGGGCTACAATTAATATGCAACATTTCAGGTACATCCCTATGGCTTGATGTCTCACTTATTGCATCAATATATAAATCTAAAAAGCAATTTTTGCTTTACTACTCATGGAGACACATAACGGCACAGACTGGGTGATGAGTGAAGTGAAAACAGCCGCCCATTTAGTGGACCTGTCAGCACTCACCGCTCCCCAGTACACTATAGGTGGACAGAATCCTGATACTTCTCTGGAGTGAGTACTCCATTCTGTTCTACACTTTTATAGTGTTTGACCCCTTAAATACCTCATGACAGTGACTGTCCAAAATGCATATATTTTGGCCATAGCGTTGCATATAGAGCTCCACGGATTTGGAATGATCTCCCTGATGGTGTACACTCTGCCAAGTCTCTCTCCTCATTCAGGAACAGGCTGAAGACCTACATTTTTGACAAAGCTTACTACCCTAGTTTATCCCCAGTCTTCATTTTCTCTTCCTCTGTGGTGCTGACCCAGCAATGTTTTATGATTATGATCTCTGACTTTTGGCATATGCACCTAGAGTCTGTCAATGGACAGGGATTAAGCACTATAAAAGTATTATTAGGATTAGTCTAGTGACTGAGAATATAGTATAACAACTGTTAATATTTTCACTTTTTCGGGGGTTGGGGTTGCCTTCTTAAGGCTCTGGAAAACAGAAAAACAAACCGATCTGAATGTATTGAACAATTTTTTTCATGCTGAGTAAATTAAGCTATCTCTATCTGTTAAATCCCTGGGTATCTATATCAAATTTTAAAGAAAGTTCAACCTGTCACTGAAATATAAATAACCTTTGAGATGCTGGTACCCCAGGGCTAAGTGTGAGTCACCATATAGATGTAAATAAAGGGCCAGGGTACGGTTGCAAAAATCCCCCTTAAAAAATTCCCAGTCACAGACTAAATATTTAGATTCAAAGCATCACATTTTAAAGTGTGACCTTTGAGTGCCAAGTGTGACTTCTTCATTTTTACCGATTGCATATTAGCATAGTACAATTTTGTTTCAACATTTTTGTAAAATGAGTAACTAAATATACATTTGTATATTCTAATTTCCAAAATTCTTGATATAAATATAAATCCAACCTGAAATTGTTATAGTTGGTTGAAGTCTTTTACAATCATTTGACACAGAAGTAAATTTAGAAATATTACATCAGACATAAAATATTTGTACCTCATATGATATTATTGCTCATTAATCTGTGTTGACATCAGACCATAAATGGGGGCTGAAATATTAATTTAGAAGATATCAAAGCTCTGCATGTAGGATGAAAGTTAAACCAACTTTAAATACTCAATAAACTTCTTAGCTAAGGACTATTACCCATTATCACAGCTCATTTCAGCAGAGCAGTCAGATTCCATAGAAAGATCAAGAGAAGCTTTTTCTTCATTGGTTTCTTGGTCATTTGGCAAAAGTATAACCTAAACATTGAGAGAAAATTAATAATCAAATAATATAGGATTATTTTTTAGAAAGTCTTCAAATTTTACTTTGAATAATGTTGGCTTTGTTTGCCCAAATGAAAAATAGCATCAGACGCCCAGACCACACAGCCTTGGTAAACATCAATAAGCACAATGAGATCAGATGATAAGATATGCATTATACTGAAAAACTATCATCCCTAATATAAGATCCATGTTTAACAAAACTCTGATATAATAAAAGTTAGTTTAGTTTGTTAAAGTTGGCATCAACAGTCAAAGTCATACTACGACCATCATATTTACAACTGAGATTGAGGCTTGGAAATGACTAATTAGCAATTTGTCCAAAATTCTTTTATGTTCCACAAGGGATAGGGCCCAATAAAATAGGACCGCCATTAATGTGACAATCAGAGTCTCTATGTATTTCCTATTTCCCTTACACTGGCTAGAACCCTGATTACCCGAGATCCAAACAAAATTTTTAAGTTCAAAGTCACTTCAGCAAGGCCAAAGGTTAAATTAAGGTCAAACTATGATGTTGCACAATTGAACCCCAAAACCGATGCTCATAACAAATACCAGTAATAACATCCTACACCTTACAGTTTCTGAGATATGGCTCTGATAATATAATAAGGTTATGATTACTAAAGCAATGTCAAAGGTCAAATTAAAATCAAATTATGATGCTGCATAACTACATTCCCTAACTAATATCCCTACCAAATTTAAACATCTTAAACATTATTGTTTCGACTTTCGAGATCTAGCACGGACAAGATATTCCCATGGTTGACCAACCTGCCTGCCCAGCCAGATGCAATGAGTGAAAATAAGCCTTTTTTAGGCTGTGGGATGAAAAAGGTGGTGGTATTTAAAATAAACTAAACTAGAGGATCGCTCGCAAAAAAAAAGATAATGTTTTTGCTATGCAAAAACAAAGCGTCCCGAAAAGGATATAAAGGTGAGTGCTAAAGTATTAAGAAAATGCTTCGTTTCTAGCCTTATACTGTTGTGGCAACCAAAGTCAGCGCAGTCTGCTCTATCTAGCACGGTTTTCACGATATAAGCATTTTTGTGTTTTGCAAAAAATAAAAAAATTAAAAATGTCCGCTATATTTGGCGAGACAAAAATATTTTGAAAATTGGCATGGCTACTCTGCACAGATACCCAGCAGGTCCAAAATTTTGTTGAGTTCGCTCCATATAGCACAGTTTTCGAGATATAAGCATTTTTGTGTTTTGCAAAAACTTTGAAAATTCAAAATGGCCACCATTTTTGGGGAGACAAAAATTTTTGTCAAGACCACTGCCGTGGTGTGTATCTCCCGCCGAGCATTAAAGCAGAAGAAATAGCTTTTCCGAGATATTCACAATTTTTCATTTTCGTGTGTGAAAGGTCTTCCAAAAGTAGGTGAATGAGTTATTTGAGAAAAATTGGCTATCTGCAATACTATTAAGAGATAATTCACATTTACTCATTTTGAGTAGGTGAGTAATTATCTATGGGTCTGAAACTTCACCAAGTGAAAGCTCTCCTAAAAGTAGGTGAATGAGTTATTTGAGAAAAATTGGCTATCTGCAATACTTTTAGAGATAATTCGCATTTACTCATTTTGAGTAGGTGAGTAATTAGATATGGGTCTGAAACTTCACCATGTGAAAGCTCTCCCACAAGTAGATGAATGAGTATTTGATAAAAATTGGGTATCCGCAATACTTTTACAGATAATTAGCATTTACTCATTTTGAGTAGGTGAATAAATAGCTATGGGTCTGAAACTTCACAGAGTGAAAGCTCTGCCAAAAGTAGGTGAATGAGTTATTTGAGAAAAATTGGCTATCTGCAATACTTTTAGAGATAATTCGCATTTACTCATTTTGAGTAGGCGAGTAATTAGCTATGGGTCTGAAACTTCACCAAGTGAAAGCTCTCCCAAAAGTAGGTGAATGAGTTATTTGAGAAAAATTGGCTATCTGCAATACTTTTAGAGATAATTCGCATTTACTCATTTTGAGTAGACGAGTAATTAGCTATGGGTCTGAAACTTCACCAAGTGAAAGCTCTCCCAAAAGTAGGTGAATGATTAATTTGAGAAAAATTGGCTATCTGCAATACTTTTAGAGATAATTCGCATTTACTCATTTTGAGTAGGTGAGTAATTAGCTATGGGTCTGAAACTTCACGAAGTGAAAGCTCTCCCAAAAGTAGGTGAATGAGTTATTTGAGAAAAATTGGCTATCTGCAATACTTTTACAGATAATTCGCATTTACTCATTTTGAGTAGGTGAGTAATTAGCTATGGGTCTGAAACTTCACCAAGTGAAAGCTCTCCCAAAAGTAGGTGAATGATTAATTTGACAAAAATTGGCTATCTGCAATACTTTATGAGATAATTCGCATTTACTCATTTTGAGTAGGTGAGTAATTAGCTATGGGTCTGAAACTTCACCAAGTGAAAGCTCTCCCAAAAGTAGGTGAATGAGTTATTTGAGAAAAATTGGCTATCTGCAATACTTTTGGAGATAATTCACATTTACTCATTTTGAGTAGGTGAATAATTAGCTATGGGTCTGAAACTTCACCAAGTGAAAGCTCTCCCAAAAGTAGGTGAATGAGTTATTTTAGAAAAATTGGCTATCTGCAATACTTTTACAGATAATTCGCATTTACTCATTTTGAGTAGGTGAGTAATTAGCTATGGGTCTGAAACTTCACCAAGTGAAAGCTCTCCCAAAAGTAGGTGAATGATTAATTTGACAAAAATTGGCTATCTGCAATACTTTATGAGATAATTCGCATTTACTCATTTTGAGTAGGTGAGTAATTAGCTATGGGTCTGAAACTTCACCAAGTGAAAGCTCTCCCAAAAGTAGGTGAATGAGTTATTTGAGAAAAATTGGCTATCTGCAATACTTTTAGAGATAATTCACATTTACTCATTTTGAGTAGGTGAATAATTAGCTATGGGTCTGAAACTTCACCAAGTGAAAGCTCTCCCAAAAGTAGGTGAATGAGTTATTTTAGAAAAATTGGCTATCTGCAATACTTTTAGAGATAATTCGCATTTACTCATTTTGAGTAGGTGAGTAATTAGCTATGGGTCTGAAACTTCACCATGTGAAAGCTCTCCCACAAGTAGATGAATGAGTTATTTGATAAAAATTGGGTATCCACAATACTTTTACAGATAATTAGCATTTACTCATTTTGAGTAGGTAAATAATTAGCTATGGGTCTGAAACTTCACCATGTGAAAGCTCTCCCAAAAGTAGGTGAATGAGTTATTTGAGAAAAATTGGCTATCTGCAATACTTTTAGAAATAATTCACATTTACTCATTTTGAGTAGGTGAATAATTGGCTATGGGTCTGAAACTTCACCAAGTGAAAGCTCTCCCAAAAGTAGGTGAATGAGTTATTTGAGAAAAATTGGCTATCTGCAATACTTTTAGAGATAATTCGCATTTACTCATTTTGAGTAGGTGAGTAATTAGCTATGGGTCTGAAACTTCACCAAGTGAAAGCTCTCCCAAAAGTAGGTGAATGAGTTATTTTAGAAAAATTGGCTATCTGCAATACTTTTAGAGATAATTCGCATTTACTCATTTTGAGTAGGTGAGTAATTAGCTATGGGTCTGAAACTTCACCATGTGAAAGCTCTCCCACAAGTAGATGAATGAGTTATTTGATAAAAATTGGGTATCCACAATACTTTTACAGATAATTAGCATTTACTCATTTTGAGTAGGTAAATAATTAGCTATGGGTCTGAAACTTCACCATGTGAAAGCTCTCCCAAAAGTAGGTGAATGAGTTATTTGAGAAAAATTGGCTATCTGCAATACTTTTAGAAATAATTCACATTTACTCATTTTGAGTAGGTGAATAATTGGCTATGGGTCTGAAACTTCACCATGTGAAAGCTCTTCCAAAAGTAGGTGAATGAGTTATTTGAGAAAAATTGGCTATCTGCAATACTTTTAGAGATAATTCGCATTTACTCATTTTGAGTAGGTGAGTAATTAGCTATGGGTCTGAAACTTCACAGAGTGAAAGCTCTCCCAAAAGTAGGTGATGGAGTTATTTGAGAAAAATTGGCTATCTGCAATACTTTTAGAGATAATTCGCATTTACTCATTTTGAGTAGGTCAGTAATTAGCTATGGGTCTGAAACTTCACCAAGTGAAAGCTCTCCCAAAAGTAGGTGAATGATTAATTTGACAAAAATTGGCTATCTGCAATACTTTATGAGATAATTCGCATTTACTCATTTTGAGTAGGTGAGTAATTAGCTATGGGTCTGAAACTTCACCAAGTGAAAGCTCTCCCAAAAGTAGGTGAATGAGTTATTTGAGAAAAATTGGCTATCTGCAATACTTTTAGAGATAATTCGCATTTACTCATTTTGAGTAGGTGAGTAATTAGCTATGGGTCTGAAACTTCACCAAGTGAAAGCTCTCCCAAAAGTAGGTGAATGAGTTATTTGAGAAAAATTGGCTATCTGCAATACTTTTAGAGATAATTCGCATTTACTCATTTTGAGTAGGTGAGTAATTAGCTATGGGTCTGAAACTTCACCAAGTGAAAGCTCTCCCAAAAGTAGGTGAATGAGTTATTTTAGAAAAATTGGCTATCTGCAATACTTTTAGAGATAATTCGCATTTACTCATTTTGAGTAGGTGAGTAATTAGCTATGGGTCTGAAACTTCACCATGTGAAAGCTCTCCCACAAGTAGATGAATGAGTTATTTGATAAAAATTGGGTATCCACAATACTTTTACAGATAATTAGCATTTACTCATTTTGAGTAGGTAAATAATTAGCTATGGGTCTGAAACTTCACCATGTGAAAGCTCTCCCAAAAGTAGGTGAATGAGTTATTTGAGAAAAATTGGCTATCTGCAATACTTTTAGAAATAATTCACATTTACTCATTTTGAGTAGGTGAATAATTGGCTATGGGTCTGAAACTTCACCATGTGAAAGCTCTTCCAAAAGTAGGTGAATGAGTTATTTGAGAAAAATTGGCTATCTGCAATACTTTTAGAGATAATTCGCATTTACTCATTTTGAGTAGGTGAGTAATTAGCTATGGGTCTGAAACTTCACAGAGTGAAAGCTCTCCCAAAAGTAGGTGATGGAGTTATTTGAGAAAAATTGGCTATCTGCAATACTTTTAGAGATAATTCGCATTTACTCATTTTGAGTAGGTCAGTAATTAGCTATGGGTCTGAAACTTCACCAAGTGAAAGCTCTCCCAAAAGTAGGTGAATGATTAATTTGACAAAAATTGGCTATCTGCAATACTTTATGAGATAATTCGCATTTACTCATTTTGAGTAGGTGAGTAATTAGCTATGGGTCTGAAACTTCACCAAGTGAAAGCTCTCCCAAAAGTAGGTGAATGAGTTATTTGAGAAAAATTGGCTATCTGCAATACTTTTAGAGATAATTCGCATTTACTCATTTTGAGTAGGTGAGTAATTAGCTATGGGTCTGAAACTTCACCAAGTGAAAGCTCTCCCAAAAGTAGGTGAATGAGTTATTTGAGAAAAATTGGCTATCTGCAATACTTTTAGAGATAATTCGCATTTACTCATTTTGAGTAGGTGAGTAATTAGCTATGGGTCTGAAACTTCACCATGTGAAAGCTCTCCCACAAGTAGATGAATGAGTTATTTGATAAAAATTGGGTATCCACAATACTTTTACAGATAATTAGCATTTACTCATTTTGAGTAGGTAAATAATTAGCTATGGGTCTGAAACTTCACCAAGTGAAAGCTCTCCCAAAAGTAGGTGAATGAGTTATTTGAGAAAAATTGGCTATCTGCAATACTTTTAGAAATAATTCACATTTACTCATTTTGAGTAGGTGAATAATTGGCTATGGGTCTGAAACTTCACCATGTGAAAGCTCTTCCAAAAGTAGGTGAATGAGTTATTTGAGAAAAATTGGCCATCTGCAATACTTTTAGAGGTAATTCGCATTTACTCTTTTTGAGTAGGTGAGCAATTAGCTATGGGTCTGAAACTTCACCAAGTGAAAGCTCTTTGGGATAGCTGCTCTGCAGAGATACCCTGAAGATAAAAAATTTCGTCGAAATCGCTCTATGTAGCACGGTTTTCGAAATATAAGCATTTTTGTGTTTTGCAATTTTTACGCAAAAATTCGAAAATTCAAAATGGCCGCCATTTTTGGCAAGACAAAATTTTTTTGAAAATTGGCATGGCTACTCTGCAGAGATACCCTGTGGGTCAAAAATTTCGTCGAAATCGCTCTATCTAGCACGGTTTTCGAGATATAAGCATTTTTGTGTTTTGCAATTTTGCGAAAAATTTGAAAATTCAAAATGGCCGCCATTTTTTGCGAGAAATTTTTTGTTTGAAAATTGGCATGGCTACTCTGCAGAGATACCCTGCGGGTCAAAAATTTCGTCGAAATCGCTCTATCTAGCAGGGTTTTTGAGATATAAGCATTTTTATGTTTTGCAATTTTTGCGAAAAATTCGAAAATTCAAAATGGCCGCCATTTTTGGCGAGACAAAAATTTTTTCAAAATTGGGATAACTACTCTGCAGAGATACCCTGAGGGTCAAAAATTTCGTCGAAATCGCTCTATCTAGCACGGTTTTCGAGATACAACCATTTTTATGTTTTGCAATTTTTGCGAAAAATTCGAAAATTCAAAATGGCCGCCATTTTTGGCGAGATAAAATTTTTTTCAAAATTGGGATAACTACTCTGCAGAGATACCCTGAGGGTCAAAAATTTCGTCGAAATCGCTCTATCTAGCACGGTTTTCGAGATATAAGCATTTTTGTGTTTTGCAATTTTTGCGAAAATTTCGAAAATTCAAAATGGCCGCCATTTTTGGCGAGACAAAAATATTTTGAAAATTGGGAAAAGTACTCCGCAGAGATATCCTGCGGGTCAAAAATTTTGTCGAAATTGCTCTATCTAGCACGGTTTTTGAGATATAAGCATTTTTGTGTTTTGCAATTTTTGCGAAAATTTCGAAAATTCAAAATGGCCGCCATTTTGGGCGAGACAAAAATTTTTTGAAAATTGGGAAAACTACTCCGCAGAGATACCCTGCGGGTCAAAAATTTCGTCGAAATCGCTCTATCTAGCACGGTTTTCGAGATATAAGCATTTTTGTGTTTTCCTTATTTGGAAAATTCGTAATGATTAATTAATCATTAATTACTCGGCCATTTCTTGACCAATCAATGCCAAAATCTAATGATTTCCAGATTTTAATAGAATGAATGTATTTGCCAAGTTTCAGGTGAATTGATAAAATTCCTTTCAAGTTATCATCCGGACAAGCTTCCCCATCGAAAAAAGACATTTTTGGTCATGTGACCTCTCTGATTGGTTGAAATGTCACTGCAGCATATTCAAAAAAATTCCCCAGGGCTACTGCCTAAACCTGCCAAATTTGAAAAGAATCCGCCTAAGGGTTACAGAGTTATAAGGAAAACAAAATGCGGAGCCGGCGGAGCCGGCGGAGCCGCCGGAGCCGGCGGAGCCGGCGGAGCCAGAAGCTCTCCCATACACAAACAAGCGTCCCTTGCGGGACGCTTAATTAGGGATTTTGTATGGTTTTTACCAATGTGGACCATGTTTGGTGGAAATTTACATGATCAGGCAAATGGATAACGGACGACATTGATCATGGAAAGGATGAAGTGCCTTAGAGTCCGTTGTGTGATGAAGATTATGCGCTATGAAAGTTTAATTACAATGAAAATAATCAATGTGCATTTTTGACAAGAAATGTTATTTAAACAATTTATAACGCATATCTATCAATTTAACTCATTTAAATTAAACAGAATTATGTTGTAAATTTACAAAATTTGTAATCTTTGGCTCAAGTATTTGCCATAAAAACAACAAAATAAGAGTTATTGCATGAACTAGCTCAGCAATTTCCTTCCGATTTTGTTATCTTCTATAACTAAACAATATACATGTATTGGACATTATTACCTGATATACACAAAATCACAAATTGTTTCCAGTTGTTTAAAATGGGGTTCATCTACTTTTTACTACATTTCTGCAGGGGACCACTAAGTATTTCTTTGCAAGTTAGATAATTTATATTGAACAAGAATTTATATTTCTACATTTTTGTGAATGTTCAGTAATGTAACAATAAAAACATATTGTTTTATCGTATCAATGAGAGGAAACAGTAACTACATTTACCTTTATCTTTACAAAACTTTCACTATGACATATTTCTGTTTGCCCCTCTATGTCCACCCAATCATCTACTTCTGGGATGAATCTCTGCAGGGAAAATTTGCTTTTTATAGAAAAAGCTTTTCTGATGAGAAACTTCAAATTTCTTAGATCTTCCACATTTACGAGCTTCTTCCTCTCTCCAAAAGTAACATGGAATTTAGTCATTTCTAAAAAACAAACGTATGCACCATAATTGGAATAGTTTAATGTTTAACAGTGAAATTTCAATGTCACACACTGTTTTAATGATGTTGACATCCGATACATTCCAAGGTATTGACTATCATTGAAAATGTTATTGAAATCTTTCAGGTAAACTTCATTGCATTCTTCAACAACATATGCATGTAAATGTGCTAAATACTCTATAGTTCGCAGTCTTTGCAGCATAGCAAATGGAGAATTGTTAATGGAAACAAAATACAACAGCTTTGAAAACAATACTCTATCACCATCTTTCCCAGATGTAATGCATGTATCATCTGCCCTATAGACAGTTTGACCAACTTTCAATATCTTAAAACATTGCACCACAACATCATTGGTGTACTGCTCAAAGGCATTTTTCTCAACTTCAGGAAAACTGCAAATGTGTTCTTGATCTATTTTGGCACTATATTCAAAATTCAAATTGAAAAAATTGACAGAATCTGAAGTCAAGCTAAGTTTTAATTGACTTCTTTTGGCAAGAGACTTGCAAATGTTTTTATGGCACCGGTTCAACTTAAAATAATTTTTGAATTCTTGATGTTTAGCTTCAAAACGTAATGTAGAGACATTTTTAAGAGGACCAAACAACCTAATTTCTTGAGGGTAATGCTTCAAGTAATGAAACTTTGCTGTCAGTCTAGATTCGGGGAATACTTCCTTGTAATCTTGAATAAATTTCTCAATTAAATCTTCTAAAAAGTCAATCTGTCCTGATGTTATGGCAGGCATGCATACAAAATCCACAATATCTCGAAAGTCTAAGAACAGTGCCCATTTTGTGTCATGAATAGGAATAATTTCGCCTATCAATAATGGTAATGCTCTTAGCAAGCAAAAACACTGTGTGGCTGTTTGTTTAATCTCTACAGATCTTCCACTGCAGTAAATATGGCAAGGCTTGTTTGTTTTATCATCTGCTTTCCAGGGAAAATGATCTATTGTAGAGTTTAGAAAATCAACTGAAAAGTGGCCAGATTGGATACAATGAGATATAACTTGGCCCAGCAAAGTCTTCCCCACTCCTTCAAATATATCATGTGATATATCAGATGGTAATCCATTCACTACATGAAAATAACTCAGTTCATTTAAAGGAGACAATGTCTTTAGTCCATAAGCCTTGCCTAGATCTGGAAACTGCTCTATTAGATTACACTGACTATTGTATGCTTCCTTTGTTCGTAAAGTACCCTCATCACCATTTCTTAAATTATCTAAAGTAACATTACAAAATCTACAAGGTTTTAGAGAAACAAATGATTCATTGAAGCCACCAATACTATGGGCTGCTAAATTGTCACAACATATTGCTAGAACTGATCCTTTAAATAATCTTTGTTGCCCATCCTTCTCAATTGTCAAACCTTCAGTTTCAAGTTTTTTTATGTCATCAAGAACTGGTGCAAGTATCTTAGCATATCCATATTCTTTCAATAATTTAGTTCTGCATAAAGCTACAAGATAAATTGATTTGTTTTGTGATCGGAATCTTGGGGCAATATTTCCCAATGTCATATAAAATGCACTCAGCTTATACTTCTTTAGTTTATTTCCCAATGGATTGACAACATTAAAATCATCAAAATATAGAAGTAACTGTAAATGTTGGTAACTCGCTGAGAACAAAATATTTTCTTTACATGAGCTGCCATCACAAACATCACGCAAAACATTATCATTTGAAATATGTCCATTTACAACTTCTGAAAATATGTCTTCAAATTGTAGGAGATACTTTAATGTTTCAAGAACAGGAACATACTGATATGTACCTCGACGTGAATTATTGGAAATTAAGTGTTGCTCAACTGGATTAACAACTTTCAAGTGAACTTCAGCAAATGTTTCTAGCTTTTTTTGTGAATTAAGTGATGTACATGCATCTTCAAATTGATTACATTCTGACAATATATTGTGAAGCTCTTGCCAATTATCAAAATTGACCCTTCTTAAATAATCTGTCACATCTGAAATTAACTTAGCTTTAATCTGCAGACCAATGTTATGTATAACATCATTTACCGCAACAACTGCTGCTGAGGTTAAATGGTGAAATTCACGTAGTTTTAATAATTGTTTGGCAATAATTGGCTTTAATTCACCATCAAATTCAATTCCCTCATTTAGGTTTGGCTCATGGTCTGAATCTCCTTCATCAACATTACGAACATGTCTGTTTTTGGTTGCAAAGTTTTCTTCATAAAAAAGGGTATGTTTACTTCTTAAATGTCGCACTAAACATCTGGCTGATCTGTAAGATCTTTTACATGGAGGAACAAAACAAGATAGTGTAGTGTTATGATCAAATGAATGCTTCAATGAAAAATGTTTTAAGTAGACACTGCAGTGCTCACTACTGAATTCACATTTGCTACAAGCATACATCAACCTGCCAAGTACAACATAAAGGCAAGTTAAATGCATGAATTACAATTTATATATTTTCTCAAACATATACTTCTGTATTATCATAAAATTAGCAGTCAGTTTCTAGAAAAAATGGTTTTCAATTCACAGCTTGGGTAGCAATCTCTTTTAGGCGTCTTTGCGTCAGAATCCAGAAATAGAGTTTGACAATGGCAGCCATTTTGTGTTTTTAAACTTATATCAAATTTTAAAGCAATCCAGTTTTTAATTGATTGACAGAAGTTGTCTTTCAGTTTTTATCTGGAATAAGAATTTCATGGCAAAACTGAAATAATATTTTGAGATTTAAGGTTACAATATACTATAGTCCATTATCCTTTTAGAAATTCTCAATAATTATGGTTTAGTTTCAACTAAAAATTATAGTTTTTTAAGGGAAGTTACGAAAGCAAGATATTATTCACTTTTTGACATTGTGGTTACCATATAATTCTTTCAATCTTAGCATGAATTAACATAAATGTATGACATGGTTAGAAATATAAAGGCTAAAGGCTAAATATATAATTCCAGGAAAATGTTGGAATCCTTAAGATGGCTCAAGCGTTATTGTTTTTAATATTTTAATGGCAAAATGTAGCCGTTTTTGATTTCATTGTTTTTAAACTCCACTAGAATCATCATGGGTTTTGCCCATAAATGCATGAACAAGATAAAGATTATTTAGACTTTGTAGACCCCATTTGATCTTAAGGAATAATTTAAATAAAAAGTTACTAATTGTAAGATGTATCACCTTCAGCATCTGAATAAGTCTCTGTAGGCGCAGAATCAGAATGGACAGTTGTGTCTGGAAGGTTCATCTGAAATATGATAATCACATAACAGAAAGTGATGGGTTGAGAGCTAAACTACTGTTACCTCACAGCCTGGAAAAGGCTTTGGGGTATTGTTTTCACCCATGGCATACGGCAGGGCAGGTGGGCAGCAAGAATATCTGGTTCAAGCCAGACCTCCAGAACTATAAGGAGTAGGGTGTTGATACTTGGTAGGGATATTAGTATTCAGGTGTGCAATGTCATAGTTTTACCATGATTTGACCTCTGACCTGACCATAGAGACTTTGACCTTAAAAATCTTGGGCTTTTTCTTTGAAACTTTTAGATGTGGGAATTTGATATTTTGTAGGGATACTGGTAAGGGGATTTAGTTATGCAGCATGATCTGCATTGCAACTAGTTGAATGCTTTTGCTAACAAAAGCGAAGCTACCCTGAAAGTTTAAAATGCTTTGTTGTTTTTAGAAACATACTGTGAAGCTCAGAATACACAAAGCAGCACTCTAAAAGGTAGGGGTAAACTGACAGGATATTTATGCTCTTTACAGATGCTTTCCAAATACCTGTTAATATATTCTGAAGCTATAAAAGCAATAATATAGGAGATATAAACCAGAAACTCAAAATCGGATATTTATGACCCCAGTTTGACCCATAAGGAGGGGTCGGGGGGAGGTAAAACTGACCGGCTATTTAGCCTCTCCACATATGCTTTCCCAATACCTCGTAATACATTCTGAAGCTATAAAAGCAATAATAAAGGAGATATAAGGGAAAAACTCAAAATCTGCTGTTTTATGACCCCAGTTTGACCGATAAGGGGGGGGTTGGGGGGTAAAACTGACCGGCTATTTAGACTCCCCACATTTGCTTTCCCAATACCTCTTAATACATTCTGAAGGTATAAATAAGCCAAAAACTCAAAATCGGCTACTTTATGACCCCAGTTTGACCCATAACGAGGGGTCGGGGGGAAAACTGACCGGTTATTTTAACTCTCCACATATGGTTTCCTATTACCTCCCAATACACTTTATCGCTCTATCTGCAATACTTTTAGAGATAATTCACATTTACTCATTATGAGTAAGTGAGTAATTACCTACTGGTCTGGAACTTCACCATATGAAAGCTCTCCCAAAAGTAGATGAATGAATTATTTGACAAAAATTGGGTATCCACAATAGTTTAAGAGATAATTAGCATTTACTCATTTTGAGTAGGTGAATAATTAGCTACATGTCTGAAACTTCACCATGTGAAAGCTGTCCCAAAAGTAAAGGAATGACTTATTTGATTAAAATTGGGTATCTGCAATACTTTTAGAGATAATTAGCATTTACTCATTTTGAGTAGGTGAATCATTGGCTACTGGTCTGAAACTTCACCAAGTGAAAGTTCTCCCAAAAGTAGGTGAATGAGTTATTTGAGAAAAATTGGCTACCTGCAAAACTTTTAGAGATAATTCGCATTTACTCATTTTGAGTAGGTGAGTAATTAACTATGGATCTGAAACTTCACCATGTGAAAGCTCTTCCAAAAGTAGATGAATGAGTTATTTGAGAAAAATTGGCTATAGCTAAAGGACAAATTAGCTGAACAACATATTTTAGGAAATACTATAACTGCAATAGTTTGGGAGTTACAATGGCTTTACTCAACAGTCAGAATTTCAAAGTAGCTATTACTCAGCTATCCAAGGTGCAACAGGTCTGAAACTTTACTATGTGATAGCTTACCAAAAAGTAGATGGACAACATACTTGAAAAAATTTCCTTAACTTTAATACTTTTGAAGATATTTGACATTTACTTCTTGTGTTATTTAGCTACAAATGAGAAAATAGCTATTACTCACTTATGGCATGCAATACAACCCCAAACTATGCACCATCTTATAGCTTAGAACAAAGTAGCTGAACAACATATTTTAGGAAAATACTCTAACTGCAATAGTTTTGGAGTTACAATGGCTTTACTCAACAGTCAGAATTTCAAAGTAGCTATTACTCAGCTATCCAAGGTGCAACAGGTCTGAAACTTTACTATGTGATAGCTTACCAAAAAGTAGATGTACAACATATTTGAAAAGATTTCCTTAACTTTAATACTTTTGAAGATATTTGACATTTACTTCTTCTGTTATTTAGCTACAAATGAGAAAATAGCTATTACTCACTTATGGCATGCAATAGAACCCCAAACTATATACCATCTTATAGCTAAGGACAAAGTAGCTGAACAACATATTTCATGATAAAAGTGTAACTGCAATACTTTTTGAGTTATGAGTCCTTTACTCAAAGTAGAAAAAAATCCACGGCAGCCATCTTGTTAACACCCGTGGCAGCCATCTTGTTTTTCAGAATCAGGAAAAAAGATTCCCTGGCAAGTTTTTCCAATGATGAATGTATCCTGCAAATTTGGAAGCTCTAGCTATAATAGTTTTAGAGATAGAAAGGCTTTTGTAAAAATGTGACGAACGGACGCACGCACGCACGCACGGACAGAGGGCATTTTATAATTTCCCGTACTGGGCCTATCGGCCGGCGGGAGATAATAAATCTAAAGTTATTTCTAATTTAATTGCTAAATTTTCACTGAGAAGCTACATGCACATCAAAATATTAACATTTGCATGAAATATTTCTGTTTCCTGTATCAATTATATGACATAAATAAATAAATTTCAATGAAATAAATTTAAGTTAATTTGCAATACAAATTTACAAGTACCTGTATAAATAGTGTTTTTTGTTGAACAGATGATCTGAAATCGCTGATCAACTTAACTATAAACTTAAATAGCAAAATCAAATCAAAAATTGCAAAATAAATTTGAAATTTTTAACTCAATGATCCAAAAGCATGTATGATTTAACTAGGTTAGTAATACATACAAAATACTGTCAAAGGAATATATTTTCAAAAAGTTTACTTTTGTATTCTAAACAAATTTACTTCAAACTAGACAAAAGTTTTTGTACACAAAAACAAAGCGTCCCTACAGCTTTCAAGTTTTATATGAAATGCTAAAGGACCAATGTGAAGAGGTAAATGTTATTGGTGAAGAGAAATTCTCCTGAAAAGGACCATGTTAGGGTCACAAGAGTGACCTTAAAACGAAAAAAGCAATCAGTGCCTATGAACGGGTTCTGTATCAGCTGACAGTGTTTTCAGCTGCAAAGTAGAAGCATGTTTATGTTTGGCTATGCTCGTTTCTCCTTGAAGGAGAGGCCCAAGGTCAAATCCGACCAAACCAGAATATTTCCAGCCCATGATTTCCTACATGTTGGTTTCCCATCCCAAATCAATAATAAGCAAGTTATAAGCACTTTTAAGATTGGCTATGCTTGTTTGACCTTGAAGGAGAGGCCCAAGGTCAAATCCAAGCACACCAGAGGATTCCCAGCCCATGATTTCTTACAGGTTGGTTTACCATCCCAAACCTCTAGGACCAATAATAAGCGAGTTACAAGCACTTTAAAGTTTGGTTCTGCTCATTTGACCTTGAAGGAGAGGGCCTAGGTCAAATCTGACCACACCAGAAGATTCCCAGGACATGATTTCCTACAGGTTGGTTTACCATCCCAAACCTCTAGGACCAATAATAAGCGACTTATAAGCACTTTTATGTTTGGCTATCCTTGTTTCATCTTGAAGAGGCCCAATGTCAAATCTGACAACAACAAAAGATTCCCAGCCCAGGATTTCCTATATGTTAGTATACCATCCCAAACCTCTAGCACTAATAATAAGCAAGTTATAAGCACTTTTAAGTTTGGCTCTACTCGTTTGACCTTGAACAAGGGGCACGAGGTCAAATCTGACCACACCAGAAGATTCCCAGCACATGATTTCCTACATGTTGGTATACCATCCCAATCCTCTAGGACCAATAATAAGCGAGTTATAAGCACTTTTAAGTTTGGCTATGCCTGTTTGACCTTGAACGAGAGACCCAAGGCCAAATCCGACCACACCAGAAGATTCCCAGCACACGATTTCCTATATGCTGGTATCCCATCCCAAAGCTCTAGGACCAATAATAAGCGAGTTATAAGCACTTTTATGTTTGGCTATCCTCGTTTGACCTTGAAGAAGAAGCCCAAGCTCAAATCTGACAACACCAAAAGATTCCCAGCCCATGATTTCCTATATGTTGGTATACCATCACAAACCTCTAGGAACAATAATAAGCGAGTTATAAGCACTTTTCAGTTTGGTAATCCTCATTTGACCTTAAACGAGGGGCCAAAGGTGAAATACGACCACACCAGAAGATTCCCAGCACATGATTTCCTATATGCTGGCATACCATCCCAAAACTCTAGGAACAATAATAAGCGAGTTATAAGCACTTTAAACTTTGCCTACCCTCGTTTGACCTTGAACGAGTGGCCCAAGGTCAAATCCGACCACAGAAAAAGATTCCCAGCACATGATTTCCTACATGTTGCTTTACCATCCCAAAGCTCTAGGACCAATAATAAGCGAGTTATAAGCATTTTTATGTTTGGCTATCCTTGTTTGACCTTGAAGGAGAGGCCCAAGGTCAAATCCGACCACACCAAAAGATTCCCAGCCCATGATTTCCTACATGTTGGTATACCATTCCAAAGCTCTAGGACCAATAATAAGCGAGTTATAAGAACTTAAAAGTTTAGCTATGCTCGTTTGACCTTGAAGGAGGGGCCCAAGGTCAAATCGGACCACACCAGAAGATTCCCAGCCCATGATTTCCTATATGCTGGCATACCATCCCAAACCTCTAGGACCAATAATAAGCGAGGTATAAGCACTTTTAAGTTTGGTTATGCTCTTTTGACTTTGAAGGGGAGGCCCGAGGTCAAATCCGACCACACCAGAAGATTCCCAGCACATGATTTCCTACATGTTGCTTTACCATCCCAAAGCTCTAGGACCAATAATAAGCGAGTTATAAGCATTTTTATGTTTGGCTATCCTTGTTTGACCTTGAAGGAGAGGCCCAAGGTCAAATCCCACCACACCAAAAGATTCCCAGCCCATGATTTCCTACATGTTGGTATACCATTCCAAAGCTCTAGGACCAATAATAAGTGAGTTATAAGAACTTAAAAGTTTAGCTATGCTCGTTTGACCTTGAAGGGGGGGCCCAAGGTCAAATCAGACCACACCAGAAGATTCCCAGCACATGATTTCCTGTATGTTGGTATACCAACCCAAATCTCTAGGACTAATAATAAGCAAGTTATAAGCACTTTTCAGTTTGGCTATCCTCGTTTGACCTTGAAGGAGAGGCCCAAGGTCAAATCTGACCACACCAAAAGATTCCCAGCCCATGGTTTCCTATATGTTGGTCTACCATCCCAAAGCTCTAGGACCAATAATAAGTGAGTTATAAGCACTTTAAACTTTGCCTATCCTCGTTTGACCTTGAACGAGAGGCCCAAGGTCAAATCTGACCATACCAGAAGATTCCCAGCACATGATTTCCTATATGTTGGTATACCATCCCAAACCTCTAGAACCAATAATAAGCGAGTTCAAGGCTTAATCTTAGCAAAATTTTATGAACTTATAATCAATCGCCCGTCAATCGGTCAATTATGGCCCGATTGATCCCAATATTGACTGGGCCCTAGATTCTTCCCTCAGGAATGTACATACCAAATTTGGTTGACCCACACCCAGTACTTTCTGAGGAAATCTAGTGAAAAGGAAGTAAATTTTTTTTTTGAATTTTTGATGTGACCTTGATAAAGGTCAAAGGTCAAATTTATGCCTGTCAAAAAATTTTCCCACGCCTATAGAAGAACACTGCCAAATATCATTTGGATATGCCTAATAACAAGGGAGATATTCAAGGGAGGTGATAATGCGGCGGCGGCTGACTGAAAACCAGGGGTGAAACCAATAAGCGTCCCCTTTTCAAGGGACACTTAATTACTGGAAATCTATTTTCTTTACAATGTAATTAAATAATTTTTTTTTTTTTTTTTACTGACAAATTAATTTACTTGAACAAACAAATCTGGCAAAATTCCAAATATTGCCAATTATATCAGTTTCCACCAAATTTTACTATTATTCAGTGAAAAGTCAACTACAGAAACTCGTAATACAAGTCAAAATATAATTTTTCACAAATAATATTCTCTGCCGTCAGTCAATATTTCACTTCAACATATAATATTAAAAATTTAAAATTGACATTTACAACAGTATTGCTGACTGTCGTCACCGTCAATTTTCAGTACATTAATTCAATCAAAAAGAAATTTCACCGGTGACACTCACTGGCGTCACCGTCAAAATTCAGTGAATAAATTCAATGAAAATTATAGTTCACCAGTAACATTCACTGGCGTCACCGTCAAATTTCAGTGCATAAATATAATGAATAATTGAATTTCATCAATATCATTCACTGGCGTAAGTGTCAAAATTTAGTGCATTAAATATGTATCAAAATTCAAATTAATACACTATGAAATATTCACCAGTATATTTAAATTTCAACATAAAATACACACTGGATGTTAAATATTCACTGGTGTATTCCAATATTAATTATACCAATAGTGCAGTGAATGTTAAAATATTATTCACCAATCAAAGTTCAATGCACCTCAGTACTATTATGGTGAACACGAAATATTATTCACTAACAAAAATATATCACAAATTCAAAATTATTTCAAATTATAATTTTTCAATCAAAATATATCACAAATTCAAAATTCTTTCAAATTAATTTTTTGAAAGACAAATGCACTGTTTTAATCAGAATACTGTATAAGTGGTTATTTTCGCGTGGAATTAATTTTCGCTATATTCGCGAGTGACTACAAAACGCGAAAATAACTTCTAGCCAATATTTATATTCAGTAGAACCAGTCTACAGTAGCGTGAGCGATAATACAAGATTATGCAAGATACACTATTTAACACTGTCACGGAAACAGTAAATTCCATTGCTTTATCAAATGTACCATTCACAGAAACGCCTAACTTCTTTGATCTTTGTCACCAATAGGGAGGGATTAATTCAATTACACGACCCCACTACACAACTTCTTTGATAATGCGCTGATCAATGAAAGTGTGTTCGATTGGGTTTCATAAATTTATAATCTCCCAGAGTAGGTTCACACACTGACAACGTGTATAAAAGAAAAGACGTTAACTATGCATTTCCAATCAAACCAGCAGAAGTCCGCATAATAAGTATTTTAATTTGTGTTAGCTTGGGCGATAATTGAATATATTTCACCGCGAAAATAAATTCTCGCGAAGCAGGCCTACAGTATACATTCGCGAACTTAAGTACCCGCGAAAATAACCACTTAAGCTTAAAACTCACTAGACTTGCGTATGCGTAGGCGTATGCGTGTGCGTATACGCAAGAAAAGCTTTCAATGTAAATCCCAGTACATAAACTCACTATATGCGTTGCGTATATTGCCTTGCGTTGCGTGAATTCTCAACGCATTGCGTTGCGTATGAAAGCTACAGGGGGGCTTTTTTACGCATACGCAATGCGTAGCATTGATTTCCAGACAACTTTCCAGGATACCTATCACATTATAATGTAAATGTGTGAGGATAAAAAAATTCCCCCATATTGATTGTTAATCTTTCTCAGCCGCATATTTGGTGTTTATGTACAAAATATTTTCTACACAAAGCTTCTAGGACTCTAAAAGTATATAATTTATCTGTTTAAGTTGCAACTTAATTGTTTTATTCAGATTGTAATATATCTGTATTGATATATATATATATACATCTATAGTTGTACTTGTATGTAATATGAAAGGTGACCTATAAGCCCACAAGGGCTGGGAGGAAATCTTAAAGTTTTATTTTGTACATATTGTGAAGCATAATCTCAAGTCACAAAAATAAGAAATTTTTATTCTTATTCAGTTTGGCTGGGATAAAACACGCCTAGTAAGAGGTTATTAGTATACAAAGAGTGTATATTGTGTGAAGTGACTGACTATTGCCGTTTTATGTCAAATGTTTTTTTCCTAAAGTTTCCCCTCCTTTTACAAACTTTACAAGTGTTTTATACTTCTGGCTAAATGTCGTAATAAATCTTTCACCACAACTTATCTGTGCAGAACCAAAACAGATGAGTTTATACTGAACGCCGACGCATACGCAAGGTTATGTACGCATACGCGTACGCCAACGCATACGCAAGTCTAGTGAGTTCTAAGCTTTATACAGTATTTAAATTATCCACTAATTCTGACAACAGTGGACCAGCAGTACACAGTCCAATTCAACTTGTCGAAGCCTCGTACACTGTATAATGCAGCAATTTACCTCAAAAATCAGTTAAAACAACAAATATGAGGTCAATAACTGATTAATATTCCATTAATAGCAATTTGGAGTCAAATAACAGTGAATTTAATGCTCAAAAATCGGCAAATTCACGTTCAAAAATCGGCGATTTTGCGTTAATTACACGCTTGAAATTGCCGTGAATTTATACTCAAATGGACCAAAAAACAGTGTATAAACTCTCAACATATCACAGAATTGAATATAAATAAAATTATTGGCACCAAGTAACAGAAATGTGAGTTTTTCACACACTTCTGGTACCAATAAAGTGTTTACTTTATTTGTTTCACTGATCTAAACCTAATTGCACTAAATTTTAACACATGAAATATGGTCCTACAAATGCTAGAACAATAAATTGTTAATGTTACATAGTAAATAAAAGATGATGGCTTGTATATATTTTGATACAAATGGATTTACCTGGTAAAACTGATGAACACACATTCATCTAAAAATGGCGTTACAGGTGACATGTGACGTCACACTGTTGAATGCTGGGAAAATTCTAGAAATAACATTGTGAAATGACAACTAAAATACTGGTTCTTAAAGAGATTGAGAAGACAAGCAAAATACTAGTAAAATGTTGAACATTACAGACATTTTGTCAAGCATTTCCAGTGGTAAACTTCGCAATAATTTGACCAGGAATTTGCTTGTTAAAAAAGTTGTCAATATTTTTCAGCCGTTAAAATACTGATCAACCAGAAAAATAGTTGTTAAAATACTCGCCCGGATTTTGTGTGTAGTTGGAAGGGCAGAGGAAACCAGTACATACAGTTGGTCAAGGTTCTGTTCTGTAAACTGCCGACTAATGGCAAGCAACTACCAGCTTTCCCAATTGAGGTAGAGCTGTGAACCGAACCCCAACCCTCAGAGGTGGGAGGCGAGAGTGTTACCACTCTGCCACTGTGGCTCCCTTGTCTTGGGTTTGATACTAATATGTATTAAAATTTTAAAGATTGAAATTTACAATTAATTTATTGGGACATATTGTGTGTTGTGTGGGAGGGCCATAAAGTACATTGTTTGGTGGATGGTTATTTGTGCTTTTGTATTTTTTTCCAATTCTCAATGGTACATGATAAAAGTCACCTTTGTATTAATTGGGGGAAAATTTTTTTTGTGTGTACATGTGTCTCTGATAGCTTTTTGCGACTGCTCTACTTTCAACCTTTGGTCACATCCGAGATCATCCAGGAGCCAGAGAAGCCCCAGATTGTCCAGGAATATCCACATGCGTGTCATGATTTGGGACTAATACCTGTCTATATATGTGCGTGATATGGGAGCAGATTTTAGGGCTTTTTCCACCTACTTAGGTCATACAGGGACATATTCAGGAACATTCAGCAGCAATTGGATATATCCAATCACTTCTGGGGATTTCCAGTAGCAAATTGGCTACTTACAAATGACATATTGGCTCTGATTTTTATTCAGTGCTTCTTTTTTCAGAGTGGGCTCAGAATAGAAGCAATATGTCGCTGTATGTGCCAGTACCGTGAAAAGGGCAGGAACTGTTAAAAATATGACAAAGTCAACTAAATTCAGTATTCTAACATGACACGGCTGTGTCCGCGATTTTGATTGGCTAAGACGCGAAAATTTGCTCTGTAAAACCCCGCATAACTTCATTAGTTCTATTTTATCGCTCACAATGCTGCTCCGCAAAAAGAAAACTTAAAGTAACAGCCTGGATTTTTTTAATTAAGTAAACAAATAATGGTAAATACGATATTCAGGGATTCTTACATTTAAAAATAGAATATACTGCTTAAGTTTAAGGACGTTTAACAAAGAAAGGGTTATTTTATTTTGTGGCTCTTCCAATATTTCAACTGCACCATTTGACAAATAATCTTTACAGAATATTCGCATATTTTTGTACAAAATAGCTTCAAAACTAATTTTTATGAGATAATTTTAAAATGTCATGTTAGAATAGAAATAGACAACTCCGAGCGAGGGGTTATAGGCGATTTTACAACGATTAGCGCATTAGAATCACTCAGGCTTCGCCTTCGTGATCCTAATATCGCTAATCATTGTAAAATCGCCTATAACCCCTCGCTCGTCGTTGTCTATTTCTATATCAATGCTCCAAGGTCATAAGAATTGTCCCTAGTTGGATGTGTTCTGGAGCTACCCCTGCAACATCTGCCAAAGTAGAACTACTCCTTCAGTACAACCATAAATACAGTCACTCAACATGTACATATATTCATATTACTTTGGATCACATTTTACCAAATCAAAAAGGATAAAATGTAGAGGCAAAGTATAATTAAATTACAAATTAAATTATAATCTAACAGAATTTTAAATATTTTCTCAAATTATGATTTCACCATGCAAACTGAAAATGGTTTGTATAATCTACACCTATTTCAATCACATTTTACCCATTACATTCAACCTGATTTCAACTGACACTTTCAACATGATTTTCATTCACAATTGGATTCAACCTGATTTTAAAGTTGTTTGCCTACTGGCTAGGCTGAACTTGTGCAGTACTGTAGTAAAGGAAATATTATGTGGAATAGAAATATATGATGCAAGATAATATTTGTATTGAGGCGAGAAAAACAAAGTTGCACTTGATTTATTTACAGTTTGTCTGGAATTCTCTTCATGTAATTTGACAAATTATTGAAACTCGATTAAAATCATATTTTATGATTAACATATTTGTGCACATTGAAATAGATATCAGAAATAAAATAGAAGTGACATGTTGCAACAACAACTGTAAGTTGAATCTAACACAGCATTGTTTATCAGTGGAAGAAGATATGTATCATACTAGCGTAATTCCCATTCCCAGAATTCTCGGTATCTGTCAAAACCCGGAAGTTTCTATATTGGAGACAGGTGTACAACAACAAATAAAAGGAGAGCTGTAATAAACTTGGAATCTGTTGAAGGTTTATCAACAGTTCATTTTTCTATGACATAGATTAAAGGATTTGGGATAATCATTATATAATCATTTATTTGTATAACAACTGTAAATATCATGAGCGGAAGTAATCAAAGGAGTGCTGCTGGTAAAAAGAAAGGAGGTGGTTTTTTATCCAGACAGGCCAAGTCAAAAGGTGACAAGAAACCGCCTATCAGTGAGGAAGAGTTACTTTTAAAAGATGTCATATCTCCGGATGACATATTGTCACTAAAAGGAGTTTCGGAGAGTGAGTGCTTTATATTTTATTCAAATTTTCTTTATTATTGAAACGAGTATTGCAGTATACTGTACATGAGTTAATTCTTACTTGCACACCTATTTCATATTTTCATTTAATACCTTTTTTCGGAGTGGTTATTTACCTAATGGCTGGTTCAGTTTGTTTCATTATCATTATTACTTGTTCTTAACAGTTTTTAAGGCAGGTGATGAACTTGGGTAGTGGTCATGGACCAATTCACGCCCACCACTAAATTTATCCAAAACAATCACAGTTAAACAATAAATTACAAATGTAAATGAGCCATTAGGTGATTATGATGTGGTAAACATCTTCTCAATGAAAAATAATAAATCTTCAAGAAAATTGAGGGTGGGCGTGAATTGGTACCCGTGCGTGAATTGGTCCACCACCACTACTGCTCAGTCAGTGAATTTCGTCACCCCAGTGAAGTTCGTCACCTGCGTTTTATGGCAATATTAAAGAGATTTTCCTGTGAACTTTCAGCATGCATGTATACCTTGTTACTGAAAGCAGCTATTCCATTTATTTAAATATGAATATTGCCTATCCTTGAGCATTTTTACGGCAGGTGCCGAACTTCACTGGGGTGACGAAATTCACTGGCTGAGCAGTAGTGGTTGTGGACCAGTTCACGCCCGTGTACCCATTCACACCCACCCCTAAATTTCTCCAAAACAATCACAGTTACACAATAAATTACCAGTGTATATGATCAATTTGATAATTATCTCTGATGTGGTAAACATCTTTTCTATGAAAAACTATGAATGTTTAAGAAAATTGAGGGTGGCCGTGAATAGGTACACGGGCGTGAATTGGTCCACCTCCACTAGCTGAGCAGTAGTGTACCCAGTGGATGTGTATGCAGAAAGGTATATATCACCACTGACATACCCAACGGCTGTGTGCACAAGATGTATATCACTGCTAGTGCACCCAAATTTTCATCGCTTCTTCCTTGGCTCATTTCAGATGTATCTTTAAATTTCATCAAAAATTTAATAATAACCGAGTTGTTCTGCCCACAAATAGAGCTGCTTTACAGTGCAAACCTAAAAGGTCAAGCTGAATGTTTTTAATCCAATAGATCATGCGTGCATAGCCATTGGGTACACTAACAGTGATATAGATATTGTGTACACAGTAGTTAGATACGTTAGATTGACACCACTGCTAGTGTACACAACCTTTGGGTGCACTAGCAGTGATATCAATCTAGCATATGTAGCCATTGAGTAAATGTCCCGTGCCTTTAATTTTTGATTGCACAATTTAATCGGTCTAGTGGTAGTTGACCAGTTCATGCCCATGTACCTACTTACACCCACCTCCAACTTTGTTAAAGACAATCTCAGTTGGCCAATAGATTACCAAAGCGTATGATCAGTGATATAATTATCTATGACGTGGTAAACATATTTTCCATCAAAAAGTATAGATCGTTGAGAAAATTAATGAATCGTGAATTGGTCCACCACCACTTTGTCAACTGAAAATACTGACCGAGCCACTGATCAGCAAATGCAGATGGGCATTACTCTGTGACAATGTTAAATTGTATTAAAATAAGTACAGGGTGGCTGCCTGCATTCTTCCAGTGAGTGTCTGCCTGCCAGTGAATGACCGTCTATAATATTTCTTTGTTAAAGGTCAAGGACAAATTCTTGCAAGTGTACTTAATAGATGTTCATTGATATTACTGGTTTGTGATAACGGTTAAAGTTCTGATAGTAGAAACTATTTGCCCACAAATATTAGCTTACGGTGACACTACATTATCATGGCAGTATTGTTGTTAAGCCCCACATTCTATAAGATGAAAGATGTTTTATCAACTGAAGAATATTTATGACATAACCACTTGCAATCACACATGCTTAATTGAAAATGGTTTGCTACAGAGCCTTGTATATCAACCCCAGGATTATTACTGAGTACATCAAATATCAGTACATCAAGTGAGTATATCTAGAATATAAATTTTTTGGTATGCTACAAAATTTAAAATTGGTATGCTAATTAAATTCAATTCACTAGCTTATTGATGTAATCATTTGTGGTTGCATGTGTTGTAATACAGTTCACTCTTGCTTAACTGAACCCTGATCATCCGAAAATCTGGCTTAACTAAATGTTATGCGTGTCTCCCATATTTTGGTTTCGTTGTCTACCGAGTCCGGTTGACGATAATAGGTGGTTATGATCGATTATTCAGCTTAAGTCTTACCTTTCTTAATTTTTCTCAATCTCCACATTCTTTTTATATATTTTACGTATTATTACTTAATAAATTAACCAATTTTGCCACATATTTCGAGTTTGTTTATATCTACCGCTATATTTACAGGAAGTGGATATTTCTAGTAGATTCTAAATGTTGGAACAACGTTATTCTTACTGGATTGACATATACTTTATCCCAGAAAGTGTTTCTTAACATTGTTTCCAACAATGGAGTACAGTAATTGATTGTGGGTCGATCATCGGTCGGAAAAATGGACGAATAATCGAGGCGAGTCCCAGCACTACTATTTACCCGAGTGCCTTGATCTGCCCTTTTGTTTAACTTTATACACAGTAATTCTTTTAAGTCCTTTCTTTTCTTAGTGCCAGGCCTCATTCAAGCTTCTTCTAAATTCAGAAAAAAAGGGAGACGCAGTCTTTGGGAGAGAAGCTTGGTTGATAAAGTGAGGCATTCAGTTCATTAAACCCCCTCCATCCAATAAAAAATGAAATTATCCACTGAATTGAGTTGTTATTGAAAAGGCATTGTCGTTATTTGGTGGGTATGGTGTTAGGGAATCAACAACAAGTTCAGATGCATTGTTCTGGTTTATAAGCTATGATATATAATGCCTTCACAATTAAAGCCTGACCCATAGCCTTTGACCCATAGCAGTAGTGTAACAGGCTTAAAAACTTACATTATCCATGAAATTATATTTTATTGAAAGAAAGTCCATTTTCTGATGGAATTTTTTGTCAGTATAAGTACAAACACAGACTGAGATGTAACAGACTACAGACTGAGATGTGGCATAAATATTTGTATTGTTTTATATTTAAAGAAAAAAAGTCACCTTTAGAAAAAAAACCCACTCTATTATCAACCACTTGTGAACCGCTAATGCATGACCATAGTCTCACTCTCAGCTATCCAGACCTCCCGATTATCCGAACTTGATGGATGTCTTCCAAGAGATTTGGATAATTGGGAGTCCTCTTTACTTGGGCTTAGTGTTTGCCTTTTGATGAGTCAAAGGATCAGCTTTAGAGACCTGAGATGTAATTGTATGTAACACATACATAAAAATGTTGAAATAGTGATTAACCTCATGACCGTGTGATCGAAAGTGAGAGTATATCCAAGGCAATTATATATGAATTGTGAATTTGTGATATAATTATATGGATTTTTTAAATTTATTTGTGACATATTTCTTATCATTGTTTAAGCAATTGGAGATAACATAGTTTTACTATTTTACACTCAAAGCAAGTCCTACCCAGCAGTTCATGTTCACAAAGTATGTTATTCCTGTAAAATAGTGGTTTGAACAGTAAAGCAGTGCATTTCATTTCATTTTGGCAGAAATGACAAAATCTGCAAAGAATATTTAAGTACCAGATATTGAAAACATCATTATTTCAGCCCTTCTACTGGCTAATACTTCGTTAAAACAATAAAAGACTTAATTAAGCGTCCCTGAAAGGGCGCTTATTTGGTTTCGCATCAGTTTCCTCGCCGCCGCCGCATTATGGTCTCCCTTGAATATCTCCCTTATTATTGCAAGCTTTTTAACCATATTTGGCAGTTATATACTTTAGGCATGGGAAAATTTTTCCACATGCTTAAATTTGACCTTTGATCTTTATCAAGGTCACATGATCAAAAAATAGTTTTTTCGGGTACACCCGCCCGTCATCGCAGTTCAGGAAAATCTACTGACCGCAGAGGCTTGTAACTTCATACACATGTTTATACCATCAAAAACGTGAGCTGATTAGACTTTGGGAGCAATCCGATGAAAATTGACCGATTTATGAGTAATTTTCTCACAGGTACCAATCAGAAAGCTTAAAATTCATGTGAACCCCCCTATTATCTTCTTAAGTATTGCATTTAGAGCCATAAAATGTATTGGGAGGTAGTAGGAAACCATATGTGGAGAGACTAGAAAGCAAGTCAAATTTCCCCCCCGACCCCCCTGTAGGGGTCAAACTCGGGTCATAAAATAGCCAATTTCATTTTTTCCCCTTATATCGCCTTTATTCTTGCTTCTAGAGCTTGAGAATGTATTGAGAGGTATTGGGAAGCCTTATGTGAAGAGTCTAGATAGCTGGTCAGATTTACCCCCTGCCAATCCCCCCCCCCCCCACCCCTTTTATGGATCAAACTGGATTCATCAAATAGCCAATTTTGTGTTTTTGCCTTATATCTATTTTATTCTTGTTTTTAGAGATTTACAATGTACTCAGAGGTATTGGGAAACCTTATGTAAAGAGTCTAGATAGCTGGTCAGATTTACCAGATAGATGTGTTCAAAGCATTGGCATGCTGACATACTATTGTATCAATAATGCTTAAAATTTTTTCTTTTTCATTCAAAGATTATCTGTGCCCACCTGAAGCCAATGTCTTTGGTATTGACTTTACACGATTTAAGCTGCGAGATATGGATACTAGTACAGTTTTATTTGAGGTAGCAAAGCCAGATCACCCAACACCAGGTATGTATCTTATTTTGTCCTCGCATGATATGACCTTGGCTGTGGAAATGGCCATAAAACCTCAAGTTTGACTTTTCTTAGACCTACTCCTTTAAGCAAATTTTAATTATTGTGGTATTGGTAGTTTGGTGAGTTTAGCATAATATAAGTAAACATAATATACCGGTAAGACTATCATGTAACTATCATGTAACTTTATTCAGAATCCATCAGTTTATCTGGTATGACCCCAGAACACTCAAAAACATGCCAAGTATGGTGACAAACCTGGTGCTAACTAATGTTTTTATTAACTGCCACATATGCCTCACTGGTGTTTCAAGTAGGTTCATACTAAAATGTGAATACCCATATTTAGGTCAGTTTTTACAATACAGATACCCGGCCATGTTTTTGGCAGGGTCATACCTGTACTATTATCCGACTTAATGTTTATGAACTTGCGTTAAACCCAATATTGGTTTCCCTATTGTACATCACAAAGGCATCTTCTATTTTATGATCCTTCTGTTATCTCTCAACACTGTCATGTAATGGATGTTCCATCCAGTTATTGCTCGTAGCAGACACAAAAGTAAAATTTTTGGAAGTAGCAAGTGTCGCAACAGTACTACCCCAATGGAATGTTATTGGGATAAGTTTTTGTACCTATCAACATGGCTTTAGATTAACAGACTGTATTTTTACAATATTTTTCAATGCAAAAGAAGAAGAAAGTGTTGTGCCAGATGATATTGATCCAAACGCAGGCCGTTTTGTGCGTTACCAGTTCACGCCAGCTTTTCTTAAGCTCACTACAGTGGGAGCAACGTAAGTTACCTTCAAGTAAAACTTTCATAAGTAGAATTCCTGCTAAAGCAAGAGTATGGCTGTGAACAAGTACTCAATACTCGTTTAGCAAGGAGGGTTTATCAAGTACTCTAACCAATATTTTATACTCTGATACTTGTTAAGATGGATGTCAGTAGACAGAAGTGATATATTATTGGTCAAAATTTCATTTTGTGTTCAAAAAACAATCAGTTATGAAATGCATCTATTGCTTTTAAAACAAGACTACTGCCGCAGTGGTTATTTCCCACCGTAGGATCAGTAATAATGGATATCTAAGGGAGATATAAGGCCTTTGTGGTACGATGACCCCACTTGACATCAAAGAAGGGGTGAAAGGTCAAATCAAACATTTTGAAATGATTCTCAGACCATGACATCCGATAAATTGTTTTCACATTCTGAACCCCTGGGAGCAATGAAAAGAGAGATACAAGGCCTGTTAAAAAAGATAACCCCATTTGACATTAAACATGTGATATGGTGACCATTTTGTTTTCAACACAAGGCTAAAATTACTGACATGCTAGCTTCCTTGCCATGCATCTTTTGTGTAAATGTGATGAAGCCAGCTACAATACTTCAAGATTTAGAGCATCTTAATGATTTTCAAACAGTCAGCCATAGCAGCCATTTTGTTGTTCAAAATGTGGCCAAAATTTTTCACAGGCAAAAGATTTGCAGGCCATGACTTTGTATGGGCTGTTTTCACATTCTGATGCCCTGGGACCAATAATGTGGAAGATATAAGGATTTTTTAGTATGATGGCCCCACTTTGCCTTGAAGCAGGGGTCAAAGGTGAAATTCAACATTTGGAAAGGATTCTCAGGCCATGACTTCCAGTAAGTTGTTTTCACATTACAAACCCCTAGGAGCAATATTAAAGGAGATATAAGGCATTTTTAACAGTATAACCCCATTCGACATTAAATGTGTGATATAAAGACCATTTTGTTTTTGAAACTAGGCCAAATTACTATTTGGCTAGCTTTCCTAGCCATTTATCTAGTGTGCAGATTTGTTTTAGTATTTAAGCATGATGACCTCATTGATCTTGAAGCAGGGGTCAAAGGTCAAATTCAACATTTGGGAAAGATTCTTGGGCCATAACTTCCTAGAAGTTATTTTCACATTCCCAACCCTTAGGAGCAATGAAAATGGAGATATAAGGCCTTTTTTAATGAGATAACCCCATTTGACATTAAACGTGTGATATGTTGGCCATTTTGTTTTTAAAACTAGGTCAGAATTTTCTATCATTACCATTCCTAGCCATATATCTTTTGTGCATTTGATGAATCTAGTTGCAATATTTCAAGTTTCAAAGCATTTTAATGATTTTCAAACAGTCACAATCAGCTATGGTGGCCAATTTATTTTTCGAAATAAAGCTAAATTATTGTACAGACATGTTTTTATAGCCATAAACATTCCCTGTAAGTTTGGCAAAGAAATGTTTATAATTGAATGAGACATAAAGGTTTATGTAAAAATATGATAAGCGGGCATGCACATGCACGGAAGGTGTTTTATAATTTCCCGGCCACAGCTTTCAGCCGCGGGTGGGTAGATAATAAATTAATAGATTTATTTCATCATGTGCTTCTTTCATTTTTACCCCAGCTCATAAAGGCTGGTGTTATAGTCGTCCCCATGCACCATCCAGGTTGTGACTGGCATAAAGCTTGTGGAAGTTCCATAGCCTAAACCCATTTCACCAAATTTTCAGGGTATGTATATCCTAAGAGGATTTAGAGCTGATTAGGTTATGGGGGATATCCGGCAACACTTTTAAGATTTTTGGATCTTAAAGTTTGTGGGTGTTCCACAGCCTAAACCCATGCAAAGATTTTCCCCCAATTTTCAGGATATGTTTACCCCAAGAGGATCTGGAGCTGATTAGATTTTGAGGGGGTTTCGGTAATAACTGTTGCCATGGCAACACTTTTAAGATTTTTACGTCTTAAAGTTTGTGGGTGTTCCACAGCATAAACCAATGCTTTGTGATATCTTAAAGCTGTAAAGTGTTGTGTGTTATTAAAATACCAAAATAATAAACATGTCAGAATAGTATGACCATTAGATATTATAGACCTACAAATATCAGCGTTTTCCCTTTTAAGTTACACTTTTGTAGTGACAATATTTCATCATACCAGTTAAATGCCACATCATTATAAATTTGACATGTTATCACAATGATCACCGTTTCATTTATTAGAGGGTATAAACTCCAAACAGTGCACGCTTTGCTGTATGAGACATTTCTGCATCTTTTTATTAAAACCTACAGTTTTGACACCACCCAGTTGTTCATTGTGTAAAAGACACTTCAGAGGGTTGCTTTATTTTTAATTAGGATCTGACTGCATACTGAGGGGAAAATACAAATAAGCAATGTTTTTGTATTTGTTACTTTTGTATTCATTACAGGGTAGAGTTCACAGTAGGAGACAAACCAGTCAACAAATTCCGTATGATCGAGCGACATTATTTCCGTGACAGGTTACTAAAGAGTTTTGACTTTGAGTTTGGCTTCTGTATTCCCAACAGCAAAAATACTGTGGAACATATCTACGAATTCCCAAACCTTAGTCCCGATGAAAGTAAGTATACAACACATTCTTGTCAGAAAATAATTCTGGGGAATAATTATCCTCACTGTAGTTCATAAGGGAACATATTCACATATATGCTTATGCTGAGTCTAAAAAATAAGGAAAGCAATGCCTGAATATTAGAATAATTTCAAATTGCCATATCTTATAAGAAATTAACAAAAAATCTTACTTGGTAAAGATTCTATCATCAAAAGTAGTTTCAAGGATAACAGTGTTTTGAGTGAATATGCACCCAGGCATTAATTTGAGCCAAGCACTTATTTGAAATATTAAAAAATGCTGAGATAGTTATCAAGAGGTTCTTAAAATGACTTTAAATGAATCATCTGGTGTAACATTTACAATAAAGCCGTGCAAGTTATGGCAGTTATTCTGCATAGTATTGGTTGTAGATTAGACTAATAAATAAAGGAATACACAAATACACAAAATATTTTATATGGACTTTTCAAATTTGGTGTGTGGTTATGTATGGGTTAGGCCTCAGAGCCATTAAAAGCCAGTCAGAATCCAGGTGCCTGAATTTTGGTTTTTGTCACCTGGAAGTACCAGTAAACAAATATAAATAAAATGTCAGATATCTGAAGGAAGGAAAAATTTATGCAAAATGAATTTTAGGTAGACCATTCTGATTGAAAATTAGGTTTCATCCTATCAGGACTGATTTAAGCCACCTCTTTTGTGCAGATTTTCTGTCTATTGGGCTTTCTTGCAAATAAATTTAAGGGTTTGTCTTTTTACAACTTTACATTCTTTATCTTAGTGTTGTGGTTGTTAGCAAATATCAGAACTGGATACTGAAAACTGAATTCGACAAAAAACCAGGTGTGTTTGATTAAATAAATGCCATGACAGAAGTTTTCAGACATGTACATGATATATAACTTGCATATAAATAAGTGCATTTTAAAGACTTTTGAGGACAAAATATTGATATATTGATAGAATGTAATAACACACAATGAAATATTTCTTGTAGTTGACTATTATTGGTAAACTTATTTTGAAATAGTGAATTATTTGTGAGGAAACAGGTTTTGATTATGAGAAAATAGAAGGTAGCCAGATCAGTGCCTTTCAGCCGGCAAATAGGTTTCCCGTTTACTGTCTTCGCTACTTTGTCTACAGTCTGTTGATATTCTATGTTGTTCCAGTCCAGGAGATGATAGATAGTCCCTACGAGACCAAGTCTGACAGCTTCTACTTTGTGGACGACAAACTCATCATGCACAACAAGGCAGATTATGCTTACAATGGGGGCCTGCATATGGCATAGAGGTCAGGTGATGGTCATGTGACCAGAACACTGAGAAAAGTATGTGATGAGTAAAAAAATTATGATCTCTCATAATACACAAAATGTGTATGTGTACTGATCTTTGGGATTTTTTGTAAAAAGTATAGCATAAAAAAACAAAGGTACAGCCATAATTGTATTGTCTGTTGGTTTTATCCAAGGGATCAGAGACCAATAATATGGATGTATCCTTTATCTTCAGAGATTGCAAATGTTGAAGTATTTCTGAAGGTAAGATAATTGTTGTACATTATAGTAGTTTTGATATACATTGGAATATAGTAGTATCCAGCAGTATGGATAACACATGTTAAGCCTAGTTGAAAAAGATATAAGACAAAATAGGTGACATACCTTTATATATATGAAAACGTGTTGACAAGGATGGAATATGCTTGAAAAGAAAGTGACATATCACACCCATTGTTATGGGGTCACTTTCTGTGTACTTTTGTTGAGACTGTTTGAAAAGATCACAATTTTACAATCAACAGATGTATAGAATTGTCAGTAGTATGTGATGTATCTTGATCCATATGCATAACAAGTTTTATGTTTCCATGTTTACCTACTACTCACCAGCATAATGAATGGTTACCGTATAAAGAATTCTGCAACGTGTTGTTATATGTTACTGAGGAGTAAAATTGCTATGAGTGCTGTGCTGGAGTGTGTCTATGCATAAATTCAAGAATATGGTTGCCATGTTGGGAGTGTCTGTGTGTGTGTGTTGTACATAGGGCAGGGTCGTTAACACCGGTATCTCGGTATCGAGACCAATTCACTTCAACACCGTGTTGACACTTTACAGCCGGTATTTCGAAAGTCAGTATATAATATTGTGAGAAAACATAAAAGTATTAGAAACAAACCTCAAATCTGAAGAATTTACAGACTTTTATTCCATATTTTTATATATTGTAGCACTTTTATAGTGATTTCTTTGAGAACTTCAATGTTTTCTTTTCGCAAATCTTACTTCCGGTTGGTGGGCCTATTCGATTGGGGATATACTAGAATGCATTTTTTTCTTTCGGTATCCCGGAATCGGTACGTTTTTACACTGGCGGGATACCGAAATGAAAAATCTGCTACCGCCCCTGCCCTAGTTGTACATAATACTTATTGAGTAATAAATGTAAAGTTTGCCACAATGTGTCAAATTCTGCAATGAGAAAACCCTCTTCTATTTCCTTGACTCGCGTGAACTTCTTTACACAGTTGTGATTGTAGTGAGAGCTTTATACCTCTGATCTCCCTTGGTTTTTGGTTAGCACAGACGTTGATGATTTTCTCTGCCATTAAAGCATTCTGAATGTGTTGATTTTCGCATGTTGCCTCAAATTTCACATTTCTGACTTTAAATTTCTTGTGATAAAAGATAAATCATGAGTGTGAGTTTGAGAATGCAGACATTGCCATGAATAAGCATATGTGACAAGATTGCATGAATATTTGATAACACTGTAGAAAATGTTCTCATGACTCTTGTTAAGCTGGTCCAGCATTCACTGGCTATTCTATTTTATTAAAAAGGAGCCAAGTAATTGGGTATCTGGGGAGTGACTATTGCTGTAGAAATATGTTTGGTAAACAGTTGAGATACTCCATTCCGTTTCATAGGAATGGTATATCAAGACAAGGGTATAGAACATAGAATGTAAAGATGATTATTTAATCAATGAACACAATCTTACAGACCCCTTCTCTACAAAGACTATGTAAACGGGTATGTGACGGAGAGAAACTAAATATGTATACAGCCAGCTATGTAGCTGTATAACTGATCATTTGATTACAAAGATCAAACCAGTTGTTTGATCTCTTTATCTTGTATTTACACAGCCGTCAATGTCTGATCCATGTTTTCTGAGTGTTTTTCTTGCACACAAGATTTAATTTAGACCTATGATGTGTATATTTTTAGAAACAACAACTGTCCTTTGCTGTAAATGTCAGAAAACAAACTTAAAAAATGTAAGGTCCCATTTCGAAAATAAAATTCATTCAAAAGAACAATCCATATATAGTTTGTGGTGGTACGGTGGTACCCTATTGTCGGTTTGCATAGTGAACCATGCTTGTCTCAGATCGTCTTTTGACAGTCCACATTGTCGTTACAGTTCTAGTTGGATTGCCTTGGTGAATGTATGAAAGCACAGAGGTTAAATACTATGAAAAATGAATTACCAGTAGAATGCAAGTGTCTTCTCTCTCAGTGCCTGCATTTCTAGAGGCAAAAAAAAAACCCAAAAAAACATCTCTTGCTTGCAAAATGTTTCTCCATCACGGAGAGTTTTAGAATACTAATAAGTTATGATGTTTAGCAAAAATTATGCTAAATAAATGTAGTTTAAAATAAACTTAAGTGATTAAGTTAAATTAAATAATGCCATAATGGTGGTTAGTAGTGCACTGTATTTTTTTTTGCTATAGTTTAGCTGAGACTAGAAAGTTCAGTGTCATGTGATATCCGTCATAAGAACTAAGGAACTTTCCCCTCCCCTATATTAATGAAATAAGGCCCAAAATTCTGAGGTTAACACATGGTAAGCACAAGCATAGGTTGTAACCATCTGTCTAAGAGCTCTGTGAGGGTAAGCTTATATAATAGGGCAAGTGAAGTTTACTTAATTTATTTTTTGTATAGTTTTAATCTCAAGTGTAGGTGAAGTTAAACAAAAACAATTTTTATTGTTTATTCACATTGATGGTTTCCTTTTGCAAAAAATAAATCATCTCATGAACAAATATCTTTGTAGACTTATTTTTTTTTTGATTGACCCCAAGATTTGATTTTACAAAAACAGGAACTGATAATTGATATCTTTCTGTTTCAGTAGCAAGTGTTTGATTTTTGTTTAAATATGGTGCATAAGCTTCGAAACAATGTTGACTACTTTTGTAGATGTTGTTTTGCATTATACTTACTCAGATTAGCTATTACTGCATTACACAGTTAAGGTATTTTGTGTCATGCTAAAATATTGCTTTGTACATAATGACAGGGTATACTAAAGATTTAACAAATGGGGGACTTTTTATGTGTAATAATAAGTTCACTAATAAAAAACTGTCTTTCATTACATTCAAATCAATGAATTAGAACAATTTATGCTGCCTTATTTGCTAAGATGGGATCAAGTTTATTGTGGATGTGCATTTACAAGAAAAAAAATCTAGCTTACTAAGTCTGTTGTTTTGACAATACTTTTACATGTTACAATTTGTGCTTTGTAAATTTTGTTGTTGGGTTAGTTATAATTTCTGTGGCATTCCATTTGTTCTATGGTTCATACTACCAAATGTTACATCAATAGTAAATCTCTTCATGTATACAGTGGCTACAGGTTGATCATACAAACAGAAGCTCACACTGGGATTTTTTTTATTTCACTGTAATTACTAATTATGTCCACCCCCCTGGGGGGTGGATATATTATTTTTGCTTTTTTCGCCGTCCGATGTCCGATGTCCGGCGTCCGGTGTCCGGCGTCCGGCGTCCGATGTCCGGCGTCACGCATGGTTTCCGCTCATTTAAAGGAAAAGTATTAGAGCTATTGTCACCAAATTTGGTATGCAGGCTTATTGGGTCAGTAGCTTGCTTGGGATTGCTTTTGGCTGTTGTACCTCTTTTGCTTACTGAGTAATACTTAAGTACAGCTATTTTCAGTACCCATTGGTTTCCGTGCATTTAAGCCAAAATAATTAAAGATATTTTACTACAATTTTGAATACAATATTGTTATGTCCATAGCTCGCTTGGTATTGCATTTGGGACTGATAGCTTTGTCAGTACATGAGTAATAGCCATTTAGGTACTTCATTGTGTATTTTCAGTACTACTTTTGAGTAATTTGCTTCTATCTCCTTAACCGTGCGAGATAGAGCGATTTCGGCAAAATTTTCGACCCGCAGGGTATCTCAGGAGTGTACTCTTTGCAATTTTCAAAAAATTTTCCCCTCCCCAAAAATGGCGGCCATTTTGAATTTTCGAATTTTTGCCAAAAATGGCAAAACACAAATTTGCTTCTATCTCCTTAACCGTGCGAGATAGAGCGATTTCGTCGAAATTTTCAACCCGCAGGGTATCTGAGGAGTGTCCTCTTTGCAATTTTCAAAAAATTTTCCCCTCCCCAAAAATGGCGGCCATTTTGAATTTTCGAATTTTTGCCAAAAATGGCAAAACACAAATTTCCTTCTATCTCCTTAACCGTGCGAGATAGAGCGATTTCGTCGAAATTTTCGACCCACAGGGTATCTAAGGAATGTAATATTTGCAATTTTCAAAAAATTTTCCCCTCCCCAAAAATGGCGGCCATTTTGAATTTTCGAATTTTTGCCAAAAATGGCAAAACACTAATTTGCTTCTATCTCCTTAACCGTGCGAGATAGAGCGATTTCGTCGAAATTTTCGACCCACAGGGTATCTAAGGAATGTAATATTTGCAATTTTCAAAAAAATTTCCCCTCCCCAAAAATGGCGGCCATTTTGAATTTTCGAATTTTTGCCAAAAATGGCAAAACACAAATTTGCTTCTATCTCCTTAACCGTGCGAGATAGAGCGATTTCGTCGAAATTTTCGATCCACAGGGGATCTAAGGAATGCAATCTTTGCAATTTTCAAAAAATTTTCCCCTCCCCAAAAATGGCGGCCATTTTGAATTTTCGAATTTTTGCCAAAAATGGCAAAACACTAATTTGCTTCTATCTCCTTAACCGTGCGAGATAGAGCGATTTCGGCGAAATTTTCGACGCACAGGGTATCTAAGCAATGCAATCTTTGCAATTTTCAAAATATTTTCCCCTCCCCAAAAATGGCGGCCATTTTGAATTTTCGAATTTTTGCCAAAAATGGCAAAACACAAATTTGCTTTTATCTCCTTAACCGTGCGAGATAGAGCGATTTCGTCGAAATTTTCGACCCACAGGGTATCTAAGGAATGTAATATTTGCAATTTTCAAAAAATTTTCCCCTCCCCAAAAATGGCGGCCATTTTGAATTTTCGAATTTTTGCCAAAAATGGCAAAACACTAATTTCCTTGTATCTCCTTAACCGTGCCAGATAGAGCGATTTCGTCGAAATTTTCGACCCACAGGGTATCTGAGCATTGTACTCTTGGTAATTTCTAAAAAATTTTCCCCTCCCCAAAAATGGCGGCCATTTTGAATTTTTGCCAAAAATGGCAAAACACAAATTTGCTTCTATCTCCTTAACCGTGCGAGATAGAGCGATTTCGGCAAAATTTTCGACGCACAGGGTATCTAAGCAATGCAATCTTTGCAATTTTCAAAAAATTTTCCCCTCCCCAAAAATGGCGGCCATTTTGAATTTTCGAATTTTTGCCAAAAATGGCAAAACACAAATTTGCTTCTATCTCCTTAACCGTGCGAGATAGAGCGATTTCGTCGAAATTTTCGACCCACAGGGCATCTAAGGAATGCAATCTTTGCAATTTTCAAAAAATTTTCCCCTCCCCAAAAATGGCGGCCATTTTGAATTTTCGAATTTTTGCCAAAAATGGCAAAACACTAATTTGCTTCTATCTCCTTAACCGTGCGAGATAGAGCGATTTCGGCAAAATTTTCGACGCACAGGGTATCTAAGCAATGCAATCTTTGCAATTTTCAAAATATTTTCCCCTCCCCAAAAATGGCGGCCATTTTGAATTTTCGAATTTTTGCCAAAAATGGCAAAACACTAATTTGCTTCTATCTCCTTAACCGTGCGAGATAGAGCGATTTCGGCAAAATTTTCGACGCACAGGGTATCTAAGCAATGCAATCTTTGCAATTTTCAAAATATTTTCCCCTCCCCAAAAATGGCGGCCATTTTGAATTTTCGAATTTTTGCCAAAAATGGCAAAACACTAATTTGCTTCTATCTCCTTAACCGTGCGAGATAGAGCGATTTCGTCGAAATTTTCGACCCACAGGGTATCTAAGGAATGTAATATTTGCAATTTTCAAAAAAATTTCCCCTCCCCAAAAATGGCGGCCATTTTGAATTTTCGAATTTTTGCCAAAAATGGCAAAACACTAATTTGCTTCTATCTCCTTAACCGTGCGAGATAGAGTGATTTCGTCGAAATTTTCGACCCACAGGGTATCTAAGGAATGCAATTTTTGCAATTTTTCAAAAATTTTCCCCTCCACAAAAATGGCGGCCATTTTGAATTTTCGAATTTTTGCCAAAAATGGCAAAACACAAATTTGCTTCTATCTCCTTAACCGTGCGAGATAGAGCGATTTCGTCGAAATTTTCGACCCACAGGGTATCTGAGCATTGTACTCTTGGTAATTTCTAAAAAATTTTCCCCTCCCCAAAAATGGCGGCCATTTCGAATTTTTGCCAAAAATGGCAAAACACAAATTTGCTTCCATCTCCTTAACCGTGCGGGATAGAGCGATTTCGGCAAAATTTTCGACGCACAGGGTATCTAAGCAATGCAATCTTTGCAATTTTCAAAAAATTTTCCCCTCCCCAAAAATGGCGGCCATTTTGAATTGTCGAATTGTTGCCAAAAATGGCAAAACACAAATTTGCTTCTATCTCCTTAACTATGCGAGATAGAGCGATTTCGTCGAAATTTTCAACCCACAGGGTATCTAAGGAATGTAATCTTTGCAATTTTCAAAAAATTTTCCCCTCCCCAAAAATGGCAGCCATTTTGAATTTTCGAATTTTTGCCCAAAATGGAAAAACACAAACTGGCCTTAACCGTGCAAAATAGAGTTATTTTGTTGAAATTTTCGACCAATAGGGTATCTAAGAAATGTACTCTTGGCAATTTTCAAAAAAATTTCCTTTTCCCAATAATGGCGGCCATTTTGAATTTTCAAATTTTTGCCAAAAATAGAAAAACAGGAATTTGCTTCTATCTTCTTAACCGTGCAAGATAGAGTGATTTCGTCGAAATTTTCAACCCAACCAATGCAAAAAGGCATGAAGCTGAAATAATTTACATCTACACTAACAAATATTTAAGCATCATTGATATATTTTACAAATGAAACAGGGTCTTGTAAGACTACTGTACAATTTGGGCAAAAGGTTCATGGGTGGACATTACACATGATAATGTGTGTTCTTCTATGCTATCCTGTTTCTATTCGCATCTACTATCAACAGGGCGGCCTATTTCTAGTTAGTAGTAAATTTTCTTGATCTATACAGCTATTGTATTTGTGGATGTAGATGCTTTTTCCTGAACTGACCAGGTAAATTAAGAGACTTTTATTTAGAAACTGACAGATACAGTAGGAGTTAAATACCATATTATATGCTATCAATTTCCGATGTAGTTAACTATTGGTAGTATTAAATTGTGTAAACTATTTTTTTCATAAGAACACTGCTCCAAAGCTGGCATTGAATAGCTTGCATATAAACCATCAATGTGGAAGCTGGAATACATTCGGTTGAATCATGCTGTTGGAGAGAATCCTGTGTTTGAGTGATGTACAGAATAACAAGTAAATGATGTGTAAATGCATTGTTTGCATCCTTTCATAACCTACATTTTATATTTAGACAAGAGGATCCTCCTAATGTATTATTTTATATTTTTCATCAGTGCCACACATCTCTAAATTTTTTTGCATCAAAGTGTTTATTTTTTTTTTTTTTCTTTTTTGAAATGTTACTTTACGGGCTACTGTGAGTTGTAATTTTTGTTCTCGAGTCAGGGATGAGGTTACATCAAAGTAATGGAAAAGAAGGTCCAGTAAATGGACAGAAGTTAATTTATTATTGGTCTGATTTTGAATGTTTTTACAAAGTTTAAACAGGACCAATAAGTAGTCATGGGAATTGCCTCCAGTTTTCATGGTCGATTAATTGTCCAGTTTTCTGACCGATCATCGAGCCATAATTGATTCTTTTACTCTCTTGTTAGTTGTATCATGAAAAACTTGAATGAAGTATAGTTATAGGTCAAAGCGGTAAGAATAACAGTGTTTTGACATTTAGAATCTCTCCAAAACTCACTTTCTGTAAATATGGCAGTAGATCTATGTAATAAACAAATCCGAAATTCATGTGAAATCTGTCAATTTGTTAAAGGAAACTGCATAGACTATTTAAAGAAACGTGGATATTGACATACATAATGTAAGATCACTGTAAATTTATTAAAATTGACGGTAAATAAATGATGAATCGATGGGTAGTACTTCCAGATCGATCATGGCTGCTTATGTGAATTTCGACCGACCAGTCTGTAGACAGTTGTTCTATCAGACTATCACTGTGAGTAAGTGATTAGATGGATTGTGCATGCAAGCCTTTTGAGACTCCTTTCTGTTGAAATTCACCTCTTTAATTGAAAAGCCTGGTGAAGTCAAAAGTATTTTTTATGGTTTCCTGATATTTTACTTACATACCAAGGTTCAGCTGTACACATTTTTCTAAATTCACTCTGTTGTTGAATCTGTGAGGTTTACTAGATATTCTTGTATTTTTTTCGGTACTGATGATAAAAATTCCCGTAATCCCACAGTACATAGATAGTATCTTTTTGTTGACTTCCTGGGAATTTAGGTCATGGTTTAATCATCTGATGTTTTACATTGTTTGGTGTGGACTGAAAGGTCAAAGTACAGTTTGCTCATAGCCACATTGTTGTCATGGTGATAATTCAGATTCAACCTTCAATACAAATAAGGGGAGCACTTGTGTAAAATCATAATACAATGGTATAAAACGTAAATGTGACTAAACACCGTCAAACGTGTGGAATAAAACATGATAAAACAGAAATATATTTGTACTTAACCAAGACTTTCAGATAAAGGAAGATAAGATCAATTGAATTATCAGATATTCTGTTCTGCTTTTCACAGTCCTGCTTATAAAGGGTATAACTGGATTTCAATTGAATTTGCAGAATTCTCTATGATACAGAATACTGTAGAAAGTAGTCTGTGTTGCCTTTTATACAATCTAGTTTAAGTCTGAGCTTGAGTTTGTGGAATTGTGAAACACTATTGCTGGTGTTACATAACCCTCACTTTTTTGCTGTGGTAATGTTCATGTACTGCAACCATTACACCAAGAGTGGGGGGCGGGGCATTGATTCTTTCTGTGAGAAGACTGGAAATTGAGGTCTATTGCAAAGCGCTGCATAATCCAAGTTTATTCTCAAAGAAATATAAAAGAGCTCCTATAATTTTAATTCAGATACTAGGTTTATGCAATTTAATAATAGAACACAATTCAACACATCTCCACTCTCTAGAGTGGTCCTGTAAAAAGTAAATCCTGTTGAAGGGGAACATAGTTGTAGATAAAACTTACTTTGAGAATGAAATATCAGTTGATGATTTTATGTAAGAATTTTTTTCAAGTAAGTAGTTCATGAACAATTAAAGGTAACATTTTAATTTCACAGAGTAAGGTGACATTGTTAAAGAAACTGTGTCTCACTAGAGTTCTTTGGCTTATCTATGGTTTGGAAGTGTGTAAGACTTGTTGTAAAGTCTGTTGTTTGTGAGACATTTTCACGCCACAGCCCTAAAGGCTGTGCTGGTATTGTGTTCGCCCATGGTGTCCAGATGGTAGGGACATTGGTTGGGAGGTGTTGGTTTACATTGCCATAGTAACCTTGACCTTAAAAATATTGTCCAGGCTAATAATAACCCTTGATCTCATACACAGTTTTAGAGTTATGTGCACCAACAGACAGACAAACAAACGAATCCAATTACAATATCCTCACCCCTCCCCTGTGGAGAGGGGTTTAGTATGGTTCCCTTTAAAGGAATATCAAATATCAATCCTTTGTGGGTGTTTTGCATTGTGATATGCCCTTTAATCTGGAAGCCCTAGTTATGTAGAAGTTATTTCTGGTCCCTTGTGACTTAACAAGGTGTAACTGTGGTTACATTTCTTAGAGTACACAAATTTCTATAAAGTGGAATATTTGGATTAAAAAAGTCATGTTATACAGGTTCTGAACTTCTGATGCCGTTTTTTTCCTATTAATGTAAACCTTGGAATCAAAGTATCAAACCTGGAAGAAGTATGCAACAAGAAGGTTTTTGCACCAAAACATTACATTGATCATGTAAGTGGGATGAACTTTTGTCAGTGATTGCAAAACCTGAGGCATTGTCTGTTGATATTTTCCGTGACCTATTTTTATCAGGTCTTTTTCATTCTCCATCCATCCAATCAAGTTAGTAATAAAGATCGCAAAATACAAATGTTAGCCATTCTTAATCTGGGGATTCCTAGTGGCAGGGGATTCTATGCAGATGAAACCCTTTTGAGTAAAACAGTGTTTAGTAGAATTTCAATGTTAAGTAGAGGGTCCTTAGAGAACCTTTTCTATTAAGATTAAGTATGTTTCTGTTCCTTTGAGATTCAGCCTTACATGGTTCATCCGTATATATATCACCGTGACATGCTTTAACGGTACTATTGTCATCAAATGTAATAGTGAGTCAGAACCAGTAGATATAAATGATATCCAATATAACCACATAATCATGACTAGGATTCCCTTAGATCTAAAGTAAATACAAAATACAAGGTCTGCAGAGATATTTTCTATTGAGATGTACCATGTTCTATTCATATATGCAGCACATTGTATTTTTTTGTTATCTTGAATTCCAAGTTTTCCAGGGTTTGCTTTTTGGTCCCATTTGAATTGACTTTACCAGATGGTATGACTGTCATCAGATCAGGTTTATGACTTTTTATCACAAATGGAGATATTTCATTTATTGAGCGATTACTAAGAAATCACAAATTATTAGGTTGTCCTAATTTGTCAATAAAGGTAAGGTCCTATTTAAGACTGTTAAAAATCAAAATTGTCAAAAAGAAATTAAAAGAATTCAGTAAATATCTAGGAAGTAAATATTCTCAGTTTACATTGCCCAAAATTTTCTTAAATAGTTTTAAAACTTGCAGTAAAATCTAAACAAAGATTTTCCATAATTATGTGGAATTCTGACTTGTGTGACCCTTGTTTTCTCACCTAGTATGTATCCTGGATTAATGTTTTAATTATTGAATATGAGGGGAAATAAACTAAAGGATTTATGCAGTATTATAACATGGATATAAACCATTTTACCTTTAGAATATTTACAAAATCACAAATTTAAGAATTTCTCATAATTCAAACAAACTGAGAGGACCTTCCCATAAGCAAATGTTAAAATTTCTCACTCCATGGACATGTATGTTGCAAGTACAAATTTTACTAAGAAACAAATTTCACTAATTCTTCATTTATAAGACATTCACTAGAATTAATTTCCAACAATGGCTAGTTTATATGCGAGATACAAAGATTTAAAATTTCACTTGGAATTGATTTTCACTATCCATGCTAATTAACTAAAATAGCTAAAATTAATGCCTAGTGAAAATTTGAGCTTCTGCTGTATTTTCATCTTCCATTAGTCTCAGTACAGTGCAATGCACCACACCACAGTACACAGGCAATGTGTCTTCACAGTACACCCACTACTCACTGCAAACTAATTAATATATCAAGTGTTATTCAGTTCTCCAAGGCACAGCAGTGTCCAGCTAGTGCATCTCCAAAAGAGGCGTGCAGTAAGGAAATGTTCTTTGTAATGAAAGGCACCTGCTCCAGTAGAAAGTTATACATCTGATATTATTACCCTTTACTTGTACACCTGTACAATTCGTGGTGTATTAACGAATATGAAGCCACGCATCTTAATTTTATAGTAATTCTGGAGTTGCTGTTTGTGTTTAACATTGAACCAGTGATGAGATTTCTTGTTAATAGATTGAGAGGCAATTCCTTGTGTTGCTAATTGGAGAACTCCTTACATTGCTGAGTAAGACAGGTGCAAAGTGACAAAACAGACCTTGCTATATTAGTTTAATGGACTGATGGGAAAATGGCCATTATGTCCAATTGTGAATATATGAAAGAACAAATAACATGGAACATCTGTCTTATAATGTGTTGTTGCTTTTTGGGGGTCATTTGGTGGTAATTCAGGACCTATTGTAATAATGAATATCTTTCATGATCTGATGTGCACAAACACGTTTAAAGTATTGATATATACTAATTTGTTGAAATTTTACACAATAAAGAATTCATACTAGGTTAACTCAGTGTTCTTGCCCCATACTATGCAGAGTTGAGTTATAAACCTTGTGAAATTGACCATAGATCCAGAGGGTCAAATATGTAGAAATTTCTTACATTTTTCAAAACTGAGCCATCACAGTTACATTTTTTACTTCATTGTGATAAACTGGGGCATTTTTTTTGCATTACTTGGTAATTTATATATACTTATAATAAAGGAAGCAGTTTTTTTACAGAGGCCAAAACTGGAACATTTCATCTGGATGTTCCGATTACTTGTGTATACTTCTGTATACTTGTTTGTATTTTGTCACAAGATTTGATCTGACAAGGCTTCACTACATGGTAATTCTTTACTGAATTCAAAGTCCCAAAATATCCAGTCAAGAGAAGTTTTTGCACTTGTATAGGTCAAATCAACCAGTTTTTGGAATGGATCAGTATTTTTGCTTGTTGCTATATATTTATGTATAAATAAAGCCTATGTATTCAACATCTAATTATCAAACTAACAGACTAATGAGTAACTGATCAAATGTTTGTGGAAAATATCAAGTAACCCATGATGAAGAGCACAAAGGTTGTATTGGTGATTTTCATTGGCTACAAAATTGTGATTAAAAGTTGCATTACATACAGTTTAAAAGTCTGTAGCTTCAATTTTGGGGGCCCAAACTAATTGCATCCAATTATGTGCACATAAATTGAGTTTTAAAAGTAATTTCTTGTTGCATCTGTAAAAAAATATTTTTTTTGTAAATGGCATGTATTGTCCATCATAAAGTATTATTATTTTTATGGGTGTGCTGCAGAAGTCCGGCATGTCATTATTTGTCTCTCCCCCCTGTGCAGTCTGTGAAGATAGATTTACGTTAACTTCTTAATAAAGTTGGGTTCAGTGAAGGCCTGACCTGGTGTGACCTTACTGCCTTGCTACCAATTATCGCCGGGTACCAATTATCGCCACCAGAAAAATAAACCTTCATATTTCAGTAATGGTCATATATTTTGAAAGCTTTTTGTTGTGCATTTGTTCCATTCACTTTGGAAATAGTTTTACCATATTTGCTAGACTTGGGATGTCACTTTAGTGAAATTATATCGGTTTGAATTCTGTCTGGCGATAATTGGTACCCGGCGATAATTGGTAGCATGGCAGTAGTCATTGAGACTTAAAACTCCAAATTTGACTTTCTGGTTTCATATTTGATACGAATGAAAATGTTATTCAAAGTACAGGCTATAACAGCTATAAAATATGATACCACAAGTGAAATGTACCAGATGTTTGTTTTACAGAAGCCTCCTTGGTATTTCATGTTCTCTGTGTTAATATTGACAAAAGAAAAAGGTCAGTTCAAGTGAAAACAGTGACTGTGGTAAATAGATCTATCTTAATGCCACGGTTTGTGTTACTGGATTTGTTTTGTATTTGCTATTTAGTTTTTAAGTTTCTGCATCAAACTGCATGTGAGTAAAATTATGTTCATTCATTTATTAACTAATTTGACAGATATACTAATCATAAGCAAAGTAGTCCCAAAACTAACCACTACTTTTTTGTTGTTGGTCAATATACAAATTGAGGAAATTCAGGATCATGGTGTTCAGAACAGTTCTTATTTTCAACCAGCCAGATTCCTCTTTTCAATCCATGAGTCCACTAAATATTAGTGTGGCATTGGTCGAAATTTAACAATTGTTTTGAACACTATGTCTGTCCTGAGCCTGAGTGTCATAGTCAAAAAAGTATATCTGTGATGGTCAGAATTTTGTGGCAAAACTAATATGGATATGTGTATGGGCTTGTAATAAGAGGCTTGTTATGGCAAATATAATGTAACATTGCATGCACTTGGAAAAAAAAGAGATTATCACAAAGTATCAGTTGTGTAAGTTTTTTTTTGGCATTGTCCAATGTCACAGTACCTTGAGGTATGCGGGATGTCTCTTGTGCAATGTTAAATAGTATAAATACCATAAATTGTGAAAACAGTAATAACTGAAGTGTTAACATCCCACTTCTATGTTAAAATATGTTGATTATATTAAAGTAACTTTAAATTGCTAATGTTTTGAACTGTATTACAATAAAACTCAGTCAAGTAAAAATCACCTGTAAGACGTATACAAAAGAATATGAGTGCATCACAGGGCATTTTCCATTAAAAGTTCAGAATGTTTGGTTAAACAGCAGTATTGTTCTGGTTCTCTCACATTGTATGTAATGGGGCTTAACTGTTTGCAGAATTGTTGAGTGTACCACTAAATCATGCAAAGAAATTGATGTTTATGACTTTCCAATTGATTGTATAATATTTTTATGCCCAAACAATGTCATAAACTTGATTGTGTAACTAGATTGGACTCTGTCTACAAAGAACCAGTGCAACTGGAATTTAATTACAAGCAAAACCAGTTTCAAGGTCACAACATCAGAAAAGGCTATATTTTTGTCAGATACAAGTAGATAGAAAAGTTATTTAAAACTTGACTGAAATCATGTGGCCATAATTCTAATTAAACAGAGTCCACTGTATATTGCAGTAGTTGTACTTCTATATATATTTACCTTGTTAAAAAGGCAGAAATACATAGCATTCCCTTATTTGCATCATTCAGCTAAGTTTCATTGTGTTCTGTCTATACATAGGCAGTTTTGTAAATACTAATATTATGTGACAATGCATATTTTGTGGTCTTGTTTGTACCACAGGGATGTACTGTATTTATCCATATAAATGTCCCGGGGCAATGAATTTTTAAAGGGGTGGGGATTATTACAGATTAACAACTATAGAGTCCTTCAGTCCGGTGAAAGTGGGTGATAATGACATAATATCCTGTAATTTACGACTGGTATCTTTATTACCAGCACATATAGGTGTGGGAGAACTTAAAATATCAGAAAAAACCTTAAATCTGGAAAAAGTATACACTTTTATTTTGTATTTTGTAGACTTTAAAGAATTTTTGATAAAAATGTCTGTGTTTTTTTGCGATTTTCTTTGTTTCCAAGTTCCTCTTTTTTGGAATCCCAGAATTGCAAAAGTGGAGATCAGGGGTGGTTAATCGGGAGGGGTCATTAATACCGATAAATACAGTAAAACAGGTTTATGTGTCTTTGACAAATTGTGTCTAATCAGTTTTATTCCTGTGTGTGCGTGTGTAGTGAAGTTGTTTTATTTCATTTGTCAACGAATATTTGTTTTCCGTTAGTGTGCATCTGTTCTGTCCATTGTTTCATAAAGGTAACTAGTTCAACTACATTGAAATATGCAATATGCTCAAATAGATATGGTTAACATCGATAACTGAATTTTTATGAAGTAAAGTGTTTTACTTTTCTTATTTGGGGTTCATTTATTCTTTCACAGGAAACTATTTTTAAAGGAAATGCAAAAATTTGTTTTTCATTAAAACTTAAAAGTATCTAGATAATATTATTTAGATTTGTTTAAATAATGCCTAATCTTTATTAACTCATTTAAAACAAGTTTTGCAGTATTTATTTTTTTTTCTGTGTTTAGTGTCTAGTACACAAAGAATATGAAGAACAAAAATACTATATAATAAAATGTGAATAATATCTTTAGTAATTTTTCTTTCATATACTGTAATCCACTTCTTAATATATTCATCAAATATTTAAATAAAATATAGAATTAATTTTAATTTTGCTTCTGACATGGGATGCTTGAATTCAGGGGAGAGTGGGTCTGCTCGCTCCCATATTATCTGATGCTTATAGCTCAGCAACCACTGGCATGGATTCTCTTCAAATTTAGCACATGTATGCACTATCCCTGGGAAAAATATAGGTATATGGTCATGACATTTTAACCAGAGAAGTCACATGACCAAAAACATGTTTTTCAAAGGGGTGTTGCTTGTCTGGATGACAAATGAAAAAGTACTTCACCCATTCACATGAAATTTGGCAAGTACGTTTGTTATATAGATGTCTGGAAATCATTAACTTTTGGAAGTGCTTCAATACAAAATGGCCTACGTATTAACGAATAACTAAACACTATGGTTTTTCTTAATGCTGAAAATGAAAAATCTTAAATATCTCAAACAGTGCAAGATAGAGTCATTTCGATGAAATTATTGACGCCCTGGGTATATGCAGAGGGAACTGGCAACTTTTCCCAAAAAATCATTTTCCCGCCATTTAGCCAGGAACAAATTTTAAAGACTTCCTTTCACCATCTTAGCAACTTAATAAATTATGATTTATCTCTTTATTAATAGAAAAAGTTTACTTTTTTATATTGAAATTGCATAGGAATCTGGTGTAAATGGATTATTGCACTCCAATAAATCCTAGTTAACTTTAAAAGCATCCCCACTTTGCTGTTAGCTGAGACATCTTTTGTTTTGATATTTTATGCAGAAGTTTGCAACAACTTTTGCATATCCTCAAATCTGCTGAGAAAAAATATTCATTCCAAATTTATCAAATTGACTTGGACACACAATAACCATACATGCTAGGTGATATTCCTTCACAGTAAAATTTTTTTTTTCCAACTTTCTTGAATCAACTTGTATGCATGGTCAGCACACATACAAGTTTGTCTTAGTTTACTCCTAAGTCCTCGGGTATTAATAAGAAGCCACTTAATGTTTATTTCATTTAATTCTGGGAATGTCTCAAATGTGGTGGGTTTGAATCCAGTTCATAAACTGTGTGATACATAGACTCCCCGTCCTGATCAGACATAAGCCAGATTGAAAGCCATAGCCACTGGGAAGAAGGAGACAAGCATGTCCATTCAGATAATTGAAAAGTTATAATACGAAGGGTTATCCAACTATCAAATGGAAGAACAGAATAAACATGTTGCAGATATTATTGGTTATTAATATGTAAACACTTTAACCATTGATGTATGAACATCTATAAATTTAACAAAACAACACTACCAATACATACACTTTACAAGAGAATAAATTTATAGACAACTTTACAAATTTAAAAAGGATCAATGACCTTGACCGAAATGGGTACATCTATCCCAACTGTCAGAAAAATGTAGAATCAAACAATTATTAGACACCGTAAAAAAGAATGATTAGACACTACGGTACTTGGTGTGAAAAAATAAATGGAAGGTAAATAAATATTTCGTATTGTAATTTTGTATTTTAGTATTTATGATGTATTTAAAAAAACATAGAAACAAAATTAAGTGGAGTGGAAATGAATACACATTACAAAGCACCAATGAAGATATATCAAGCATAACTCATAGTATTCAGATATGCTCTTATCCAAATGTTTAATCCAATTTATCAGCCTTCATAAATGTACACCAACAATCACTGGAGTTGAGGGTAATGCTCGTGTCAACTCGCCAAGGTGAGTTTCACATGGTGTTTGTTCAACTCGTGAATGGGAGTTTGTCTTATTGCAAGCTTGAGTTCCTTTTAAAATGCTGCAAAAATATACAAGAGGGTCAGAAATGTCCCAAAAGGCGGGTTGCGCAGGCAGCAATAAGGTTAGCGACTGCTGTAAATAAATTTACAAACAAGGAAAGAAATGTTAGGTCACCCAGTTAAGGTAAATGTGTTAGATGTGTTAAGAAATGTAAAACTTATAATCTAGGTTACATAATTGTATCTATGCTATAAACGGACAAACGAATGGACGGAATTACACCAATTTCGAAAGCAACTAACCTATGATGGTGATCTATCTCCCTGTCAAGTTTGAATTCGATTGGACAAAGCATTTTTGAGTTAGAGTCCGGAAACGGAAATGTTGACGGACAAATGGACAAAAACAGACAAACGAACAGATGGAATTACACTAATTTCGAAATGAACCTAGCTATAATGGTGATCTATCTCCCTGTCAAGTTTGAATTTGATTGGACAAAGTGTTTTCGAGTTAGAGTCCAGAAACGGAAATGTTGACGGACAAAAACAGACAAACGAACAGATGGAATTACACCAATTTCGAAAGGAACCTAGTTATGATGGTGATCTATCTTCCTGTCAAGTTTGAATTTGATTGGACAAAGCGTTTTTTCGAGTTAGAGTCCGGAAACGAAAATGTGAACTGACAGACGGACGTCGGACACGCACAACCCGCCTAATAAAACCATTTGCCAGTGCACAAAGATGCAAAAGAGCACAATTCGATGTGTTTACTTAATATTTCCTTCATGTTTAGTTGTTTACCAATTATGACTCAAAGTCAATGACTTCTCTCCATACGCCTTACCTGGCAAAACAACCAATCAAAACGTCCATTTTATTTATCAATATATCGGGGATGTTGATCCTTATTTTACAAATAAAATAAGACAAATGGGATTTTATTTTGAAAGGAATTATACTAGTGCATATATATTTAAGGTTTGGGTGTTTTAAAATATTGTTATTGACTAGAGTTTGACTTGACTCGTCAGTGATGCATGAAACTCAAGTTGGTACTTGACAGCTGGCGGGAGCACTAGCTGAGGATTGCACATTTTAAAATTTGCACATTAAAACAAAAATTTAGTGGCTGGCTTTCAGCCAACCACATTGTCGAATCTTTGGATTAAAGTGGTGTTGAACCCAGAACTCCAGATGTGAATTTATTGTCTATCTTTGTTGTTTGCAAAATGCCAGCTGACAGAGTCCTCAGAGGACACTGTTTAGAGTCAAACAAAAACAATGAAATCTTGCTTCTGACTGGCTAGATGTTATAAACACACCCTAAATAAAATGGGTGCTGTCAGGTGCTTGCTGGGTTACGACTTTGCTAGGTTTAAGGACGGTCCCTTTTGGGATTCCAGCACATTAGAGGATCTTCGTCAACTTTGTGCTATACAAAATGACAAATGTTTCTTTTGTTATTGTTATTATAAAAGAAAACAAGCAAACAGTGCCCGTGAACGGGGTCTGTGTCAGCTGACTGTGTGTTTTGAGTTTCAGAGTAGAAGTGAATAAAGAAAATACTGTAAACGCAATTTTTTTTGGAGTTGCAATTGATTTACTCATCAGTGAGAATCTCAAAGCAGCTTTTGCTCATCTATGGAATGAGCTACAGGGTTTGCAATTTTACTATGGTATAGCAGACCCAAAACTAGGTGAATAACAAATTTAAACAAAATTCTTCATACTCTGAAAAAATTGTGATAAAGTGTTGAAATTTTCACACTTAGGGTGGGGGTACCACACTTGTAATGGCTCTGGGGAACAAACGATCGAACAGATCTGAATGCCTTGAACAAATTTTCATTCTCAAAAGGTAAGGTATCTTTTAAAAAAAACAGCATGTCTCTGGGACATGTATTTTTGGAGAAGAAGTTGTTCACATGAACGCCAACGCAGACGCCGCAGAGTGATGCCATAATGTCAGCTGACCGACAAGTCAGCTGACATAAAAACTAAATGGCAGAGTGTATAATATACACCTTAATGTACAAGTATGTGTACAAATATTTTGCAGAATTTCAAGATTTAAAGGCTAAACAGACGACAGAGAGTCACAGCTGCAAGTCAGTACATAATTCGAATCAAAGATTCAATTAATAAAACAACAGAAGAATTTTGGTTTGTCTGCCTGCTTGAGTCAATACTAGCATGGCAAGTGTGTACTGGATATTTTGATTGGTTAGGCAAAGTTAAAGTTGGGGTTTTATGTCCCGTTCAACAGTTGGGTCATATTGGCAAAGGTGTTCAGCATTGTCACTTGTGGGATTCTAACCCACAGAGGTGACAGCCTGTGATTTGATGCCAAACTTGCTAACCACTAGGCCACCGAGGACTTCTTGATTGGTTAGAAGATTAAGGAAAATTTAGCATGAATACTTGGCATGTCACAGGACTCCACAAAACATTATTTAAGAAAGAATAAACATGCTTTTTATGAACTTAACTATTATCTTCCATTGACACGATTAACTTTTTGTGTTTGAATAGGAAATGAAGATTCATAAAATTTGCAGACTTTTACAATTCAACGAGTACTAACATTATATTCAAAATGCTAGAACATGAATAAAGGCGAAGTTCTGCATGTGTCCTGGTCACTAAAATTTATTTCTGCACTTTAATATTCTTAACAAAGGGACACCAGTTGGTTTCTGAAAGTAATTAAAAACCAAGTTCTTAAAAAAAAGAAAAACATTCTGGTCTATTCACAATACATCACAGTTTAGCCATATACTAGAGCTTTTTCATAAGTGCTACCCAAGTGCACAATGTCTCACAACAAGTCAAAATGCCTCTACAACATACTGACAAACTTTAAATGGCACAAATTCTTCGAGACTTGGAACACAAAGGCTGGCTTCTTAAAGTACTATACAATAAAGGATCTTTTTATACAAATCAAACAAAAAATATGGTGCATCAAGGCAACTTCATCAGCTGATGTTTCCAGGAAACAGATCTGGATCACTTTCATAGACAGAACTCTACGTCATCTATGGAGGTGCTTGTACTCGGTCTGTTGTAACTTGTAATGTCTCAAAACCCAAGACCTCCAAGTAATTCAAATAATCACCACAAATTCTCATTATTTTCCACCACCCCAACTCATTTAACCAATAATCAACATTTTATCCTAACACCTTATCCCTGCCCTGTCTCCCAAATAACCATTTGAGAATGAAATGCAAAATATATTGGTGTAGTTTCAGTCTATATCACCACACCACGACCAACCACTCTATGGCACATACACGAATTTATTCACTCACCACTTCTATCAGCCTGCTCCCTCTCCCATGAACCCCTTCTGGTTTATTATACACCCTTTTCATGATGTTTAATTAATATTCAAACAAAAAATACAATTTTAGTCAATATGACCACAATATAACCACAATAAACCACCACCTTAATCAATCAATCACAAATGCATATCTATCACTATCAATATCTGATTACCCTCCCCAAATCCTCTCCTCTGTTTCCAGTGTGCTGTGAATATGGTTCTTTTGAGTTCACTGCTTAACCACAATATTACCACATATAACCACATCAACATATAACCACAATTTCAATCCATGAATACCATGCTCCGTCTTGTTCCCCTTGTACCACACCCTCTCCCCTGTTTTCTTTTTTTCTTTTTCTGACAATGTCTCTTCCTCTCACCACTGTCACTGTCCATATCATCACTCTCTGTATCCCAATTTGGCGTATCCGAGTCATCTACTTCCTTTAACGTGTATGTCCATCGGCCCACAGTACCATCCCACTGTAAGACAAAATACAAGGCTGTTAAATTTGGCATTTCAAATCTGGGTCATGGAAACATTGCACTCAAAACCTTCTGCTGAAAGGTATGTTAAAACTCAATTAAACAGAGTGGACATTTTGTGACAGGAACCAATGGACCTGTGGCATAAGAGGAACCATTAACAAGGTCCCCATATCATAAAATGATGTATTTCAGTGGGTACAAGTGAAAGTCACCCATAATCAGAATCAGAGCCTGCAGATAATGGAGGTCAAGCTAGACAGTGTCTGCTGTTGACAGTGTGGGTTCTAGTCATACAGAGTTCGTTTAAACATTGGGGGTGGTAGTAAAATAGATTTTTCAGTGGATATTGGAGTTCTAGTTATATACAGTTTATTGTGGCTACTGATGGTTCCAGTCTGTGAATAAAGGGTTCTACTTATGTAGAATCTACTGTGGACATCAGGGTTTCCAGATGTTTAGCTTACTGTGGGCATAGGTGATTCTGGTTATGAATACATCGATACACAGCTAATAAATTGACAATTTAATTTTCTTTTTGGGCCAATGTTCTTCTGTATAATTACAAAAATTAGCATTTTTGAACTTACTGATGTGCTAAGGATGTTATTCTCATAAGGATGCCAGGACACGTCTCTCACACAGGCTCTGTGTTCTCCATCCAACCTACGCACTATCTTACCAGTAAGTGCATCATAGACTGAAAAGACACAATCACACAACATAATTTTGTTTTTGTTTTATTTCAGAATGTACAGTTGTAAAAGCAGTGTCAGTGGTATGGTTATGGTCATTGGGATACTTGGCCCAACCAGGGTTTTGATCGATCACACTGAATTTTTTACTGTTACTCTGTCTTTTACGTGACCATTAATCACGACTACTTTATCTTGTACATGACAATTTGTAGCTCTAGATTTTATCTATCACAGACCATCTATTATTGTTATTTTGTTGTATGTCTATCCCATTCTGTTACATGTTCTGTTGTTTTTATTTACACAGGCATCCCAGTGAATTTTAAGGAAAAAAAAGGTTTTTTAAAAGGCTATTTTAGCGGAAAAAAAGGTTTTAAATCTGAAAAAAAAAGGTTTTTTCCCCTATTAATATTGCACTCACGTGGTTTTGAAATAGCAGTTCTAAAAGATACATTCATTTTAAAAGTTCTAAGGCCATAAGAATAACTTTGAAAAGAGACGATCTAGACTTACCTTCTACCAATAAAACTAAATTGCGACAACTAGCAACAACAAATATCAAGATAGGCCATCTCTCACACCACAGACATTGGGTATTTTATGTAGCACCCACTTTGTGTGATTCACAAGTATTATAAATTATTTTTCATTATTTTTTGGTCAATCTTCCTGCAATGATAAGACTGATCCTTAAATGCTTTTCTGTATATTCTAAAACAGTAGCACAAAGTTTTGTAGGGATTGTATTCCTTTAATATATTAGTGGAGAGATTAATATCATAAAATACTGTGATTAGATCTTAGGAGATTGACTTATATCTCAAGAATTTTGTATTTCTTTCTTACATATGGAAAAATAACATACACACATGCACCAAAGGCAAACACATAAGTGTCATAGTATCTACTACCACACAACATCCCCACCCCAATCCACACTGTTTATGAAAACAGAAGCACTACTCAATGAGGGATATATCCCTAAGGAATATGCATGCCAAAATACATTTCATACAAGGAGGGAAAGCAGATATTGAAAGGAAAAGGTTAAAACAAAAAAGATGATATTTGTCACAGTACACAGGTCAAGTTCTGGTTTAAATTCAAATGCTCTCAACATTCAATAAGGATTACAGCTAGAAAACTTAGATTTTAACATGTTTTACATAAAAAGTCGTAAACTTCACTTGCAAAAAAAAACTTAGTTTATGCTAGTTTAGCAAGACAAAACAAAAATAGGAAAATTACACAAACACAAATCACTTTCTAAACAATCAAAATATATTAAAACTGCAGAAAAAAAAGAGACCAAGGACGCATCTGTGGCCAGATGGAAGATGTATCCACTGGAAAAGGACAACTAACATGGTTTCGAAGATAAGCAGCATTTTACAAGTAGATATTGTGTCTCGATGCAGTGTATCCCCGGACGGGATATGGTTATAGAGTGATATACAGAGTATTTCCAGCCATACAAACGAGTTATAAGCACTTTTAAGTTTGGCTATCCTCATTTGACCTTGAAGGAGGGGTCCCAAGGTCAAATCTGACCACATCAGAAGATTTCTAGCTCATGATTTCATATGTGTTGGTTTATCATCCCAAACCTCTAGGACCAATAATAAGCAAGTTATAAGCACTTTTAAGTTTGGCTATCCTCGTTTGACCTTGAAGGATGGATCCAAGGTCAAATCTGACCACATCAGAAGATTCCTAGCCCATGATTTCCTATAGGTTGGTTTCACATTGCAAAATTTTTAGACCAATAACAAGAGAGTTTAAGCACTTTTAACTTTGGCTCTCCTCATTTGACCTTGAAGGAGGGGCCCCAAGGTCAAATCTGACCACATCAGAAAATATCTAGCTCATGCTTTCCCATTGGTTGGTTTCACATTGCAAACCTCTAGGATCAATAATAACAGAGTTATAAGCACATTTAAGTTTGGCTATCTTCATCTGACGAAGGAGGGGCCCAAGGTCAAAACTGACCATATCAGAAGATTCCCAGCCCAAGTTTTTCTCTAGGTTGGCTTTTTATGCCAAACCTCTGAGACCAATAATAAGGGAGATATAAGCACTTTTCATGAAGGTGAAATTTGAATGTGAATGGTGGCCATCTTGTTTTTCAAAATGAGACCAAAAATATTTCCAGCCAAGATTTTGTAATGATGAAGATATCCAGCAAATTTGAGATCTCTACTTGTAATACCCTTTGCTCTAGAGGGCTAACGAAACTCCCTGCTGAAAGTAAAAAAAAACGCCTGTAGTGGACATCTTCTTTCACAAAATGAGGCCAAAAATATTCCCAGGAAAGATTTTACTGTTATGAATATATCCTTCAAATTTGAGAAGTTTTCCTATAATACCCTGGCCTCTATAGGGGTAATGAGAAATCTCTACACACTACGGCGGCGGCATATTCATGCGTAATGCATAGTAACTATCGAATGCTATTCAGTGGATACATTAAGTTATGTATGGAACTTTATGGGCTTTAAAAATTGTCTAGACAAACTTTGAATTTGCCATATATGAAAAGAAACAACTTTCCCTGTCTGAGATTTTAGCTGGGTAAGCTGCATTAAAGCAAAAAATGTATAAAATGGATATGGTGGGTATGTTTTAGAGACTTGAAGGTGACCTTAAAATGTAAACTACAAAGTTAAATTTTCCAGACAAAAGTCACACATACAAGTTACATTAGTACAGTTTCAGCCTGTCAGACTTTGCATTTCAAAATTAGAAAGCAGAATTTGTGAAAAAAAACACAGAAAAAAGTCCCCCAGATAGGGTCTTTGAGTATCATACACAGATTCAACATCAACGTTAAGCCTTGATTTTTGGGATATGGAAAAGAATATAATATATTATCAGATAAGATATTAGGTGGGTGAGGGACAAAGTGTGAAAGCTAAGGGCTTAAAGTGGGAAAAAGCTTATAAAATTTGTCCCTGCTGCCATTTTGGAAACCCTTGGGTTACGGTTCATCTCCAAATACATGTGTGTGCCAAGGTGGAATGAATCGATGAAAGTGTTATCACGCACGCAAAACATACAGTAATGGGAAAAAAAGTTTTTTTAGCAAAAAAAAAGGCTAAAACCTTTTTAAAAGGTTCCCCTGGGATGCCTGTTTACATGGAAATCTGCTAATGTTACATTGTCTATTACCTGACCATTTAATACTGTTACTACAGCAGACCCTGCACACAAAAACGCAGCATTAGTACAAATGGGATGAGTTTCAAAGTCCTTACAGTAGCTACATTTTTGTAGGTATTAGTTGGAGTTTCCTATATTTAGTTATACAGTGTCTAGTATATTAGATCTTGAATTTCTTAATCTCTAACTACCACACAACCAGTTGTCATTTTCAAAATAAAACAAAATTGCAAATTTAATAAGTAAATTAAATTTTTATAAGTTAATACCCTATTCAATGGACAATTGCTTATCCGGTCGGCGCAGACCGGCCCGCCAAACGCCAGAAAAAGACGTCCTGTGTTGCCACTAGCTGGCCGGTCCGTAGTACTGTGCACTCCCCAGATGGCGCCTCGTACTTCCTTCCTGTCTAGACAACCTGACGTCATAGCATCTTTTTCGTTGTCTAAACCTATTAGACCCCTAGTAAGCTGAGAGCGGGGTCGGTGGGAGGGTCTTGTGTGTCCATTGGATAGGGTATTAACTTATAAAAATTTAATTTACTTATTAAATTTGCAATTTTATTGCGTTAATACATCCTATCCAATGGACAATTGCTGAATAACTACCGCTTGGTCGGCGGGTAAGTTACTAGGGACTTATGTGAACTCACAAGTAATAGCAAATTTTAAACCTACGGTCTAGGCTGACTTCGTCAGAAGACCTATAGGTCCAGGCCTGGGTTGACTTTAAGGTCAGGAAACCCTGCAAGGCCATGGTCGGTTGCCAGCAGCCGGTTACCCGGGGCTATACCGCCGTCGCCCCCCCCCCCTTTTTTGCAGACCTGCTCTGAGGTGGGGGAAGAGAGGGATGAGTTCAGTCCCAGAATGCAAATAAACCTCCCGAAGGAAGCACGCCACACTTAATTCTTATGTACATGAAGAACTGTTATGCACATATACAAATCTCCTCAATCTAAGGGCCACTTGTGGATCTGCTGAGCAGCCACTACCTAGCCCAATTGGTAAAGCTCCGAATCAGCCCAAGCCCCGACCTTCATATAGAACTGTGTGAAGGTATTGTGACTTCAGTGGCGGGCTGACAAGATTAGATCTAAGGAGACTCCCGACTGGAAGACCTTAGAAGCAGCCAAGGCCCCGACATCATGGGCTTTAGCCTGATGTTAAAAGTGGGACTCCTGGTCAGAGAGCTCATAACATAGGATCACAGTCTGCTTGATCCAAGAGGAGATAGTGGCAGGTGAAATGTCTTTGTTGAAACCTTTCTTAAAGGAGACAAAAACCACCTCCTTGTTCTGCCTGATGTCTGAGGTCCTGTCCAAATAGTAGCACAATGCTTTGAACGGACAGAGGGACCTGTCAGACTTGAGGGATCTATCCAGAGTCGGGGCCAGGGCTGTTATAACCCCAGGGACCACACTGGACACTCTATGGACAGCTGATTCTAGGATAGAAAGCTGGGTGATGGATACAGCATGAATCTCACTTTTGCACTTGCCCGACCCAAGGGCTAAGAGGAATACCGTCTTGAAGGTCAAATGCTTCAAGGGGGCCTCCTTGATTGGATCAAATGGGGTCTTAGCTGGTGCACGGCCAGTAAGAAGTTCCAGGAGGGTATGCCACTCCTGCCGTTGCGCCTGTCTCTGAGGAATCTGTCCAGGAGACGAGCGAGATTTCCGTCCTTACTGATGTTGAAGGGTGAATTTCTCAGTTTATCAACAATGGGTGACCTATAGCCATCAATGGTGCTGGGCTGTTTGCCAAGCATGTATCTCACTTCTACGCTTGCCCGACCCCAGGGCCAAGAGGAAAACTGCCTTCAAGGTAAATGTTTGAAGGAGGCCTATAATTGGTTCAAAATGAACCTTGTCAACTGGTGCAAAAAACCATAGAGAGGTTCCAGGAGGGGGTTCCCCTCCGGTCTTTGGGTCTGTCTCAGTGGAAGCTATCCAGGAGACGAGTGAGATTTTCATCCTTACTAACATTGATGGGCAAATTTCCCAGACTATCAGCAATGGCTGACCTGTAACCATCAATGGTACTGGGCTGCAACTTCCTGTCCTGAAGCAGGTACCTAAGGAAGTCAACAACTGACTTTACAGGTGGTGCCCGAAGGCCACCTGATGAATGATACATCACTTGGTAAAAAAGACCCATTTGCCTCATAGACTGATCGGATTGACCCCCCCCTTTGAGGAGCCTCATTTCTTGCCACTGCCTCAGACAAGTCCTGCTCCTCGATTGCTGAGGCTCTAGGAGCCCTGCATGGAGATATAGATTTGTCAGATTTCTGTGAGGGATCTGATTGAATGGCTGTGAACAGGCTGGGCAGATTGGGCAGGTTCAGAGGGATGTGGCTGGACATGGCCACCAGATCCCAAAACCAAGGCATGTTGGGCCACCCCGGAGTAATCAGAATGATTCTTTTACATGGGGAGTCTTGTAACTTCTCCACCACTTTGCCCGATATGGCTGATGGTGAGAAGGTGTATCCTTTTAGATCCTACCATGGCCGACTGAGCACATCCACTGCTGTGGCCAGGGGAACCGGTACCGGTGACACAAAACAGAGGTGACTTGTTGAACCTCGTGGCAAATAAGTCTATTTGGGGCCGGTGCCACCTACTGCAGAGAGTGGAAGACCGCTGGAAGGAGAAACCACTGTTTGGATGGTCTGGCCTAGCCTGGACAGCCTGTCTGCTACCACATTAGGCCGGCCTGGAATGTGTCGTGCTTTAGAGTCACTTGTTTCCTGGCACACCAGGTCAAGATTCTCCATAGTAGGGCACAAAGTGGGCCCGACCTCATTCCTCCTTCCTTTATGTATGACACTACTGTGGTGTTGTCAGTTGCTACAAGTACTATCTTGTTTGAACAAATGTCTTAGAACTCTTAAAGTCAGAAAACTGCTTAAAGTTCTAGATAGTTTATATACAACTTGCTTCCCGGAAGGGACCAGGTTGCTCTTGCAAAGTGCTCATCTAAGTGAGCGCCCCACCCTTCTATTGATGCGTTGTAACTATTTGCAGAGCATGTTTTATTGGGTGTAATGGTTGGCCAGTAAGTGCATTGTCTTCCTTCAGCCACCATTGTAAATGGGGGTGCAGGGACCTGGGGACTTGGATCACCTTTTCCAGTGATTCTGGTACCCTCCAGTTGTTTTTGAGATGCCACTCTATGGGTCTCATATGAAGTCTGCCTAGATTAACATGCTTTTCTGTAGATGTTAGTAACCTATCAAGGACATGAATTCCCGGACCGGGCAAACCGGTAGGGATAGCAGTTTTAACAGTCTCTTGAAGGCTCTGTCACCAGTCCAGAGTTGGTCGGAACCGATCAGACCCGAAGACTAACTGGTAGCCTACAAAATCGAAGTCTTGTTTGGGCTCCAGCTCTGATTTCTCTAAGCTCATCAGCCAACCCAGTTGCTGAAACATTATTTACTAGTTCCTGTGTATGTTGGAGACAAGCCCGGTGGGATCTGGCTCTCACCAACCAGTCGTCTAGGTACTGGTGGCTTCTTAAATCCTTGTGTATGGCCATCAATTTCACCTGCTTTGGTATCACGGTGAACTCCAAAGGTGCTGTGGACAAACCGAATGGCAGGGCCTTGAACTGGTATGCCCGACCTTGGATGTAAAATCTCAGGCATTTCCTGGATTGTTCTTGTATAGGTATATGGACATAGGTATCCCTCCTTCAACAGTTGCACTACCTAGGGTCCAGCCCCCAAGGCTTCCTATGTTCCCAAAAAGGGCTTAGTCTGGACCCTATAGGCAGATTGTGTGCCACATTTGGGACATTTGGTATTCTGACGAACATTTTCTGTCCCACCGGACACTGGTCCGGTCTGGTGACAATGATCCAGGTTAATAGTCTCCCTGCTGTTATTGCGGTCCGGTGGGGCTGACACAACTTTTCACATTAATAGACTCTTCGACCCGGGCCAGCAGCCTGCAAGGTGCAGCATTTACAGAGCAATTGGCATTTGTGAGATGTCTGACCCCTGGCCGGACATGATGACAAAAATTATTATCTCTCCAGTCAAGTCCAACACCGATAGCAGGTTGTTGAGAGGTGTGATAAGGGACACTGTCGTATCCCTGTCATATCACCAAGACCACTGACCGGTCTAAGAATTCTCTGTAACTACATAAACTCTGTCCGGTACCCGGGCTCCATACTCGGTACTTTACTGTAACTAGTAATTCTCTGTAACAAAAAACTAGCAGGCTGGGGTCATCCATGAATTTTGACAGCTACTGGTCTATATTTAGCCAGCTTTATATAACCAGTTGGGTTGAAGCACTGTATAGTAAGGACTGCGTAGCCAACACCCTGTTAGTAGATTTTGTAACTAGTAGGTTGAAGCAAGTGTACAAGACTGTGTAGCCAGTACCAGTCGGTACACTCTGTAACCAGTTGTTAAAGCAAGTGTACAAGGCTATGTAACCAGTACCAGTCGGTACACTCTGTAACCAGTTGTTGAAGCAAGTGTACAAGGCTGTGTAGCCAGTACCAGTCGGTACACTCTGTAACCAGTTGTTGAAAAGTACAAAACTGTGTTACCAGTCAGTACACTCTGTACACAGTTGCTAAAGCAATTTTACAACTATCTGCTGTGTTGAATTTAGCTTGCTGTAGGTTTCCTCCATTAATTAAAGTATTTCTTTAATCGCACGTCTTATTTGTAGATTTGACAGTTACGGGGAAAGCCCTTGTGAACTATTTTTAGCATCACTTGTTGTTCGGTGTGTCACGTGACCAGCTTGCTGGTCGGAAAGACACGCGATTGGCTGGTTGGAGCTCGTCAGTTGTCGCGTTCTTTTGTGATACTTAAACATGCAAATGCGCAGTATTCTGTTAATCCACAAACCCCACTACCGACATTGAAGGCCGGTCCATGAGAGAGGGACTGGTATCACAGTAGACGTAAGTTGTGAAGAACGCACTTCCGACCTTCCTGGTCGGTGAAAACACGTGACCAGCTTCGGTATTTGGTCGGAAAGACACGCGATTGGCTAACTGGAGATGACGTCAGTATTCGCGTTCTTGCCTTACCGGCAACTTAACAGTCCACAAAACCCCACTACCGACAACAAGGTCGGGTCTGCAAAGCAGGGACTGGAATCACAGTAGACGTGAGTTCTGAAAGAACGCTCTTCCGACCTTCCTGGTCAGTGAAAACACGTGACCTGCTTTGTGATTAGTCGGAAGGACACGCGATTGGCTGACTGGATATGACGTCAGAGGTCGCGTTCTTTTGAGCTGGCCGGCCGGCTGATGCTTTTAAAGCAGAGAAGCCTGGACCAGTGCGCTCTGTAGATGTGTAGATGAAATTCCTTCTCCCTTTCGTGATAAAACCAGTGAACTGGCCATCCACAACCCCCACTACCGACAACAAAGCCGGGTCTGCAAGGGAGGGACTGATATCACAGTAGACGTGAGATCAAACTTCATGCTCTTCTGATGGAATTCCTTCTATGTAGGAGTACATATATATAAGCTTACCGGCCGACTAATGCTTTACAGCAAAGATGTCTGGACCAGTGCACTCTGAAGAACTCTGAAGAATTCATCTCTTGCTTCTGATGAACCTATATATAAGCTTACCGGTCGACTAATGCTTTACAGCAAAGATGTCTGGACCAGTGCGCTCTGAAGAAGAATGCACCCTTCATAGGGGAAATCCTTGCAGGGTTCAAAACTACGTAGCCTGAAGTTCCCGTGATTTCTATTTAGTACTAGAAAGACGTTACTATGGTTACTGTAGCTGGAAGGTTACAGAAGATTCATTTAAAACAAAAAGACACGGATAAAAATACCTGTAAATAGCATGTTCTTAATTCCTCAATATTGTCGATCTGCCCCTAACAACACAATGGTTGAATGGAAGGAAACTAGCAAATGGCTGCCTTCATATATCTCGTCGATTACTGCCCTATCATCAACACTAAATTGAGTCAACTAGGGAGCGTTTCCAGCAGATTTCTAGATGTAAATCCGTGCTTGATTAGTAGATAACACTTCTACACTGAAAATATCCACGTATGAGGTTGAAAATCCGCCATAATGCACACATTTCTTTAAAAAATCTGGAGATTGTAGAAACTACGTCTGCACAGTACACGCGCCAAACGAAAAAGATGCTATGACGTCAGGTTGTCTAGACAGGAAGGAAGTACGAGGCGCCATCTGGGGAGTGCACAGTACTACGGACCGGCCAGCTAGTGGCAACACAGGACGTCTTTTTCTGGCGTTTGGCGGGCCGGTCTGCGCCGACCGGATAAGCAATTGTCCATTGGATAGGATGTATTAACGCAATAAAATGCAACTCTTACTCACAGTTCTTTGACTTCTGACAAAAATATATTCATATTTAACATTCAATACAAATATGGTTAATAGTGGTTTTACTCACTGATAACTGCGCCTGTAGCACACCCAGTGTAGATGTACTTCTGTCCTGTTGTGAACTGTGGTGAAAAACGTGCACGCACTAAAGTGTGAAGAACACTATGGCCACTGAAATATACAGAAATCAATCAACCTGCTTATTGTTCAATCATTCTATCAGTTGATCAATCAACCTTTGGCATACATGTATTGTTTCAACCATGATTCTCTTTGTTGTTCTTTTATTGATTAGATTCTGATTAGCTTTTTCCGAATATATACCTTTACCCCACTCACCTGCATATAATAAGTGGTGTTTGCATGGGAATCTACAAGTTTAGTTTCATTATTTCTCACCAGGCTCAGAAATTATGCTGCAGAAAAGACATTTAAGATTACCTGGCAACAATACCAGTATGACAAGCAGGTATGATGCCAGGTGCTGTTGAGATGACTAATTAAGACCTGGTAAATTAACGTGTACCAGTTTTTCAGATCCAGTTCTAAGTTTCAGTTTTGAAAGTTTCTTCAGGGAAACAAGCAGGATACTAATGTAACGTGCCAAGGGTCTTGAGTTGAACTAATGTCAAGAGAAAGCCTTATGTCACATAAGAGAACATTTATTTACAAAATATAACAAGTATTTTACCAGCAATTGCTGGGGCTGAATTGGTACAAGCACTAACGTCACAAAAGTATTAAAAATAATCAGTAATCACATTTATATTATGTACATTCAAATAATTCCCCAGAATCATCTAAAAGAATTGAAAACAAGTCATAACACTGGAAACCTACTGTCTACTAACACTTAGACCTTGGATCATACTCTATGTCAAAACACTGGTTCCATCCTTTATCAAGTACCATAGTAGATTCAGTACCTAATGAAATGAATTGAAATGAATTCAATTAGTCATGGGTTTTACCCCATGAAACATTAATCAAATCACCGGCATTCAGCCTGAAACCTATAATTATATGACTGAAATCAATACATCAGGCGCAATCAACCACATGCAATTATAACATTCAGTCCATTCAATTCTTGTCAGGTTTTACCCTGCCACTAGAAATAAATACAAACTACTTCATCATTAATTCATTCAAACATAGTTAAATACAACAAGCAGAAAAGTATTAAATGAACACCCAACTTCCCCTGAAATAAACAGTTAAAATATCATGTTTTAAAGTAAATTTTCAAACAGGTTTTACCCTGAAATCAAACAGAAATTATGTACAGAACATTCTCCTTTCCCTGCCTGCTTTACAATGTTACCAAAGTCATCTTGCAACTTCCCTGCAACCTGTGAAAATAATACCATGCAGGTTTTACCCTGACATTCCTAAAATCTAACAGCAGAAGAAAATACCAGGTTTTACCCTGACATGTCTGTCTCCTGCTACCTATACCGATTCAGCAAAGAATGACACAATTCACCCTGCTTTTATAGAGAATCCCAGACATGGGAGAATAACTCAAAGTCTGCACCTGTAAAATTGAAACAAGGAATCCTATTGGTCTAAAATTTAGTATTCTCCCAATCTTTGAAGTGACAACATCCTCTCTGCAGATTGACATGAGGATACAATACAAACCACTTACAGCAATCATATACAACAAGGATAACAGTATATGACACCAAAAAGGTAAATAAATACAAGTTACAATCATAATACATCAATTTAAAACCATTTCCTAATGAAATGGTGAAAACGTAATATCGCCGATTTCGCCGATATCACCGCATGCTTCACTAATTTCATATTTTTAGCTGTGATCACTTTGGAACTTCAAACAGCCTGAGGTACTGAACAGAGTAGCAAACGTTTAAAGACTTGCACACAAATCTTACATGCTAACTTACAAAGCAATATTTCACAGACAATTGTTTGGTTTACATCAATAGTTGCAAGACAATATTATGTACATGTTGTCTGTCTAATATTTTAACTTTACTGTAATTGCCACTGTTTACTTATGGGAGTGATGAATTTTCTAGTTTCACATGAAGTACTACACACTGTCAAATATACCATGCACAAATTTGCCTCGTGTGACAGACTGTGATCATTTTCTACAATACAAACATACAAACAACTAGCTCCTCTTTTCAGACCTGCCTTCCCACGCTTTAGTGTTAACCTCCTTGTGACTATCCTGTTTTAGAAAATCAGCTCCAAAGAGGATGTTCATATCAATTCCGCACAATATGCTATTCATATCAAATCACCAAGCATCTAACTTCCTTATCAAGACAAGCACAAAGCGTACATGTATGCATTGGGTTTGACCTCGCAAGCTTCCACCAGGCAGAAAGCTATTGCAAGTATAACGCAAGTTTATTGGATGTACACTAAATATGTTACTTGTGACTAAATGACCTCAATAAGCTCTGTTTTTAACTTACCAATAGGTCATAAGTGAGGAATCTCCAGAAATCTTTTTGATTTTTCTCTTGCCGCTCTTTGGAACCTGTTGCCAGCGATAGTCCCAGTGCTGCCTGGCAACAGCAGCTTTTGTAGCCTATTCAAGTAAAGAAGTACATTAAGGGGAAGTTATAGTGCTGTAGAGTAATAACAGGGGTTGGCATGGTGAACCACAGACAAGTTTCAAACAATAAATTGACAAGAACTAAATAACAAGTGAATTTATATTACCCTAAAACATACATACTATACAATATAAACAACACATGAATAAATCAACTTAAACTAGACTTAAAGCACCAGAGAACCGATGCATATCTTTATCAATCAGCAAGATAAGGCACCCTCATTAGCAAGCACTTTATGTAGCATTTCTGCATACAATTTCCTTTGGATCATTTATTTTCTTGATGACCTTGAATGAAAGGGGCCCAAAGTAAACCCCTAGTCAAATCAAAGGATACCTAGCCACAATTTCCCATACATTGGTTTCATATCCTGAATGTATAGGACCGCAAAAAAGGCAAGATACAGATACCTTAAGCTTAGCAAACCTTGTATTAGCTTGATGGAGGAAGCCTGGGCAAATTTGACCACATTAAAAGAATTCTAACTAATGATTTCCCATAGGTTAGTTAAACATGCTGTTTGACTCTGATCTAGGGTCCAAGGTCATATCTAACCACATCAAAGAGTCCAAGCCTCTGATTCCCTACAAGTCAAGTTTGGCATCCCAACCTCTTTGACCAATACTACGTCATAGTGAAATAGTGAATGATCACTTTAAGGTTCTGGATAAAATCAGCTATGTGGGGTAATTTGGAACTCCATGGATGACCCTGAATGAAGAGTTTCAAAGTCTAATGTCTGCATGCTTGTACATCTTGTACAAGACTGAGCCTTCCCACATTACATGAGAACCAGCCAGTAGGAAAAGGTGTATAAATTTCAAAGAAACATTCAAATCATAAACCTTGTACTTCAATTGTGCCTTGCACTCATATCAAACTTTTCCATTTCAATGAACAGTAAAATGATATACAAGTATATCTTTTTATGCGGATAAATCTTTGTCATTTTCCTGATATTTAAACTACTTACTGCTGATGCTCATTATCCAATATAACATAACAATAAAACAACTGGAAATTAAAACAATCTACTACAGCCCATGATTTTCTATAGGTTGGTTTACCATCCCAAACCTCTAGGATCAATAATAAGCGAGTTATAAGCACTTTTAACTTTGGCTGTCCTCATTTGACCTTGAAGAAGGGGCCCAAGGTCAAATCCGACCACACCAGAAGATTCCCAGCCAATGATTTCCTATATGCTGGTTTACCATCCCAAACCTCTAGGACCAATAATAAGTGAGTTATAAGCACTTTTAAGTTTGGCTATCCTTGTTTGACCTTGAACGAGGGGTCTAAGGTCAAATCCGACCACACCAAAAGATTCCCAGCCCCTGATTTCCTATCTGTTTGTTTACCATCCCAAACCTCTAAGAGCAATAATAAGCGAGTTATAAGCACTTTTAACTTTGGCTACCCTCGTTTGACCTTGAAGGAGGGGCCCAAGGTCAAATCCGACCACACCAGAAGATTCCCAGCCCATCATTTCCTATATGTTGTTTTACCATCCCAAACCTGTAGGACCAATAATAAGTGAGTTATAAGCACTTTTAACTTTGGCTATCCTCGTTTGACCTTGAAGGAGGGGCCCAAGGTCAAATCTGACCACGCCAGAAGATTCCCAGCCCATGATTTCCTATATGTTGGTTTACCATCCCAAACCTCTAGTATCAATAATAAGTGAGTTATAAGCACTTTTAAGTTTCGCTATCCTCGTTTGACCTTGAAGGAGAGGTCCAAGGTCAATTCTGACAACATCAGAAGATTCGCAGCACATGATTTTCTATAGGTTGGTTTCACATTGCAAACCTCTAGGACCAATAATAAGGGAGATATAGGCACTTTTAAAGTCTGCTATGTGGGTTACTTTGGCACTCCATGAATAACCTTGAATTAAGAGCTTCAAGGTCAAATGTGTGCAAGGTTGTAGAGGACATGTATATCTGTTACACATATCACCTATGAAGAGATTCAACCTTCTACTTATGAGAAACAACCAGTAGAAAAATGTTGATTATGGCGGCCATCTTGTTTTCCAGAATGAGGCTATTTTCCTTCCCAGAGAAGCTTACCCCCCAATGAAGATATCCTGCAAATTTGGTGAACCTAGCTGCTGTCGTTTTCCTCTTGGAGCGTTAACGCCAAAAATCTCTCTACGCGCGGCGGCGGCGTAGCGAACGCTAAACCAAAGTATCCACCGGATGCTTCCGGTGGATACAATAAAACGTAAGCAAGATTACACATATGAAGACTAGTATCCAAACAAGAGAGTATAAAAGCAAGATGGAAGCATAACAATGTAAACCAAGTGTTATGAAGCTGTAAAATTTATTATTTGGAATAGAAGTATGGCTGTCAATAGAGATAGCATAATTGGCTAAAAGTGCCACATCTAATAATCATTTACAGCAATCCATATGGCTTTGTGATAAGAGAAATGGCTCTCAAATGTGGCAGTAGAAAACATCCTGATTCTAACAGAGCCAAATTAAAGGTCACACCTAGGTCAAAGATCATCTCTGCCAATTTTAAACTTCTTCTCACTAAAAGTCTGGTCCAATATTTAAGGACTGTCAGGACCAAGTCGCAAATTTCAATCCTGGGGTGGATTAGTACCAAAATGGCAAAAGAAAATGTACATGCATCCTGTTACAGTTCTGGAGATCTTGCCCGAATAAGTTTTCAAGTCCAAAGTCATAAATTTTCTATATCCAAGGTCACACAGCCAAGTCAAAGGTTAACCAAAACCATGCCACGGTTGGTTCCTCAGCCACTCATTAATTTCATTACCTGATTATCAACCCTCTCCAATATGTATTTCCCTTTTATTTAATGTTAATTTGACAAATTCAATATTATCTGAACACACTTTCTATTTTCCAATATCTTCAGATAACAGAAGTTGAATCTTATCAGGAAAACAGACCCACCTGAACAGTTTCCTCTGAACTGAACTTGCGTATGTCCCACAGTTTGATGGATTGGTCTTTGCAATTAGAAATCAGGTACCTGGCATCACCCTAAAAACAAACTAGACAAACGTTTTTGTACACAAAAACAAAGCGTCCCTACAGCTTTTAAGTTTTATAAGAAATGCTAAAGGACCAATGTGAAGAGGTAAATGTTATTGGTGAAGAGAAATTCTCCTGAAAGGACCATGTTAGGGTCACAAGAGTGATCTTAAAACGAAAAAAGCAATCAGTGCCTGTGAACAGGTTCTGTATCAACTGACTGTGTCTTTTAAGCTGCAAAGTAGAAGAAGCATGTTTAGGTTTGGCTATGCTCGTTTGACCTTGAATGAGAGGCCCAAGGTCAAATCCGTCCACACCAGAAGATTCCCAGCACATGATTTCCTACATGTTGGTTTCACATCCCAAACCTCTAGGACTAATAATAATCGAGTTATCGAACTTTTAAGTTTGGCTATGCTCGTTTGACCTTGAAGGAGAGGCCCAAGGTCAAATCGGACAACACCAAAAGATTCCCAGCCCATGATTTCCTATATGTTTGTATACCATCCAAAACCTCTAGGACCAATAATAAGCGAGTTATAAGCACTTTTCAGTTTGGCTATGCTCATTTGACCTTGAATGAGAGGCCCAAGGTCAAATGCGACCACACCAGAAGATTCCCAGCATATGATTCCCTATATGTTGGTATACCATCCCAATCCTCTAGGACAAATAATAAGCGAGTTATAAGCACTTTTAAGTTTGGCTATCCTCGTTTGACCTTGAAGAAGAGGCCCAAGGTCAAATCCGACCACACCAAAAGATTCCCAGCCCATGATTTCCTATATGTTGGTATACCATCACAAACCTCTAGAACCAATAATAAGCGAGTTATAAGCACTTTTAAGTTTGGCTATACTCGTTTGACCTTGAAGGAGGGGCCCAAGGTCAAATCCGACCACATCAGAAGATTCCCAGCACATGATTTACTGTATGTTGGTATACCATCCCAAACCTCTAGGACCAATAATAAGTGAGTTATAAGCACTTTTAAGTTTGGCTATGCTCGTTTCACCTTGAAGAAGAGGCCCAAGGTCAAATCCGACCACACCAAAAGATTCCCAGCCCATGACTTCCTATATGTTGGTATACCATCCCAAAGCTCTAGGACCAATAATGAGCAAGTTATAAGCACTTTTAAGTTTGGCTATGCTCATTTGACCTTGAAAGAGAGGCCCAAGGTCAAATCCGACCACACCAAAAGATTCCCAGCCCATGGTTTGCTATATGTTGGTATACCATCCCAAACCTCTAGGACCAATAATAAGCGAGTTATAAGCACTTTAAACTTTGCGTATCCTCGTTTGACCTTGAAGGAGGGGCCCAAGGTCAAATGCGACCACACCAGAAGATTCCCAGCCCTTGATTTCCTACATGTTGGTATACCATCCCAAACCTCTAGGACCAATAATAAGCGAGTTATAAACACTTTTAAGTTTGGCTATGCTTGTTTGACCTTGAAGAAGAGGCCCAAGGTCAAATCTGACCACACCAAAAGATTCCTAGCCCATGATTTCCTATAGGTTGGTTTACCATCCCAAACCTCTAGGACCAATAATAAGCGAGTTATAAGCACTTTTATGTTTCGTTATGCTCGTTTGACCTTGAAGGAGGGGCCCAAGGTCAAATCCGACCACACCAGAAGATTCCCAGCCCATGATTTCCTACATGTTGGTATACCATCCCAAACCTCTAGGACCAATAATAAGCGAGTTATAAGCACTTTTAAAGGTCATAGGAAGTATTTTCAAATCATTCATTAGTGATTACATATACATATGTAAGTTCAATTTCTGTGAAAAAAAGATGCGTCTGGACAAGGTTACATGGTATATTCAATCACTTTCTGGCTGTTTTTTCAAGATTTTTACAACTGTCGCCATTATTTTTCACTTGACAACTCCCGTAGAAAATACTAGCCTTGACGTCACAGGTTCATGACAATGTAAACAAACTATTATTTCCGTAAGCCTTTTAATACATACATATATATTTAAAAGATTGCATAATGTGTTTTTATGAAGTTTATTTGTTTATAAGACATCAGTCTGCCACAGTAAATTTTTGAAATAGCCTTCAGAACATCTTTTATTTTTGTTCTCAAATAAAAAATATTTAGAGAGGTATTAAGCAAGTTGCATAAAAATCACCAAACAATGCAGTCAACCAGGTTCAACTCTGAGATGAATTTTGATAGTTATTTTTTTCAATTTTGAAAACACTATTGCCAGGAGATGAAATAAATACAACATAAATGTCTTTAGAACTGGGCCTCAAGCAAGGATAAATCATATATGTTCTCCAAATTAGTTTCCCATCAAAACTGTAAACAATACTGCTTTCATAGTATACATAATGCGTCTAGCCATCTAGTGTTGATTACAGTTTCCCTAAACACATATCCTTTTTTTTGGTCTCAACAAAGGCTTAAATTGAGAATAAAATGTCACCAACTAATTTCCAAAACTTTAAATTATCCAAACTTAAGGCCAAGAAATACTGAACTAATATCTTAAGGAAAACTCATATACTGAATTATTTCATAAACTGATAATGTAAAAGTTAGAACTTCAAACATGATTCTTTCAGAATAAATTCAATAAATTTGACTACAACAGCATGCTTTTATAAATTATTGATGCAAATGAAAACAAATTGTGTATTTTGATTTCACTTTACAGCATGCCTTTTCTTGATAGAAATGCCGGTGATTAAAGGCAAAAAAACAGTATCCAGTAAGTTCAAATGACCACTTTTGAATTTATCAAGAGATTCTTAGTTTTGTGTAAATTTATCTAACTTGAAAGGCTACTTTCTCATCACAGTTTAAAAACCTGGAAAAAAATGATGGAAGGAGGCAAAATCTCATACATATGTTTACGCTTTCTGCATTCCAAGACAAGCCTACTTACAGTATATCTGTGTTTGTTAGAACTGTCAGTGATTAAAAGTTAGGTAAAACTTGAGAAAAAAACAGCATCTAGAAAAAATAGAGGCTAGTCAGCTTTTTTGGCAAAGGAAAATGTTATCTTCCTTCAGTTTGGAAATATATACACTATATCTCCAACTACACGGAACTTCATTATGAACCTGTGACGTCATCAATCATCTACTACGAGAAAAACAATATGTCCACTTTTTACTCCATGTTCGGTTCTCGCCTCCAACCTCTGTGGCCGCCGGTTCGAATCTCGGGCCGGGCGCTTCATGTTGGAAAGTTGGTAGTTACTTGCCGATGCCCGGTGGTTTACAGTGCACTATGCACTGGTTTATTCCACCTGTAAACTACCCGTCGCAATATGACCCTGGCTGTTGAACGCGACGTAAAGCAACAAATAAATAAATTTACTCCACGTTCGTGATATTTATTTTTATAATGCTATTTATGGCTCTTGTACCATATATTTCTTAAAATAAACCACATTTTCATTCTTATAGGTTGTTTGTCTACTGAATGAAGTTAACTTCATAATTTTTGTGAAAAATGTTTCCTATGACCTTTAAGTTTGGCTATGCTCGTTTGACCTTAAACGAGAGGCCCAAGGTCAAATACGACCACACCAGAAGATTCCCAGCCCATGATTTCCTATATGCTGGTATACCATCACAAACCTGTAGGACCAATAATAAGTGAATTATAACCACTTTTAAGCTTGGCTATGCTCATTTCACCTTCAATGAGAGGGCCAAGGTCAAATGCGACCACACCAGAAGGTTCCCAGCCCATGATTTTGTATATGCTGGTATACCATCCCAAACCTCTAGGACCAATAATAAGCGAGTTCTAATCACTTTTAAGTGTGGCTATGCTCGTTTGACCTTGAAAGAGAGGCCCAAGCTCAAATCCGACCACACCAGAAGGTTCCCAGCCAATGATTTCCTACATGTTGGTTTACCATCCCAAAGCTCTAGGACCAATAATAAGCGAGTTATGAGCATTTTTATGTTTGGCAATCCTCATTTGACCTTCAAGGAGGGGCCCAAGGTCATATTCGACCACACCAAAACATTCCCAGCCCATGATTTCCTATATGTTGGTATACCATCCCAAAGCTCTAGGACCAATAATGAGCGAGTTATAAGCACTTTTAAGTTTGGCTATGCTCGTTTGACCTTGAAGGGGGGGCCCAAGGTCAAATGCGACCACACCAGAAGATTCCCAGCACATGATTCCCTACATGTTGGTATACCATCCGAAACCTCTAGGACTAATAATAAGCGAGTTATAAGCACTTTTCAGTTTGGCTATCCTCGTTTGACCTTGAAGGAGAGGCCCAAGGTCAAATCTGACCACACCAAAAGATTCCCAGCCCATGGTTTCCTACATATTGGTATACCATCCCAAAGCTCTACGACCAATAATAAGCGAGTTATAAGCACTTTTCAGTTTGGCTATCCTCGTTTGACCTTGAACGAGAGGCCCAAGGTCAAATCCGACCACATCAGAAGATTCCCAGCACATGATTTCCTATATGTTGGTCTACCATCCCAAAGCTCTACGACCAATAATAAGCGAGTTATAAGCACTTTTAAGTTTGGCTATCCTTGTTTGACCTTGAATGAGAGGCACAAGGTCAAATGCAACCACACCAGATGATTCCCAGCACGATTTCCTATATGTCGGTATACCATCCCAAAGCTCTACGAACAATAATAAGCGAGTTATAAGCACTTTTCAGTTTGGCTATCCTCGTTTGACCTTGAACGAGAGGCCCAAGGTCAAATCCGACCACATCAGAAGATTCCCAGCACATGATTTCCTATATGTAGGTATACCATCCCAAAGCTCTACGACCAATAATAAGCGAGTTATAAGCACTTTTAAGTTTGGCTATCCTCGTTTGACCTTGAAGGATGGGCCCAAGGTCAAATGCGACCACACCAGAAGATTCCCAGCACATGATTTCCTATATGTAGGTATACCATCCCAAAGCTCTACGACCAATAATAAGCGAGTTATAAGCACTTTTAAGTTTGGCTATCCTCATTTGACCTTGAACGAGAGGCCCAAGGTCAAATCCAACCACACCAGAAGATTCCCAGCACATGATTTCCTATATGTAGGTATACCATCCCAAAGCTCTACGACCAATAATAAGCGAGTTATAAGTACTTTTAAGTTTGGCTATCCTCGTTTGACCTTGAAGGATGGGCCCAAGGTCAAATGCGACAACACCAGAAGATTCCCAGCACATGATTTCCTATATGTCGGTATACCATCCCAAAGCTCTACGACCAATAACAAGCGAGTTATAAGGACTTTTAAGTTTGGCTATCCTCGTTTGACCTTGAAGGATGGGCCCAAGGTCAAATCCGACCACACCAGAAGATTCCCAGCCCATGATTTTCTCCATGTCGGTATACCATCCCAAACCTGTAGGACCAATAATAAGCGAGTTATAAGCACTTTTAAGTTTGGCTATCCTCATTTGACCTTGAACAAGAGGCCCAAGGTCAAATCCAACCACACCAGAAGATTCTCAGCCCATGATTTCCTATATGTTGGTATACCATCCCAAACCTCTAGGACCAATAATAAGCGAGTTATAAGCACTTTTAAGTTTGGCTATCCTCGTTTGACCTTGAACGAGAGGCCCAAGGTCAAATCCAACCACACCAAAAGATTCCCAGCCCATGATTTCCTATATGTTGGTATACCATCCCAAAGCTCTAGGACCAATAATAAGCGAGTTATAAGCATTTTTATGTCTGGCTATCCTCGTTTGACCTTGAACGAGAGGCCCAAGGTCAAATCCGACCACACCAGAAGATTCCAAGCCCATGATTTCCTATATGTTGGTATACCATCCCAAAGCTCTAGGACCAATAATAAGCGACTTATAAGCACTTTTAAGTTTGGCTATGCTCGTTTGACCTTGAAGGAGGGGCCCAAGGTCAAATGCGACCACACCAGAAGATTCCCAGCACATGATTTCCTATATGTTGGTATACCATCCCAAACCTCTAGGACTAATAACAAGCGAGTTATAAGCACTTTTCAGTTTGTCTATCCTCGTTTGACCTTGAAGGAGACGTCCAAGGTCAAATCTGACCACACCAAAAGATTCCCAGCCCATGGTTTCCTATATGTTGGTATACCATCCCAAACCTCTAGGACCAATAATAAGTGAGTTATAAGCACTTTAAACTTTGCCTATCCTCGCTTGACCTCGAACGAGGGGCCCAAGGTCAAATCTGACCACACCAGAAGATTCCCAGCACATGATTTCCTATATGTTGGTATACCATCCCAAACCTCTACGACCAATAATAAGCGAGTTCAAGGCTTAATCTTAGCAAAATTTTTATGAACTTATAATCAATCACCCGTCAATCGGTCAATTATGGCCCGACTGATCCCAATATCGACTGGCGCCTAGATTCTTCCCTCAGGAATGTGCATACCAAATTTGGTTGACCCACACGCAGTACTTTCTGAGGAAATCTAGTGAAAAGGAAGTAAATTTTTTTTGAATTTTTGATAATGTGACCTTGATAAAGGTCAAAGGTCAAATTTATGCCTGTCAAAAAATTTCCCCACGCCTATAGAAGAACACTGCCACATATCATTTGGATAGGCCTAATAACAAGGGAGATATTCAAGGGAGACGATAATGCGGCGGCGGCGGCGGCTGACTGAAAACCGGGGGTGAAACCAATAAGCGTCCCCTTTTCAAGGGACGCTTAATTATGCAGTAAGAAATTTGACACTGGCCACATAAAATTCCTCAAGTAAAGATTGCTATACTTTTCAGCATCTCAGCAGTTAGCAACTAGGGAGGGTTTGTTTATCATAAACATCAATTTCAATATCTATCATTATAGCTGTTATAAACTTCAATATCAAAATTTTAGATGTTACTTTTAATATTTCGTCCAGTGGCTCAGTTGGTGGTACTATGTAAAATCTTCTGGTAGTACAGGAGTGAAAAATATATTTTATCATCAATATTCGTACATTGAAAGGTAGATATGAGATATTTTTGTGAAATTTCAAATGTTTTTATAGCCAGCTTCTGTTAAAATTAATATTTTATGATTATTTCTAACCTGAAGACAGACAGTTTGTTTGGTGGTGAATGATGGTTTTCTGTGGAGATTTTTTACCAACTTGTTTTCATTCTTCCATCCCTTCAACTACCAGCATAAATAACCTGAACAATGTGTAACTACATTCAAATCAATCGATCAAACAGTCAGTCAATCAATCAAGGTGGGTGTCAGTACAGAGAACGTACCTTGGTGTCAATGAAGGTAATACCATCAGAGTGACCGGCCAGCACTCCTACAGGCTGGGGTTCAGCCTCACGCAGAGTTCTCCTGTCCCATACCTACATGTATGTCACATTCACAGGTAAATATATGGACATATTAAATGTCTAAAATATACCACACTTGGTAACTGCGCAACTACTATCACTAGAAGACTGCACTAATGACTGGATTGAGTTTTAACTTTAGTAGTTGAGTATTGCCATGGAAGTTATCTCCTGCTATCAATCCGGAAGACTGTGAGGTTTAACATCATAAAAACACAGAGAAACCTTTGATAGTAGGAGTTTACACTCTTTGAAGAAATCTTTACATTAATTTTGTACTATATGCATGAAAAAGTAGGCCATCTAATTCAGTGAAAAAGATTGATTCCTTTCAATTTCTAAGCTATTAGTCTTTTTTGACTAAACAGTAAATCTGGTAAGAATAGAACATTGGTAATGTAGCATTCAATAAGATGATCGTAATGTCGATATGCCCATTACGTCGGTCAGCATTGACAGCTTTAACACACATAGCAAACTTCATTTAAATTTGCAAATAAACAAACACCCTTTTCTTGAATATATTCTGGAAAAAAATACTTGATCAATATGTTCCAAGCAGATATATTTTATATTTTTTGAAATAAATACTACAAATTTTTGTTCGATATATATATTTGATCATATTTTATCTTGTTGATCCTAATGAAAGTGGTGGTACTAGGTGATAGACTAAATGATCACTCTTACAAATGACAGTCTTTTTTTTCTGCATTTTTAAACCCAAGTTTGAACATTCTGTTGAAAAAAATCTTAGATAACCTGCAGCAGTTTAATTTATTTGCTTTATGAAGTCGTATTTTTCAATGTACCTTAATATTTTGAGGTTGATTTTAGTTTTATTAAGTGAGAACAATCGTTTTTTATAAGTCTCCCTTAAGTGATCGACTTTACGCTCGTCCACTATACAAAAATAACTAAAGTGTTACCCGCAAAAGTAAGTTCATCATTTGTTGTGTGACAAAATGTCATTATTCAAGAGTGTGAGTAAATACAACAGACTCTTTAGATATTAACTCCAAGGTCCTAAGTATTTGGTTTGAGCTATAATTAACTGCTAATAAAAAAGTTTCTGATGTTGCCATTTGGTTCTTCAAAACTGGTTCCACTTATAACCCAAACATGAGCTTACAGCCAGACTACTGTAGGTACTAGGAAGTCATTCAAAAACAATGTTTTAAATACACTTATAGGGCTCGCAGATTATAGATTTCTCAAGATGAAAGGGTCCATTTTTATGAGATCTCAAATTGAATGGGATACAATAAACATGACAGAAAAGTGGCTGAAACAGGGTAAACAATTTAACATTTTCTAAATTGTGACAACTCAGTGAAAACTGAGCTTGTTGTTGTTCCACATGACTTTATGTGTCACAAAATGGTCTACTTGTGAGTTCTTGTCTTTGCGAGAGATTACAGAGGCTCTTGAAAATCAATCCACATCCATGATTTTCATAAATTTTGTCCTACGTTTAGATGTTCATGGTATTATGAAAATATCATGGCAGCCAGACAGCGAGGTGTGAGTCGGCTTTAGGTTATTACATTAAAATGTTAATTTACAATCTATTCCCTGTTAAGGCCATCACTACCACTGAAAAGAATGGCACAAGGGAAATATCAGGGTATTCAAATGGAGAAGTGTGACAAGGGTTTAAGTTTAAAACAATACTATCATATTATATTTAACCTGACAAATCCACCACCAGGGAAAACAATGGTATTGGAAAATGGCAAGGTAACTGAATAGAAAAAGTATGCCAAGGTTTTAAGCTGTCACCTTAGTAGGGATGGGTCGATAGGCCTGGTGTCTCGGTATTGAGAGAATTTTAGTGAAATACCATGATGAGATTTGAAAACCACCACTTTGCTTGTCAGCACATATAATGGAATAAAACCTTAAAAATATTGGAACATACCCTAAATCTGAAGAAATAGCACACTTTTATTCCATATTTTTGAGCATTTGCAGCCTTTCATAGTGATTACATTGAGCAGAGATGTGTTTTTTTTGGTTCCGACACTTTATAACCTCTATCTTGCTTGTCAACATGAATAATCAAAGGAAAACTTAAAACATTGGTAACAAATCACAAATCCTAAGAAAATGCACACTTTTATTCCATATTTTTGTGCATTTGGGAATTTTTATTGCAACGTCGTTAAGAGGAAACATCCATGTTTGATATGGGTGTACTAAAGCATGGAGTCCTGGAATCGGTACGGTTTTGAATTGGTCATCTCCCAATGTTCACATTTTTTGTCTGACCCATCCCTACACCTTACTTTGTTGATATACCGTCAGTTACCTTGACAAGTCCATCGTCACCACCACTGAACAGAATCTGAGAGCTGTGGTCAGCAAAACACACAGCATTCGCATCATCCTCATGGGCGTCTACCTGCAATGTAAAACACATATTTTTATCTGGAATCTAAAACAGAAGTCTGATAATGTATTCATCTGGCAGTTACAAATATTACAAGTGTCTAGTTGCATTTACCCAGAATTAGAATAATACTGCAAAGCCTTGAAACCTTTGTGATAAAAACTGTCTGATTGATATCTAACTGAACTTTGAAAAAAAATAGCATCAGAGATGCCCGTACCCCACAGCCTGGAGAAACAGTTTTCAACACCATGAGAAAGAACTTCTAAGAGAAAGAAAATGTACGTAAATATAACATATTATAACAAGACAATTCAATAGCAAGATGACAGCATTAATCACTATACTAATAATTATGAAGAATCAGTTGCATCAATCCACATGTCTATGTCATAAGAGAAACATGTCTGAAATATGGCAGATGAACACACTTTGGCAGAGCCAAAGTTAAAGGTCATACCATGATGCGCACCTGACCAATTTCACTACCAAGTGTCAACCTTCTACACTAGACGGAATCCAAGAAATAGCCTGGACAAGATTTTAAAACTCATGGTTACTACGACAAGGTCAAAGATCAAGTCAAGATCAAACCATGACGTTGCACACCTACACCCCTTAACCAATGTCCCTACCAAGTATCAACTTCCTCCACTTTACGGTTTCAGAGATATTCCCTTGGACAAAATTTTAAAGGTCAAGGTCATTACGGCAAGATCATGAGTCAAATCAAGGTCACACCATGACACTGCACACCTACAATCCCCAACCAATGTCTCTACCATGTATCAACTTCCTACACCTTACATTTTCCGAGATATAGCCTGGACAAGATCTTATAGGTCAAGATCATTACAAGGTCAAAACAAGGTTACATCAAGACGTTGCACACCTACAACCCCCAACCAATATCCCTACAACGTATCAACTTTCTACACCTTATAGTTTCTGAGATACAGCCTGGACACGATTTTATAGGTCAAGGTCAGTACAGCAAGCTCAAAGGTCAAATCAAGGTCACATCATGACGTTGTACATCTACAACCCCCAACCAGTGTTCCTACCAAGTATCAACTTCCTACATCTTATGCTTGCCGAGATATAGCCTGGACAAGATTTTATAGGTCAACGTCACAATGGCAAGGTTATAACTCCGGCAATTAAAAACTCACCTTCAAAGTTCTCTCATTTTTCTCTCGATCAAACACATACAAATTCCCATCATTTGCTCTGAAAAAAAATTATACAACCACGGAATTTTATTAAATGAATATGAAAGGCAAAACATCATTTTAACTATGAGTATTCTCTTGTGTATTAATGGTTATTTAATTATATTCTCAGAAAACCTACTTAAAATAGGTCACTTTCTGCAACTGATGATTTAACTGATAATAGAACCAAATTCTAGCTATTATTATCTTAAACAGAGTACCTGAGTACAAAAATTACTATTGTTTTAGCTACAGTAAAAGCAAATAAAAAGGAAGTTGGAACACCTGATCAAAACACACATAAATTTGAAAAAAAAAGACTCAAGTCATTTGGGACGCACCAGTATACCACTACCTTTCTTGTTGGGGTGGTAAAATAAGACTTGGCTTTTGATCTTTCTCTACCTTGTCTTTGAAGCACAGATGATACCCATTTATATAACTCAGGCTAAGTCATTAATGCTTAGTTCATTCACACAACTTCTATTTTCCTTTATACTCTTTATGTCATGCTATATGTCTGTCAATGCTGGACCACAGTTTTTACAGTTCAGTTGCTTCTGTATAGTGGAAAAAGTATTTCTTCGTTTACACAATTTATAGTGCAAGTTTACAGCTTACTGATTTTCATGTTCTAAAGTGCATGTATGATGATCTTTTAGAGCTTCGAAAATATTTTGTGAATGTATGCCTGGTCACTGTCACTCAGTAATAAATATTGTATTAAACTGAAACTGGCAAAATATAGGCTGGAGAAAACTCACCCTCCCAAGATTTCCTTGTTGTCCTGAGAAAACATGACTGAGAATAGACAGAAGCTGGTGTCACAATCAGGCTGTAGAGGCAATACATTGTGTGTCTCCTGCTGGCCATGTATATTGCATAGATGGACTGAAATGTTCAACAAACTTGAAAATATTTTATTTTAATAAACAGAAGTGAGGCATTTCTTCAGGTTTAATACTGGAATATGAAAAAAAGAAACATTTTAATTAGAAAGTAAACAATTTATTTAGTAAAAGAGTCTGAAGTCTCAAGTCTGGATCATAAGCTTAAACTGCTCAAGTGAACATTTCACCTTATACAGAACATGATATTGTGAATCATACAGCACACTGTATTACAAACCAGACACTTGAACTGGTCATGGTCTCCTTAGTCACCGTTAAAGGAAACTGTGAGCTATTAAATTAAATTCATCAAAACTCTTTGTAGGGTTCTTTAATTGTAGCCTTTGTAATATTTCAGATATTAACACAATGGAACCTTGAAAATTTGTAACTTACCGATATCATTAGTTGAAATAGCTATATTTATTACCCATCAAAAAATTCTGCTTGTACAGTATATTGTATTAAGTAACAGACACTCTAACTGTTGGGCGATGGTGTTTCCCATGCAGGTATGTTTATTTGGTGAATAAAGTATGTGAATAATAATGCATATTGCATAACAATGGTTATACTATTAATAATATCATTGTCAACTATAAATGTGTTTATATGTTTCAATATATAATACTTATTGTTAAAAGTATATTCAAGCAGCAACATAAAGTATAACTGTGCATGTAGCCAATGTATTATTATTTATGATGGCCTCATCATTTGTGAGGGAGATTCTTCAGTTTGAAACAATATCTCATATGAAAATGGGCCACTGTTCTAAAATATATGTTATCACAGGCACTGTCAATACTGACTAAGCTAGGAAGTCAAACTGAATGAACCTAGGTGTATGTCTTTATGAGGTTACTTAAATGCAAATTAAATTACAATTATTATTATATTTATTAATAAATCTGGGACCAGGAAATCTACCACTGATGACACTGAAATCCTTGTCCAATTTGTAATATTTGTGACAGTTTTGGACTATTTATCTGATTTACTGCCTGATATCACTGACTTTTATGTCTTGTTTTTGTATCTTTATATCATGGACATTTCATTGTTTGTGAGTCTGTACCGTCTAAAGGAGGAGTAATAACAGGCACTTACTGCAGTCACACCAGCTGGAGTAAATCAGGTAGTTGCCATCAGGACTACAAAAAACATAGTCGAAAACTGCACTTTTACGTACAATTCCATTTCATTGTAAGTGAAGTTAATCACATTTTACCATTTCCAAAAGGTGAGCATGTGCATCTTTATGCAACAGCCATTTTATAAAAACATTTTATATCATCCAATCCACATAATTATTCAACCGACCTAATCCTGTCCAATGACCTTTGAATGTTTTTTATGCAATGATTAACCTCTAACAATATCTAATGTTGTTTTTTATCTCCCATGTAGTACTTTTAAAGGTGCTTTATACAGAGTTGATATTTACACATAAACATAACTAAAAGCTAAAGTCACTTTAAAATATGTCAAATTTAAATGGAGGTTACTTTGAACAACAAGTGAAAATAAAGTAAGCCACTATATATCTTTGTATTCAACAGGATCTTATCAGGACTTAATTAGTATGTCTCACAAAAATGTGGTACTTCTGCTACATATCATTTGAAAATTTTTTCAGTTATAAAACTCCATGTAAATGATTTATCAGCCTTAGGCTGAACTGTGTACCTGGACTATTGGAACGACTCAGTCACTGTCAAGTGATTCACACTGATCAGGTGGTCAGAGATAATGCAGATAAGTTTGCAGGAAAAAAATGTCTGTTTACTTAAGGTCATATTCAGTATCAACCTTGTACGAATGGATAAGTTTTTTAAAATTGCCGACTGATATACCAAATAATACAGATCAAAATAAACAGTTCACTGAGCCTGACTGAGGCACATAAAGACAACTACTTCTTCCACATTTATGAATATACTTAGGCAGCACAACATTGGTTGTTAACACTGGAGACATTAGTGGTGTAAAGTTTGTGCAAAAAATATCTGTTCACCTGAAAGCTGTGTCCAGTACACTCCAACCCACATCTCTGGCACGAATGGTTTTCTGTTTGTGAAACCTCTCCTGCTGCGTATCATAGATACGGATGCACCTGTCTATAGAAGCCAAAAATATTCATTATTAGGCTCGGGGCTTATTGTTTCAATTTAATATGAAAACAACCATTTTCTCAGACAAATACTGAAAATAACAGAAATTCCTAGGATTAAGAAATTTTAGAGTTCTCACAATATTGATGACATATTGGAAGCAACAGCTGTGTTAAAAACAGATACCAGTAATACTTCAGTCACTGACAAGGATGCAGGTAATATAATGTAGAAATACCACAAAATAAGAGCACTCAGAGAGGGCAGACCTCCACCAAGACACATAATAAGTAAATGGGAAAGTCCTGATTTTTTTTTTTTTGCATTCAGACTGCGACACAGATCACTCTCAAAATTTAATGGGATCTAATTTGGACCAAAACCCATCTTCTGAATTTTTTGATGAAGTATCAACCCGTAGTATTGGTAAAATCCTGTTAACAAAGAAACAAACAAATGGTCATAAAACTAGACAAAAGTTTTTGTACACAAAAACAAAGCGTCCCTACAGCTTTTAAGTTTTATAAGAAATGCTAAAGGACCAATGTGAAGAGGTAAATGTTATTGGTGAAGAGAAATTCTCCTGAAAGGACCATGTTAGGGTCACAAGAGTGATCTTAAAACGAAAAAAGCAATCAGTGCCTGTGAACAGGTTCTGTATCAGCTGACTGTGTCTTTTAAGCTGCAAAGTAGAAGAAGCATGTTTAGGTTTGGCTATGCTCGTTTGACCTTGAATGAGAGGCCCAAGGTCAAATCCGTCCACACCAGAAGATTCCCAGCACATGATTTCCTACATGTTGGTTCCACATCCCAAACCTCTAGGACTAATAATAATCGAGTTATCGAACTTTTAAGTTTGGCTATGCTCGTTTGACCTTGAAGGAGAGGCCCAAGGTCAAATCGGACAACACCAAAAGATTCCCAGCCCATGATTTCCTATATGTTTGTATACCATCCAAAACCTCTAGGACCAATAATAAGCGAGTTATAAGCACTTTTCAGTTTGGCTATGCTCATTTGACCTTGAATGAGAGGCCCAAGGTCAAATGCGACCACACCAGAAGATTCCCAGCACATGATTCCCTATATGTTGGTATACCATCCCAATCCTCTAGGACAAATAATAAGCGAGTTATAAGCACTTTTAAGTTTGGCTATCCTCGTTTGACCTTGAAGAAGAGGCCCAAGGTCAAATCCGACCACACCAAAAGATTCCCAGCCCATGATTTCCTATATGTTGGTATACCATCACAAACCTCTAGAACCAATAATAAGCGAGTTATAAGCACTTTTAAGTTTGGCTATACTCGTTTGACCTTGAAGGAGGGGCCCAAGGTCAAATCCGACCACATCAGAAGATTCCCAGCACATGATTTACTGTATGTTGGTATACCATCCCAAACCTCTAGGACCAATAATAAGTGAGTTATAAGCACTTTTAAGTTTGGCTATGCTCGTTTCACCTTGAAGAAGAGGCCCAAGGTCAAATCCGACCACACCAAAAGATTCCCAGCCCATGACTTCCTATATGTTGGTATACCATCCCAAAGCTCTAGGACCAATAATGAGCAAGTTATAAGCACTTTTAAGTTTGGCTATGCTCATTTGACCTTGAAAGAGAGGCCCAAGGTCAAATCCGACCACATCAAAAGATTCCCAGCCCATGGTTTGCTATATGTTGGTATACCATCCCAAACCTCTAGGACCAATAATAAGCGAGTTATAAGCACTTTAAACTTTGCCTATCCTCGTTTGACCTTGAAGGAGGGGCCCGAGGTCAAATGCGACCACACCAGAAGATTCCCAGCCCTTGATTTCCTACATGTTGGTATACCATCCCAAACTTCTAGGACCAATAATAAGCGAGTTATAAACACTTTTAAGTTTGGCTATGCTTGTTTGACCTTGAAGAAGAGGCCCAAGGTCAAATCTGACCACACCAAAAGATTCCTAGCCCATGATTTCCTATAGGTTGGTTTACCATCCCAAACCTCTAGGACCAATAATAAGCGAGTTATAAGCACTTTTATGTTTCGTTATGCTCGTTTGACCTTGAAGGAGGGGCCCAAGGTCAAATCCGACCACACCAGAAGATTCCCAGCCCATGATTTCCTACATGTTGGTATGCCATCCCAAACCTGTAGGACCAATAATAAGCGAGTTATAAGCACTTTTAAAGGTCATAGGAAGTATTTCAAATCATTCATTAGTGATTACATATACATATGTAAGTTCAATTTCTGTGAAAAAAAGATGCATCTGGACAAGGTTACATGGTATATTCAATCACTTTCTGGCTGTTTTTTCAAGATTTTTACAACTGTCGCCATTATTTTTCACTTGACAACTCCCGTAGAAAATACTAGCCTTGACGTCACAGGTTCATGACAATGTAAACAAACTATTATTTCCGTAAGCCTTTTAATACATACATATATATTTAAAAGATTGCATAATGTGTTTTTATGAAGTTTATTTGTTTATAAGACATCAGTCTGCCACAGTAAATTTTTGAAATAGCCTTCAGAACATCTTTTATTTTTGTTCTCAAATAAAAAATATTTAGAGAGGTATTAAGCAAGTTGCATAAAAATCACCAAACAATGCAGTCAACCAGGTTCAACTCTGAGATGAATTTTGATAGTTATTTTTTTCAATTTTGAAAACACTATTGCCAGGAGATGAAATAAATACAACATAAATGTCTTTAGAACTGGGCCTCAAGCAAGGATAAATCATATATGTTCCCCAAATTAGTTTCCCATCAAAACTGTAAACAATACTGCTTTCATAGTATACATAATGCGTCTAGCCATCTAGTGTTGATTACAGTTCCCCTAAACACATATCCGTTTTTTTGGTCTCAACAAAGGCTTAAATTGAGAATAAAATGTCACCAACTAATTTCCAAAACTTTAAATTATCCAAACTTAAGGCCAAGAAATACTGAACTAATATCTTAAGGAAAACTCATATACTGAATTATTTCATAAACTGATAATGTAAAAGTTAGAACTTCAAACATGATTCTTTCAGAATAAATTCAATAAATTTGACTACAACAGCATGCTTTTATAAATTATTGATGCAAATGAAAACAAATTGTGTATTTTGATTTCACTTTACATCATGCCTTTTCTTGATAGAAATGCCGGTCATTAAAGGCAAAAAAACAGTATCCAGTAAGTTCAAATGACCACTTTTGAATTTATCAAGAGATTTGCAAATTTAATAAGTAAATTAAATTTTTATAAGTTAATACCCTATTCAATGGACAATTGCTAATCCGGTCGGCGCAGACCGGCCCGCCAAACGCCAGAAAAAGACGTCCTGTGTTGCCACCGGCTGGCCGGTCCGTAGTACTGTGCACTCCCCAGATGGCGCCTCGTACTTCCTTCCTGTCTAGACAACCTGACGTCATAGCATCTTTTTCGTTGTCTAAACCTCTTAGACCCCTAGTAAGCTGATAGCGGGGTCGGTGGGAGGGTCTTGTGTGTCCATTGGATAGGGTATTAACTTATAAAAATTTAATTTACTTATTAAATTTGCAATTTTATTGCGTTAATACATCCTATCCAATGGACAATTGCTGAATAACTACCGCTTGGTCGGCGGGTAAGTTACTAGGGACTTATGTGAACTCACAAGTAATAGCAAATTTTAACCTATGGTCTAGGCTGACTTCGTCAGGAGACCTATAGGCCCAGGCCTGGGTTGACCCTAAGGTCAGGAAACCCTGTAAGACCTTGGTCGGTTGCCAACAGCCGGTTACCCGGGGCTATACCGACGTCGCCCCCCCCCCCCTTTTTAACAGACCTGCTCTGAGGTAGGGGAAGAGAGGGATGAGTTCAGTCCCAGAAAGCCAATAAACCTCCCGAAGGAAGCACATCACATTTTATACTATGTGCTTGTAGAACTGTTACATTATGTACATATATACAAATCTCCTCACTCTAAGGGCCACTTGTGGTTCTGCTGAGCAGCCCACCACCCGGCCCAATTGGTAAAGCTCCGAGTCAGCCCAAACCACACCCTTCAGAAATCACTGTGTGAAGGTATTGTGACTTCAGTGGCAGGCTGACAAGATTGGATCTAAGGAGACTCCCGACTGGAAGACCTTAGAAGCAGCCAAGGCCCTGACATCATGGGCTTTAACCTGATGTTAAAAGTGGGACTCCTGGTCAGAGAGCTCATAACATAGGATCACAGTCTGCTTGATCCAAGAGGAGATAGTGGCAGGTGAGATGTCTTTGTTGAAACCTTTCTTAAAGGAGACAAAAACACCTCTTTATTCTGCCTGATGTCTGAGGTCCTGTCCAAATAGTAGCACAGTGCTCTGACCGGACAGAGGGACCTGTCAGACTTGAGGGATCTATTCAGAGTTGGGGGCCAGGGCTGTTATAACCCCAGGGCCACACTGTCTGGACCCTCTATGGCCAGCTGATTCTAGGATAGAAAGCTGGGTGATGGATACAGAGACACCTTTGACCAATCGGATTGGTGTCCAACATATCAGTTTTGCCAAGCATGAATCTCACTTCTGCACTTGCCCGACCCAAGGGCCAAGAGGAATACCGTCTTGAAGGTCAAATGCTTCAAGGGTGCCTCCTTGATTGGATCAAATGGAGTCTTAGCTGGTGCACGGCCAGCTAGAAGTTCCAGGAGGGTATGCCACTCCTGCCTTTGGGTCTGTCTCTGAGGAAACTATCCAGGAGACGAGCGAGATTTTCGTCCTTACTGATGTTGAAAAGTGAATTTACCAATTTATCAACAATGGATGACCTATAACCATCAATGGTGCTGGGCTGTTTGCCAAGCATGTATCTCACTTCTATGCTTGTCCGAACCCAGGGCCAAGAGGAAAACTGCCTTGAAGGTCAAAAGCTTCAAGGAAGCCTTTAATTTTTCAAAATGAACCTTGTCAGCTGGTGCAAAAACCAGGGAGAGGTTCCAGGAGGGGGTTCCCCTCCGGCCTTTGGGTCTGTCTCAGTGGAAGCTATCCAGGAGACGAGTGAGATTTTCATCCTTAGTAACATTGCTGGGCCAATTTCCAGGCTATCAGCAATGGCTGATCTGTAACCAACAATAGTACTGGGCTGCCACTTCCTGTCCTGAAACAGGTACCTAAGGAAGTCAGCAACTGACTTTACATGTGGAGCCCGAAGTACACCTGATGAATGATGCATCACTTGGTAAAAAATGACCCATTTGCCTCATAGACTGATCTGATTGACCCCTCCTTTGAGGAGCCTCAATTCTTGCTGCCACTGCCTCAGACAAGTCCTGCTCCTCGATTGCTGAGGCTCTAGGAGCCCTGCATGGAGATTAAGATTTGTCAGATTTCTGTGTGGGATCTGATCGAATGGCTGTGAACAGGCTGGACAGATTGGGCAGGCTCAGCGGGATGTGGCTGGACATGGCCACTAGATCCCAAAATCAAGGCATGTTGGGCCACCCCGGAGCAATCAGAATGATTCTCTTGCATGGGGAGTCTTGCAACTTCTCCACCACTTGCCCAATATGGCTGATGGTGGGAAGGTGTATGCTTTCAGATCCTACCATGGCCGAGTGAGTGTATCCACTGCTGTGGCCAGGGGATCCGGTACCGGTGACACAAACAGAGGCAACTTGTTGTTGAACCTCATAGCAAATAAGTCTATTTGAGCCGGTGCCACCTGCTGCAGACTGAGTGGAAGACCTCTGGAAGGAGAGACCACTCTGTTTGGATGGTCTGGCCTAGCCTGGATAGCTTGACCGCTACCACATGGAGTGTGTCGGGCTTAGAGTCACTTGTTTCCTGGTACACCAGGTCAAGATTCTCCATAGTAGGGCACATGTGGGCCCGACCTCATGCCTCCTTCCTTGTCTATGTATGACACTACTGTGGTGTTGTCAGTTGCTACAAGTACTATCTTGTTTGAGCAAAATTCTTGGAACTCTTTTAAAGCCAGGAAGCCTGCTTTAAGTTCTAGATAGTTATGTGCAGCTTGCTTCCCGGGAGGGACCCGGTTCCTCCTGCCGTGTGCTCGTTTAAGTGAGCGCCCCCCCTTCTATTGATGCGTCTGTAAATATTTGCAGAGCACACTTTATTGGGTATAATGGTTGGCCTGTAAGTACATCGTCTTCCTTCAGCCACCATTGTAAATGGGGGTGCAGGGACCTGGGGACTTGGATCACCTTTTCCAGTGATTCTGGCACCCTCCAGTTGTTTTGAGATGCCACTGTATGGGTCTCATATGGAGTCGACCTAGATTAACTTGCTTTTCTGTAGCCGTCAGTAACCTATCAAGGACATGAATTCCCGGACCGGGCAAGCCGGTAGGGATAGCAGTTTTAACATAGTCTCTTGAAGGTTGTCACCGGTCCAGAGTCGGTCGGAACCGATCAGACCTGAAGTCGAACTGGTAGCCTACAAAATCAAGGTCTTGTTTGGGCTCCCGCTCTGATTTCTGTAAGTTCATCAGCCAACCCAGTGGCTGACACATTATTTACTAGTTCCTGTGAATGTTGGAGACCAGCCTGGGATCTGGCTCTCACCAACCAGTCGTCTAGGTACTGGTGGCTTCTTAAGTCCTTGTATATGGTCACAAGTTTTACCTCCTTTGGTATCACAGTGAACTCCAAAGGTGCTGTGGACAAAACCGAATAGCAGGCATTACCTGGATTGTTCTTGTATAGGTATATGGGAGTAGGTATCCCTCCTTGAACATTTGTAATACCTAGTGTCCAGCCCCCAAGGCTTCCTAACTTCCCAAAAAGGGGCTTAGTCTGGACCCTACAGGCCGATTGTGTGCCACATTTGGGACATTTGGTATTTTGATAAACATTTCCTGTCCCTCCGGACACTGGTCCGGTCTAGTGACAATGATCCAGGTTAACAGTCTCTCTGTTCTTATTGTGGTCTGGTGGGACTGACACAACTTTTCATATTAATAGACTCTTCGCCCCGGGCCAGCAGCCTGCAAGGTGCAGCATTTACAGAGCAATTGTCATTCGTGAGATGTCTGATCCCTGGCCGGACATGACCAAATTTATTATCTCTCCAGCCAAGTCCAGCACTGATAACAGATTGCTGAGAGATGTGATAAGGGAAGGTTTCCTGGCAGTAGGTTGGGACACTGTCATGTCACATCACCAAGACCACTGACCGGTCTAAGAATTCTGTAACCAAATTAACCTTAGGCAACTCTGTCCGGTACCAGGACTCCATACCCGGCACTTAACTGTAAGGACTGTGTAGCCAGTACCCTGTTAGTAGACTTGTAACCCGTAGGTTGAAGCAAGTGTACTAGGCTGTGTAGCCAATACCAGTCGGTACACTCTGTAACCAGTTGTTGAAGCAAGTGTACTAGGCTGTGTAGCCAGTACCACCCGGTACACTCTGTAACCAGTTGTTGAAGCCAGTGTACAAGGTTGTGTAGCCGGTACACTGTAACCAGTTGAGGCTACTGTATAAGGCTGTGAAGCCGGTAGCCGGTCGGTACATACTGTAACCAGTTGTTGAAGTGAGTGTACCAGCTGTGTAGCCAGTACCAGCCGGTACACTCTGTAACCAGTTGTTGAAGCCAGTGTACAAGGCTGTGTAGCCGGTACACTGTAACCAGTTGAGGCTACTGTATAAGGCTGTGAAGCCGGTAGCCGGTAGGTACATACTGTAACCAGTTATTGAAGTAAGTGTACAAGGCTGTTCAGCCGGTAGTCGGTCGGCACACTCTGTAACCAGTTGCTGAATGAAGTTTACAACTATCTTGACTGTGTTGAATTCAATTTTCTCCATTAATTCCTCTGTAACCGGTTGTTGAAGCAAGTGTACAAGGCTGTATAGCCGGTACTGGTCGGTACACTCTGTAACCAGTTGTTGAAACAATTTACAACTATCTTTGTGTAAAATTCAGCTGGCTGTAGGTTTCCGCCATTAATAAAAGTATTTCTTGGAACACACGTCTTATTTGTAGATTTTGACAGTTGCTGGGAAAACCCTTGTGAGCTATATTTAGAAACAAATGTTGGTCGGTGTGTCACGTGACCAGCTTGCTGGTCGGAGGGACAACGTGATTGGCTGATTGGAGATGACGATCAGCTTCGTGAACTGGTCGGAAAATCACGTGACCAACTTCGGGGATACGCCCTCAGTAGAGGTGTTCTTTCCTCATACCACAGTAAACGTAAGCTTACTGGTCGACTGATGTCTGTAGCAGAGAAGTCTGTACCAGTACGCTGGAGGTGGATTACAGGAACTAAAAACTGGAATCACAGTAGACGTGAGTGCAAAGAATGTACTTCCGACCTTCTTGTTCGGTGAATCACGTGATAAACTTCGTGACTGGTCGGTGAAAACACGTGACCAGTTTCGTGAAGACACGCGATTGGCTGACTGGATATGACGTCAGAGGTCGCGTTCTTTTGTGCTGGCTGGCCGGCTGATGCTTTAAAAGCAGAGAAGCCTGGGCCAGTGCGCTCTGTAGATGAAGTCCTGGCCAGTCTGAAGTCGATTCTTCTTTTCAGCCGGCTGTACACTCAAACCAGTTTCCTGGCCATCCACCTCCCTTACTACCGACATAATTGCCGGGTCCACAAGGGAGAGACTGAGAGTGATTAAAGATGAAGTTCCTTCTATGTAAATACTAGGTGAGGTCGGCTGAACATGAGCTTGCCGGTCGACTAATGCTTTACAGCAAAGATGTCTGGACCAGTGCGCTCTGAAGAAATCTGAAGAATTCATCTCTTGCTGCTGATGCACATATATATAAGCTTACCGGTCGACTAATGCTTTAAAGCAAAGATGTCTGGACCAGTGCGCTCTGAAGAAATCTGAAGAATTCACCTATTGCTTCTGATGAAAAAACACTAAATACTCGAGCTAGGCTGGTGTGACTGATGCTTTACAGCAGAGAAGTCGGTACCAGTGCGCTCTGAAGAATGCACCTCTTGGGGATTTCCTTCTATTTGCAGTGTTCAAAACTACGTAGATTGAAGATTTCCGTGATATCTATTCGTAGTACTAGAAAAGACGTTTCTATGGTGATTGAACTGGAAGTTACAGAGGGTACATTCAACAAACGAACACGGATAAAAATACCTGTAAGTAGTATATCCATTATTTCCTTAATATTGTCGATCTGCCCCTAACAACACCATGGTTGAATGGGAGGAAACTAGAAAAAAATGGCTGCCTTCATATTCCTCGTCGATTACTGCCCTATCATCAACACTAAATTGAGTCAGCTAGGGAGCGTTTCCAGCAGATTTCTTAAGGTATATCCGTGCTTGATATGCAGATAACATTTCTACACTAAAATATTCCCAAATAAGGTCGATAATCCGTCATAATGCACACTTTTCCTTTTAAAACTCTGGAGATGATGAAAACACGTCCGCACAGTACACGCGCCAAACGAAAAAGATGCTATGACGTCAGGTTGTCTAGACAGGAAGGAAGTACGAGGCGCCATCTGGGGAGTGCACAGTACTACGGACCGGCCAGCCGGTGGCAACACAGGACGTCTTTTTCTGGCGTTTGGCGGGCCGGTCTGCGCCGACCGGATTAGCAATTGTCCATTGGATAGGATGTATTAACGCAATAAAATCTTAGTTTTGTGTAAATTTATCTAACTTGAAAGGCTACTTTCTCATCACAGTTTAAAAACCTGGAAAAAAATGATGGAAGGAGGCAAAATCTCATACATATGTTTACGCTTTCTGCATTCCAAGACAAGCCTACTTACAGTATATCTGTGTTTGTTAGAACTGTCAGTGATTAAAAGTTAGGTAAAACTTGAGAAAAAAACAGCATCTAGAAAAAATAGAGGCTAGTCAGCTTTTTTGGCAAAGGAAAATGTTATCTTCCTTCAGTTTGGAAATATATACACTATATCTCCAACTACACGGAACTTCATTATGAACCTGTGACGTCATCAATCATCTACTACGAGAAAAACAATATGTCCACTTTTTACTCCATGTTCGGTTCTCGCCTCCAACCTCTGTGGCCGCCGGTTCGAATCTCGGGCCGGGCGCTTCATGTTGGAAAGTTGGTAGTTACTTGCTGATGCCCGGTGGTTTACAGTGCACTATGCACTGGTTTATTCCACCTGTAAACTACCCGTCGCAATATGACCCTGGCTGTTGAACGTGACGTAAAGCAACAAATAAATAAATTTACTCCACGTTCGTGATATTTATTTTTATAATGCTATTTATGGCTCTTGTACCATATATTTCTTAAAATAAACCACATTTTCATTCTTATAGGTTGTTTGTCTACTGAATGAAGTTAACTTCATAATTTTTGTGAAAAATGTTTCCTATGACCTTTAAGTTTGGCTATGCTCGTTTGACCTTAAACGAGAGGCCCAAGGTCAAATACGACCACACCAGAAGATTCCCAGCCCATGATTTCCTAATTCCTATATGCTGGTATACCATCACAAACCTGTAGGACCAATAATAAGCGAATTATAACCACTTTTAAGCTTGGCTATGCTCATTTCACCTTCAATGAGAGGCCCAAGGTCAAATGCGACCACACCAGAAGGTTCCCAGCCCATGATTTTGTATATGCTGGTATACCATCCCAAACCTCTAGGACCAATAATAAGCGAGTTCTAATCACTTTTAAGTGTGGCTATGCTCGTTTGACCTTGAACGTGGGGCCCAAGCTCAAATCCGACCACACCAGAAGGTTCCCAGCCAATGATTTCCTACATGTTGGTTTACCATCCCAAAGCTCTAGGACCAATAATAAGCGAGTTATGAGTATTTTTATGTTTGGCTATCCTCATTTGACCTTCAAGGAGGGGCCCAAGGTCATATCCGACCACACCAAAACATTCCCAGCCCATGATTTCCTATATGTTGGTATACCATCCCAAAGCTCTAGGACCAATAATGAGCGAGTTATAAGCACTTTTAAGTTTGGCTATGCTCGTTTGACCTTGAAGGGGGGGGGCCCAAGGTCAAATGCGACCACACCAGAAGATTCCCAGCACATGATTTCCTATATGTTGGTATACCATCCGAAACCTCTAGGACTAATAATAAGCGAGTTATAAGCACTTTTCAGTTTGGCTATCCTCGTTTGACCTTGAAGGAGAGGCCCAAGGTCAAATCTGACCACACCAAAAGATTCCCAGCCCATGGTTTCCTACATATTGGTATACCATCCCAAACCTCTAGGACCAATAATAAGCGAGTTATAAGCACTTTAAACTTTGCCTATCCACGGTTGACCTTGAAGGAGGGGCCCAAGGTCAAATCTGACCACACCAGAAGATTCCCTGCACATGATTTCCTATATGTTGGTCTACCATCCCAAAGCTCTACGACCAATAATAAGCGAGTTATAAGCACTTTTAAGTTTGGCTATCCTTGTTTGACCTTGAACGAGAGGCACAAGGTCAAATGCAACCACACCAGATGATTCCCAGCACGATTTCCTATATGTCGGTATACCATCCCAAAGCTCTACGACCAATAATAAGCGAGTTATAAGCACTTTTAAGTTTGGCTATCCTCGTTTGACCTTGAACGAGAGGCCCAAGGTCAAATCCGACCACATCAGAAGATTCCCAGCACATGATTTCCTATATGTAGGTATACCATCCCAAAGCTCTACGACCAATAATAAGCGAGTTATAAGCACTTTTAAGTTTGGCTATCCTCGTTTGACCTTGAAGGATGGGCCCAAGGTCAAATGCGACCACACCAGAAGATTCCCAGCACATGATTTCCTATATGTAGGTATACCATCCCAAAGCTCTACGACCAATAATAAGCGAGTTATAAGCACTTTTAAGTTTGGCTATCCTCATTTGACCTTGAACGAGAGGCCCAAGGTCAAATCCAACCACACCAGAAGATTCCCAGCACATGATTTCCTATATGTAGGTATACCATCCCAAAGCTCTACGACCAATAATAAGCGAGTTATAAGTACTTTTAAGTTTGGCTATCCTCGTTTGACCTTGAAGGATGGGCCCAAGGTCAAATGCGACCACACCAGAAGATTCCCAGCACATGATTTCCTATATGTCGGTATACCATCCCAAAGCTCTACGACCAATAATAAGCGAGTTATAAGGACTTTTAAGTTTGGCTATCCTCGTTTGACCTTGAAGGATGGGCCCAAGGTCAAATCCGACCACACCAGAAGATTCCCCGCACATGATTTCCTATATGTTGGTATACCATCCCAAACCTCTAGGACCAATAATAAGCGAGTTATAAGCACTTTAAACTTTGCCTATGCTCGTTTGACCTTGAAGGAGGGGCCCAAGGTCAAATGCAACCACACCAGAAGATTCTCAGCCCATGATTTCCTATATGTTGGTATACCATCCCAAAGCTCTAGGACCAATGATAAGCGAGTTATAAGCATTTTTATGTTTGGCTATCCTTGTTTGACCTTGAAGGAGAGGCCCAAGGTCAAATCCGACCACACAAGAAGATTCCCAGCCCATGATTTCCTATATGTCGGTATACCATCCCAAACCTCTAGGACCAATAATAAGCGAGTTATAAGCACTTTTAAGTTTGGCTATCCTCGTTTGACCTTGAACGAGAGGCCCAAGGTCAAATCCAACCACACCAAAAGATTCCCAGCCCATGATTTCCTATATGTTGGTATACCATCCCAAAGCTCTAGGACCAATAATAAGCGAGTTATAAGCATTTTTATGTCTGGTTATCCTCGTTTGACCTTGAACGAGAGGCCCAAGGTCAAATCCGACCACACCAGAAGATTCCCAGCCCATGATTTCCTACATGTTGGTATACCATCCCAAAGCTCTAGGACCAATAATAAGCGAGTTATAAGCACTTTTAAGTTTGGCTATGCTCGTTTGACCTTGAAGGGGGGGCCCCAAGGTCAAATGTGACCACACCAGAAGATTCCCAGCACATGATTTCCTATATGTTGGTATACCATCCCAAACCTCTAGGACTAATAATAAGCGAGTTATAAGCACTTTCCAGTTTGGCTATCCCCGTTTGACCTTGAAGGAGACGTCCAAGGTCAAATCTGACCACACCAAAAGATTCTCAGCCCATGGTTTCCTATATGTTGGTATACCATCCCAAACCTCTAGGACCAATAATAAGCGAGTTATAAGCAGTTTAAACTTTGCCTATCCTCGCTTGACCTTGAACGAGGGGCCCAAGGTCAAATCTGACCACACCAGAAGATTCCCAGCACATGATTTCCTATATGTTGGTATACCATCCCAAACCTCTACGACCAATAATAAGCGAGTTCAAGGCTTAATCTTAGCAAAATTTTTATGAACTTATAATCAATCACCCGTCAATCGGTCAATTATGGCCCGACTGATCCCAATATCGACTGGCGCCTAGATTCTTCCCTCAGGAATGTGCATACCAAATTTGGTTGACCCACACGCAGTACTTTCTGAGGAAATCTAGTGAAAAGGAAGTAAATTTTTTTTTTGAATTTTTGATAATGTGACCTTCATAAAGGTCAAAGGTCAAATTTATGCCTGTCAAAAAATTTCCCCACGCCTATAGAAGAACACTGCCACATATCATTTGGATAGGCCTAATAACAAGGGAGATATTCAAGGGAGACGATAATGCGGCGGCGGCGGCTGACTGAAAACCGGGGGTGAAACCAATAAGCGTCCCCTTTTCAAGGGACGCTTAATAATTATTAACCTCCTTGATGGAGGTAATAATAAGAATAATAAATAAGACTATTTCAAAAGCAAAAATACACCATCAAACGATGACACATTTACTAACCATGTCTTTTGGCAAATGGTGAGACAGAGCTGATAAGGTGAGCAGAAATGCATGTACCAAGTTAAACAAACCCAATTGTGCACTGTTAATAGTTTGTTTATTTAATGTTTTACATCATGTCTAGTATGTTATTGGTTATATTGTGATGGGAAGTTGACAGGGCAGCGGAAACTACCAGCACAGTTCACCAAGGTTCTGTACACTAAACTGCTGACCAACAGCAAGCAAGTAAAAGATTTCTGTCATGAGGTCAGACTGGGATTTGAACTATGATCTCAGAGGTGGGAGGCCAGTGTGTTACCACTGTGGCCCCTCAGCAATGTCAATAAAACAAAAGGTAAATTATCACATTCAATTTAGTACCCTTGTCTCTTCATCAATTTTAACTTGCTGAGATTCACTTCACTCACTTTGATCTTGAGTAGTCTTCTGATAAGCATATATCAATTTTCCAGTTGAAGAAAATGTCTTCCATTAAAATTTAACCTGTGTTACCTGGAATTTCTGGTGAAGTTGATATATTCCAGGTTAAGTTATTCTATTTTTTTTATCTCTAAGCTTTATTTAACATAGAAAAACTCATTTAAATTTCATGGACTAAGTTGATGTTAAGGCAAATACATTCATTTACTTTAGTCACAGAGACTTACTTGACTTTGATATTTACTTAACTTGACTAAAATGGCTCATTCAACTCAGCTTGACTTATACATTCAAGTGACTTACTAACCTCAGACATTATATAACCGGGGAGACTAATGTACCTTCCTTTGGCTTATCTTGAGGAATGTGATTCCTTCTGATTCATCCTAACTCATGCAATTAGTTGACCCATTAATTATATGGTGAATCAAATGACTTAGAGACTCATGATGTACTACCTTTTACTCATTATGACTGATGCTACTCACTTTGGCCTTATCTTGACCAATATGACTCACTTTTGACTCACCAAGCTCATAAATACTGGACCTGCAAACTTATTTTATGACTTATGATTAACACAAATCACATCCTAACTAACATAAAATATTTTTAAGTTACCATGGCAATTGTATGATTCACTTTTTGATCATTTGACTCCCTAAACTTATAATCACTTGACCCATTATTTAAGTTCATGATCTTTGTGCACATTTTATCATCTATGGCTATGACTAAGACTACTGACATTTTATATACTCTGACTAAATGTTGATTTAACTGGACTATACTGTGACACGCTTTTGATTATTTCACTCAATAACTTATATTTACTTGATTCGCAAATTAACTTCATCATCTTTTGACTCATCTTTGCCCTCATGACTCAACTCTGACTCGTTGTTGACCAATGCAAATCATTTCTGACTCATTCAACTCACCTTGACTTGCTGAAAGGAAGACTTTTCCATCCTGAGAGTAGGTACCACAGAAAGCTTTATGATGGTAGCTGGCCATAATCTCACACTCATTGGGAAGATAACTACAAAATATACAACAAATGGAAACCACAAAACACTTCTGCTTGTAACAATACTGTCATAACAAAATAACATCAAAGGATTGCCACATAAACTTCCCTTGTGATGTTGTTTCAATCTATGTTTTTTTATGTAACAATATGGTGACGTACAACTTGTAAGCTCTCTATTTAATCTTTTTTCCTGCTATAAAGTCCAATTATAGCTGGGGTAGAACTTGTTTGTGTCCACACATATTCTATTGGAATGAAATTCACTCATTTATATGAAGAAAATGGAAATAATGATTTCATTTTTGTTCTTGTGAGCTGAATTGTAATGGATAGCAGCTAGGCACCATAATACAAATACCTGAATATAATACTGGATATTTCACAGAAAAAGTCGCACACTGGCTCACCTTGAAGTAATAGTGCAGCAGTCAGCCTTGGTGAACTTTTCACTTGGGCCGATACCTATTTCTCTCTGAAAGCAATAAAATGTTTCATCAAGTGACTGCAATGCAGAATCTCAATGAGATTAATTCACCCATAAGGAAACTGCTCATTTCAATCTATTTTCTGAGTAACTTCTTACCATATAGTTGTTATGTTGTATAATTTTAGAGATAAATCAAATCTGTGTGACAATTTTATACTATTTTATACCTCCATCGAAGAGGTTATAATTTTGGATCTGGTTGTTTGTCTTTCTGTGTTTGTCATTCCTCCAAAACTAATGAACACTTCTTTATGGACTTTTTCATGTGGGTCAGGTTTGACCACAGGAAGAAGTTATTAAATTTTAGCAAAGATCCAGATAACACTCCATATACAAAAAATCCTGAATTTTCAACAGTCTAAATTTCTATGATTTTGGATTTGTGGCTGATATTACTCCAAACATAATGAATGGATTATTCTAAAATTTTATGTGTATATAGTCTGACCAAAGGAAACATTCTTTACATTTCTGGAAAGATCTGGATTACATGCTGCATGCCAAAATTCTGTGATGTACAAAAGTCCCAATTTCACTGAATTTAAAATGCTTTTGCCTTGTGATCAACATTACTCTTTATATTTCATACTCTCCAATTAGGAGGGTCAAAATAGCAGTATTTGGGTGAAATTATAATATGGAGATAGTTGACTGTTGCAATGATCTCCATCAGATATCCATATCTTGAACCAGTTTTTAAAATCAAATTGGTGTATAGCACTCTGGAATTTAGTATTGTACATATTTTTAATCTCTCAAGCACACTCTATTACCATATTTCATTTGAATGACAATAATGTAGTCAAAAGTATTGAAGCCAGCACAAACAATTTCTAGAGTTTGGCTTCTAACTAACAATGCAACTGTGTTTTCTTAAAGGTCAGAATGTTAATTAATCAAGTAAAACTAGAGGATCGCTTGCCAAAAAAAGAATGATTTTGCACAGCAAAAGCAAAGCATCCCAAAAAGGATATTAAGGTGAGTGCTTAAAGTATTAAGAAAATGCTCTGCTTCTAGCCTTATACTGTTGTGGCAACCAAAGTCTGCATAGTCTGCTCTATCTAGCATGGTTTTCGAGATATAAGCACTTTTGCATTTTTTGCAAAAAAATAGAAAATTCAAAATGGCCGCCATTCTTGGCGAGACTACTCTGCAGACTACTCTGCAGAGATAGAGACTACTCTGCAGAGATACCCTGTGGGTCAAAAATTTTGTTGAAACTACTCTATCTAGCACAGTTTTGCGAGATATAAGCATTTCTATGTTTTGTGAAAAATTTTTGCGGAAAATTTTTGCAAAAATTGTTTGAAAATTGGGATGGCTACTCTGTAGAGATACCCTGTGGGTCAAAAATTTCGTCGAAATTACTCTATCTCGCACGGTTTTCGAGATACAAGCATTTTTGTGTTTTCCTTATTTGGAAAATTTGTAATGATTTATTAATTATTCATTACTCGGCCATTTCTTAACCAATCAATGCCAAAATCTAACGATTTCCAGATTTTAATAGAATGAATGTATTTGCCAAGTTTTAGGTGAATTGATAAAATTAAAGTTATCATCTGGACAAGCTTACCCATCGAAAAAAGACATTTTTGGTCATGTGACCGCTCTGATTGGTCGAAATGACACTGCAGCATATTCAAAAAAATTCCCCAAGGCTACTGCATACATCTGCCAAATTTGGAAAGAATCCACCCAACAGTCACAGAGTTATAAGGAAAACGAAACGCGGAGCCGGCGGAGCCTGATTTTCTCCCATATCCAAACAAGCGTCCCTTGCGAGACGCTTAACCAGGCATTTCTTTTAAATCACGTAACATTCCAAACATTTCTGTAAATGGACATAATTGACAACACCTGCATAATTGAGAAGCATACAATACTCACAAGTTTGATCAGCTGGCAGGCATTGGCTTTGTACTTCCCCAATGCTTTCTTGGATGAGGTCTGCAGCTTGATAGACTGAGCAAAGTCAGTGGACTGGAAAAGATATGTGGGAAATAAAGGCTAATTTGAATACAAACTAATGAAACTAAATTGTCAAATTCCTGTAGTAAGTTAGTAACTATGATCTAATGTAACATATGAAACTTGGTTGTATGGTAAAAATGAACTGACATTTGAACAAAACCAGAAGATCTTTCTAGCAGTGTAGATGTACAAAAATTGTAACGAATTTCATACTTTAGGCAGCTACATCATTCAAACATTTCATTCCTCACAATATATTTGTAAATAACCCAACCTGCAAGACCAGTTTTGATCATTGCCTGATTTGTAGTAGGTACAACACTGATAAAGAAGGAAGAGATTTTCTGGGATATCCAGGCAATGCAAAGTCCAGTTCAACTCACCTCCAAGCCATTTGTCTCTGGATTTGGATCATCTGTCAAAAATATACCACAGTTTATAGTTCTTATCATACAATATTGTATTAGTATATCCAGCAGAACCTCTGTTATATATATTGGCAAAATGGCAATATTGCACAGCTCATTTGTTAATGTGCACTACCAAGATACAAGGTATCTTTTTCAGGATATAAGGATAAGGTCATGAAGCAAAATTCCTACGAGTTGCTATAACCATACTGAACCGTGTAAACAGACCATTAGCTTTTCTATTTGATGAGCCGTATACTGCTTATTATGCAATCCAAGGTTATTGAGTCCCCAGGGCACCATCACTTAAAACAGATAGTTATAAAAGACACAAGCTAGATGTCTTTAACAGCCACATGAAAATTTAGGGTTAACCTGAATCCACTTAAGAAATGGGTATTGTATTTTTGTCTTTTATGTCCAACAAGACCACTGCCGTGGTGTGTATCTCCCGCCGAGCATTAAAGGGGAGGAAATACCTTTTCCGAGATATTCACAATTTTTCATTTTCCGCTAAAATCCAAGATGACATTTTTCCCCTAGGCAAAGAATACTGTTGTACTACCCTGTGGGTCAAAAATTCGCTCGAAATCGCCCTGTCTGTTACCATTTGAAAGATATTTTCAATGTTTATTTTCTGCTAAAAATCCAAGATAGCCGCCAAAAGTGGCAAAAATTGAATTTTTTCCCTTTTGCATAGTATACTCATGTACTACCCTTCGGGTCAAAAATTCACTCAAAATCGCTCTATCTCTTACAGTTTTCGAGATATTAAGACTTTTTCATTTTCCGCAAAAATCAAAGTAGCTATTACTCAGTTAGCTATGGACCTACAGGTCTCAAAATTTGCCATTACACAATACATCAAAAAGTAGGTGAACAACATATTTGACAAAAACCCTTTAAATTCAACAGTTTTGCTGTGAGAAGCGATTTACTCAATGGAAAACCATGAAAGTAGCTATTACTCAGTTAGCTATGGACCTACAGCTCTGAAACTTTGCCATGACACAGAACATTAAAAAGTACATGAACAATATATTTGACAAAAATCCTGTAAATTTAATAGTTTTGCTGTTATAAGTGATTTACTCAATGGAGAACCATCAAAGTAGCTATTACTCAGTTAGTTATGGACTTACAGGTCTCAAAATTTGCCATTACACAGTACATAAAAAAGTAGCTAAACAACATATCTGAGAAAAATCCTTTAAATTCAAGTTTTGCTGTTATAAGTGATTTACTCAATGGAGAACCATTAAAGTAACTATTACTCGGTTAGCTATGGACCTACAGGTCTCAAAATTTGCCATTTCACAGTACATCAAAAAGTAGGTGAAGAACATATTTGAAAAAAATCCTCTAAATTCAACAGTTTTGCTGTTAAAGCTGATTTACTCAATGGAAACCCTCAAAGTAGCTATTACTCAGGTAGCTATGGAGATACAGCTGTGAAAATTTCCCATGACACAGTACATCAAATAGTAAATGAACAATATCTTTGACAATAATTGTCTAAATTTAATAGTTTTGGAGTTATAAGTGATTTACTCATTGTTGAAATTCAAAGTAGCCATTACTCAGTTAGCTATGGAAATACAGCTCTGAAACTTTTCCACAACACAGAACATTAAAAAGTAACCGATTAACATATTTGACAATAATTCCCTAAATTCATTAGTTTTGGAGGTATAAGTGATTTATTCAATGTTGAAATTAAGAAATTTAAAAGTAGCTATTACTCAGTTAGCTATGGACTTACAGCTCTGAAAATTCACCACAACACAGTACATCAAAAAGTAGATAAATAACATATTTGGCAAAAATCCTCTATACTCAATAGTTTTTGAGTTATAAGTGACTTGCTGAATGGTCAAATGTTAAACTTAGTGTAGCTTATAATTACTCAGCTAGCTATGGTGCTAGACCTTGGAAACCTCACCATGATATAGTACATGAAGGAGTTGTTCAACAACATATTTGAGACCAATATTATAAGTAACAGTTACAAAGATAAAAGCAACTTAGTCATTTTGGTCATTGTTAAAAACAGAAAATAGCTATTACTCACTTAGCTATCAAGATAGACCCCTAAAAATGGTACCATCTTGTAGGCATGGAGAAAGTAGCTGAACAACATATTTTACAGAAATGCTCTAAATGCAGTCCTTTTGGAGTTATGAGCACTTTACTGAAAGTAGCCACCATTACTATTACTCACTTAGCTATGGACCTAGGTCTGAAAAATACCAAGCAGGCTATTTTAGGCTGTATAAAAGTGCAACTACACACTTATGGCAGCCATCTAAATCAACGGAAAATAACCCATGGCAGAACATGTGAAAAAAAACCATGGCAGCCATCTTGTTAATACCCGTGGCGGCCATCTTGTTTTTCCGAATCAGCCGAAAAAGATTCCCAGGCAAGTTTTTCCAATGATGAATTTATCCTGCAAATTTCGAAGCTCTAGCTATAATATTTTAAGAGATAGAAAGGCTTTTGTAAAAACGTGACAAACGGACGCACGCATGCATGCACGGACACAGGGCATTTTATAATCTCCCGTACCGGGCCTATCGGCTGGCGGGAGATAAAAAACAGGGGTTATTTGAGATACTATGCCACCACTATGCCCTTCCTATTTTATTCAAAACATGTTCAGATAACAGAGGTTCCACTAAATACACATGTAAAGAACAAAAAATTAACAACATCTTCATGTGAGTGACTGACTGTATGTCAAAAAGTTCAATAAAGACACATTTAAACTTAACATGCCGTATCTCGTTCATATATACAAACATTAAGAACTTGCTGATTGAAATTATGCAATATGCTTCTCAGACATAAAGATTTATTGTAATTTGTAAAATATTCTCACCTCATTTAAAGCAATAGTTAAAGCTCATACATAAAGATAATGTTGCCCACTGTTGGGATGAATTTTATGACCAGGTAAAAAATGTGGCCCACTATTTAATAAATGCATTGATTTAATCTTAAATACTCTGCCAATACAACTTCTCAACACATGGCTACCATTGCTCTTTCTGATAAAAAGTAAGATACTCAGTATCTGTTTGTCATCATTTGACCATGAAAAAGGTCAGATTTTAATTCCTGGAAAACACACTTTTTTCTATACTATGCTTTAGGTAAATGCCCTATATCATGTTAATATGGCTTTCAATAACTTAAGGAAAAATTCAAGACCATATCACTGGTAAGCAACTTAGGGGGCTCTATCGGCTCCTTTGAGCAACCAGAAAAATGTTTTTGCTAACAAAAACAAAGCGTCCCCAAAGGTTAGTTGCAATGTTGTATAAAGTAGAAAAAGGTTTTTGAAAAGAAAAACAAGCAGCGCTTAGAGAAGAAGTGAAAGTTAAGAAGACAGTGTGGAAGTTTATGCATTAACATGAAAGAAAAATGTAAGCTTTATTTTGTTTTCTATGGTCATAAATTGTGAAAAAATAATTTAATAAATGCTGTAGTTTGTAAGAAAAGTAGTTTTAAAGGAGATTTAACAGCAACTCTGCTATTTTATGACCCCAGTGTGACCCATAAAGGGGGGTCTGGGGGTAAACCTGACTGGCTATATAAACTCTCCACATATAGAATCCATTCCAAAGCTGTAAAAGCAATAATAAAGGAGATATAAGGCAAAAACACAAAATCGGCTATTTTATGGCCCCAGTTTGACCTATACGGGGTGGTCATGCGGTAATTTCTAACCGACTATCTAGACTCTTCACATAAGGTTTCCCAATACCTCTTAATACATTCTAAAACTCTTAAAGCAATAATAAATGAGATATAAGGCAAAAACACAAAATCGGCTATTTTATGGCCCCAGTTTGACCCATAAGGGGTGGTCATGGGGTAAATCTGACCGGCTATCTAGACTATTCAAATAAGGTTTCCCAATACCTCTTATTACATTCTAAAACTCTAAAAGCAATAATAAAGGAGGTGTAAGGCAAAAACACAAAATGGCTCTAAATGCAATACTTCAGAAGATAAAAGGGAGGTTCACATGAATTTTAAGCTTTCTGATAGGTACCTGTGAGAAAATCGCTCATATAACGGTCAATTTTCATCGGATCGCCCCCAAATCCAGTCGGCTCGCGTTTTTGATAGTATAAACATGTGTGTATGAAATTACAAGCCTCTGTTATCAGTAGATTTTGCTGAGTGGCAATAACAGGCGGGTGTATCCCCCCAAAAAAAACTATTTTGGATCATGTGACCTTGATAAAGATCAAAGGTCAAATTTAAGCATGTGGAAAAATGTTCCTATGCCTAAGGTATATAACTGCCAAATATGATTAGAAAGCTTCCACTAATAAGGGAGACATTCAAGGGAGACCATAATGCAGCGGCGGTGAGGAAACTGAAGTGAAAACAATAAAGCACCCTTTCAGGGAAGCTAAATTATATCTCAGCATATGTCACTTAATAGTTAAAGCTGAATGACGCCACAAGACTGCATTAGTGCAATACAGTAAGTACCTTGTTTCAAACATCGAGCAGGTGCATGGCAGGAAAGCTTTCCGGAGCAACTGAAATAAGTTCATCAGATAGTGACCACATGGCTCCAAATGTGTCAAATATCATATTATATCAAATAGTACAACAGCTGAACCCTCTTAAGTTGAATTTCAAGAGAACAAAAAATATTTCTACATAACCAAAAGTTCAAGATAACTGCGTAGGTTATTTACTTCAACTTAAATGGGTTTGACTGTTTACCTAAACTTGCTTCTAGTTGACCACCCCTGAGAAGACCAAATCACAGTTCTTATTAAAATAGGAGCACTTTAAAAGTCTGTGCAGGAATATGAAAAATATATGTGTATCACGACAAACAAGGCCAAAAACTCTTTTGACGTACAGGTGTAAACCACAAAACTATCAGTAGGGCACTGGCAACAGAGCCTGGAAGCCATACAGACACGAGTATTGCACTAGAATTTATGAAAGTCTGGTGACAAAAACAAATTCTAGGTCAGATACATCCCATACCTGGTCTAGAACTCAGACATTCACCCATCCAAGTACTAATGTAGCCCATTGCTGCTTAACTTCAGTGATGTGATGGGTACTTATCTCACTATGTCACAATTTATGAAAGTCTGGTGACAAAAAAATGTTATCTCTAGAAGTGTGAGCCTCACTACAGCTTGTGCTTGAAAAAAAGTACTAGAAGAGCAATTAGCACTTGAAGCTATAAATACCTTTATGATGATAGTTTTCATCGTTAGCTCTAGTTACACTGTGCCTTAATTTATTTTGTATTATTAAAATGTTGGAACATAAATTTATCATTGCAAATTTTTGTTGAACTTTAATAGAAAAATAATTCTGCCTTGAATTTTAAACAACAAAGCAAATGACTCCAATAAGCCCTTTCCTCTAAAAACCAAATTTAAATATTTAATACAAAGTTTCAATGTTTACAAATACCCCAAAAAATAACAACTGATAGTCTTTCTTAAAGGTAGTCAGCTAATATAAGTTTTAATGATTGTCATTCGTTGAAGATTCTATTGGTAAAGGCTGAAATGAAATTGGCATTTGATATCCAGAATAATTGGAAAGGTTCACAATAATGACACTGATATACATTGGACTCACAAAACTGTACAGAATTTTCTTTTCTTTTTGAAGCTATTCTAAATTCAGTCAACTGGACTATTTTGATCTCATTAGGTTAAAAGGAACCACATTTTTACATGTGAATATAAAATCCAACTATTCTTTTCAAATTTACAGTAAAACCTCACTATTTAGAACCTGTTACTAATAGAAACTGTGGACACAATGTATTGTTACTTTCTCTTTTTTGAAAAAGTTGTAGATATAAATTTGATCTTTTGATCAAATTCTCCATTTCCCAAATAGTTTTTTGATTGCAGAGGTCTTACTGTGTTCAGTTCAACCTTTGTGCATATTTCCATGTGTAAATACTCTGGAATGCAACTTGCCAATCAGTTTTTGTTTTGCTCTAGTGATCACTTATAAACAGGACAGCCACATTAAATACATGGAAATACACACTTTGTGAGTCAGTTTCATGACAATCCAACCTTTTTTGTGTGGAAGGTTCAAATATACAGTTTTTTGTAAACCCCTCGAGTTTTGTTCCTGCAACATTCCACACTTTTGTGCAGAACAAACACAAAGATGAAATGTTTAAAAATATATTCCGCAACGAAAATGGAATATATCCCTACAATGTGGAGGGTCAGCTTGTTCCAGGTAATCAATTTCATCATCCTCATCATCTGTGAAACTGAATGGCCCTCCAGCATTCATACGGTCCTCTGAAGATAAGACTCGCACCTGGCCACTACAAGTAAAAGTAGCACTTAATCTAAAAATTAAATTCAAAATCAGCAGAATTAGTTGGGGTGACTGGGTCTAATTTTTGAAGATGATAAAGAATTTTTCACTCAATTTATACAGCTCAAGCTTTTAGAAATTACTGAACTATTGTATTTTAGTATAAATGGAAAATGGTATCAGAGATGCCCATATACCACAGCCTTGGGAAATAGCCCCAACCAATATCCCTACCAAGTGTATCAACTTTCTATATCTTATAGTTTCTAAGAAATAGCATGGGTAAGATTTTAAAGGTCAAGGTCACTATGGCAAGGTCAAAGGTTAAATCAAGGTCACACCATGACACTGTACACCTACAATTACTGAACTATTGTATTTTAGTATAAATGAAAAATGGTATTAGAGATGCCCACACCCCAAAACCTTGGGAAATACCCCTTACCAATATCCCTACCAAGTATCAACTTCCTATATCTTACAGTTTCTAAGATATAGCATGGGCAAGATTTTAAAGGTTAAGGTCTCCCTATGGCAAGGTCAAAGATTAAATCAAGGTCACACTATGACATTGTACATCTACAACCCCTAACCAATGTGACTATGTCCCAATGTTCCTAGCAAGCATCAACTTCCTGCACCTTACTGTTTCTGAGATATAGCCTGGAAAAGACTTTTCCTGCCACCTGCCTGCCCATGCATCCGAAAACAATACCCACATAGCACTTTAAGGCTGTGGGGTAATAAAAATTATTGACATTTAATTTACACAGTCAACTGATAAGAGTTGCATTCAAAGTTATGTATTAGATAACTAAAACATAATAAAACACATTTATATAACTGCATTTTGAACTTTTGGTGCTTTATGTCATGATATATATGACAAAACAATGAAATGCAGTAGTCTGACCCAACATTAAAAAAAAAAAGAATTTTCTTTTCAAAGTTACACAGAACAATCCGAATTGGATTATTGTGTCCCAAAGATGATTGAATCAATCTACAACTATCCAGGCACATCAACACAATATTTTTAAAGTTTCATTTGTTTTCTGTAAATTAATTTTAGTTACAAATGCTAGAATAGCTATCAGGGTGTCACTAATGTAAATTACTCCTGATTTAAATAGTAAATGCTTTTTATCTTGTAGGTGTTACTGACAATATCTGACTTACTGGGACCCTATCAATAGCCAGCATTTCCTACAAACAGGGTCACAACAGCCTCTTGGTTAAAAAACATAATCGATTGCTTCATTTCTATTGACTATTTAATTGAACCTTAAATTTTTATACACCGGAAAAACAACTCACCAAAGCCAGTGAACCATTGTTTGATCTTGAAGGAGGGGTCCAAGGCCAAATCTGACCACATGAGAAGATTCCCAGCCCAAGATTTCCTATAAGTCGGTTTCACATTGCAAACGTCTAGTACCAATAAAAAGCAAATTATAAGCACTTTTAACTTTGGCTGTCCTCGTTTGACCCTGAAGGTAGGGCCCAAGGTCAAATCTGATAACATCAGAATATTCCCAGCCTATGATTCCCTATAAATTAGTTTCACACTGCCAACCTCTAGGACCAATAATAAGCAAGTTATAAGTCCTTTTAAGTTTGGCTGTCGTCGTTTGACCTTGAAGTAGACCCCCGAGGTCAAATCTGACCACATCAAAAGATTCCCAGCCCATGATTTCTTTTAAATTTGGCTGTCCTCGTTTGACCTTGAAGGACGGGCCCAAGCTCAAATCTGATCACATCAGAAGATTCCCAGCCTATGATTCCCTATAAGTTGGTTTCACACTGCAAACCTGTAGAACCAATAATAAGCAAGTTATACACACTTTTAAGTTTGGCTGTCCTCGTTTGACCTTGAAGTAGAGCCCCAAGGTCAAATCTGACCACATCAGAAGATTCCCAGCTCATGATTAATCCTACAAGTTGGTTTCACATTGCAAATGTGTAGGACCAATAATAAGGGAGTTATAAGCACTTTATGTTTGGCTGTCCTCGTTTGACCTTGAAGGAGGAGTCCAAGGTAAATCTGACACCATCAGAAGATTTCAAGCCCATAATTTCCTATAGGTTGGTTTCACATGCCAAACCTCTAGGAGCAATAATAAGGGAGATATAGGGACTTTTATAGTCCGCTACATGGGGTACGTACTTTGGCATTCTGTGGATGACCTTGAATTAGGAGCTTCAAGGTCAGATGTCTGCAAGGTCGTAGAGGACATGTATATCTGTTGTACATATCACTTACGAAGAGATTCAACCTTCTACTTATGAGAACCAGCCAGTAGAAAAAGGTAGATAATTTTCAGAGAAATGCCCGTGGCGGCTATCTTGTTTTTCAGATGGCTGATTACAGTCCCATACACTCCTGCATCTTAGTCCCTCAGTCGCTGGAACACTCTCCCCCTTTCTTATCACACTCATCTACATAAAACCACAGGCTACAGATAACAACTCCATTGGATTGTTTATACTGCATACCCCATCATGCAAAACATCTGGGAAGAGGTTTTATTTCAAATTCATGGAAAAAACACTCTCTCTTTTTCACTAATAAAAATCACTTTTTCATGCACTGTTGTAAAGAAAAGAAAACAAATGTGCAAAACATATTAATTAATGCACAAATGAAGTCAATACTTTCAACAAAGTCATTTTATTCCTCCTCCATGTAAATGTTTATTAGTTTCGACATTAGTCCAATGTCAGTTGATACAATATACTTTATCACAGTATGACTGCCTTGAAGTATCAATGTAAAACTTCTGTAAAGAAATTTAATTTTTTAAATGATCCTAAACCCTCTCCTCAAATTGAAGGGAGCTGAAAAGATCCACTGCTAATAAATTCCTGTTTAATCAAAATTTAAAGGGTGTGGTGTGTGATTACAATTACAACAAGAGCACTCCTCGGCCAAGGCCCAACAACTCCAATATTGCTTATGAGTGCAATGATTAAAAAATTATTTCCTGGGTTCAGACATCAAAATCTAATCATTTGTTCCTTTTACCATTGCTAACATTTAGTTTATAAATTCATAGTGTCAATTTGCTATTGAATTGTTTTGGTTTAGTACCTTGTCTTTACATAAATTTTCCCTCTCTTTAATATTACTTCTTCTGCACCTTTGTTTAACCTATGGGGCTGTTCCACATTAGCAGTTGGATTGTAAATATAGGACTGAAACTAAGTAAGTGTACAGGATTAATTTACCATTTATTTTCACAAGAAATTGCAATACCCGCAGATGATCTAGTTGTAAGGTTTCTGTTAGAGTTAGAGTCCGGAAATGGAAATGTTGAAGGACAGACAAATGGACAAAAAATAGACAAAGTGACGGAATTACACAAATTTTGAAAGTAAGCTAGCTATGATAGTGATCTATCTGCCTGTCAAGTTTGAATTCGATTGGACAAAGCATGTTTGAGGTACAGTCCGGAAATGGAAATGTTGATGGACAGATAACCGGACAAAAACGGACAAATGAACGGACGGAATAACACCAATTTTGAAAGCAACTTAGCTATGATGAACTATGTCCCTATCAAGTTTGAATTCGATTGGACAAAGCGTTTTCGAGTTAGAGTCTTGAAACGAAAGTGTTGACAGACAGACAGATGGACTTTGGACACATCAATCTAATAGGCGGGTTGGTCACACGCAACCCGCCTAAAAAGTATAGGTTGGTTTCACATTGCAAACCTCTAGGACCAAGTATATATGAGTTATAAGCACTTGTAAGTTTTGCTATTCTTTTTTGACCTTGAAGGAGGGGCCCAAGATCAAATCTGAACATATCAGAAGATTTCTAGCCCATGATTTCCTATAGGTGGGTTTCATATTGCGAAACTCTAGGACAAAGAATAAGCAGCACTGTTAAATTTGGCTATCCTCATTTGACCTTGAAAAAGGGGCCCAAGGTCATATTTGATCGCATCAGAAGATTCCTAGTCTATGATATCCTATAAGTTGGTTTCACATTGCAAACCTCTAGGACCAATAATAAGGGAGATATAGGCACTTCTTTTAAAGTCTGCTGCATGGGGTACTTTGGCTCTCCATGGATGACCTTGAATGAAGAGCTTCAGGTCAAATGTCTGTATGCTTGTACAGGACATATATTTGTTATACATATGCCCTATGAAAAGGTTCAACCTTCTAGTTACGAGAACCAGCCAGTAGAAGAAAGTAGATAATTTTCAAAGAAATGCCCAGGGAGCCCATCTTGTCTTTCAGAATGAGGTTAATTTCAGTCGCAGTGAAACTTCCCTCCCAATGAAGATATCCTGCAAATTTGCTGAAGCTAGCTAGTGTAGCTTTCCACTGAGAGTGTTAGCGTAGAAAATGTTTATGCGCGACAGCAGTGGGGGCAGCATAGCGAACACTAAATACTAAGTATCCACCGGTTTTATCCAGTGAATACAATTAAACTATAATATTACATTTTATTTTGTCATTTCACTCGTAAACTTGTCTTATTAGCATAAAAATGTATTTTATGCCATTTCTCATTAACATAAAAGTATACACTGTGTTGGAAAAGCATGCGCAATATGCAGGTATACTGCTAAGAAAGTAAAAGTATGTGAAGTGTACAGTTTCATTCTAATTTGTGTAATCAGTTTATCACACCAGATCCCAGGGTCCCAGGTAGTGTTTATTTAAACAACCACAGACTGATAGATTTATTGGTCATATAGGATACATGAAAGGATTTCTGAATCCCCCCTCACTAACCAAGAGTGAGCAGATCTGGGGACTAAGATGCAGGAGTGCATAGAAGTTTACCTCCCAATGAAGATATCATGCAAATTTGGTGAAGCTAGCTGGTGTAGTTTACCTCTGAGAACTTTAATGTAAAAAATCTCTACAGCCGCGTAGCGAACGTTAAACCAAAGTTTCCACTGGACGAATCCTCTGGATACAATGAGAACAGAAAGACATATTGGACAGTAATAATTAAAATTTGCTGACAAATTAACTTGCTCACTCACAGATGTAAAATAAGTTGGTGCAACATTTAAAACTTTGAATGAATTTGAATCCTGTTCAGGATTAAGAGTCCATAGAACCAAAACTGGAGGTAGCATTTATCTGCCATATGAGAGATATGTAAAATTCCAAAATATGGTTCATTGATCATTTATTACCTAATAAAAAAATGTGATGATGTTGGGACAGATCACAATAAGCATGTAGCGTGTTCCGATGTAACTTCGACGTATTACCGATAAAACGAAGCATATCACAGAAAGTTTATTTTAAATATGTATAAAAATCAGCAGTAAAGACCCCTGTAAGTGTCTTCCACCATTATTTAAAATGTGGCAGCAAAGAAATGCAAATTTTCACAAAATCTTGATGTTTTCTGATCATATGTCCACCAGCCATGTTGTAAACAGGCACTTTATAACTTCGACGTATCAGAAGCTTGGTTTCAAAAGTTTAGTACTGGGTGCAAAAATCAACTCGAGGTAGTTCTAACTTTAAGAGGGGAGGTGTTGAGTGGTGGAAAATTTATAATGCGCCAAATATATTTACAATTTACAAAATATTTACCATATATTACACATATGTACTGATTACTACTGAACATACAGAAATGGGAAACTTTACATAAATATTTAAATGGATTTGAAGTGCTTTTTATGCAACACAAAACTAAAATTAATGGTGGAATATTAGTTCAGCAGTGAAATGTGTGGAGGAACTCTCATACATCAAAAGCAAATGATAGATATTTTTGGCATAATAAATTTAATGAAGTGATTCTTCAGGATATTTTAGAACATTTTCCTTGATCCTGATATGATCTTGAGCTGATTTTTCGCTCAGCTTGATTCATTTTAGTGAATTAAGGACCCTTGGGTAGCACCTTCAGTTAGCTCATCAAGCAGTTTTTGACCTTTGAAAATACAAAAGGGGGTGGAAGGGATTGTCAATGGCCATTTTAGGTGGGATGTGTTCAGGAGAGAAGTCACTTTCATCAATGTTATTTGTAAATTAAACCTGGGGCAGAAAATATGTCTTATTTCTCCAAAATTTTGGAAGTATGTTTCCACAGTTTCCTTATGTTTTTGATTGTTGTTTGAGGAACACCTGTCAACTTTGGGATTTGTAAACTCATATTCCCTTTTCTATAAGTGACATTGTCTCTTCTAAATTATTTTTGGTATAGTTTCTATAACCAATTTTGGCCTTGCAGGAATTAACCTAAATAGACATTGGTGAAACATTTCAAACTTTTAAGCATACAAAATGGGAGAACAAATGTTTACCATAACACTATGACATAACCTAAAACATATTTTCACCAATATGTCATGCCAAATTTACGTTTTTTAAATGAACCAAATGAATTCACACAATTGGCCAACACCTACTTCTTATCTGGGGTTTAGTGTGGCATTTTTGCACTCGGTACTAGTTTTTTGGATCCATCAACACAAACAAAATGTCTGTGGGGAGGGAGTTTGAAAAAGTTGTTAAAATATCTCGATTTAAACGAATAGTAAACAAGCAAAATATGCAATTATTGTCCAAATATATCTGCAATTGATCTTCAAAACCCTTGGAAACACTTTAAAAACGATGATATACGTATTACGTCGAAGTTATATATGCGTCGAAGTTACATAAGATGACGATAATTGTACATATCTTGGACTCTGGATATTTTTTTTCTTAAAATAACTTCAATGCAATTAGGGCAATATTGACCAAGAAATTGAAAAAGTGTTGTGTCCATCGTAATTCAGAAGGTGAATTTTTTTGTGTGTGTTGATACAGCTCATGTAGAGAAGTTTGTCACCCCAGTGAAGTTCACCAGTTGTATTTTATGAAGATATTAAAACTTCTTTACTAATACCTTGAGGATTACACGAAAATTAAGTTCCCCCCCATCTGTGTCCTCAACAGAACAATGTCAATTGAAAAACACGTACAGAAATAAGGATAGGTGTAGTACTGCTCAGCCAGTGAATTTCGTCACCCCAGTGAAGTTCGTCACCTGCATTTTATGGCAATATTAAAGAGTTTTTACTATGAACTTTCAGCACATGTATACCTTGTTGCTGAAAGTAGCTATTCCATTTATTTAAATATGAATATTGCCTATCCTTGAGCATTTTTACGGCAGGTGACGAACTTCACTAGGGTGACGAAATTCACTGGCTGAGCAGTAGTCACTATCACTGAAAACTAGGAAGCCACTATCATTTTCGTCCTCTATCAAATGATGCTAAATCACATATACCTTCTAATTAAATATTGCAAAATAGTTGCCAAGTCAGTGCTGTCTCCATCTGACAGAGAATCTCGAGGGGACTGCTCATCACCTCCATCATCCATTCTTGATCGGTTACCTCCCATACAGTAGATCAACTGTTTGCATGGCACGGGATAAGCCGGAGAAAACTAAAAGGAACCACTGAATGCTGACTGACCCTGCAGATTTAATTAATGTCTCTTGCAAATTTACTACTGTTAAGCAACAATCAGCGTGACAACAATTACTTTGCAGATACTTTAACGTCACAAAGTCAAGGTTTATTTACATGGTAAATAACATAACTGGACTTTTCCCAAACACATAGATTTACCCGTCAATATGTTCACCGTAAATATTAAGTAATCTTGTGACACCTCCACTGTTTCAGCTTGAAATGTTCAGGGGCGGATTTCACGAAAGGTCTTAGCCCGGTCTCAGGCTCAAACTTGAGACTTTTGTCTCAAATTATTGAAACATTTTACTTGAGCCCATGGGCTCAGCCTTAATGGATTTCACAAAAGGTCTCAGTCTCAGCTTTGGCTGAGCCACTGGCTCAAATGTTGAGACTGGTTGAAAGCGGGCTTAAGTTTTGTAAACAAAGGCTCAAATATGGCCACCATAATTCTTTCTTCACTTCAAAATTTGAAATGGCTGAAAATAGGGTACAAGTATTTAAAACAACCCCCTGAAGTAGTCTTTGGGTGTTTTTACATGTTTACAAGGTTTCCCATTGCAAAATGGTATTTAACCAGAGATATTATGTGTCAAACAAAGAACATATATGCCATCAGTAGAATATTTTGACTACAAAAAATGGTCACATGACACAGAAAACCACTGTGGTTATTTGATAAGCTTGGTCTCAACTGAGACCCCTTCTGTGAAAACCATTTGAGACAAAGACTTAGCTGAGCCAAAAGGCTCAGATTTGAGCCAGTGGCTCAGCCTGAGACTGGGCTAAGTCTGAGACCTTTCATGAAATCCGCCCCTGGTTCACTCATACAGCGATGGGAGTTTATGTATTTCATGCAAAAATTATCGCAATATGTCACAAACCTGAACAAATGATATTATTTCTTTCAAACATTCAAAGTTTTTGCCATGGATTGTCTGAATTTTACATATAGTGAATTTGCATGTATCATATATATATCAACCAATAACTAATTAATAATTTCACAGAATTTTAAACATCAAAAGAACAAAAGGTAAAATTAAGGGGTTTTCAGTATTTTTCAAACTTGTCAAATGCCTCTCACTTACAGTTTGGGATCTTCATATATCCTGTCAGATGAAGGTTTGACAACTGGTTGGTTGTTTTGCATTAAAATTTAATACCTTCTGGGTCTTCATTTATTTTAAAATATCAAAAACAAAGGTATAATAAATTTCTTGCAACATGCTGGAGCTAGATGTTTAAGAACACTCTTTGCAAAACCTCTGCAAATATTAATTCATCATTTATTTGTCCAAATGGGGCCTAAAACAACAAACTTCCTAATTGACAAATTTAAACTTGTCATTTTCTAGTTGGACAAATTAACTGACAAACTTATGACAAGAAAATAACGCGATAGATCAATTAATTTGTCATTTTAGGCATCTGTTATTGGTGAAATTTTTATGAAATTAATTTTAAGTGCACTAATTTTCTTGTCATAAGTTTTCCATTAATATCACCTCTAAGTTATCAACATTTGACTATCATTTAACAAAAAAAATGGCATTTGAATTTGACATTTAGAAAACTTGTTGTTTTAGGCAACATATTGACAAATTAATAATTTTCAGTGTGATAAAGATGCACCTATATATAATGCGACTCAATTCTGCAAATGTTTGACTCATGTCTTAGAAGCATTTTAAAATCAGTCTCAAGAGATTTGAAATCAGGTTAACACAAAAATAAAATCTTTTTTTCAAATATATGTAGACTTTGCAAACTGTATAATATTCTAATATATATAATATTCTATTAAATTCAATATAAAAATCTACAATATGAATTGAGATAAATGTTGAGATTTTTGTAAACAATTCTTTTTAGAAACAAAATTGGAAGCTATTGAACTCATGAAGAACTGAAAATAATATTTTCATTAGAAAGCAACCTAAAAAGATATTAAATTTGACCTCTGACCGCAAATAAGATTTTAAAATATTTTATTTAACAAAGCAAAATATACATACATAGAACAATGACATACTCAAGTATAATTTCATACATACAATACAATGTAAAACAGTTAAGTCTTGGACAAAAAATTTCAAATATGAAGGCTCAAACAAAGAGCATTCAGTAAAAACCAGCGGTCTATATTGTTCAAATTTTCATTTTTAACTGTTTTCGTTCCAGCTGATAGGTATAGCAGTTAAACTACAATAGCAAAATAACTGACTTATGTTTGATTCTAACTTTATCTTAAAGTTATTCCTTTTTAGCATACAACTATGGTCATCTAATATATCTAAAAATTTAAGATTTTACCCATTATTGTTCGGGAATTGTTTCATTGTGCATGATAAACCTTTTCCCAATTTTAATTTCCTTATTATAGTACATATTCATTTAGTATTTTGGAATTTGATACTGGTTCTATTCCATAGGCCTCATCCCGGCTTTGTAGTACTTGTTTGTAGAAGATAGCCACTAAGTAGTTGTAGAATAAGGCCACTAATATATAAGATAAACCTAGGTTTTTGTTCAACATGCACTCATTGATGGATAAAGTTTTCAAAAATAAAAGTTTACTATTTACGTTTTCACCATCAACAAGTCATTATTTCCAGCCACATTTGGCAGCAACATTCATTTTATGTACGTCCACCATCTTTAAACCCCCAACCTCTATTGAGCCTGTAATAGTGTCTTTTTTTATTTTTGGTGTCTTTTTTCTCCATAAGAAATTAATAAATATTTTATGTATTTTATCAAGTGTATCTTTTGGGACGTAACTTAGGCTCAATGAGAAAATTATTTTTGGCAAAACCAGTGATTTTATGAAACAAAAGGTCATCATTAAACTTCCAGAGTCAACGGCCCCATTTACAGCTTGCTATTAATACCCCATTCCAATTTTCATATGTTTTTGTCATCTACAGTTGAGTGAGTTTCCTGGAGGAGTGTAATTCCATAATGGGAGTTTTTTTAGCTATGTAAACAAATGATTATACCTAATTTTATCATGTAGGCCACAACAAGTGAACAAGCTAAGCTTAATCTTATCAATCATACCATTCATCTATATGGAGCCACATGTCCATTTTGATTTGATTATGTCCATTTTAATTGCATTAAAGTAAATTTTATATCTTGCCCAAGACTGAAATTATCAAGACCTGATTGACACAAACAACAGAATTACATACTAGTATTTTAGTCATAGCTATTTTTAGCATGTTCATGTCTGAAAAGGGTCATAACAAAATCAACAAAAGGGAGCACATCCCTTCTACACATGTATACACACATTGAACAATATAATACAATGAATATAAATACCTATACAATAAAATTATATTGTATAAAATTTCATATAACAAGACATTGTATTATACCAATGTATTACTGTATCATTTTTGAGAAACATAAATATCTGGTACTATCTACTAATTCTTCATATGCTGGATTCACAATATGCATATTCAGCCTTCCTAATTCAAAGATTAGCAATGTTTCTAATTCATTTATCCTAATTTCAAAATATATAGGGAGATATGTACACATTGCATCACATAACCATGTAAGATAAACATTTCGTTGATCTTAAATTGTATGCCCCCATTAAATTAGGTCATTTACTCAGATTATCTATTAGTCCTTCATAAGGTTTACAGATCTAGAACTCTTGTTTCCCATTACTGTAAAGAACCTGCATATGCCAACACTTTCATTCACAGTCTAGCAGGCAGAATAGCCATGCTTACAATTAATGTATTTTAATTTTAAAAGTAGGAGATAACCATAAATTGCACCATCTAAAAAAGTAATATAAACATACCGGCAATATTAAACTGTATGCTCACAATTAAGTTTAATATTGCTAAGTAATGCAAAAGTAATATTTTTGAGACATTATTATGTTCATTAGTAACGTTTTTCTAATATTTGTCATTAAGTGTTTAATAAAATAGTATACACAAAATGTTTTGAAAACTTTCTATTATAAATGGATTTTGTACCCATCATTTTTAACCTTCACCAAACGTTTCCTTTCAAACGTTTGCAAAACTCAAAAATGTTTACTGGACTTCAGTATATTTTATGAGAAAAATTACCTGCTTACATTGTCTTATTTTCCTTGCACAACCAACTATGAGAACAAAATCATTGAGGATTCACTTATTCTGGAGATGGTGACAATTCCTTATTTAAATTATTTCAACTACATCCTCTTGAAGAACATATTTATTTACAAAAGTAGAATTCCTATGCAATTCATGGCCTATTGTCCTTATCTACAACAATGTTGTCCCCCTTCTTTTTGCAACTGTATTATTACTCTGGTTTGATCATGTTTTATCTCTCGCTCCCACTTCCAATATACTTTCAATATTACCTTTTATTTATCCAGGATTCTTTCCTTTAATTTTATGACCGGAGTCCCTTTCATTGGCTCAAGCTTTTGTAAAACATCTGAATACTCCTTCAAGCTAGCTTTTGTCTATATCCTGTCAAATAGCAGTTCAGCTGAGGACTCACATGTCACAGTTTGAGGAGTTGACCTGTATTGAATTTATTCAATTAATTTTCCAATTTTTCTTTTCCACATAAAAAAACCTTATAGCCTCCAATAAACTCTTATTTTAACACTCCATAACGGTGTACCTGTAAAGTGTTCAATACCATATCCCAAGAGGTAGGACCTGAATCCTCTGGGGAAGACTTTTCAGTGATTTGGACGTCCACATCTGCTAAATATTCTTCTGGAATTTTTATTACTTTAGTATTGGATTGTTCACAAATCCTCTCTGTTTGAAAGAATTGATGAAGATAGTCAACCACCACAAATATGTGTTGACCAGGGGCGGTTTTCACGAACACGGATCAGTAAAGATCAGATCAAATTTGAGCAAAAATGATAAATTTTTGATCGGATTTTTGGATCAACAAAGATTGATATTCACGAAACATTTGATCTGATTTTTCTATGTACTTTGTTGGATTAACTTTCTGATCAAGGTGGATCTTTTAATCAGGCACTACAGAGAAACTAATGATTCCATGACTAACACTGGAATTTTCAGTGCATTGTTCAATGATCACTTGTTCCCTCTCTGGCCAGATATTATTCGTTATAACTTTGGTGCATTTGGATTGTACTGTAATACTGTTTTCATCCATAAATTTTTTAACAAATCCAAAAATTGATCTATAAATAAAACTTTGGCAGATTATTAATGATACAGCCAGGATTTACAAAGATTCTTAAACTCATACTTAAACTCAGACACATAATCTCAGTTTTTGTCACATATGAGATTATGCTAAAATTTGTATTTTTAAAAGTAATCTCACGTGAGACAAAAAATCAACCTCTGAGTTTATGCTTAAACTCAAGCCTAAACTTAAGTTTGTGAACAGCATAGTCTATGATTTTTTGACATTGTTTGTAAATATACACACATGGAGAACATGTAGACACTATACAGGTACAGTTAAACAATTGTATGTATCCTAATGTGCAAATAAATTACCCCTTTTGGTTAACATGTCTGTGAACTATTATTGCAAGTAGAATTACTTCTTTTGTTTATATAAATCTAACATATATTTCAGAAAAACAAACTACTGAAAAACAAACTGCTCTAAAAAATGTTCATGTCATTTTGCTGACACAAATACAAAAAGGAGAAATGTTTATTTTCCCCCTGGTAAAATATGTTTTTGTTTACTGTCCTTGACACAGCTACAGATCACACCTACCCAGTGCACTTTGCATGTATTGACTTTTGTCATATTCAAGGTTTGCATATTATGTGTTTCTTGGATAGTTTTCAAAACAATGTGGATATTTTGCAAGGGAAATATATATATATAGCTCTAAAACACAGTTGTTGAAACAATGGGGATATTTCTTAATGGTTATATATGCAGTAAAGTAATAAAATATATGTCACTAAAATACAGCTATTTCTAGTATTTTTGTGTGTAGAAAAAGAAAGACACATTGCTCTAAAACATTTGTGAAAACAATGGATGTATTTTACACTGGGTATCTGGAGAAAAAAACAACAAAAGAGAAACTGTTGCCCAAGATTTGGGAAACAATATTTCAGTGCTTAATATTATTTATAGCACTGTTATTTTGTTTTGCTTCTGAAGGGTAAATCTGAAATTTAATATGTACTTTGTAATGTGGTCTAAGAGAATTTATTGAAAACAATGGATAAATACATCACTAGAGTGTTTAAAGAGACAAAATAATTTGTGAGCAGTGATGCATTCAGTATAGTACAGTTTGAACCTCTATTATATGAACAGGTTGGAAGTGAGATTTTTGTTCAGATAATGGAAGGCTCATAAAGTAAGAGGAATTTTAACCTAAAACAATAAGAAACTACAAATTGGGAGAGTAGTAATGACTACAAAAACAGATCAAATACTTGATCTTCTCAGCTCAAGTGATCCCTGCTTTGTGAAGAGCTATTTGATCCACTGGCTCACTTGAAACGTTTTTCTCAAGTTTGATCTGATCTTGATCTGATCTTAATCCTTGTTAGTGAATACCGCCCCTGATATAAGTAATACTGAGAATCAATAGCAAGAACCTGCCATGACTGATTCAGAAATCTGGTTAATTCTATAGGTTCCTGTGACATGTCTAAACTACCGATTTAACACCCACGACAGCAGCGACACACTGCCTTTGCTTCTTTTTAACATTGTTTTTCCCTGTTTTTTTTTGTTACCTTACCATTTCCATCAGACAGAGGTCTCTCACAGAGAGGACATGCTATTTTATGACATATTTATCTCTCTTTTTATCCAAAGGACAACATATCAGTGTGCAAATTAGCAAATAATTTTTATGTATAATGCATGTTTCTAACAAGCCCTTACTTTAAGGCACTCCTTTTATACAAAGGATTATTTACAATGTTTTACTTCCTAATAATTACTATAATTTTCATATTCTTTCACTTTATGGGACACATACAGCGCATGCTTAGTTTACAGAATGAGATCAGGCCTGTGTGAAGCATTGATAATTAACGCTAAGATCATATTTCTTTTGAACAGAAAATCTATTTCTTGTTGCATGAAGAAACAAATAGTGGACCAAATATTTGGTCCTAAATAAGGAAGCCATAAATTTGAACAGGGTACTTGTTTCTATCAGATACTAAATGGTTTTTATATGTAATAGGCCCACCTCCTGGTCAGTTTTTCAGCCTTTTAAAGATTGTCCTATGCCCTCGATAAGACAAACTCTGCACCAACTTACTTTGACAAATGATCAATGTTACTTACACAATTAAGTAGATAATTCCCCAGTGGCATATCGTGGTTTTTTCACACCCATACATTTGTACATTTCTTGTTTCACATTTTATCCATGCTACATTAATATGTCTGCCCAAAGCACTGTGATATATAGAAGTGGCTTCTAAATCCACAGACTGGGAAGGTAGCACATTAGGTGCTACCTTATTCAGTGGCTGCACTGAATAACTTGTTTGATACCCTCATCTAACCCTGCTCACGCCTTTTTCTTACAAATCCCTCCTTGCCCCACTTTAAAATTTGATCCCAAGGAGGCAAGTCGCCATTTTAATAATTTTTTTATTACGATGACTTTATATTTCATGTGGTTATTTACATGGATTCTACAACGATTTTATAAAGTTTTTAATATGTGTACTTGGACTTGATTGTTAAAAACGTACCTGTGGACACTCTGACTCAGGACGAATGCTTTAAGAAAAGGAGTTTATGCTTTGAGTTGTGCTTGAATTGCTCTATGTGTTGAGCGCTCATTGCGGGCTGTATTTCATTTTTTGATTCGTTTGGGGCCATTTTGACCTCTTTTGTCATCCAAATCTACATAACAGCAGCTCAAACATTATCCAAGCAGCATTCTGTGCTTTATAATTACAAATATACAGAATGGTGAAAACCTTTCACTGTAACAAATGTGGGAGTCATCACCCCAGACCAATCAACAGAAATCATACATTGGGCTCCAAGAACAAACCTGTGAACAATACAAATGCCCAAATTTTAAGTGAACTAAAAAGTTTAAGTGGCAGAAACTTGGGGATTCAGAAACAATTTGGTCTCAAAAATCTTATTGCATGACAATAAAATCATGTCCTCAGTGGCAGTTCAAAATCTAGGGCCACTTATGATAGTTTAAAAATTAGTCAATGGTTGTCTGGTTTTGCCACTATCATTAGGGAGAAAGTTGCTTTACTTATAAAAAATGCTTGAATATCTTGCTGAGATCATGGAGGATTCTCATGATATTGGTTGGTCCTTAGTAAAGTGGGGGCCATGCAGTCCTCTTATGTAAGATGGAGGAGAACCATGTTGACTGGCAGGATACACACAAAACAGAATTCAGCGAACATATGCTCATAAGTCATCCTCTCGCACTTTAGGCTGTCAACAAAGCAAAAGGCCTCAGGCTAAAGATTCCATTCCCTGTAGGTACTTTCAAAGAAACTTGTGTCTACACAAATTAGACCATGAGACAAATGGTTGCACATATTTGCATATCTGTAGTTCATATCTGTCTCAGGGTAAAACTGCCTCACATTCAACTCAAAATTGTCACAGGTCAAAAGCGAGTAAAGCACTGCAGAGATGCAACACACAAAATTATAGAAAACCTGATAAAAATTAGATTTACTCAAGAGTCTTCATAAATTCTCAAACAATGATTGAAGAAAGCACCAATTGGAAAGCTAATTGGGTCAGAATGCAAGGTAAATCTTATGTCTGGGTAGTAAAAAAAACATAATTTCTGTGATAAAATCCAAACCAGTACCAAAACACATAAAGTGTATGTCAATCACAAAGTTCCGGCATGTGTATCCAATGGCCAATAATTCACACTCCTATTGTGTCTTAAAATTCTGAATACAACACAATAGATTTGATCTGTTTAACACCAATATTGACGGTATTGATCAAGTTCATGAATGTGACAAAATACAAATTCTAATGGGAATTTGTTGTGTAAACACAGAAATGGCAAGTAAACCAGTAAAATAAATGTCCAAAAATGAACAAAAACGTTATTAAATACAAATCTGTGTCAATAAATGATGGTTTAGAAATGTTCAAACCAGTTGAAGGTGAGTGTCACAGTGATTTGCAAAAATAAAAATAATATGATTGACCAAAAATATCGATGTACATGTTCTCCTGCCGTCGATTCTGGCATCGACAAGTATGATCTGGATCTTAGATTCAGGCCTTGTCATAGGCAGAAAGTGGATAATGCCAAACATTGTGATACTGTTAAAGAATCGAATTGTCAGAGTGAAGAAAATTTGGTTTTATTTCTCTAGGTGACTTAGTTCTCCCTGATACAAACGTTCCAAAAATTTCAGCTGGAAAGATATTTGATATACATAGCAAAATAAAAGCTTGTGGTACCCATAACTATCTAACTATCTAACTAGATCCAGATACAGTCCCAATAAAACCAGATGTATGGCAACATTATGTGACTAGTTACTGGGACTCACAGTTAATTTTTGTCATTAGATATGGCTTCCCCCTGATGTTGACTATAATAACCCCCTGCAAAGTGTAGATAAATCATACCTGGGGAATTTTTCATGAAAATGACATACAAGCCTATTTGGTTGAAGAAATGACATTTGGGGCAATTTTGGGCTCATTTTCTGACTCCCCTGTTGTAAATTTATAAATTTCACCCTTTTTAATACGAGATAAGCCTGGTGTAACTCATAGGAGGGTCATAGTAGACCTTATTTTCTCCCATGGATATTCAATTAATGTAGGAGTCCAATGAGACACTTAGCGAGGCACACCTTTCTAGGGAATGGTGGCCATCTCTACAAAATAGACCTTAGTAGAGCCTTCAGACATGTAAAGCTCGACCCAAAAGATTATAACTTGTTGGTCCAAACACTAAATAGCCTATACATTGACAGAGGCCTGTCATTTGTCTTCAGGCATGGCTTGGCCCTGTTTCAGCTGTCCACTTTATAATGGCTCAAAAGGGCCACTGTGACACTAATTATATTAACATCATAGGTCACTCCCTAGGCAGTCAATCCAACTCCTCTTTCCAAACCTTAAGAAGTCTCTTCATAGAACTTGGTTTTGGCATTAGTGAACAGAAAGTCCTAAAGCCTGCCGCCAGGGGTACATGTCAAGGAGTAGATAGAGACACCATACGCTTGACAGTTTCTATTCTCCGTGAGAAATCTGCTGCAATCCTGTCCAAATATAAAAGAATAGGCTAATAGGAAATCATGTCCCAGATAGCAAGACGCTAGTGGGCCACCGTTGGCTATGGGTGGCAAAATATAGCTTGTGGGCCACCACTGAGCCACTGGTGGCCCACTGACTGCATTTTTTTTTCAAAATTTTAAAGCATTATAAACAACTTCAAAAGCAACCTCAAATACTGTTTTCTGACATATTATTTAACAATATTCAATCTTAAAAACATATTATTTCAAAATATAAATACATTGCGTGGCCCACAGTTGGCCCACCAACTACCAGAGTCAGTGGCTGTAGCTCAGGTACCAGCCTACACCCACTGGTGTAAAATCCTGGGAAAAATTAGATAAAATGTGTGTTTTCTTTCACTTAACATAAGTTAATGTCATTTTTTAACAAACTTATTCTGTATTCCTTCATTTTGCTCAGTCAGTCTTTTCTCCACTTTATTACTTTACATATTACTTGCTTATATATTTGCCACAGGTGGTCCATCAATGGTCCACCCACTACATAAGTAGTACATGACCCATGATGGGCAGCCAGTGGGCCACTGGTGGCACATATATATATATTTTTAGTGAAGGTTAAAGAAAGATATTTTCATTTTTTCCTTTTGATATTAATTTGTTTTTTGATGAAACCTAAAACTATCGCAGAATTTGTTTTTGTCTGACACATGCAACTATCATCTGTAAGAGCTATACTTAGTTGGTGGACCAATGGTGGTCCTCTGGTGGCTACACCTCAAGCTCTGCTGAACGGCATTTGTTTTGACAGATCTTGAAGAGAGGCTGTCTTGGCTTAAATTCATTTGTTTCAAGTGAATTACTTTCCAAAAGTAGCTGTTCTGAATTTTATTACATGAAAAAATTGTAAGATTTGCCACTGGTGGTTCATCAGTGGTCCACCTTCTGCCTGCATGGTACACATACTGTTGGCCCACCGGTGGCCCACAGACGGCAAAGTAATTGGATACTTTATGTATGTGTGTGTATATCACTGAGACACCAACATTTTAAAATAACAGATGTCACATCTCTGCCTTAATATATATTTCTTTTCTTCCCATTCTTGGGCCACAAATTTCTTCCAAGATTTACCACTGGCAGCCCACCAACTATATCAGTGGTATATAAGCTATGATCGATGGGCCACTGATGGGAATTTTCTAATTTCCACCCGGATTTTAGATCTAATCAATAAAATCATCTGATAATTACACAGAAAAGTTAACAGAAGTGAAAGTTTCCCCTGTAAACAAACCATAAAACATGTACAGGAGAAAAATATGATAGTCAATCAAAACCCTATTAATTGGGGTTGAGGTGTAGCCACCACTGGACGACCCTTGGTCCACTGGCTGCAATACGTATGTGTCCGATAAAATATAAAGTCTCTTAAGTTGAAAGGAATAATTACACTTGAAACATATTCCAATTAGTGGCTGAATTACCCTTGAAATATATTCCAATCAGTGGCCGAATTACCCATGCCAACGCTGGCCCAATGAAGGCTTGCCAACCAAAACTCAGGCTGCCAAGGTTGGGCCAACGGTGGGCCAATGGTGGCTTTTTATTCAAGATGGCGGCGAGCAATAATAGGGGATATTGAGACACTTAGTAAAAAATTATTTATTATGGTATGTCTAAAAATCATATTTCAGTGGGCCCACAATTTTTAACTAACTATTTAACAATTTTAGAGATAAAAATAACATTCTCATTAGAAATTCACAGTAAGAAAAGTTGTTTCTGAACATTATAATTTTATTATTTGACTATGGAACATATCATCCTAAGATACGGTTCCACCATTGTTTATGTTTGGTCATGTGACTTATCAGGGATTCCCTTAACTAAAATCCACCCACAATCTGTCAATTATTTGCTTTCTGTTAAACAATGGCCACATAACTTCATGCTGCAATCTGATTGGCTGATGCTATATTATAGCGGTAGTAAAATTTTACCAGTGGCTTGCCAATGTCAGACCGACACATCCACCGGCCAAAAAGCCAGTGGGCCACTGATGGGCCACTAGTAAACCTTATTGTTGGCTGCCAACAGTGGACCACTGTCTATCAGCTGGTCACGCCACCAGAGAATCACCACTGTTGGCACTCAACAGTGGGCCACTGATGGGCCACCAGTAAACCTTATTGTTGGCTGCCAACAGTGGGCCACTGTCTATCAGCTGGTCACGCCACCAGAGAACCACCATTGATGGCACCCAACAGTGGGCCACTGGTGGACCACCAGTCAACCTTGTCGGCTACTGAAGGTGGGCCACTGGTGGGCCAATAGAAAAGCTTATCATTGGCTGCCGACAGTGGGCCACTGAAGGTCCATCAGAAAACCGTATTGTCGGCTACCAACGGTGGACCACTGCCTATCATCCGGTCACGCCAATGGCTGGCCACCGCCTGCAGCCAACGTTGGACCGACAGCTATGCCGCCAGTGGGCCAGCGGTGGCCCTACAGAGTCTTGCTATCTGGGGTATGAAAAAAGACCTGTATTAGCTTCTGGGTAGATTATTTTACATCACAAAATCTATCAGGCTATCAAGGCCATTCCTTAATCAAATGTTAGACCTACTAAGAGCTTTAGATAAAGCGAACAAAATTTTACTCGCATTAGATTTCCACAGGGACTTAAAACTGGTTTCTAGAATTTATTCTAAAGTTCAATGGTAAGACGAACTTGAACTAGACGCCTCCTTACACGGATACGGGGCTGGAAGGAGCCATTAAGTTTATGCAATAGTCATTCCCTTTGGCTACAATGATATGTCCATTGTGCATCTAGAGATGTAAACATACTGGTGGCTATAAGGACCTGGGGACTCTGATGGTATGGCAAAGCAATATATATATTCGGTGAGAACCAAGCTACAGTGTCTGTCTTAAATACAGGTAAAACCAAAGATTTAACACTTGCTGTCATAGCCGTAACATAGTTATGGAAGCAGCCCAATATGACATATTCCTTAAAACTCTACATATTATGGGCTCTATTAACAATGTAACTGACAGTCTATCTAGGTAGTAGTAGTACTATTTGAGTCAATCGAACGACATAAGTCGTAAAAATTGATCTCAAGTGATCGGAAAATTATCTAGATCACTATTGATAGGTTATTGCCTCACTTATTTGAAACTGAGATCACTATTTTGATAGGTTAGCAATACTGGGAGAAGGAGCTACAGGGTTTTTTCGCTGATGGTGCATACTTATATATAACATAATCTAGATCTCACGGAAGAACAGGTAGGGTGATGCTGATGCTGCAAACCTCCAATATGCTGTAATAACTCCAATATATAACTCCAATATAACAAGGAATATTGCTGGAAAATATAAATTTGGACACCTTGTTAAGTTAAACTCATTCCTTGCTCTAACTACAACATGGCTGGTACTATTACACTCTGGGATTTGTATCTTCAAGTGAAGAATTTCCAACTGAAGAAACCAGCTGACTTTATGATGTTAGTTTTAAAAGACTTTCCAATAACCTGTCCTGGAAGATTTGGAATTTCTGCCTATTATATGGCACTGTTTTATTGGCATTATCCCTTTCATTTTTTCTCTCTGCTATCAGCCTCTTTCCAGATATGTACACATCAAATATCTGGCACCTATCGACAGTGGTAGAATAAGATGAATACTTTTTCACCTATGGCCAGGTTCTACACTGAACAAGCCCAGGACATGATAAGAAGAATAGAAGGGGGAGGCGATGAAGTTGGAGATGCATGAGACATTTACTTTAATGCTACCTAATGTGCATACAAATATGTAATAAAATATGTAAATCGTATTGTGAACTCTTTTTTTTCCAGGTCATATAAACAGATTTCTTGTAGCAGTCATAGATGTACAATATGTCATAATCTTTGGAAATTTTTGCATCATCATCAATAATATGATGTTAATTGGCCCATATGGTCTTCAGAAGCTGACACATCATCAGTAATATGTAAACCAAAATTACATATGTATGCAAACATGAATTGCTTCATCATCACTAAATATTCTTATAAATAAACCTCCACATCATCTTAAGAATTTAACAATATTCTGTGATTTTTAAAATGGAATTCAAATGTCCATACTGTCAGTGTAATATGCTTAATGCATGTTTGTTGAAAATTCACTTGAAGATGTGCAATAAGTTCATATCTCAGAGGAAAACTTCTAAACAGAAATTTCAATGTGAATATTGTCAATGTGGTATGCTTAACCAATATTTGTTGAACTGTCATATGAAGATATGTGCTAAGAACAAGGATAATTTACAGAAATGTAACATATGTGATAAGGAATTCCACTCATCTCAGCTGTTATTTCAACATTACAGAAACTGTGGGAAGTTTATGTGCTTTCAATGTGACTATCCATTTATTAGTACCAAAGCTCTGAATTCTCATATTCAACATCGTCATAGGACCGAGGGGAATGCGAGGACAGAAGACAATGCAGTTAATAAAGTTTACAAATGCTCCATTTGTAAATTCATATGTCAAAACAGGAGGGAACTGTACAGTCATCGTATGTCTCAGCATGGTGGAAATGACGTATATGAAATTCCACCATATATGGAAGATCTGAATAATCCAGAACTTCAGGCTGAGTATGCTATCAACAGACGCCATATTCTAGCAGGAGATGAAGACTCTGATCTGAAGAAGGTCTACAACTTCCCATCCAATAATCTGCACAGAGGATTCAACAAGATTAGAGGGCATTTGAAACAAATATATAACGACCAAGAAAATGCTTTTAGAATAAAAAAAATTTTCATTTGGTATGATACTACAGAATACAGAAACTGGTAAATATAGGTATTATATTCCATATTTTAATAATAAGATCTTACATTTTCCATTTACTATATCTAATAGGAACAGTATTAGATTTCTTATGTTTAAACTTGCAAAATTAGACATTATAGAGCAGGCTAGAGCTGTGAGGCCTTCAACTGCCTGGACATTAGCCTTTATTACAAATATTCAATATGTAGTTTTCAAGACAGAATTCCCATTTGGACAGACAGATAATTTTCCCTCATATCTTAAAAGGAATCCTTATATCATTTCCTTTTACATTAATAGAGTTACTCGCAAGCCCTATCAAGATAATTTGTGCTTTTTTAGATGTTTACATTATCATTTTAAAGATAAACAAAGTGATACATTATTACAATACCTTAATCAATGGAAAAGATATAACAATTGCTCAGAAATTTCAAGGAATTCCATTGCATATTTTAAAGGTGTCACCATAGAAGACATGAACAAGCTGGAACAATGCTTTAATGTAAAGATAATTATTGTATCTATGAATTCATCTAGTTCTGTAAATTTGCTGTACGATTTCTTAATGAAAGTGAAAAAATAATGTATTTAAACAATTATGAAAATCATCTGAGTTACATAACAAATTATTCCAAGGTAGCCAACAAATTTCAATGTGAGAAATGTAACAAAATGTTTAATAGATATTGGAATCTTAAAAGACATTATCAAAATTGCTATGAAAGAACTAAATACATATTTCCTGGAGGCTTTCATAAACATCAAGAGACAATTTTCGATAAATTAGAATCCTTAACTATATATGTACCTGAATCTGACAGATATTACTCAACTTTTATTGCATGGGATATGGAGGCTGTATTAATGAAGACAACTACCACATGCACTGATCAAATGAATTTTTTGTCCAAACACATTCCAGTAAGCGTTAGCATTTCCTCAAATGTTGAAGGGTTTTGTGAACCAAAGTGTTTTGTAGATACATCTTCAAATAACCTTATCTCTAGTATGATGACCTATCTCATTGAAATAAGCTCCTCCAATTTAAGTAGACTAAAACTGAAATACGACTATGTATTTCAAGATCTGGATGACCTTCTTTCAAAATATACAGTGGATCCAGAAAGTGATACAGATTTTTCAGACACCTCCTCCACAGATTCCACTAACAAAGAATCATTAAGTTCTAACACGAAAACTCATTTTTTTAATAAGATTCTGGATCTTCAGAAGAAAGTTGAGATATATCTTTCCCAAATCCCAGTTGTAGGGTTTAATTCTGGTAAATATGACATAAACTTAATTAAGGAAGAGATTATGTTATACATAGCCAGAAATTACCCAGAAAAAGATATTCATACAATTAAAAAAGGAAACTCTTACCTGACAATTGCTATCCCTCAGTTGAAATTTTTGGACATATCTAATTATCTTGCTGCTGGGAGTTCTTATAGTCAATTTTTGAAGGCTTATGGTTGTGATATACCCAAAGGTATTTTTCCTTATGAGTGGTTTGATTCTTTTGACAAACTAGATCACACCTCACTACCTGATATGCAGGATTTTTATTCTACCCTCTCTGATACCAATCCCCTGAAGTCTGAGGCTGAATATCTTGAATTGAAAGAAATATGGAGTACTCAAGGAATGCAAACTTTTAAGGACTACCTGGTTTACTACAGTAACCTAGATACAGGTCCTTTTGTTACTGCACTCTCTTCTTTTGTAACAATTTACACAGAGCAAAAAAATGATATTTTTAAAGATTATGTGACCTTACCAGGAGTAGCAAGGAAGCTTCTGTATGCATCCACAGATTCTAATTTTTCTTTGATTAACCAACAAAATGCTGATTTATATTATACTTATAGGAAAATATTGTGGGTGGTCCTAGCATAATATTTTCTCGTTATCATGAAAAAGGGGTTTCTAACATTAAGAAAATAGAAGGTAATAAATGTCAGCCTATAGTTGGGTATGATTACAATGGACTATACTCCTATGCTATTAAACAGAATATGCCTACAGGTGTATACATAAGAAGACATCCAGACAATAACTTCAGACCAGAAATTTCTGAGAAATATATGGATTCATATGTATGGATGGATTATATTATGGTCAAAGAAAATATCAAAATTTTGCATAAATTAAATAATTCCAAAGAAATTAGAATTGGAAATTTTCTAGTTGATGGTTACGCACCAACTACAAAGACTGTTTACGAATTTCAGGGTTGTTATTATCATTACTGTCGGGATGGTTGTCCCATTGTTAAGAAGATTAAGTCTTCCCATTGGCTTAAAAAAATTAAGAAAACTCAAATCAAAGATATCAGAAAAAAGGATTTCATTCTCTCCATGGGTTATAAATATGTATCTATTCAACAATGCAACTTCAACAAAGCAGTAAAGTCACTCTGCACTGAGTATTATGACCATTATTTGCCTACGTATTACACTAAGAACAAAGGTTCACTATCTGAAAATAAAATTAAATCGGACATTGTTAATGGATAATTATTTGGTGTAGTTGAGGTTGATATATCTGTAAAAGAGGAATTTAAAGAATTTTTTTCAGAATTTCCTCCTTTTTTGCACCTGTCAAGTGTCAATGTCAGACATGGGTGAACACATGACTGAAAATTGTAGTCAGAATGACATTATATTCGACTACAAGAAACTTCTCATTAGTGGAACCTCAGGGTCAAAGATGTTACTTTCAACTCCACTCTTGCAGTGGTACCTGAAGAATAATTGTGAAATTACCAAAATTTATCAGATAATAGAATATCAACCAAAACTAGCTTTCAGATCCTTTATCGAAACAGTGACCAAATATCGACTGGAGGGGGATCGAGATCCTGACAAAGCAATCATTGGGGAAACCTATAAGTTGGTTAGTAATAGCTCCTATGGATCTCTGCTCATGGATAAGTCCAAGCATTCTAATGTGAAATATTTAATGGATAAATCTAAGGTTTGTAAATTCATCAATTCACCTGTCTTCAAAAATATGAATAAATTAGGACAGGATTTATATGAACTAGAGACATATAAAACTCAAATATCTGTAGACACTCCCATTCAAATTGGATTTTTTATTTTGCAATATGCAAAGTTAAGAATGTTGGAATTTTATTATGATTGCCTAAACAGTTATCTTAAAAAAATTCATTTGAACTCAGACAAACAGACACAGATAGCATATACATGGCTATAAATCAACCAGATCTTGATCAATGTATATCCGAAAAAAATAAGAATAGATATCAGAATGAAATTTTTAACTCCTGTTCGGATGACTTTTCTCCTCCTTGGTTTCCTAGGAGATGTTGCCCCCATCATATTGCATTAGACTGCTGCAGGGTTGGGATTTTTAAGAAAGAGTTTGAAGGATGTCAGATGATTTCCTTATGTTCTAAGTCCTACATCATTCAAGATTCTGAAGGGAAACAAAAGATATCTTGCAAAGGAATTTCTAAAAAACAATTGCTTGACCCTATGAATAAATTTCAACAGACGTTAAATGAGAAAGTAATTAATTCATCAACTAATGTAAGATTTCGATTAAGAGGAAGTAAAATATACACATATTCTCAAGAAAAAATTGGGTTTAACTACTTCTATTGTAAAAGAGTTGTTGAGAATAATGGTCTAAGTACAAGACCCTTAGATATGGTTCTATGTCCATGGGAGGAAGATGTGATTTTGGTTGAAAAAATTCAATCCTCTTTGTCCAATATTTTTTTGTTAAATTAAGATATGAGGAATACCATTTTATTCTCTTGAGCAATTTTACTTCTCTTTATTAGCCAAACACTATCAAAAGAATCAATTATGCGAACAGTTAGCTGTAGAAAAGGATTGTTTTAAAATAGCTGAGGTAATGAAACCGTATAAAGATGTATACATGGACTCAGAGATAAGAGAGCACATTATGAGATTTGCAGTACTTCAAAAATTTCTTCAGTGTCCTTTATTTAGAGAGGACTTAATGATCAATAAAAATAAACATCTTGTATATAAGCAACCAATTTTTAACAGCGAATAAACTGCCTTTTGGGGAGTTTCTACACCCTCTAAACTGGTTTCTGGTTTGAAACCATCTTCTTTAGCTGGTAACAATATAATGGGACAAATATTAAAAAAGTTGAAAAAGTTTGTAATTTTTGATTATTTTAAAATTGAAATCGGTAAAAATAAAAAAGGACTTCCCAAACTACTCTGCTTATACGACCTAAAGAAGGAAAAACAATCCGACCTCAATGAGTAATCTATCAGAATTTGAACTTGTAACGGCAAATCTCTCTCATTGAAAGGAAATGAGTGCATTAGTTTGCTTGCTTCTCAAAATTGAAATCGGGGTCAGACAGCATGCTTTAAAAAGTGAATGGTTTTTAGGTTATTGAAGTATGCTTTGCTAAATAAAATGTAAAAAATCTGAACTAATATTAATTTATTACATGCTATGTTAATTTCTTGAAAATATAAATATACAACTGTTATGTACAATTCTTCAATACACATATACATTTATTAAAATAAAAAAAAAATATACAAATGTCAGTTGACAATTTCACTGTGCAGTCTTTTCACAATATCTTCATTACATTCCAAGTTACTGCTGAAATTTGTTAATAATATATTGTAGTCTATCTTTCTGCAACTGTAGTAACTGTAGTAGAAGCAAAACAATCCACATGACTCTGTATATGGTGATTGTAACCTCTTTTTATTGTACTTGTGTGTAAATCCTTTACTGCTCAATAAATTATGTATTTCTTTCCCTGGCTTTTTTCCTAATGAATCGAAATATTCCATAATGCAGAACTATCCAATGACTTCCTTTCTTCTCAGAACTGTCCAGATTCACTACGATAATCGACGGTACTGGAAGATCTTGGGGTACTAGATCTATGGGATAAACCCCTATGAATATTTTATTGATTTCTTTGTCGCTTTTCATCATTTCAAAAACTTCTTCTGTATTCATGATCCCAGAGTCACATTTCTACTATGATCAATACTTAAGGTCTCAGGAAAACTTCCATAGATTATAATATTTATAGTTTCTGGCAAAGCCTTTGAAAATCTCATAGTTAACCTTGTATGACCTTTAATACCCTTACTCATAATATGACCTGAGAGGAAACTTTGAATGTCAAATAAAAACAAAGTATAGCCTTTGTCATATTCTAATAATTTTATAATAATCCCATTTTTCTTATTATAATCATTGTCCAATAAGGATAGGTAAGAGGTAACGAAGTCCCCTTTCTCAAAATTCGGAGTTAATGCTCTATTAGGTACAGGTTGTCCATCTACAGTCACCTCCAGGTAGTTAACGTTCATGTGTTTGAAATCAAAAGGATTTTTACTGTAATCTCCTGAATAACCTGCATTGGAGACCATTCCTATTATTAATTTACTTGGAACCATACCATGATAAATGTTTTCTGTCATAAAATTAAGGGAACCTTTAGCAACACTGAAACTCTTAATGTCACTTCTCCAAAAAGGATATATTGCAGGACTAATTTTTAAGGCCTCATCATGCGCCACTATCATCTTTGGGTTAAGAGAAATGTAACATACTTTCCATACCGCAGCAGTGATTACTAACTTGTAATTTTTAGTTCTTAATCTCATTAATCTGAACTCGTTTAAAGCCTGAAACAACTTAAGGTTTACAGAAACTCCATTTAGAATTGCTCTATTTTTGCCTTGACAAATATCAAGATATAGACATCCCTCAACATTGGCTGAATCGCCATCCTTAGTTGGTCTACCTCTTTCTGTGTATCCACTATTGCTTCCTATATATTGTAATTCATCCAAATGCCCTGCCTGGTCTTTAAAAAACATAGCCGCCTGCGCCTGAGATAATATCATATCATTATTGGATCCTAAAAGGAGGTCAATAAGTGCTTTGTAAGGATAATTAACACCCACATCCGGTGAGATAAGTTTCTGATTTAAAGATAAGTCAACTTGTCTGAAAATAGAATGTAAGGTAAAATTAACACGTGCTACTTCATCTGTATTAGGTGTGGGGTCTCCATCAAGAGTTCTTTCATCGCTAACCTTTTTCCCTTCTTCATCTGTGAGTACATATTTTATGTGTAATTTGCTTTTTCCTAAACTTATGTAATCTACAGAGGTTCCTGGTACATTGAATTCTATAACCCCTCCCTCAGTTATGGCTGCAATAGGATTGTAATCCACCCAGTATTCCTTGACAATGGACCTATCAGTGGGAGGTGGAGCAAATAAAGATAGTGACGTCTGGACTACATCCATATGGATCTGTAGTTAGTTAACTTTTTCTTAATTTTTTTTAGCTTCCTTCTTAGACTTTGTAACTGGCAATTTTTTTAAAATTTTTCCTTTTTTATTAACAACCTTTTTTTTTCTTCCTAGAGGTATCTTTACCTCCTATTTGATACTTTTATAGCTTTCCCTCTATTTATAATCATTTTGTCTCTAACCTCACTTTTAGCTTGGTCAACTGCTGCTTGCGTAGGGCTAACTATTGAAACATCTATAGAATCTCTGTTTTTATATTTTGCATGGTCATCATCACTATCTAGAACGTAATAGTTCTTTGATAGTTCTATTTTTCCATCCATACATTTTTTACAAAATTTTAAATACTTATTCATAATTTCTTCTTCTTTCGAAGATGCAAGGTTAATTCAACCACTCCAGTTAAACTACTTGCAAAATGAAGGTTCTTGTTCTTTATATATATACCAATTCGACTGAAGCTTTGATTTTTAAGTGGTAAATAGTAAACATTATTAACTAATTGATATTTATTCGAATTAGATTGAGGTAAAAGCCTTAATATACCTTCCATTGAATTTCTGACATAAGAGTAATCCACAATATCTGAAAACAAGTACAGGGTTTCATTAATTACAGTACTTGCATGGAAATCGCATATCCCTACTTCCCAATTACCAGATAAACTAGTTCTCTCAGCGATCTCGACTGTAAAGTTATAAGCCTTGTTATTCAGATGAAAATTTAAGGAATCTAATGAGGATAAGAAAAAGTAAATGCTATCTTCTTCCATCTTTATTATTTGAGATCTTAAACTATGAAAGAGATCCTACATTATGAAATGGTTTATATACTCTTATGCCCTATATATTTTCTACATCTTCCTCTGGAATCCATGAATTAAACTTTGGAGGCCATCCCTTCCATTTCACTAATACCTCCACCTGCCCACCTTTTTTTTTCTTTCTTTTTTAAAAATTCCCTCAATTTCATACAAAATATCAGTACCTATGTATGCTAATTGCAGTTCAGGTTCATAAAAGAAACCTTGAATTACCTCATTATTGTAATCTTTTAACTCATACATTGGAATATTTTGATTTAATTTACGATTAATTATAGTAAAAATTTCACCAGACCATTTTGTTGTATATTCTTTGTCGAACATCCTTTTAAAATGACTTATCTTAACCCTGTCTGATACGTTGAATTTAAATTTTTTTTTATTCAAGGTTTGTAAGAGTTTCGGATTTTTATTTTGTTTTTTGATGCTAAAAAAACTTTTGGGGTAGTTGAGATTATCATATTAAAATTTCCAAAGTAAATGCTGGTTTTTTGATTTTGCATCTTCTGGACTCATATTAATTGATCTATGGATAGAATTATTGTATCCATAGGTTAAGTCAGTCAGAATATCAATCCATCTTAAGGTTTCTTTTTCACTTAAATATTTCATTATTTTGTTTTTAATAGTTTTAATAACTCTTTCAGCATAATTAGCTTTGGTTTCATAGTATGTGTACAAATGTTTTATTTTATTTTCATTTGACAAATTAATAAATGAATGGTTCTTATATTCACTTCCTTGATCAGTTCTTAGAATTTCTGGTTTCTCATCTGTTTCTCTAATTATTCTTTGAAATGCATTCACCATTTCATCCCCTCTTAAAGTTTTCAATGGTGCTGTGTACAGATATCGAGTAAATATATCTATGAATACTACAAAGTAACCGTAGTCATTGTTTTCTGACTTGAATTTCACCATGTTAGCTGTATCACTATCCCATTGATAATTTTTTGTAAAAGCTAAGACTTTAGGTCTTCGAAAAGTCCTTCGAGCTGAGCGAAAAGTTGTATAAGTTTCCTGTTTACTTAACCACTTCCTTAAATACTTAGGGGTTATATGATACTTTCCATCCCTTTTAATATATGGATATAATTTACTGTAACTGCTGTAGACTACTGGACTCCTGATATCATAATAAAGGTTATGAAGATATGTATCGATTTCTTCATCTGAATTAAAATTTTTTGGTCCATTTTTGAATCCATTCATTTGCTCCACTCCCTTTTGGGATTTCCCTTCCATTTTTTTAATTTTTGAGAGGTAATTGTCTTGATTGTAAACTGCTTTTTCGGGAAGACCTGGTGGAGGGAGGGGATGTTTTATTTCTGCCTTGTCTTTTGTGTTATCACTGAACTGACTACTTACAGTCTCTTTTCGATTATTGTCCAACAACTTTTCTGATTTCCTCTTATTATTATTCAATATCCTGCTGTCTACACTTCTGAATTCTTCTCCTTTAAGTATTTCTGAGTTACTCTCATGTATTTTTGGATGGATATCCCTCTCATTCACCATTTCCTCATTGCTTTCTGCAATTTTATGCTCCTTTTTATCAGTTAAAATCTTTTGAAACTCTAGCAAATTGGTTATTCTTTCAAAGTGTTTTCTTGCTATACTCCTCCTCCCTTTTTCCCCAGACTTTATATATTTTTTCAATATTTTTAGCCAACTGAAGAATTTTTCTTTTTTCCTCTTAGTTAAAGGAAGCTTGAATACATTATAAAAAATTTCTGCCACTGCTTTCAACTGAGATGGTGTTGCATGAATGAATATATGTTTATTTAGGTGTAAATTATTTTCCAATAACAGCAGAATGAAATGTTTAGAGTTTTTGAGGTTCCTAGACATTTTAAACCATATGTAGATAGCTCAATTTTCTATTCAAAGGAAAATGAAAGAAATTTTTTTCCTATTTATATATAATCATGTTCACCAGGAAATATGTTACTTCTTAGCATGTAGCTATCTTTATTTCCAGGTGATAAATCGATCAATAGGTAACCAAAAGGATCTGCAGTTGCATCTAAGTAAACCTAAATAGTTTCTTTGACATACCTAATTGTCTTCCCAATAATTTAATTTGTTGAATATCTCTAGGATTTTTAAATAAAAAGAAATAATGAGTATTTAAAGATATATCTCGACAATATTTTCCCTGGTGAAATAAATTTTGCAAACTTAAAATAACACTAATGTTTCTATGATGCGATTCTCGACTAAAAAGATTTGCAATGAAAATGTTGTTTAGAGCTGAAGCCTGCATGTCATCAATCACAACTATGCACTGGTCATCACTAGGGTAAGACTTAAAATCCTTCTCTGTAGGTAGACCTTGTCTGTATTCTATATCACTGGTGATCTCTTCCTCAAACTTTTTCTTCCAGTTGTTATGAAAATAATAAATTTTCTTAATTTTTTCTGAAAACATCGCACTGATATTATTCAAAAGTCTCAAAACGAAGGTACATTTTCCGGATCCGGTTGGACCACATACTATAGATGTGAATGGGTTCTTCAATAAAAATGGATCCATAAACCCCAGTAATTTTGGCAGTGTACAAGGTGTTAATAGTTTGCAGTCGAGAGATAGCCAGCAAATACCTGTTTTCAATCAGCTGCAATAAGTCAGATGAAAGGAAATATTTCAGACAGTGTTTGAAAGCTAGCCAGAAGTGTGAGTAATGAAAGCTGTGCTTGGTTATGCATTCCTACTCCAACTCATCCATTCCTTTTATATCTGTTTGCAGACTCCAGTGGATTAGTTCCTCTCCTAAATACTCTCAGTTTCTTGCAATATCTTTTAGCTTATCTGATAAAGTTTACATAAATATGGAGATTTTCAAAATATACATATTTCTTTCTGTATTCTTTTTTCTTTCAATGAAATAGTGAATGGATTCAGCTGTGATTATGCAGAATGTACTTGCATGGAGGATATGATAACCTGTGTTGGAGTTGCAGCACCCAGGTTCAAATATAGAGCCACAGTAACTATGCTGTATATGGATAATGTACAGGTAGTAAATTTGATCGATATTCTGAATAACTTGCCAAATTTAAAATATTTAAGTTTAGTAAATATGAAATATTCAACTGCAAATGGATGAAGGAAATACCTAGGGATGTGTATGTGAGGACTAATATGTGTTTAAAATTAACAAGTACCACTCATTATTCAACAACTGGTCAGTTTTCTTTGAAGAAAAGACAGTGAATCAAGATAAGGTCTCTGAGCAAGAGGACAAGATGCTATCTAGCCGATATGGGACAACATATCCTTCTGTCACTGAAATGCCAGAGAGGGAGGACACAAAACAGATAAGTGAGTAGATAGATAAGAGACAATCTACCTCAATGTACAATGAGGGAATCGAAACAAAGACTACAAGGTACTCAGAGTATCCACAAAGCCAGAATTTGAAAGACGGAAATAATAGGTATTTTTGGTGGATTTTATTATCCATCTCATGTATTGTAGTTACAATAATAATTCCATCCATAGTATACCTATGCAGGAAAAAGTTACTCAGAAGAATCCAACCTCAGGATATTGAGGATGATATTGCTATACCATTGTCTGAGCTCCTTAATGAAGACAACCCCCTCAGAGATGATGATGAGTAAGTTATAAATTATTAGCGGTTATTGTCTTAATATCTTCAATAACTTCACTTAATTCTTGTTAAAGGAAAATTCCTTCATATTGTACCCGCAAAAATATATTTACAATAATTAAAATGTGAATATCTTGGATTGCAGCCTATCTATCATCCCATATTCTTCCTGGCAAATGCTGGAAGAAATTGATTGCTCTGTAGAATCAGATATAGGTAATTATTTCGTACTAATTTTTATATATTTTTTGAATGTGACATCACTTTCTATGTACTGTGACATCACTAATGATGTTTCACTATATTTCTACGTATATTTTTAACGTAAAAAGGTTTTGCTTTTTAGTAAACAGTGAAGATCTTGTTGTTTATTTTCTTTGGGTGGATTATAAGTTCTAAAGATGAAGTTCATTTCTTTACTTGTTATTTTTGTTGTAATATCCTGTATTTATCAAAATGTGGACTCCAACTTACTTGAATGTAGGACTGAGGGTCGTGAGGTTGTGATTTCGAACTTTGATGGTTGCGGACCAAAGAGTAGTAATATTTTCTTCTGTAAAGATGATAAAGTTATCAGGACATACACAAAATGCCATGTAAATTATGTCAAACTACCTGTTGACAAAATTATGATAAGTTTCCCTTCAGTTAGAATAATTAACTGGGCTTGTACCGGAGAGTGCTATGTCCTACGCTCCACTGATGAGATTACTGTACAAGGATGCACCGAAGGTAAATTTATTAAATTTTTAAAAATTTTTTATATAAAAAATTTGTTAAGAGGGCGTTATTATCCAGTTCACAGTTGTATTCATTAAAAAATCCACCATTAACCTCAGTGAGCCTATGAGGCGATAGTCAATTGTTGTTATTAATATTTTTCCAGGTCAGATCTTCGAGTCTATGTGTGTGTCATCTATTTCTAAATATTTATTTTTTATTTTTAGTGAACATGAAGAATCCCAAATCTGATTCCCTCTCAGTGGAGGAAACTGGAGAAGAAAGCCAGCAGGAATTTTCTCAAACTCAGCTGAGACTCAATTATGTGTTGTTTCTTCTACCACTAGTGGTAGTATTCGGTGTCGTCTCAAAAATGTATATCAAGCATTGTATTCGGAATAGAATTCGGAATCTTATTCAATTACTGGACAATCACATGGACATGGAGGATACAGATCAAACCCCAGTAAAAGTTTTAGAAATGTTGGATGGAATTGAAAGTGATGATGGTGATCTGACATCTGATCTGATATGGGACGATTCGATTGAGAAAAATGCTCAAATATTAATTAATGAGATCAGTGATCAAAGAAAGGAAGTGGATCCAAAAGTTCAAGATAATGATCATTCAAGCAACAGTTCTGTTATTGCTGTCAATCTTGAGGATTATCTCAGTGTTTTCAATGCAGGAAACACTTCCATTCGAAGTGATTTGCCCGTTACTAATGATCAACTCCCAATTTCATCCTCAACCCCAATAATTCCTGAGAGGAATTCCAATAATTCCAGAAGTGAGGAGTCTCAGAGGATTTCTTTGTCTAAGTACCTCGGCTCACCTGAACATTTTCCATCATTCAATATGAACATCTTAAGCTCAGATTCAGAAAGTTCACAGGATGAATGTGACCTCAAAGTTCAAAGTAAAACTAGATCTGGTAGGATTTACAAAACTGTGTAATTGAAAGATTTTTTCCATATTTATGCATGTACATTTATTTGAAACTGAACTGAACATTGGAAATCATGTGTTTCATGATCAATGGGAACATATAGTTATGTAACTTGACTTTTTAAAGTTTTGGATGTATAATAGAAAATTCACATTTGACATTGTATGTAAGCACATTAGAGTAATTTTGAAGGATACATGATGTATTACACACATAAGAGTAATTTTTAACCTGTATGTTGCATAGATTACATAGATGTTGTACTGATATTTTCGAGATTTATAAACAAACGAAGTTAATAAACACACTGTAATTCCACATAAATATGTACAAGTGATTGCCAAGATATTTCAGTAAATATATATATATTTCATTTAATATATAATCCTGAATATATAATTTTTTCATTAACTTTTGTGTATCTTTGACTATTGCAATAAGTACAATGCACCGAGATTATGATAACACGTTATTCTGAATGAGGACATTGTACTTGGGTTTACATTTCTTTATTTCCCTGCAAGTTGAACCTATAAGAGTGCCTTGTGAAAATAATTTTGTGGGTAAAATTATTGCATCATAGATAAACGTGATTCTAGTGATTTATATTTCCTTATTCTATAACTAAGTCAATACATGCATTAGCAGATGGAGTAACAAATATCTGAAAGAAGTAAACCGCATTGGATGTGTATCATTTCACACAACATCTTTGAGAGTTTCTAGTAGGTGCTGTCCCACCTAGTTACAAGTTATGTATCCAACTGGACTGAACTCACACAATTGTGTGCAAAGAAGGAAACAGAGTTAAATGTGAGTTCTTAATAATATCTAATATATTGTACAATGGAATAGGGGTAACAGATTTTAACACACTTTCCCAATGTGAAATGAGGGTTATCTTAATTTACATTTCTCATATAAATGTTACTCCATTGTAATGCATGCATGATTCGTCAATCCTCTTGTATAAAACCAAAAATTTTTTTAAAAATAATTCACAGAGGCCTCATAAATATAGCAGGTTGGTCACCTGTTTCAATTACAGCCATGCAGGCTGTACATTCCAATGGCTCTGACCTTTCTTTCTGATTTAAGAATGCTGCACAAATAGTACAGTACAAGTGCCCACAGGTAGTTATAAATAAGACACTGAGTTCGAAGATAATGCTGCAAGAGCTACATGAGGCATTTCTTGCCTTTTCATAATAATATGTCTCCCATTCGTTACATAATTATAAGTCAATGTCGTTTGGAAGGTGATTTAGCATGAAGGCAGCTGAGAAAGCTTTGAAAAGGTTGCCTTCTGTTAGGTTATCAATTAAATCCTGCTCATAATTCTTACTTATGTATGTACCTGTAGGCACTCATACGAAAACTGAGGTCTCAGATGATTTTGACATGTTGCAAGTGAATGATTTAGTGAATAAATTTCCCTTTAGATGACTCCTGCACATTGGACACTTCTTTTTTTTTCTTCCATCATTTCGCCAAATTCTTCCAAATTCACAAGCACACTCAGGACATAGAAAATGGGAACAAGGGTTTGTAATAACGATCCTGTCCTTCTCCAGATACTCAGAGCAGATAGAACATCTCATTGTCTCCATTTCATCTGACACGTAATGCACAAAATCTGGATATTTTTGCCTATATTCAAAAAAAAATTCAGGTTTGAGGATAAAAGTAGCAGATGATTGATAATCACTTACTTATTCCTTGGAAAGAGTATGCGCTTTATTTATAATTTCTAATTCTAAACAGGAATGCATTTTTGAAGCCACAGTTCTTATTTTATGACTGGATTTAAAAAAAAATTATATAAATAATGCTACTCACGCTATGTAGTTGGGTATTGCATCACTGAGCAAAAGCAGTACCATAAAGGCCTCACGATAGTTATTCTTATCCACCAGTGACACGAGCTCCATTAGTGTGACTGTAGTACTAGATATCATATCCAGATAATAAACATCCCGCTTCTTCCCAAGAAACACGTTGACAGCAGTTTCCATCCTGTTTGACTGTTAACTAATTATGAAATTCAATCTGAGAGGAGGATCAGATCCAATCTTTGAAAGCTGAGACAGTTGACTGTAGATAGTCATATTTTCATCAATATTTATAAATAAAAAGTGTGTCATCCCATTGTCCATGTAACGAGCATATGTCCCCATCTGTATTCCCATCACCCTCAAAATGTTACAAAAAATCTAGAATATATCACCAGACAATATTTCTGAAAATTCTGTACACTTTCATTTGATCCACTGTCTTCAAACATTTCTAGATTATATATAAAAAAAATTTAAAAAAGTCTTTCCAATAACTTTGAATTAACAGGAGGTTCAATTATAATGGAATATTCTCTGAAACCTCACCCCTGCAGGAGGTTTCTGTATCAGCCTTGCACTCTTCACATGTATTAACATCATGCCCTGATCTATCTTGATCCAGAATGCAGGGTTCACAGGTATATATTTCTGAATATTCTGAATACATTTTTGTGCCACTTTTATGAATTCATTCCACTCATTAAACCTCAAGGAGATGCCTTGAGGAGTAGCATATTTCCTTCCATTTTCCATAACTTTATGGATACGTTTCTATAGGGAAATGCACAGGTGACATATATACCAGATCCTAAATAATAACTGCAGTCCACGTCTTTTTTACCATCAGAAATCTTCTCAATAGCAGACATAATGAACTCAACGTAATGTAAAATTACAACTAATTTAGGTACGGTGAGTTTAATACCTTGATTTTTGACCTCACCTTCTTCCCATTCTTTCAAATATATATTTTCAATAAGTCCATGGGAGCCTTGATATATTACGTACTTGGGTCCTCCAAGATGAAATGTCCTTTTGATGACAGTTGAACTACATTCATCGAGTCCTGATCCAGTAGGTTTCTCATCAGTATATTCACTTGTGGGTACATTACTCATCAGAAGACTCGAAAGCGAGTCCTCAAAGGTTTCTGAAATCTTGCTAGTAGAGGTAGTTGCTAAAGACCTTTTATTCTTGCTTCCACCCAAACCATCACTCCTCCTTTTCTTGGATGCATTGCTAGATTTAACTACTGCTGCCTCAGCCATTATGCAGATTTGAAGTTCAGCTAGGATACAACTATGAGGTCACAAGTATCATATAACTGTGAAAAAATCTTCAGTGACAATCAGCGTTATTCGGGAGTTTATATAGATTTAGAGGCAGATGCACTTGCACAGCTTGGACCAATGGGATTGTAACATTCAACAAAAAAGAAAAGGGTGATGAGGCAGTTAATAATTGCAATACAAGCAAAAAATTCAGACTATAATGCATGTAGAGTCTTGTTCCAGGTTCATCAAGGATATATGTCGAAATATGACCTAAAAATTAACAATTTCATTCATATGATGCAATCATGTGAAGTATTTCACAAGTGATCTGTTACCGTTGAAAATGATTGAATCAGATAGTAAGACATATGGACCTTGTTCTGATGGCTGTTGTGCCACATATTATTATTCTGAGTTGTAGCATATGGATTGTAGGTGTACACGTGTTTGTTTACATATTGAGTAAATTCTAGATCATTAGCCCAACAAATTATTTCTCAATCATCCAGGCATTTGAATGTAGGACAATTAAGAAATTTAAACATATTGGAGTGTCTAGTTTATATGCATTGAACTGTCTAGTTACATGCACTTAGTGACCAGATAGATCTTTGAGAGATAGATTGGAATGAAAGACTTCATATAGGCTTCAAGATATTTTATTACATTTTAAATTTTTTTTATAACAAATGATAATTGAGAAATGGATTTAACATTAACACGAAGGCACAGTAAGGAGAATGCTTCTGGTGCTCTTCCATTGGGGTGTCGTAGGTCTCCCACTCTATAAGGTTAAGATTACACCAGGGACAGATAACCTTATCTCCTTGGCCAGAATAATAGAACCCCGCTTTCACAAATCTCTGAGCAGGAATTGGATGCGACTTGGGCCAGGTCGCAAATGTAGATATTCTGTCATCATATCTGAAAAATCCATCTGTAGGATGAACTTTGGCTCTCGGATCTGATCTGGGTCCTCTAAGATCTGATGATCTATCAGCTCTTACATCTGTTCTATCACGCCTTTCGGCTGAAAGATGTAGACCTGCAACATGTCCAGTTTTTCAACTTTGATCCTAATACATAGTGCAAAACCTCCATATCCTGGCCTCATAGCACCCCTCATGCCCTTACTGTCAGTAGCATCATTTGATTCATCACCAGTCAATCTGAAGGAATAACATGGCTTGGAAGCAGCCTTACAAATATCTGTACTTGAATCAGATTGGTTGGACATTTTTAGAGGTTGTTGATTGCAGAGATTTTAAATTAAAAATGATATTTGAAAATTTTTGGAGGGTTTATATACATTCTTCATATATAAAATATTGCTGAGATTGATTATTAAAGGAAAAATGATGAAATGCTTCCATTTATAGCACCTAAAGCATTTAATTACACTTCAAATAAGAGATATCATAGAAATTGAAAAATTGAGAAAAAGGGAAGCTTCAAACTAATGCAGTTATCCTACTAGTTGATTATATACAATCCGAAAAATGAAAAGTATTTGGATGTGTTAGATCGAGGTCTTTCCAAATTTGAAAAACATATTTTGTTGTAATGTGTGCAGACAAAAGGTTCCACTTCTCCCCTAAATAAATGGAGTGTGGTTCTTCCAAATGAGTTCAGGTTCAAATAAGTGCTATCAGTTATTGCACCATCAGTATCAGTTCAGGTTCAAATAAGTGCTATCAGTTATTGCACCATCAATATCAATTATTGCACCATCAGCTACAGGGTGTATCAGTTATTGCTCCATCAGCGAAAACCCTGTAGCTCTTTCACAAGAGCAGTAAATGTAGCAGCAACTCCCCAGTATTGCACCATCAAGAGGCAATAATCTATCAATAGTGATCTAGATCATTTTCCGATCACTTTAGATCAATTTTTACGACTTATGTCGTTCGATTGACTCAAATAGTACTACTGGTAGTCCATCACCTCCCATCATGCAAAATTGAATAAATTAGCACCAAATCCAACTGGGGTGGACACTCCCCTGCCGTGTTACATATTAATTGGTCTATTTGATCTTCAGGTCATCCTTCCAGACTCACAGCCTTAATAGACAGTGCCACTTCCAGGCTCAGACTGGCCTTTGCTGATTCTATGTCCAAAGCCTACCAATCTAAATTTAGAATTTTTCTGAAGTTTTGTCGCTTTACGTCCGTTGATATAATTAACATTCCTCCCCTGTCAACCTGGCTTTTCTAGAATTTGCGACCTTCAACAAGGTCTCATTCTCAAGTCTCTCCAATTAAATTTTGTAATTTTGGAATAGCCAGACAGTGTGAAAGAATGTACCAGGGCTCCATATTCAAAGCTGTCATCTTACTTTCTTTCTTCAGTTCCTTAAAAATGTCCAGTTTAGTCCCTCACTCAATCTCCTTCTCACTTCTGCCCCTCTCGAGCAATTATCAAGAGTTGATATTATATTTGCCCCTCCCGGATAACAGGTTATTATCAAATGGTCCAAAACCATTCTAACCAGGGACACTGTAAAATATCAAATACCTCTCACTGGGTAAATCCCCCCTATATCCAGTCAAGGCCTTAAAGAATATTTTAGCTTCCACTCCATGGTCCAACACCCCCCACTGTTCCAGATCCAATGTTACTCACACTGGGTACCCCTCACCAACACGAGGTTAAGAAAATTCCTTACTAAAAATCTTCAGCCCCTCCAGTTACACTCAGGAGGTGTAACATTTCGCTTCCTTCAGCGTTCAGGTGCCACATTGGCTTTTAATTTAAATGTCTCCATGCAGGATATCCAGTCGCACGGCACCTTTTAGGCCTATATTACACAGGACCACATCACTACATCCCTAGTGGCCAATTCCTTTGCTAAACATTTACACACCGAGCTACCACCTACTGGGGTTTGGAGGTCAGTTCAAAATTAAATACTTAACTATCAGAATATAGAAATAATAATGTAGTAGTACAGTTAGATATTCACTTGTAAATATGTAAAACAACCATTAGTTTTAACTTAAACCATTTTGGTATACTATTATTTAAATTAAGGTGACTTTTGGTTGTATAATCGGCAGTTTTCCAACGTTGGGCCAACGGTGGCTTTCCACCAGTGGGCCAACGGCTTTTTTTGTTCAAGATGACGGTGAGCAATAATAGGGGATTTTTGGAAACTTAGTAAAAATTTATTCATAAGTGTGTGTCTAATAATGAGATTTCAGTGAGCCCACAAGTTTTAACTCACTATTTAGCAATTTTAGACATACAAACAGTATTTTTATTATAATTTTGCAATATGAAAGTTGTCATTGGACATATTATAATTATTATTATAATTATATTACAGAATTTCAACCAGCGTATTTCCACCGGTGGGCCAACGTTCGCCCAACGGACAAAAAGACGGTGGCCCACCGGTGGAATCCTCCGGTGGGCCAACGGCTTTACCGCTGGTGGCCCACCGGTGGGCCACCAGCAGACTGTTATCTGGGCTGTCATTAATATTGTAAACAATAAAGATAACACAAATAGTAGATTAACACAAGTAAAGACAAAATAACTAACGTATGAAGAGTGACCTGTCACAATAATAAATATGATGATTTAAAAATGTGCAAATATTGAAACTTGCAAAAAACAAGTGACATTCAGTGTCTAAATTAGAGGCTGCAGTGGCACAGTGTTAACGCACTCCTCTCTAACCTGTTCGGTCAGTTCAAACCTCTGACCCTATATGGGAAAGTTGGTAGTTGATTATGATTAGTACAGTGTTGAAAGTGACATTAACAACCCCCGTCCCCCCCAAAAAAAAATAAAAAGATAAAAAAAATGCACAAATGTCATGAACGTTATGTGTAAACAGCAGGATTTCAAAATAATAATATTTGTGACATCAGGATGATTAGGTTTTGTGAATTGTCTATGTGGTCGTGAGTTCATATTCAGTTCAAATTCTGTGGAAATATGGAAAAGCTATTACAGTTAATATGACCCTAGAGCTGTTGAAATGTTTATAAAACGCAACTGTTATCTAAAAGCAAATATTAATAAATAAGATTAATATCTATTTTGTATAGATATACACATATACATTTTAATAAGCATTTGTACTTGTACACTGGAATTCATGGACAACAAAATATTTTGAAATGGTTATCGCTGAAGTTAAAAAAAAAATTAATGCCAACATTCACTTACGTAGCTATTACAAAATTTCCTTGCACTTTTTGTTTTGGCAAAAAGATAACATTTTTGATGTGGCTATTTGAAGAGTAATTGTCAACTAAAGATATGTACCTTATTAAAAGGTAACTGAAAAAATATCAACAAAAAGTAAAGGGTTTGATAAAATTTACATATAACCTTCTAATAATATTTAGCTTGCTCTTGATATGTATTCAAAATGGTTTATTAAGATTATTCCAAAAGCTGACACCATAAACGAAACATTGTCTAAGGACACTATAGTAATTATTTAAATTTATGGTGAAATTTGTATAAAAATAAAAATTGTGTATTATTAACTGTGTACAATGCCCTTTTGTTTGCTTGTAACATTACACATATTTTTTTTCACGTTGAAAAATAAAACAGGCAAAATCTGATAATACAAAATCCTAAACTGGAAGGACAAGGTTTCCTTGAATTAGTTATAACAGTCAGTATCGTACATGTCCTGGAAATATAGGGCTTTGAAAAATGAAGAGTTATAGATTTTAAACTATCAGTTATGTATTTCCTAGAAATATCCAATTGACAATACACGATGATATTGTTTCATGTTTCCAAGATTCAAGAAGTTCTTTGTCAACAATCATATTCACTTTATGGATTATTTTAACCCCTGGTACATACTCATGTAAGTCAAAATTCAGAAATTATATCTTGAATCTTCTTTGTTGGCCCAAAGAGATAATTTACTTCATAACTTCTTTAAACTGAGACATCAAGTACAGCATGCAAGACAGTGCTCCAGGCTAAGTGGTGCTAAGTTGTTCCACAGGATAAAACTGGGCTAAGGTTAAATCACCCCAGTCAAGTTTGTCAGCAGAGGCTGTCGGAAGTTAAGCAATATTCTAAGCCACAGTTAGCAACACACAATATCTTTGAAGGAACAATTATGAAAGAAAATTATATAAGAGTAACTAAAACCAATTTTTCTCATGGAAGACAAACCAAGAATTCTAACAAACTAAATGAGGTAGTCAACCAACATAACAATAAGAGATTTTGCTTATTAAAGGGTGTATTGGGGGACACGATGGCAGAGTGGTAACACTCTCGCCTCCCACCTGAGGCCGGGTTCGGTTCCCTACACGGCTTCAAGTGGGAAAGCTGGTAGTTGCTTCCCGTTGGTCGGCATTTAACCCTGATGAACTGAATGTACTGGTTTCCTCTGCCCTTCCAACTACCCATCGTGATATGATCTCTACAGTGTTGAAAGGGACGTAAAACCCCAAATAAATAAACAAATAAAGGGTGTATTATTGGTACAGATCTCCAAAGGTTTGTTTTAATGAAATCAGACCTAAGCTGTTTGTCTTTATTAGGATTGTTGAGACCAGTCGGAAAAGGAAGTGGAATCTTCTTGATCAGGGCTTTGAAATTTTGAAAGATGGTCTACAAATCATTGCCAACTTCCAGTTTTAGATATCTGGCCCAGAAATTATGGACACACCATTCATCAGCCCACCAAATAAAATAACATGTCAACCTCCTGTTACCCTTCCAAAGGAGGGGCAAACTTAGTATGTGGTAATTCAGGAAAGGAGAAAGGCATCCTATCCACTGTGGAACCTAGTTCCCAATACTGTGTCACCAGTATGCAACCAGAGCTTATCACTTCCGTTGTTTGGGTGACCCAGGTGTCAGTCCTCCTCCCCGGTCAGGATTTGTATGGTGGGTACCTGTGTCAAGGGTTAGGTTACCAGTCTAACCTGACATGTTACCCTACCAAAGTCATCTTATGTAACTGACCCTGGGGTCTTGGGACCCCCTTCCCAGTCACCTAGCAACCATTCAAAACTAAGCATTTTATTGTCTATGTCCTTTTCTCAGGGTGGTCCCAGAACTCCTTGCAAGTTTTGGGGTCACTTTAAAATTTGACTTTGCAAGGAGAATATGAACTTTCCCTCCCACCCTCCCTGTTACACTTAGAGGTAATTATAGGTAGTTATATGCTTTTATGTAAAATTTTAATTTGATGTTCTTTATAATCATTGTAAACCCCCCTGGGGACCTTGTCCCTTCAGCAGTTTCGGCAGGGTTTTCTGGCTTCCCTAGTCAAAATTTCATTATACATTGTAGTCCTCATTGTCCTTGCTTTGACCTTACCTGACCCTTCCTTCTGCTGAGCTTAAGGTCGCCACTCTTCTCAAATGTCATATACTTGCTTAAATCTTTCATTGCTATGATTTTAGTCATAGAGATGGATGATGGACCCTAATGACAAGTCAATTTAATATCATGCATTGCTTTACATTTACACACTAATAAATTATTATATTATTATATACACTTTTATATTTACTATGACCTGTACATATTTATTAGTAGTAACTTTTACTTATATTAATAAACTAGTACCGGAAATAGTTGTGTTTCCTAACTTGGGGGGGGGGGGGGGGGGGGTAGGGAATGAACAGAGCAGCCATCCAGCATCAATCATTTTGGTGACATTTGATCATTATATCAACCATGGGTTCCCATCATCCTTTGATCTATATAAAACTCTTTTGTGATAATGGACGACAGTGTTGCAGAGAACAGGGTTAACCATGAAATTACAAAGTTGTTAACTTAAAATAAATATGATAGTCAGTTCAAAGTTCTGTATAACATACGTTACATTATTTTGGTGTGCATTCTGTTCGACTGTATAACCATCTTGCATTGCATACAATCTTTATGTGACAAGGCATAGTGTAATGATAGATGACTGACTCTATTTTTTCACATTTAGTCTGACATAAACACAGTATGTGTAAGTTATAAAGCACTCCAGAAATAAACAATATTTACCAGTTGCGTATCTGAAGCCAAAACTGACAAGACCTGTCCAATAGCATTTTATACACCAGTTCCACTGTCACATATTTATCTTCCAACTGCATGATAATATTGCAGTCAGAAGTATTATCTTGTAGTTTCTGTGGAGTATCTGATGAGTTATTATTACAAATCTAGTAATATTACTTTTGAACATTGGACACATTTGCCAACAATTAAAGTTTACAACAAAATAAATCAGGTCAGGGTGAAAGGTCAAATACAGATTGTTGATGGTCAAACCAGTGAAGATATGCAAGTATAAGTTTGGGATATTCTATTTACATGTTAGTAAATTTTGAAAGTTATTGGCAATAAAAGGTCAAGGAAAAGGCCAATATGGGAATTTCCAGACACCACACTAAAAAGACTACCAACTGGTGGCAACAATAAAATACAAGTAGTATACATAAATAACCAACTAGTGGCAAATTATAAACGTGCCATAATCTCCCAGAATAATGGGCAATATAATTGCCATGAAGCAAGTAACGTAAGAAGTCTTTGACAAGAGGGGGCTACCAGGGAACTGCCTGGCCCTACATTGAGCCCACCGGGCCCCTGAAACGAGTGCTACAAGTCTAAATCAAGAGGGGGAATCAGGGAACTGCCTGATCCAGCCTAACTCACACAATATGAAGTAGGGAGGGTTGGTGGGTAAAAATGTTTTTATGCACAAGTAGATGTTTGTCCTTCAAATGACAAATTCAATATGGCACCCCTTTTCACCTGGTTCAAAACCAATGAAGCAGCAAGGCCACAGATTTGCAATTCGGACGGTCAATTGAACTAAAGATACCTAAGCTTTAAGGTTGACAACTGATCAAGCAGGCCCCTGTCAGGCCATGCTTCCCAAACAAAACTACACACTGCGCCAGCGGATCTCTTCAATACATTTCTTTTTTTTTGGGAAAGGCTTCTTGTAATTTGTAAAATGTGAAGAAAACTAGAATCAGGATTTTGTATTTTATAAAAGCAAAACAGTGTAAGCAAAGAGAAAAACATTAGCAAATCAGTCTTGATATCACTTGATGAAACTTTTACATAAACTGCTGATCACACGAAAAAAAACATCTGCATACGTCATATGTCAGATGGATACATGCATTCTAGTTTTAACAGTAAAATATTGACAGTTGCTGTGGGAATATGTAAAGTAAACTGGTATCAGTGAAGGTATAACCATTACAAAAACAAAAAATAAAGATGCAACATAACAAAACTCTCATTAATAAAATGTAAAATGTCATAAATAGAATATACACATATACTTTCACTGTTAGTAAAAAACATATAGACAGTCTAACAATATGAAAGCTATTGCATTCGTTTAGAAGACTGGGTGAAGACCAGACTAGTATGAAAACATATAAATAAGTTTCCCTTAACAACGTGTGTTTGTAAGTATCACAGTTTTGAAAATTTCTGTTATAGCTACAATAACATGCTATTTGTATTTTATAAAATGATTTATAAATTCATCAATTAAATAATCAATTAAATAATTCTGCACTCAAGCTCCAAGTAATATAACAAATGTACAAATAGCAAAATATTCATTTCTGAATTAAAAAGAGCAAAGCTGAAAAAAACTCTAACAAATGGATTTTAAACTACCACATACAAATCACTATTTAAAAATATACAAAAACATAAATCTAAAACATTAGATCCAACAAATGAATTTAAAACTACCACATACAAAGCACTATTTAAAAATATATAAAAACATAAATCTAAAACATTACATCCATTGATGTCTAAATTAATGAAAAATACCCTTCGAAGTCAACACTCTAATCCACGTTAAATAACAATACCACTTATTCAACACAAATTGTCATTTTGTCAAAAGAAATAAAATTTTCTTCTAACGTTGTTGGTAATAAATCAAATATCAAAATACAATCTGTTCATAAATCAGTTCTATCAATAAGTGAGATGCGATTTTGTTAGTTGTCCTACATCAGCTAGAATACTCTAGTTATTTAAAATGAAACTGTTAGTTGGAAAAATATTTTTATATTTTTTCCAATTGTTTTTACATTTACTGGGACTAATATTCATCAAATGGCAACTTCTACAAAAGCGATAAACACAAATTTAAACTTTCACTGGGAATTTAGATTTACGATCCAAGCTCATTGCAATTAATACCTATTGAAAATTACCACCGATACCAGAATTGTGAAGTATAAAATGGAATAAAAATATAGCTGTGTATTCCTGTAATTACAAAATATATCACAGAAAATTGTCAATATAATAATATCATTTGGGGTAAGTCTCATGGCACAGTAAAATACGATAAACAAATTTTAATTTGTATATGTAAAAGTACATTTCATAAAACCCATTAGTTAATGCTTAAAAATAAGGAAACAGTATACCACGTCTTACAATGTATATCTTAGAAACAAGGAAAGCCATTGCAAGCAAAAATACATATTTGAGCTATGAATTTTTTCATACGTTACAAATGATATAAACTAGCAATAAAACCACACAGAAGTGTGTATTGCTCAAAATCTTCACTTGAAATTTGGAGAATGAGTCTGCCTCATTTGATCCCAGATTTGTTTATGCTACACCACTACATGAATCCATTCTGCACATTCACTGCTGAACTGTACATGATAATGTTATTCCAGCCCCTGTTTTGTAACTGTTTCTGCTATGTTTCTAATATACTTTAATATATTTATTTCCAACAAAATAAAAATGTGAAAGAAGCAAGAAAAACACAAAATCAGTGTCTGAAAATAAAACTTAAAATTATGGCTTAAAATTTTTGATTGACAATAAGTTATTTCGTTGTTTTGTTTTTGTTTATGGTTAAATCTATAAATTGCTTTAGAAGCAATCATTGTTCTTATTATTTCAGTATAGTGCCAATGTGATGCTTTTTCTTTTGTCCATTATAACATAATACTTAAATGAACAAGACAGTATGTTTTGTTATTTTTGGCATTTTAGCTATTAAAATTAAAAAACTTTTTCAGCCAAGCCGAATATGTCACTGAAGAGGAAATGTATGTAACTGGGAAGAATATATATATATATATATATACAGAAAAATAAAATCAAAGAAGTTCACACCTCAATAATAAGATAAGAACATGAAGTATATATTTACATTGGATGTAGATTCAGACATATTATGGCAGCAGAACAAGGTAACTTTTCAAGCGTATAAAAGGGATAAGAAATTGTGGGGAAGTATTTATTTTAAGTGATGAGTTTATTCTTTTGGCGGAATTTCTGTGAGTTTGTCATACATTGAAATATATTTAAAACCTGTCAACAAAAATCTCTAAATGCGTGAGAAAGATAATTTTACTTAACTAGGCATTCTAGATACACTGTTTTTCAATAGAAAATGTTCTCTTGACACCTCTTGAAAACTTAATTATTCATTTTAAATTTAAAGGAAATTCTATTTAACACAGCTCTACTATAAAAAGCTCAAATTAAATGGGTTAAAATGCATAAGCTAACATAAAAATATTATTTTATAAAAGTACTATTGAGGCTTTTCTGAGAGTAGTTAGGTGATAGTGACATTAAATGTTAATTTTTATCTATATTCTAATAGAACTATGATATTCGTGAAGAGAAAATCAACTAAACACAGGCTGTCTTTGTTAATATATATAAAATATATATCAAATTTGAAACAACTGATAACATAATGTTAAAGGCCTTGCAGTATGATGAATTACATAGTTAAATTGGTAATAACTGGATAGATTTTGTTAGATTTCTGTCATTACCAATAAAATTATTTTCAATTTTTTATTTTTAACTCATAAACACTACTCTTCAATAATAAAGTATCTTCACAGCAGAAACTTACAGAAAAGAAATAATTCACAATAATGACACAGAACTATGGCCATATCATGCTGAAATATTGATCTCAGTGGTATAGAGTAGAATTAGTGAAATTTACGAGTGAAGAAACCGGCATTAATTTACCCAATTTGTGGAAATTCTTTTACACATTTCTGATTTTTGATAGTACATTGGGCACCTTGATCTCACTCAATTTTAACATTAACACAAACTTTGATTGCTTTGTCTTACTTTTAAATGGTATCGCACTTTGGCAAGCTTCTGTGTCCACTTTCAGGTTTCTAACCATATATACACTGAAATGTGTTATTAGAGTTTAATCTGTATAAAGGTCGATTAGATTACATCGTTTATTCTATCATCAGTAGCTGATACTGGTATCATCACTTTTATTCATGCATCTCCTTTTATGTAATCTTTGTCTGTTTTTCGCTTCTTGCTTTTTCTCGCATTTTTGCGTTTGTCTTTCCGCCTCTGTTTCTTATCAAAATACGTTTTCAGGTTTTGAGCCACAGCAACCATCTCAGACTTGATGCTTTTCATTTCCTTTTGAAGGTCATCCTTGTCGATTTTGCTATAAATATAATTAGTGAAAAAGACATTAATTATTCATTATACATGTGACTGACCTTAGTTTGACCTTAGGCTATAATAGTCATACATGTGTACCACACTGGTAATTATGGACTTATTAAACTCAATATAAGATATTGAAATAAGGTTGTTGGTTTGCTAAGTGAACAGAATAGCCTGATATATAGCTCTATGGATAGAGCTTATATTTTGACTTCGTTGTAGGAGTGGTCTCATCAGAGGCTTGGTGTATTTTGGAACTTGACCTCCTGAAGTATTATTTTGAGCTCCGGTTTTCTCTGGCTTTTTGCCCGGTTGCCCCGGAATTCGACTTTCTTAAGAAGTGGTTTATGACCATTTTATGAACAATATTGGGTTTATATTGTATGTTTATTCAATAATATTACTATTGCAGGATATATGTGTTTGCTTGCCATGGTTACACTTGCAGTCGAAATACAATCAGCCACTAACTTACACTCTGGTCAAACCACACCATACCCAAAAGCCGTATTCAAGATCCTCCTGGCCAATAAGAAAAGGAAGTTAGAAGCCGAGGAAGATAAGAAAAGGTCAAACTACCCACAAGCCAGCAAAAGTGTGTACCTCAAAACTAAGACCCTACACAGAAGGAAACTAAGTTTGACAACTAATATAAACCAAATAAAGAAATTACTTACAGAAAATAAATTTCCCTTACAAGCTAACTTTAATAGCAAAGTCCCCATGACCAGAGACCAGGTTAAAGACCAATGGTTAGCCATTACAAATAAATGCAAAACAGACCTAAGCAACTTGATCCTACAAGATTTGAGTGCCAAATACCAAACCACCAAACTGGAAATATACAGCAACCTGGCTCAACTCCAAAACTTACTCACAAATAGTCAGTTTGTTGAAATAAAAGAATTCCTACAAACCAAATACAAACAAGCCATGTCTACCACCTTCAGCAAGATGGCCTCCAAACTGGAGAAAAGAAAGCCGGAGATGATGGGAAAAGGACCCCCATCAGGAAGAAGACAGGTGGCACCAAAAAGACAAACCAAAGGCAACCAGAACAAGACAGACATCAAATCTCTACTAGTTAACATCCTTCAAACTCTCTGATGCACCAATATTATTCATGTTAAAATAAAATCATCAACTATACATAACTTTGTTGTTGGTATCAGCCGGGGCCAAAAAATGTACCTTAAGGCCACTCCTACAACACCAACTCATAGTTGGTAACTATGTCTGACACGCTAACACAAATATTAGACCAAATCAAACAAAAGGCTGCCACTAGCCAACCTGGGATACTCCCAACTGGAAAATCCTTAAGAAGTGTAATAGGTCATACTGTTATCAATATCTCTGACAGTCACCTAACTAAACCACAAATAGAAGCACTAGAAAAAGGTCTTACTTTTGGTCCTACCCCTGGACCTCCAGACAAATCACTCATATGGACTGATTTTAAGGACTTCCACAGAAGATTAGTCCTAAAACATTACTTCTACAATGACAATCAGTTATTGGACAATGATGACCAAGAATTGATCCAATTCCTAGCACAAAATCTCGATGATAATGAGAATCCTTTTATAATGAGAAACCCATGCTTCTTTCAGGAACAAAAGCACTTGGAAACCTACCAACACACATATCACTAAATGTATTCAAACAAGCATTCAAAACATGCTTATTAAATAGTAAAATCAAAAATAATAAAACAAATAACCTCACAAAAGAAGAGAGAATAGGCCTCAAAGAACTGACTGATAATCCAGAAATTATCATCAAAAAGGCTGACAAAGGATCAGCAGTGGTAGTAATGAACACCAGAGACTATCTAAGAGAAGGATATAGACAGCTGAGCGACACAAAATACTACACTCAGCTCAAACAGGATCCAACCAAATCTGTCTGCGAGAAAATCACTGAAACATTAGTCAGTATGAGAAACAGAGGACTAATAACTGCTGAAAATGAACACCTATCTCCAATAAACACTACTATAGGACACTTCTACCTATTACCAAAAATTCACAAAAAGAATATCCCTGGTAGGCCAATCTGCAGTTCAGTTACACACCCTACATCTAGAATTAGCAAGTTTGTAGATGCACATATCAGGGACTATGTGCCAAAGACAAAGTCTTATATAAGAGATACTCAAGATTTCATCACAAAAATAAGAGAACTAGGTCCCATCCCACAAGGCTCAATTTTAGTTACATTAGATGTGAGCTCTCTCTATACCACAATGCCCCTACCCTTGTGACCACGACAATATGTTAACCATGACTATGTATGAAAGAATACAACTGCATGGGATTAAATCTTTTAATAATCTATTCATCTAATGTTTATGTACAATACTACAAGGCATCTGTTTTAGTTTAGGGTCACCTGAATAATTAGGACAAAACTAAGTTTAATGCCACCATAAATTATGGATAATATGAAGTTACAGTCCTTCTACAATACTTTACATAAGAAAAAATTACTAGATGCAATATGCGATAAGATAAGGTGGCCTTAAAGATTTTACTTTACAAATAGACCTACTTAGAACCAAACGAAGGTGACCCTAAATTAAGAATTTACTTTATCCACTAAAAGAAACAATATATATATATATATATATATATATATATATATATATATATATATATATATATATATATATATATATATGCAGGAGGTAGATGCCAACCTCCACCAATTACATGAAAAGGGTGGACATGTTCCTAACTAAAACTCAAAATAAAATCAGGAGTCCATGAGGTAAGTCCATTCCTGCCTTAGGCCTTATGTGGCTGAATAATTCAGCCCTTACACTAACAATTGACAGTGTGAACATGCCCATGTTTTGACTAGCCCCTACATACAAAATTGAATAAAATCGAAACATGCCAATGCCAATCCCTCCGAATCTGAAACTACACAGACTTGTTAGCACATAGAAGAATATACAGGATCATTTATACAAATATAACACATTTAACATGCAAAATGGTTGACTGTCATCATTCATCTGAAAGTAACAATGTCTGTTAACAACTGGCCACCCCTCCAGTGAAACTCACTACTAAGTGACACCTACATGTAAGCAGAAAAGACCCTGGAATTAATGAGATGAGTGAAAAATAAGGTCCTATTCAGGAATTTTTTTGAGGAGGAGACAAGGAGGAAGCCCCCCTGTTAGCTAACAAGTGCCAGTGCTGTGAACCCCATTGGTAACAAGCTAGGGGCACATACATGGAACTCACCCCCTCCCCTTCGCCAAAGAGAGTGTTAAGTTAGGTTCACAGAAGGACGACCTCCTGACACTTGCTCCAGGTGAAATGAAAGGTGAACCAGGGTGGGGGGAGTTTAAAAATTCAACTTATATAAAACATGTCTTGCCCCTTTGACATTACAGTGTTGAATGAAGAAAGGAATATTTTTGGCGGCAAGGGGGTTAGCAATACATCAATACCCAATCGAAGGTATTGATGACAAGAAAATTCACTGGGGTTGCACTGAATAAGGTGGCGCCCAATGCTCCACCCCCTACAGTGCCCCTACCCTTGTGACCACGACAATATGTTAACCATGACTATGTATGAAAGAATGCAACTGCATGGGATTAAATCTTTTAATAATCTATTCATCTAATGTTTATGTACAATACTACAAGGCATCTTGTTTAGTTTAGGGTCACCTCAATAATTTGGACAAAACTAAGTTTAATGCCACCATAAGTTATGGATAATATGAAGTTACAGTCCTTCTACAATACTTTACATAAGAAAAGCTTACTAGATGCAATATGCGATAAGATAAGGTGGCTTAAAGATTTTACTTTACAAATAGACCTACTTAGAACCAAACGAAGGTGACCCTAAATTATGTGGGTGTTCCACCACACGACTAAGGCTCCCGATTAAGGGTTTTGGGGGGTCGGTTTGAAATATTTGCTTAGTCCCAGGCGTCCTGTAAGGGTCGGTTGTGGTCGGTTGGGGCCGTGTGAGAAATCAAACATGTTTGATATTTCACACGACTACAACCGATTCATATTTCCCGCCGTCAACAAAATGTCCAGTCCCAGGCCGCCTGCGACCCTTAGTCCCAGACCTCCCTAGCTTAGTCCCAGGAGGCCGGTTGTTAATCCCAGACTCAAATATGATGCGTATGAATTTCATGCGTCTGAAAGTGGGTCGGTTGCATTAGTCCCCGGAAGCCTCAGACCGTCTGCGGTGTCCTGGGACCCAAAAATCAAGGTCTGGGACTAAGAACCGACTAAGGGTAACCGACCCTAACCGATCCAAACCGGCCTCCCCAGGACGCCTGGGACCACGCATTTTCAGTCTGCGGCGGCCTGAGGACGCCCCAGGCGGCCTGGGACTAACAACCGATTAAGAACCGACTGCATTTTCAGCCTGCGGCGGCCTGAGGACGCCCCAGGCGGCCTGGGACTAACAACCGATTAAGAACCGACTGTTTTCCGCGCGTTGGAAATTAAAATGAGGCAATGAGCAGGTCTGGGACTATATAAGCGACCGCGCACACATTCTCGTTGTTACTGACTGTTTGGCTACTGAGAGACGTGTGTCACTGATTTGTAGGGGTTTTCAGTTTTTATTTTATATTTTATATACTTGAGCTTAGGGCAAATTTCACAGTTAGGAGACACATTTTACTATTTTTTTATTATTTTGTCGACTGGATTATGAGGAAAGAGAAAGGAGGGAAGAGAGGAAGGAAAAAGATGGATGAGAGGGAGAAGGAAAGTCAAGTAGAGGAGAGGAGTGAAGTTATTACAGAAGAAGGAAGTGAGAGGAGAGAGGAGGAGGAGATTCAGGAAGATCCAGCTATTGGGGAAGCTGTGGCAGAAGAAGAAGAGAGGTGTGAGGAAGATCCGGAGTGCCATTCTTCAGCCAAGAGAGCCAGGGTGTGTGCCACTTTTACAGACAGTGAGGAAGTTTCCATTGTGGAATTTGTAAAGCTGCACCCTGAACTGTATGACAAGGAACATTCACGTTTCCACGACAGGACCAGAAGAGAGGCTCTCTGGGCAGAAATATCTGCAGAACTCAAGCTCCAGCCCTTTGATGTGAGAAGATGGTTCGAGTCCCAGCGAACCCGTTATGGGAAGCTGTCTAAGCTCCAATCTGGCCAAGCCCCGAGGGAGATGACCAAGAGACAGTCCTGGGTGTACCAACAGATGGGTTTTCTTAAAACCCACATCAGAAGAAAGGGGGCCAATAGAAGTTCAGGTTTTGAGGCCAGTCCAAATACCAGCAGGCAGGACGAATCACGTGGCTCAACTACTGATACAGAACACCTCGAGTCCAGTGTCCTGAGGGAGAGGAGTCAGTCCATCATTACATCAACGCCCGTTTCAACTACAGACTCCAAGATTCTCGAACACTTTGAGCAGATGAGGACACTTATCTCTGGTTTTCTGCATCAGAAGTCAGACAGGCAGCCCTTCTTTGACTACGTGGCATCAGAGGCCGAGAAGATGACTCAAGAAGAATTTGAAGAATTAAAGGGCAAGATTTTTAGAGACATCGAAACTATTAAGAGTAACCGCAGACGTCAGCCATTGCCCAGAAGATCAGCCACTGTTACCACGGAGTCCCAGAGGGTCGGCCTACTGCCAACAACCACTCCACAGGCGTCTAGTTCCACTCAAGCAGCAGTTTTATGTACTATACACCAAGCCCCATTGGCTTCAGCAACCCGACATCTGTCCTAACTGTACAGGACGAAGGGAGCAGACACAATCTGAGTGGAATCTTAAGCCAGCTACCAGATCTGACATCAACACAGATTGTCGAGCAGCCTCAGCAGCAGCAGCAACAACCTCAGCAGCAGCTCTTTACTATCACCACTTCAGCACCGCCTCAACAGCAGCAGCAGCCTCCTCAGTAGCCATCCAGTCAGGGTGGGTCTTTGACCTGCCAGGCCCTTTTCAGGGCCACCAAATCTTCCAAAAACAATTATTCAGCTACGTGTTCTTCCAATTCCCCTCCCAAAACAAAAAAGTTCAGTACAAATACTTATCACAAGAAAAAAAAAGTTCAAGTCCAACACCTACACCACCCCAAACATGAAACAAATAACCCATGGTACCACACATAACAAAAAAGGCCACATAAAAAAAATAAAAAGTAACTCCCAATATGGCCATTAATCAGCCCATTTTTAGATTAAAATCCATGGGATAGTTCAAAATCTTTAATAGAAAAGTCCAACACTTACACCTTCCCTAGATTTAAAAGGCATTATCACATACTTACCAACCCACAAACAGACAAACCCAACACCAAACATAACCCCCAAATAACAAACCCAGTACCAAACCTAACACCCAACTACCAAAAATAAACCCAACCCCAGTAACCACCAAGCAACAAACACACAAACCCAAAAGTAAATAGAACCCATGCCAACAAACTGACAAACTATTTTGCAAACACAATCCCCCATTATTGAAAGCAAAACTAGTTCCATGGGTATATTTTCCAAATTTTTGTGATTAGAAGTGAAGATTTAAAATTGAAGATTTCCATGAAAACCTTTCTGCTACAAATAAATTTCAAAGCCATGAACAAAAAGAATTGGTGAAATTATGATGTGGATTTGAAAATATATAAAAAAATAATTTAATTTCGGATATAATGTGTGACTTTGTGTTTGGCTTTTGTTTAACAGTGGGTTTGTCTGTTTGTTGGGTGAGAAAGTTGTGTCTGTCTGTTTGTCCGTCTGAACAAGTTATGTTTGGCATGGGGTTTGTCTGTTTGTCCGTCTGAACAAGTTATGTTTGGCATGGGGTTTGTCTGTTTGTCCATCTGAACAAGTTATGTTTGGCATGGGGTTTGTCTGTTTGTCCGTCTCAACAAGTTATGTTTGGCATGGGGTTTGTCTGTTTGTCCGTCTCAACAAGTTAAGTTTGGCATGGGGTTTGTCCGTCTGTAGCAAACATAGCTGATTAATTGTTTTTGGAATAATTGGTAGTCCTGAAAAGGACTGTTGTAGTTAGTCCTGAAAAGGACTGGTTACTGCAGCAGGACTTATATTCTGCCATCTTGCCAGGCCACTGCTCCCTCATTGTTGAAGTAGTCCTTCAGGTAATCCCTCTGTCTTTTGGCTTCTCTAGCAGGGTTTCTGTCTTGGCCACCACCAGCAGCACCCCCAATCAATCCACAATCATCAGGTACATCATCATCATCGTCCTCCCCAGGCTGCTGACCACCAGGTTGACCTTGATACTGGCTTCTCAGTATGTTGTGTAGAACAACACAGGTCAAGACCACTTCCCTGACTGTTGCTGGGGGTAGTTCAATGGTTGTCCTCATCACCCTGAATCTTGACACAAGGATGCCAAAAGCGTTCTCCACCACTCTTCTGCCCCTTGAAATTCTGTAATTGGCAATCCTTTCCTCTCTGGTTAACATCCTTCTGCCATAGGGTTTCATGAGCCAGCTCTTCAGGGCAAAAGCATCATCTGCCAGGATGAAGTAGGGGACATCTCTCCCACCCTGTGTTATAGGAGCTGGGTCAGGGAAGCCTATCCTGCCATCCTCAATCCTCCTCTTCAGCTGAGAGGCATTAAATATCTGGCCATCCGAGCAGGATCCTTCAGTACCCACATCCACCCATCTAAACTTGTACTGTCCATCTACCAGGGCCAACATCACAATGGAAAAGAATCCCTTGTAGTTGTGGTAGAGGGCTCCAGTGTTCTTGGGCTTCTTCAGGGCCACATGCTTCCCATCCAGAGCTCCCAGGGCATGTGGAACATTCCATCTGATCCTGAGTTCCCTCTCCAGTTCTTTCCACTCATCTGGGGTTGTAGGACACTTCAGGTGCTCCCTGGTGAACTCATCCTGGATGGCCCTGCAGACCTCTGGTATAAACTTGGAGATGGTGGATCTTCCAACCCTGAACTGACAGGACAATGATGTGTAGGACTCTCCTGTGGCCAGATATCTGATGGTGAGGGCTAACTTCTCACCAACACTGATTGGTGCTCTGTAGTTGGTGGCCTGCCTGGCTAGGTGTGGTTCCAGTCTGGTCTTAATCATTTCAAAATATTCTGGGGTCATCCTCATGTAGTTGGTGAATCCTGGAATATCTGTGGCATAAAGATCAGCCATAATGTTGTGGTAGGCCCCACTCTCCTCTCTCTGTAGCAGCCATGGCCTGACCCACATGTTGTGCCTTCTTCTAGGTCTCTGTATGGGTGCTGGTGGTGCTGGTGGTGGTTGCTGTGGTTGACGTAAAAAATGGAAATACATGATTATTTGTAACTGAATAAAAGCCAAAAAAGCCCTAAGTTGTTGTTGAATCTGTCTTCCATTAAAAGGTGGCATCCTGCTATGTTCCTAGAAAAGCAATGATGATTAGATCGCGAATTTTATATATATATACCCAGAAAATCCAGCAACTTTGGAAAACAAGAATCGGGGATCCTGGTCTGGGGAAGACTGAGGAGGCCTGAGGACGCCTGAGGACGTCGGTAGTTAATCGTGGGTTAGTCGGCTCTTAGTCCCAGGAGGCCTGAGGCGTCCTGGGACCCAGTCGGTATGTGTACGACAGGATCGTGGTTGAAACCGACCTGAAAACTGGCTTAGTCGGTTCTTAGTCCCAGACCAGTCGGGGACTGTCTGCGGCCGCCTGAGGCGTCCTGGGGACGATCTGTTCTTAATCCCAGACTTGAGTACCGACCCAGTATTCCCGCCCATTTTTGTTATTTTTCCACCGACTGTCCACGATTAAGGGTCGCCGACAGGATCGGGGCTTAATCTTTTGGTGGAACAGGGGCATTAAGAATTTACTTTATCCACTAAAAGAAACAATATATATATATGCAGGAGGTAGATGCCAACCTCCACCAATGCCCAACTAGGAAGTAGTCGTAGGGGTAAAGAGCAGAGATTGAAAGGCGTTTGCTACCTCCTGTGATGCATCATGATCTTGGACAATGTACCTCCACACACAATCAGACATCCAGGTGCCATGACTTTGAATGTTTTGAAGAGCTACATTAGAGCTGAAGGCTAGTGTTGCACCTGAACGCCTGAAGGTGTGGAGGGACATAGATGAATCACTGAGACCAAGTCTTTGAAGAACTTGGGAAAAATTCCGTCTGGTTTTGGTGTCAGTTAACGGAACCCATTGAGCTTTGTCATTTTTTATCTGAAATAAGGGGGTGTCCTGATTGCCAGGTGTAAGCAATAGCAAATTCTTAACAGCTTGAACTGGGCACAAGGGTGATGATTGTAATGCGGGTAATTTGATAATTCTGACCATATCTCTTGTTTGCATGGTTTTGGTCCACTTAATGAGAATATGGAGGCCGGGGGGTGAGAAAAATATATCCCCCCTACTTAACTGTTCTAATGGTGAAAATGCAGTAATTTTGTGTGGGACTAAGTTGGATATTCGTAGAAACGAAAAAAAGGCCACTAAATATAATGCTTTAAAAATTTGTCCCATCCACATAGTGTCACAAACAGAAACTATTTCAGTGAGGGTGTTGATATCTATAATTTTTTTAATTTTGGCAATAAATTTTTTGTTGAACGTCAAAGATTTTTGGAAGTACTTTATTCTGGGGTCCAAAAACGAGAAGACTGAGACGCCATGCATTGTAAGACTTGTCTTGATAGCTGAGAGGTGATTTGCAATGCCAGAATTTGAGATGGCATTATGAATTAAAAATTCCATGAAGGACAAGAGAACCAATGGTGTTACTTGGTGTACCTGAACCTGTATAAAGCAACAATAAGCCAAAAATAGGCGAAATTTTTGGCGATAGGAAGCCATGGTGGCTGGTCTGAATGCCTGTTGTACTCTGTCTACAGCTCTGGAAGCCAAGTGAGCAGCTGTTTTGTGTAAACGTGTTATATAGACCAATCTATAAAAGCAATGTCTGTATGAAGATGCATCCACATAGGGTTATGCACATAATGATTCAAAATTTTACCTGGATTGTCAGTAATAAACCACCTAGACAGTAGGTCAGCTACTTTATTTTCAACTCCCAGAATATGAATAACCTGCAAGTCGATATCCTGTTCTGAAATTTCCATCATAATGTTTCTGGCTATTGCTGCCAGTGTTAAGAGTTTTTCCTGAATTTAGGACTGAAACAACTGCCTGATTGTCACATTTGATTAATATACGGTGATATTTCCAAACATTTCCCCAAACTCTGATAGCAACTAAAATATTCAGCATTTCCAAGTGAACTATGGAAAACGAATCACAATATTGCGGTGTTGGAATCGCATACACTTGATTTCTATATATAGCCCCAAGACCTTGTAAGCACGCATCTAACTCAATGGTAGCCTGTACAGGGCGGTGATCAAAAAATGCTCTGCCATTAAATTTTTTGAGAAATTTTTTGAACCAATTTAAATCTCTGTGGAATTCAATATCCAACACAATATCATCAGTACCAAAATGCCTCCTTAAAGTGTCCAGCATTATATTGAGGACGGTTCTGGAAGATCTGACAAACTTTGATATATAAAGTAAGGAACCTAGAAGAGATTGTTATTCATTTTTTGTGACATATGCTTTTTCTGACCATTGATGACATTTTTGAAGAATTTCGGAAACTTTTTCACTGGGAATTGCTACCATGAGAGTTTTTGTGTCTACTTCAACCCCTAGACAGGTAACTTTGGTTGATGGGTGATCTAATTTTTTGATACTGATATCAAGTCCCAATTTTTGAAGTAATTTGGTAAGTGCTTCAAAAGATGGTTTTGCAGTCGAAATAGTGCTAAAACCAATGACGTCATCAATATAATTGATGACGTCATAACCTTGTGACTTCATTATAAAGCGTATGGCATCACTGAGGCGCTGAAAAATTCTGGATCCGTTCCTGTATCTGAACAGCAGACAGGTGTACAGATAATAGTCTTGATGCTTTAATCCTAACAAAAAATAGTCCCTAGGGTCAATTTTAACATGCCTGAAGGCACGACTAATATCAATCTTATATAATAGTGAACCTTTGACAAATTGTTTAACTTTGTTTGTAATTGTATCAATGGATGGTAAAGTCAATACAAATTCTGTGCCCAGATACTGATTTTTACTGATATTGGAGTTGACTGCCTGGCCATGAGGAAAGCTCAAGTTGATAATAACCCGCCTATGTGGAGCTCCAGGCTTTGGCCTAGTCATAAAGGGGGAAGTGTGAAAGTCATCAAATGGTGGATGTTTATATGGGCCAAAAATGGCCCCATGACTAATTTTTTCCTTCAAATAGGCATCTATATCCTGGGGAAGGCTAGTGCCGAAGTGTGAATTTTATAATTTTTTCCCAATTTAGAATTTCTGTCAAAATCGAGTGGAAAGCCGTACCTAATAAGATATGGCAATTGTCGATCCCAATAATTTTCTAATAAATTTTTCCCATGTGTCTGCATTGAGCTGGGAATCTACCTGAATTTGTGTGGACAAAAAATTAAATTTAGTTTCATTTCTTGTTATATCATACAATTTTGTGGGATCCGAACCCATGTATCTTCTTTTGTCTGAAGTTGGTATGACCAACAGACCTAAGGGTATGAAGCCAAACTTGTCATCCGTTTGTTCACTCCACTTTTTATAAGTCGGATCCGACCTTGCTTGCTCTAATCTCTGTTTATTGTGCGATTTAACTTGAAGGCCTAGATCATATTTTTCTTCAGGTGTTTCCGGGCACAATTTTGACTGTTTTTGACAATTTTGTCCCCCTTTTTGACCGCCCTGTTTTTCATTGCCAGCAATATGTATTGAATGATTTTTTTCAACATTTTTGGACTGTTTACAAACCTTGACCTGGTTGGTTGCTTTCAAATCATTTGTGTCGGAGTTTTTATAAATCCCAACACTAGAATCACAGTCATTGTTCTGTTCTTCTGCATTGAGGGCTAGGGATGTAAACCTGTTTGCAGTGGGACACACAAATCCCCCGTTGGATAGTGGACCTTGCAAATTTTTAGTTATCTTTTATTCATTTTTACAGACAAAGATTGTTCATTCTTTGCATGAACTGGAAGATTGACAGAGGCAACTGTATTGGAGTTGACATTTTTGAAATACCTTTCCCCTGACCTGATAATTTTCAATTTGTAACTAGGTTGAACCCGAGACCTGCAACAACTGTCAGTATTAGACTTTAACACCTGTGCATATGTTTTGCCTCGAAACCGAGCCCAGTCAGCCTTCCAGTTGACACTAAGACCATTGTTAACCACAGTAGAATACACAATTTTTGATTTATAACTTTTTACACACTTATTTACATTTATCACGTCTCTCTGCACTACCAATGGGCAGTGCCCTAATCGTTTTTTGCAGGTTTAGGATACTCTGCAATCTTTTGCCATATGTCTATATTCGTTTCCAATCGCAAAGCAGGTGGCACACACATGTTTGTAAAAAAAATTGCCCAGTCTCATGATCTTTGTCTTTTTGACAGGTTCCTCCTTGATAAAACCGACAAACCATGGTTTTAAAGTCTGATTTTGGTTTATTGTTACTTGTCAAATTTTGAGGAGGAGCTCTCTGTGCATGTGCACGCCTAATCCTATCTATTTTACTGATGTCCGACCAATCGACTTTCCCCTCCTCCATCCTACATATGCGATGCCTTAGTGCATTGCCAACTGAAGTCGTTTGCGTCTTCCATTAGCTCACTGAGATAATCCAACATCGCATTTTTTATTTGAATATTATTTTCTTCTCTGGCAATCATGGTGAAACCTGACACCCATTGACACCAACTTAGGTTGTCATAAGACATTCTGGACTTGTTATTTCCTCCTAACACGAAATTATGAGGTCATGGTACCTGCTTTTTCACCCAAACCGTATCACTACCGCCCCTTTGTGACTTCAATTTACCTGCTTTGTTTAATTCAGCAAGATGGTTGAGCCTTCTGTCCACTTCTGCTTGTATATGAGGGGTTACTTGGAGGGCTACTACTGAAGGTACCACTACCTCGTCTAGTTGTGCAGGATTGGGAGTAACTACCGCAGCACATGTTGCATGGCTGGCCTGTTACCTCTGGTTGACCTCTGCTGGGCTGGTGTCCGACATTCTTTGCTCCATGGCAGTCAGGCCACTATGTGATGGTGAAAGTTCAGCTTGACTTTCCGAGTCACTGTCCATAGTATTAACAAATGGGCACTTGCAATTTTTTGAAATAATTGTCAATGTTTATCATCTGAAACTTTTAATACAATCACACGTGCTTTGTATAATGGGAAAACCATAAATGAATGAGTTTCACAGGATAAGCGCAAGTTGTTTATCAGTCAATAGCATAGCCCCTGCTCTGACCACAGGTCAGATATATGATGTAATAAAAACAGAACTATATGACACCTCGACAGGGGCACTTAGTGTTACAGGTTGTACAAATGACGTATAAAATAATACTAAAAATTGTAAAATAAGTGATTTATAATAGATTGTAAAATGTAAATAAGATAAAATAAATATAATTCATTCCTTTCATATAGCTCCAGCAACCCCCAGAGCACGTTTCGCATTGCACAAAGCACTAAATCCAAATTCTGTGCTGATCAAAGTCCTCCACGTCTCCAGATAACTAGATGATAAGAAGTGCTCCTTGGTATTACATAACATAGATATAAATTCAAGCCAGAACACACATATTCAACATTGCGGGCTTAATAGCTTAAAGTTCTTGACCCTTTGACATTGCAGTGTTGAATGAAGAAAGGAATATTTTTGGCGGCAAGGGGGTTAGCAATACATCGATACCCAATCGAAGGTATTGATGACAAGAAAATTCACTGGGGTTGCACTGAATAAGGTGGCGCCCAATGCTCCACCCCCTAATATCCCCAACCCAGAAGGTATAGTGGCTGTGGCACATCAATTAAGGAAAGACCCCACAAAAATAGGGATCAGAATACCACCCTTTTATTTAATTTTTCAATATAAGATATTACTTATTCAATAACACTTCCAGTTTTAATTTAGAATGTCATGATATTTTGCAAATTTGTTAAAATCTGAAAATTTTAATTGTAAGTTAAATTTGAATTAGTTAATATCTAACAGACATAGCCATTAGTCCGGTGACTGCCAGTCCCGCCAAACATCAGAAAAAGATGCCCTGAGTCCAGCTGGATCAGTATGTCCCATTTCACTTACTAGGTGAATAGTTCATCCTGTGCTCACCGGGTGGGGTAAAAACCTGCACTTCTTTTCTTTTCATGTAAATCTAAGGACATGACCTGTCCCAAGAACTGAAAAGCGGGGAGGGAATGGTGGGACTCCCCTTTCTGTTAGGTAAGATATTAACTAACAAAATTTAATTTATAATTAAAATTTCAGTTATTTTTTGCATTAATTCATTTTACCTAACATACATCACCAGAATAACTATCCAAAGGCTTGTGAGTAGTTACCTGGGATTGTGTCATGAACAGGGTACTCTATTAAGGCTCTAGGGAATACACCAGTGTCCAGTTTCGAGGACTGGTTGCTCCCCCCTCTTTTTTCCTCCTCTGACTGGGGAATAGTGGAAAAGAGTTCACACATCCGGGGAATCCAGCCACTCCTGGTGAGTGAGAACAAGGGGTGAGAAATTGGGGCCCGAATCCCCTGCACTGGGGATATCGGGTAAAGGGGCTGAAAACTGATTAAGTTCCTTAACTATGAGAACTTACACACAAAAACAATAAAAAAGAGAGCTATAGAACACTATAATACAATCACTGCTAGTGGGTTCAGTGTTGTATTTGTTGAGCAGCCACAACTTGTCCCAAATGGTGGAGGTCCGAATGAACCCAAGCCATACCCTTCAGATAAAACTGAGTAAAGGTGTTGTGAGACTTCCAGTGACAGGCTGTCAGAATCAGGCTCAAGAAGACCCCTCCTTGGAAAATTTTTGATGCAGCATAGGCTCGGAACTCGTGAGCCTTCACCTTGTGCAAAGCCTGAGCCTTCTAATCTGACAACTGATAACAAAAGATCACTGTCTTCCTGATCCAGGAAGAAATGTTTGCCAGAGAAATATCTCTATGAAACCTTTCTTGAGGAAACCAAGAGTAACTTTTTGTCCCTACGGAAGTCCTCAGTCCTGTCTAGATAGTACCTGAGATCCCTAACCGGGCCAGATATCCTATCTTCCTTCAAGGTCCTATTTAATCTAGGAGTATGACAGGCGTTTATGACCACTGGGGCCACACTGCCTGGTCCCTCCAGAGCCAGATGGTTCTTAGCAAGAAAACAGGGAGAGGGGTGACACCTTAGACAAGTGTGTTTGGTGTCTGATGTTCAACCAGGCATGCATTTCACTCCTGTGTTTTCCTGAACCTAGGGCCAGAATAAAAGCAGTCTTGAAGGTGAGATTGTTACATATATGGGCACACAAGTGTGTTTGGTGTCTGATGTTCAACCAGGCATGCATTTCACTCCTGTGTTTTCCTGAACCTAGGGCCAGGATAAAAGCAGTCTTGAAGGTGAGATTATTACATATATGGGCACTGTGTCATGGACATTATTTGATCTAAGCTTTATATGTATGTGTTAACATCTAAAGTAAGGGAGTTATTGATTTTTGTGTTACGTGTTTATGTGTGTATGATGTTTATTGATCTATTTATAGACTGGAGGGAATCCCTCTAGGCCAACCTCAGTGATGTTATTTATAGATTTGGGGGAAGCCTACAAGGTGCCTGTAGGTTCTAGAACTTCCTTACTTGATCTAGTTACTGATGTTAACTTCAAGTCTGTTCTGTGACATTCTAGATGCTTCCATAATGATATATAAATGGATGGATATATAAAGTGCTTATGTTGCTGTGAACTTTTACTGGAGTGAATTAACAGGATACATTGTCTGGATAGATTTACTGTACTTTGGATATTTTTGGATATTGTACATTCATATAACAGAGAGTGGATTTATTGTAATTTGGGACATTGTCCATATGTTGGAGCAAACAGTACAGTTGCACAAACTCTGGACACGGCGGATAAACTTAACTGTTAGTCACAGTGGTCAGGTCAGATAGATTTCATTATTGTATCAATTTGTGTATAGTTAAGAGCCTACCAGTTGACTGTAATCATTATTTTTAGTTGTTAAATAAATTTGTTGAGTTAAAGTTTTTGTCTTTTCCTGTTGTAACTTAAAAGCAACTGATAATTGCTACCGTGCTTGCCCCATGACCGTAACAGAGATGCTTCGCTCCTTCAGAGGCTCAAATGGGGTTTTAGTCAATTGGAGAAGAACCAATGACAGATTCTAGAAAAAACAATGCGCCGGCCTTTGGGTCAGTCCCGATGAAAAGTGTCAAAGAGTCTGTTCAAATCTTCATTCCTACTGATATTGAGTTGGGAATTCCCAATCTTATCAGCAATGGTAGAAGGATAGCCCATTTTAGTGCTGGGTTGTAGTTTCCTCTCAAGAAAAATGTGCATTAGGAAATCAGCAAACTGGTTCACAGAAGGTGAGGTGAAGTCTACCTGATTTGACTCACACAATCTGATAAAAATGGCATTTTGCTTTGTAGATGGTTCTGGTTAATCTTCTTTGAGGAGTCTCAATTTGTGTTGCCACTTGTTCAGAAAATCCTTGCCCCTTGATGGTTGAGACTCTAGGCATGGAATATCCGGTTTAGGGGATCTTGATGCAGGGTCCCATTGAATGGCTGTGTCAGAAGATCGATCTGAACTGAAAGGTGCATGGGAATCCTGGTGGATATCATCACCAGATCCCAGAACAAAGGCATGCCAGGCCAACCTGGGGCTATTAGGAGCATCCTCTGATAGTTGTGATCCTAAAGGTTGGATACCACTTTTCCCAGGAGTGATACTGGGGGAAAACATAAATATTGAGTCCCTCCCAGGACATGCTGAGAGCATCTATCACCCATGTCTTCTGATCCAGAACAGGGGACACAAACTGTAAAAGCTTGTTGTTGTACATGGTGATGAACAAGTCTATCTGAGGTTGATGCCATTTACTGCAAATCTGGTCGAACACATCCTGATGGAGGGACCATTCCATCTGGATCATCAGACAGTGTCGCGATAACTTATCCACATTCACATTGACATGGTCAGAATGTGCTGGGTTTCCAGGACAACCTGTCTTCAATTGCATCAAGAATGGAGCCGCCAAAAGAAGGCACAAAGAGAGCCTTGTTGATGTTGGAGACCACTGTAATGTCCGAGGCAATCAGCACAATCCGGTCCAAACACAAATGCTCAAATTGCAGCACTGCCTTTAATTCCAGAAAATTTATGTGCAACTGGCTTTCTTGGATGGACCAAACTCCTTGAGCAGTGTAATCCCTCAAATGAGCACCACAACCTTCATTTGATGTGTCAGTAAAGATTTGAAGGGCACGCTGAAGAGGGTGTAGTGGTTGGCCAGAGAGGACATGGTCTTCATCTAACTGCCAGTGTAGGTGCTGGTGCAGAGACCAGGGAATGGGAATCACCTTCTCCAGGGACTTGGACACATGCTAATTGCTCTTTAGATGCCAATGAGTAGGTCTCATATGAAGACGACCTGAGGGCATCTGTTTTTCTGCAGCTGTTAGAAGACCTATGAAAGACATGAAGTAACGTAAAGAACACTAATGTGGCGTATCTTGGTCTGCAGGGACTGCCACCTGCCTTGTGTGGGTTCGACTACTCCTTCAGAGAGATTGTACTGGTAGCCTACAAAGTTGAATACTTGTTTGGATTCCACTTCCAACGTCTGAAGATTTACCAGCCAATCCAGATCCTGAACATTTCCCTTTGGACAATTCCTTCTCTAAAACCTTGATCTTATAATGAATGTCACCTTAGAGCTTGGTACGACACCTATTGTATCCTGCCTCCTGATTGCAAACATAAGAAGACTCCTTAAGGGCCTTCTCCCATTTTTGAGCAGTGTCCTTGCCCAGGGGACGACAAGCATGAGGTATAGAAACAGTACCAGTAGGCTTTGCAATTTGTGCAAACACACTGTTGAATGTAGCAGCATCATTTTTCCAGTGAGATATATATCTACCCGGATTTATCCAGTCTGGGTACAATAGCCGAGTCAATATCCGGAATAAAGCCCATATGAATGACCTTGAGATTTTTTTTGGTAGGGGTGGGGGGTGGGGGGTGGTAATAAACTAATCCTTATAAAGCTTGCCCGACTTTATTCCTCTGATATGGTAACCAGCACACACGATCAGGTTCAAGGACTCCAATTTCTGGTATAACCAGTCTTCTGGAGGCATATCTACACTTTTCTTGCTGACATGTTGGGCCTGTTTGCCAGGCCAGGGATTATCAGAGTGTGAGGACACAGTGTATTAGAGATCTGGAATGTAATTCTAACCCATATAGGCCCTAACAGTCCTAATTATCTCCCAGTAAGATTGATCTTCTGTCACAGTCTTTTCAGGATCTAAATCCTTGTCCTGATCAGCATCTAGTTCAGGATCACCAGAATCAGATAAGATGCCTTCTTCCGGTTTGTCCACCAGGTCAACTGGTTCATCAGAAGCAGCAGGCTATTGGAAATGAGGTTCTTGTTCCTGATCTGGAACCAGGTTTTGTAGAGGAGAGTTGAGTGCAAAGTTCCCATCTGAATTCTTGGTAGAAAATTTGTGCAAAATCTTGACTGATGACCTATCTATTACCAGAGACAGATGATTGAATTAATGGTGACCTAGATAAAGCCCCAGCCGGGGAAGCGTGAGGCACATGCATACCCACCAGGATGTAGACAGGTTGATGTGTTAGAAAGGCTTCAATTCTGGTGAATTTTGCCGCCTATGAATCTTCGAGATCCACTAGATCTTGTTTGACAGAGGAAATATCAGAAGAAAATTGTTGGGGGGATGAAGAATGTACCTTTTCATTACTCCCAGTTTCCACGTCAATAGCGTCAGAAGCAATATCAGAGATGACTGTGACGGATACACAAGATCCAGATTTTTGTCACTTTTAGCTTTTTTTCCCTTGCGTAACTGATACCTAGGAATGGCCAACTGTAAAACGTGCTCTGGAGTGAGGGCACTACAAAACCAGCATTCTTGGTGTGAAACACATGGATCCGTTATCCGTGGACTTTTTCCCTACAATGGGTGCATCTGGAGTGACCATAAAAAAGAAACCCCTAACATCATCTGTGACAAAAATAGTCATATGTTAGTCATATGTTTTGTTACTCAGCCAGTCCCAAGTCAGGTTAGTCGTTGGTCAGCGTTTCTGCCTGTTTCTCTGTTTGTCAGTCCATCCACACATTCATTCAAGTTATAATTGAGCTTTTTCTTTGTCTTTGGTGTGTGTGTTGGAATGATTTATGTATTTGTATCAAACATTCACTCACTCATTCACTCAATTTTTGTTATATGTTTGCGGGATGTGTAAGCATTGGACGGTGTATCTTTTTTGTTTGGGAGAACAGCATAGTCATTAATTGTTTTTTGAAGATTCGGGTGGCTCTGAGAAGGGCCTTTTTGGTGTGAGCATTCCTGATAAGGACTTAACGCAGGCTAATCTGCTGATTTGGGCTGACTCTGTTGGCTGGACTGGCTGAGAGAACTTGCTTGTTCTAGAGTGGTAGTTGGCACTGGGGACTGTGCTGGTTGAAGTTGATAGGGTGAAAATGGCTGTGGTGTGTCAATCTGCTGGTTCTGCACTATGTATGGAATATTCCCAAAAAGGTGACTGTCTTCAACTTGTCCGGAGGTGACCAATAGTGGGTTAAAAGTCCTTGTTGGGCTCAATGCAAACATCAGTTGCCTGAAGGGCCAGGATGCTGGTCATCCACAACAAGGGGGATGGATGCAGGCTGTGATGATGGTGATGATGACCTCTATGGTTGAACTTTTGCAATCACTGTTGGAGGATGTGGCGCTGCTACCTGGCTCGGCTGAACAACCTGTGTTGAAACTTGTTGAGTATCCAGAATCATGAAGATGTATTCACATCCTTCAGTGGCCTGTGTAGCTTCTGGAAGTTGAAAAGTTGTAACTTGAGCATGTTGAGTTGTTGTGACCTGTTTCTTGCATTCTTCGGTCCTGTACTGTATTCCACTAAGAAGTTCTACTGTCTCATTCCTGAATGTCAAAAAGTCTCGCCCATCTAGGTGCTCAATCTTGGAGTAGAGATAGTTGCAGAATGACTGTTTTCAGTTTGGAGTAGAATCCTGTAGTGCACCAAAGAAACTGTAAATCATCAACCTCATCTACTAGAACTCATCTAGAACTGGATCTTCAGCAGTGTTGGTGGTGACAGCAGCTGTTTGGTGTGAAGGGCTTGTGATCGATGGCTGATGAGTAACATCTGATGCAATGCTGAATTTTATCTCAGATTCAGTCTCTCTTGTTGTGTCTGGAACTAAAGTTGTGGCTGTGGCCCAGACAATCTCAGAAGATTTAGATACTCCCTTCCTTTTGATGTGACCTCGTAGGAAGCTAAAACTGTTTCGCAACACTGTTGAAAGACAAATTCCTGGAAGTTGCTAGTCTTTCCTGCGAGCTGCGAGTCCCTTCTTCCTCTGCTTGTCTTTGAGTTTTGTGTGAGTCTTGTCATACAGTTATTCATGTTGCTTGACAAACTTGACAATAGTCTTTTTTGTCAGAATCACTCAGGAAAATAGACTTCATTTGTCCCTTCTTCTGCCTGGTTTGAGTTGATTCTACATCAGTGTCTGTGTCTGTTCTGGGTCGCTTCTGTGTCCTCTCTTCAGTCTCATCTCTCTCCATCTGCTCTATCCTTTCTGTCCTCTCTCTTTCCACTTTCTCCCCCCCTCCTCCTGCTCCTGTCTCTCCCTCTCCTCTCTCTCCTCCCTCTCTCTTATTCTCTCTATATCCTCAGAAGTATCTCTTAACTCAAACTGTAGTTGAGTATCAGTAGGTACTTCAATACTTCTCCTTCTATCTCTTGGCATGCTGTCAAATTATATGTATAATCACAGCTTGTGTAAAAAAGCAAAACCCTAAACTAATTGAAACCACAGAGAACAAGTTTCACTCCCAGCCAGTCCACCCTATCTCAACACTTAAGCTAATTTGAAAAAAAAATGAAAAACTTAAAACTTAGATGCTGCACACATCCACTCTCGTCAAAGTTAAAACCCAAATGAATGAAGTGCGCTTGCTGACTCTCCCTTTTATAGCCACAGATTGTGAAACAGACAGGTCGTAAGACACAAAAATGTTACAGGCTTGTCGGTTACAGTTCCTGACTTGTCTGTTATTATAACAGGCCTGTTGGTTTAAAAGTTCCTGACTCTAGGACTCAGACGTGAAAACTTACCGACTGGTATGGAAAAGTTGCAGGCTTATTGGGATCATTTACAGACAGGTCGGTAAAGTTATCAACTGTATGGTATTTTTCCCCTCACAGTCTGTTTGTCATCATGTACAGTCTAGATAATCATATTTGGTACAAGCCGGATGCATGACACAGACAGGCCTGTTGTATTGTAAAAATAACTATGTATGCACGGACTTTATCACCGATTCAATCACAAAGCCGAAGGCCTGAGTCCTTTATTTAGAGGATATTTTTGTGATTGAATCGTTGATAAAGTCCAAGCATAAGTAGTATATTTCTATTATAAATGTCTGTTAGATTTTTTCACAAAGCTTTCTGTTTATTGGTTATTTTAGCTTTTTAAAAATTTATTTTCAAGATTAGATTCTACAACCATGTTCATAGATTGAAACAGCGTACATTAGTTGCTGTATAGAGTACTCTCACAAAATGCGCAGTGACGCATTTTCCTTGACGATGAAGGTGTCCGCTTTATAATAACCGACAAGGCGGGAAGTGTCACTGAGAGGTCTTTAACTTAACTGACATGCCTGTTGCTAGGTGGATAGACTTGGGGTCTGTCGCAAGGGTTGGAAACAGTATCAATATCAAACATGTTTCTACGACACTTCCTAACAAGAATGGAAAAAATACAACCAACTCTTCCAGACTATGTAAACGTTGGTCCCGACTGGTTGGCTCCAGTGGAACAGTAGCATTACATTTATTTCAAAATTATGCTTCTGTTCCATTCACCTTAGAATGTGGTAGTCCAGAAACTAACTTTAGTAAAAGTCTGATTCAATTCTTATTCATTGATTGATGGTAAAAACGTGAAGTGAACCTGGTCACCTATCATTGTCTTAGAACACTTGTTCAGTTACAAAATGTCCTCTACCTGTCTATCTTGTGTATCTGGTTTTCCAAATCTTTTAGCTGGTTTTCTCTCAGTTTCTTCCTTTCCTGTTGCAGATGTTCCTTTAGTAATCTTGTTTCTAGGTCATCGTTTCTATAAGACTGAGGTAAACCTACATAATTCAAAATGATTTCTTTAATTTAAAAGATTTAAATTGATATTAATTCAAAGTAAATTACAAACAAGTGCATCCTATGAACTTAGTTTGATAAATTAAGTGGGATAAATAGATAAAATAGGTTTCCATTTTAAGTGTAGCTGAGCCCCTGTGATTAGAATTACATGAAAAATACTTACCATTCAGGTGGAGGCAAAAATTGACACATAGGGTAGGAAATATGAAATTTGCCACTGGACTACATTCTGGAGTTCATTCTAAATAAATTGATGCCAAAGGTGATTTGCAAATATTTAATACTCACAAAAAAGGTTATCTTCCATTGCAAATGGGTTTGAGATTCCATTTTCACATGTCTTTCTGAAGCATTTCTTCACCACAAATGCAACAAGGATAAGCATGTACCAGATGAGGTTGAGAGGTGGAGCCAGCCATACTAGAGAGTAATACTCACGATACAGGTCATATAGATGGTACTGCCAAACTTCTACTGAATTTTTCTCAGCTTCCTCAAAAGAATGACTGAAACATGTCATCATATTTACAGTAAGCTACATATCTTTTTCATAAAAATGTAACTGAAGAGGTTTTAATATACTGAATGCTTCAGACTCTTTTATTAAAGATTCCAATATCCACAGAATTTTATTCTTGCTTTGGCTATTTTCCACCTGTACATTGCATTAGTGATGTTGTGACCTCAAAATTGGCTTAATCAGACTCGAAATTTTTACTTGCCCTTCGTCTCCCTATATAGTATCTACTCTTACACTGGCTCAAAGCCCTCTGTCTGGTGAATATAAAATACTTATGTTTATGATTTTAAATGTCTTAATTACAACATTGATGCATATTTTAATGGATTTAACTCCCTTATTTGTGATATTCTAATATTTTATAATTCTGTTCAGTTTTGTTCAACTATTGCATTCTAGAAAAGGTGTGAAGGAGAAGGTTTATTTTGTATTTTTGTTAATGGCCAATAAGAAGTTGTTAATATAATAATTCTAATTCTACTAGTACTTTTATAGCACTTAATCTCCATCTATTGACGGACTCTAAGGCACATGATGCCAGAAATGATTAATATTAAGTAATGATTATTATTTATATTAAACTACAATATTTAATTAAATGTTTGTTTATCTGTATCATAATGTACCATGGGTTATACTACCTAAAAATGGCAATCAGCAAGTTGAGAAGCAGTATATTGGTGATCATCATAAACACTCCCAACAAAATTGGCGGGAACCAATCTAGACAGTATTCATAAACATCTGGCTGAGAGCTGGCCAAATAAAAGTCATTTGTGCAGTTTCTTGGTGCCACTTCTAAGCCTTAAAATGAACAAACAACAATAAATCAACAGCAAAATTCAACACCTAATATAGTTTACAAAGTAAAAACACTACATTATAGCTTTTATTATGCAAGTATTTACTTTTATGAATTTATTTCTATTCTCTCACATTAATATTTCACTATTGTTTTATATCAAACTGCCTTTTGCTTTTCCATTATGTTCAGACATATAAGGTTCTGTGACAATAACTGCATATTGTACTGGGTCATGGTGCTAACTCCAATTTGCTGAGGCTCAAAGCTTGTCAGTACAAATATTACCCATCCCTTCAGTAGAATCTTCAAGGAACATTTCTCCCAGCATTTGCCAGTAGCCTCTCCAAAAAACATTTCGGAGTAATTCCCAGGATTGTTCTTTATTAGGATCAACCAGTGCTTGGAATGCTACTCCAAAACTTATAATAAACACCATCAATACTGCCATGAAGTACACCAAGTCTGATAGCTGAAATTAAAAAAAAACATGTTGCAGTTGTAATATTGCAGAAAAGGTGAATGTGTGTACTTTTATAAAATGTTTATATTTATCAAAACAAAATAGAAAATATTATTTATTTCAGAGAAGAACTTTTCTCTGTTTTGATTGCAAGCCCTCTAACATGCAGTCCCCTAAGTCAGATGAAAAGTGGGGGATTCCCTTCTCTGCCAGGTCAATTATTTACTTATAGAGATTTAAGTTAAAACTAAAATTCTCTATTTTGTGGGAAGCTTGGGTACTGAAAAATTTTAAATTCCAAAAAATCTGGCCATAAGCATGTTTAAGTTTTTTGCAACTTATATTAAGGGGAGAGTTTCCAATTTTGTCTGCAATGGAAGTTCTACACATTAATAGTAATAGGTTAGAGATTTCATTTCTTTCCTGGAGAGGATACAGTGGGAAATCTAAAAACTGTTTTACAGTGGGTGTTTCAAGTCCACATGATTTCACTCATGAAAAAAATGGCACACTTTGGTTCATAAATAACTATGGTTGGCTTTCTTTGAGGGCCTAATTTCTTGCTTTGACTTGGAGAAACTTTACTCCCAAAGACTAGAGACTCAAAGAGTCTTCTGTGTATGTTCACTCTGGCAAGCCCTGATGCAAGTTCCCTCTGAATGTTGTGATAACAGATTCGTCTGTTTGGAAAGAAGAGGAAGATATTGTGGGGAAGATGTTGCGCCTGCAAAGCAGTAGATTAGATTAGAAAATCTGGGACAGAAGCACCAGATCCTAAAACCAAAGCATGTCCAGCCAGCCTTGGGCCATTAGAATAACCCTCTTTTAATGGTGGTACTATATGATTTGGCTGTTCACTTTGCGTTGAAGAGAGACTGGAGGGAAGGTCTATAGATCCTACAGGTCCTATATCTTTCCCGGCCTTCTTGTCTGGTACAATTTCGGTCACGTTGTTGCCCACAGTAGCAAACAAATCTATCTAAGGGTAATGCCATCTGAGGAAGATTTGGTCGAAAACCTCCTTGGCCCAGATTTACAAAGCTAGTTTAAGTATGAGTTTAAGACACACACACAAAAAACCCTAATTTAAGTATCAGTTTAAGACACATAATATCAGTTTTTGTCTCACCTGAGATAACGTTGAAATTTTTCAAAGTAATTTCACGCGAGTTTATGCTCAAACTCAAGTAATGCTTAAACTTAAGTTTGTCACGAGCATGGCCTTTTTACATTGTTTGTAAAAATAGACACATGTAGAACATGTATGCAGGTACATTTAATGTACATATGCTCATAAGTTAAATGATCCAAAGGATTGATAGAGTCTCTGATTTGCCTTTTCACAGTGCAAAGCCCACTGGAACAGTATGCCATCTCTTTCAACTACCGTTTTCAGAACGAAATTTGAGATAAATAGAAGGTAAACTCAAATTTTTGGGAAAATTTAAGAGACATTTTGTAAATACAATTCACTTTGAGTTAAAGTATAATTTCATTTTATGTATTTGTTTTACGACGAGTTTAAGAATTTTCTATATTGTGAAAAGTTTGAGTTTCAGTAATGAGATTATGAGTGAGTTTTAATATAAGTTTATTAATTTTTGTAAATACGGCCCCTGGAGTGACCATTCTGTTTTTTCTAAAGCTTTCTGTCATGAAAGCTTTTTGTGATCACGTGCAGATGACATGAATGTGGCAAGCTTCTAACACTACCTGTCTGTGACTGCAACTTGATAGGGTTCTGAGGCCAGAGGTGGGCACAAAGGGAGCCTGATCTTATACCCCTGTTTGTTTGTTGATGTAGAAAATGCCTGTTGTGCTGTATATTGCAGTCAGAACTGTCCATCACATTTTTATGAAAGGATTACTGTTTGGGACTGAATTGCAGTGCAATTTTCTAAGTGAGTGTCCCATTCTTAGGTTGACATGCTGAAAAGGCCAGGAAACATGTTGGCCTCTCTAGTCACAAAGTTGAGATGAATATGGACAGACTTAGGTACAGGAATTTGCTTCTCTATTATTACTTCCGGTACATAACAATTACTCTTGAGATGCCACTGAATAGGTTTCAGATGAAGGTACCCCAAGGGGAGTAGCTCTGATACACGAGTTGTCTTACTGAACAAAAAGGTTTTGATGATTGAACAGATAGAGTTCACAGCCTGTCATCATTTTGAGGTGGGTCTGACTACTCCTTGAAGGAGGTGGTACTTGTAGACCATGAAATCGAAGACTTGTTTGAGTTCCAGTTCCGACTTTTGCCACGCTAAAGTCAGCCTAGGGCAATATAAGCACAGGTACTGAGAGGGAGCCTGCATTGAGAAGTCTTCTAAGAATAGGTTGAGTTTATTACCTCTTTCGTGTGCCATGGATTTTACTTTACGCCCTTGCAGGGATGGAATCTATTACATTCTGTCTATTACTATTACCATTATAATGCCATCTAGTACTATTACATGTCGAATTTTCAAAATTATTACCATTGCTATAATATTGCCATATGCTAATTTCTATAAATTTGTATTAGTAAGAAAACAAACTAAAGCTTGTCATTTTATTAAATCACCGGTTCGGGCAAATATATCCCATAAAAATCGTTTCAAAATATATCTTGAACCTAATAAAATCAAAACCTAAATAAAACATATATACATGCTAAATAATTTTAAATAAGAAGAAATCTTTCATTGTCCTTAGGAAGAAAATCGTATAACAAGACCCAATCCATGATTTTTTTATGTTTACAGATTATAAAATTATATTAAAATAATGAGAAAGCCATCCAGACATCCCCATTAACTGATACAATATTCCATATTTTATATCATAATCTCAACTAGGGTACATAATGCAGCCAGAGAATTCATGTAAGCATGTCTGTCCTGTAATCTATCACAGTAGAGTTATTTGATAATCTGATTAACTCATACAGGAAGAGAATTCAGTTTTTTATTGGTTTAATTTAGCTGCCATTTACAATAGAGATATAGAAACATTAATCAGACTATGGGTCTAATTTTGGTTAATTTTCTACTTTGAAGCTCAATAACCAAAACACTACTTTATATATTTGTAATATTAAAAGCTTAAATATTCGGTGTGCTATCTCTTTATAACTATATCATTTCCCTAGTATTTATGGAAAGGTTAAAAATATTACTTTTTCTGTCTCTAATTGATGAAAACCCTTGAGTCAGTTTATGAGTGTATTTTGAAATAAAGGTAAACAATGAATGAATACTTCAATTATTTGAAACTGTACCATATATATGGTGTTATTGTATGTGGTCAGTAATCAAATAATTGACCTGTTTTACCAATTTCAAGTGTGAAGTAGTGTCTCTGCATGTTTTTTAGTTCTAGTAAATGAGGTGTTCTTTGGTGAAAGTATTATGATCAGTTCATGGGTCTAATTTTAATGACTTTTTTAGTCCAAACCTCAATAGCACGCACAGCTATTCATTTATTTTCATGTTGAGAGTTGAGATGTCATCCCATGTCACACATTGTTTTCTTTGTGTCTCATTGCTAAAACCCCCATAATCAGTGTATAGGTCCATTTTGAAACAAAAATGTGTCATTTGACTGATTTCTGCAGAGCTTTATGATATATGTATTGTTACTTGTGGTCACTAAGAAGTGACCAAATTATGATTTAAAATTGTCCATATGTAGGTACTGTATGCACCCATGGCATCCAGCTGTGTGAACAGGTGGACAGGTGGCAGGGCAGGTGGTCGGGGTAAATATCTTGTCTGGCCTGTATTTCAGAATCCATTAGGTGTAGGATGTTGAGACTTAGTAGGGATATTGGTTGGGGTGACCTTAGTCTGACCTTTGACCTTGACTCTGTCATAATATTTTCTACAGTAATATTTGAAACATATTTCTCTTATGACAATGATATATGGATTGCTGAAACTGTTATTACCTCCAACAAGGAGGTTTTATTTCCATGCTTGTTTGTTGTGTGTTAGCAGGATTAAGCAAATACCACTACTTGGATCTTCCTGAAAAAATCAGAAGATGTGACCAACTTATATCCTGCTAAATTTTTAGAGTGATCTGGATCATCATTTGGATACAAAACAAATAACCTGGATTTACCCATCCACTTATTATAACATGCCTTGGCAGAGGTATGCACTAGACTTAATACAGACTGATATCCCAGGGTACCGGAATTTTGTCAGGATGCCACCAGCCCTTTTTGGCCTCATCAAAGGACACACACAGTACCTGGGTTGGCTGGGGATGGGCTGATTGCTGCGGAGGCTCTTGTGGCTGAGTTGTTGGAGGAAAGACTGTGTTAATGTGGGTAACTTGAAAACAGCTGGGGATCCTGATATGTCCTGTGAATGCTCCTCGCCTGTGGCAGAGACAACTGATGGTAGGTTGAACTGCTTCGTTGGGCTAAGGGTGAAAGTGAGCAGTGTAGAAGGCCCGGGTTGTTGGTCATCAACTACAAAGGACATTTGCAGCCATCTGGTAGTGCTGGTTGCTGTGGCTGCTAAAAATCTGTGGCACAAATGTGGAAATGGAACTACAGCACCTAGAAAATGTAGCTTTCTGGGGCTGATGGGTCCTTTCCTCTGACTGCTCTGTATCCCACTCAGAAGTTTCAGAGTCTCATTTTTGAATGTTTGAAGTCTCTTTCTACTAAACCCTCAACCTCAGATACCAGGTAGTTGCAGAAGGCTGTTATGGTGGGTTCCTGCCTTGGCCCGCACAAAGATGACAGCATGGTTTTCATCTTTGCAAACTGCTCCATAGCCTGCTGGTCAACACTGGAACTCTGTGAGAAACTACACTGTTGCTTGCAATCAATGGCTGTTGTGTGGTGCCTAATGCTAATTTCCATGCTATCTGTGTCGGTGGAACCTCTGGCAATATCGTGTGCTGAAGCTGTGGATGTACTGGCTCCTCAGGCCAGGGACTTAAAGCCTGATGATTTACTGAGTCTCTTTCATCTGATGGTGCGTCTTTAAGGAGTTCAATTTGTTCTGAATCCAATTCTGCCTCTCTGTCATTTCCTTGGGAGCCTGACCAGACTTGGACTGGGTGAGTTTTCTGTAGTGAATCCTTTGGGATTTGGACCGAGTCTTGCACACTTTCACTGACAAGTTGTGGCTGCTGGTGAACCTCCCCCCACAGGCAATCCTTTCTGGTCTTGTCCTTGAAGTGTTTGTTGGTCTTGTCATAAAGTTCCTCAAGATCCTTGACAAAGTCCAAAAATAGCCTCCTCATCTGAGTCTGTTTAGTAAATGTTTGTCATATGTCCCTTCTTGAGCCCTGATTGCGATTTAGTTATGCACATCACTTCTCCACCCTCTTTGTTGATTTCACTTTCACTCCTCTCAGTTCTTGCTCTTTTTTGGCCACTGGCTCTTCTAGCTGTGACTGTGGACTTTCCACCCTCCCTCTCTTCCTCTCCTCCCTCTGTTGTCTCTCTGTCTCCTCATCCCTCTCACTCCTTCTATGACATTGACTAACTGATACATCTATATCATATTTACTTTTCCAATAAATATGTTCAGGTATAGCATGAGACTTCACAACACAGTTCTGTTACAGGAGTATGTAAAATTGAACAATATTCAACAACTGACAAGCAGTTGTTTCCAATTTGACCATACACAGTTAAACCTTTCTAATTTAAAGTGCAATGTAACCAATATATAGAAATTAAGCTTGTATTTCTTGTGCACCAGAAAATGTACTTGTGTGAATGAATTAAAATAAAGTTTAAAGGGATGAAATTGTTATTATTTGAGACATACCCCAATATTTTATCATGGCTGGATAAACACACATCCACATTAGTCCTATTTTTACCCAGGAGCATATGCTGAACCCATAGTTCATTACTTTGTGGACACTGGGACATTAACTGTTGAATGGTTTTAATATTGCTATTACACAGTCCACATAAAATATTTGTGAAGTTCATTTTTTCACAATCTAGATCTAGTTCCTTGAATTTGATTCAGGTTTCTGTATTGGAACCATCTAACATTGTTGTGTGATGATAATTGGAAGCAAGCTTTATGTGTGTTACTCCATGGATTTCCATGAGTTTCATAATTAAATTTTATTCTCTTTAACTGATATTTAGTTTTATTTTCTAGCATTTCATAATATCACCTTCAGGATTTATTTATCATCAATTATAGTTATTCCTTTACTTTGCCATTTTGGAAGAATTAGAGTCACTGATGAGATCTGTGAATTAAACCATAGAGGTGATTTTATTCATTTTTATGCCCCCCCTCCGCTTATAGCCTCTCTATAAAGCACTTCTACGGATTTAATTTGGTTTATTACGCCACAAAAAGCAAGTGACTAAATTATTTATGCAGAGCAAAGCAAAACAGTGTTTCTAAAAACTAAAAAAAAACAAAAACCTAGCAGCAAGTCAGCCTAATTTGTATCTCAATACTAAATCTTAAGTTAATTTATGAAAAAGAAAAGCCTATCTTAACACTGCCAGATGATATACTCTACAGTCATAACTTCAAATGATTCATTCCGTGTGCTGACCATACAACCATAGATTTCATAACCAACAAGCCGTATGTCGGGAAAATAGTGCCAGCTTGTCCTACACAGTTCCCAGCTTATCTGTTGCTGTAACTGCCTGTCAGTTTCCTTTTACGTCTTGTCATGATGTGTTCCTGGCTTGTCCTGCTGTGATACTAAAGACTCTGTAACCCAAGACTTAGACAGGAAGTGACCAAGTCAGGTAGGGGATGTTTAGGACAGGTTGATTGGCTTTCAAGTACAGTTGATTTGTGTTCACAGCCTGTCATCATGAACTGGTGTCCTGTTACTTGACTATGAAAGAGCAGCAAGTGTTTCCAGAGAAGACAGTACAGGGCAAGATGGAAAGTGACTACAACAATCTTTATGGTATGGCCTGGCTATGTCATTGGATTAACATTAACTGCCTTGTTATATGTTCATATGCGCCTTATGCAGGTGTTCCACTGGAGCCGACACTGTAGACGACTGTACGACGCTAGGGTCAGTTGCAAAAGTTGTAGGGTCGTGAGAAAAAGCGTGCGAAAATGCTGAGTCGGTTATGATATTCCCAACAGGACGATAAAGTTACAGACAAGATGAAATGGCCATCCCGACAAGACGTAAGGGTCGGGGACGTTTTTTGCACAGCCAGTGGTAGAACTTCTATGACAAGCCCTAAACCCCTAACAGACAAGCTGGATCACAAGCAGACAAGCCGTAAAGACAAACAGACAAGCCAGGAACATGTTCCTCCCCCTTCCCGACAGGACTGATTGTTTTTGAGGGTCGGTATCTATAGTCGGGATCCAGAATCAGGATCTATATCACACTATATAAATCCCCCTCCCCTGTGATGTACCATTCATGTCACACTTCAAAGATGACTGGAACACATCAAGAGCAACTGATAGATCACTTGAGGGTCCTTATGTTTTTATTGAGTTGAATTTATTTTTATATGTTGTGATTTCAACACACAAAAGACATCCAAACCCAGCACCTGCCCAGCCAGCATCACTATCAACCCCACCACCCAGAAGGAGAAGGAAGCCACAGAATCAATGGGTCCTGCCCTGGATACTGCAAAGAGAGGAGAAAGGTTGCTACAGAACACTCTTGGACGAGTTAATCACTACTGACATACCAGGCTACAGAAATTTCACCAGGATGGAGCATTTTTTATTTGATTGAAGAAAGAATCACCCCCCACCTCAAGAAGTCAATCACCAACTTTAGGAAGCCACTGGAAGTCTGGTTGAAACGGGCAGTTACTTTGAGACACTTATCCACAGGGGAAAGCTACACTTCACTGCAATACCAATGGAGGTTTGGAAGAATGACCATCTGCAAATTTGTCCCCCAGGTCTGCAAAGCCATTTTGAAAGTATTTCAACAAGAGTATCTAGTGTGCCCCACTGATCCTGAAGACTGGAAGAAAATTGAAGAAAGATTAGAAACAGATGGAATGTCCCCCATGCAGTTGGTGCATTAGATGGAAAACACATTGCTATTAAGAAGCCCAAGAGGTCAACTACAAGGGCTACTTCTCCCTTGTACTTTTGGCTTTAGTCGATGCAGATTACAAGTTCCTGTGGGTCAACGCGGGGGCCAGTGAGTCATCATCTGATGCACAGATTTTCAACTGCAGCAAACTGAAAAGAAGAATTGAAAATGGAACCTTGGGACTACCACCACCTTAACCACTTGGCCACGGGGTTGACCAGATCTATACTACTTCGTGCTAGGGGACAATGCCTTTGCCCTGATGCCTTGGCTGGTCAAGCCTTACAGTAGATGTCAACTGACCAGAGAAGAGAGAATAGCCAACTACAAGATATCCAGGGGGAGAAGGGTGGTTGAGAACTCATTTAGTATACTTGTCAAGCAATTCAGGGTGTTGTTGACCACCATGGAACAGAGGCCATAAGTTGTGAGAGACATTGTGTTAATATGTGTGGTTCTACATAACATATTGAGAAGCCATCAGGGGGTAGCAGACAGACCACCCACTCCAGCTGATGACATACAACCACCACAGGGAGACATCATGAGAAAGAAACCCATCGAGGGAGGCCAAACATCAACCAGACCTACTGAAAGACTACTTCAATCACGTTGGGGCGCTGGCTGGGCAGGAGGACAGAGTTTAAAAAGACTGAGGGGGAGAACATGCTGTCATATGTCAATCCTTTTCAGGACTACCCAAATAACCCAAGAACTTTTATTTAGCAAAGTGTCGCCTCCAAAAAATAACCTCCAATAAATTTTCCAACAATTTAATTCAAATTCAATTTTACCAAAAAAATTCCCAATAACAAACATAAATCCATCACAAACTCAATTCACAAAAACAAATTATATCACTTACAGATTTAAACCCAGGTCCTTAATTTACAAAGTTGACATCCCACCCCAAAATGACTTGCCTTTATTCTCAGAAAAGTAACCTATAAAGTAGTAGGAAATAAATGCAAATAAATGCCTGAAAATATTTTATGTCAAGAATTAAAAAAAAAATTGCTAGGAAATTTACAAGAAAAAATTATACAGATTTGCAGTCCCAGTTAAAATTTTTTTTTCATTCAGTTTATCAGTTCATTGCCACTCACATGTTTGAATATTTTGTTTTGTTTGGGGGGTGGTGGTGGTTTTACTTTGATTTCTTAGGGGATTATTTTTTATTAAGGTAATTTACTTTTATTTTTTTTTGTTTTGTGGTGGAAGTTTATTAATATTTGTTTAACATTCACACATTCATTCACACAATTTTTTTTGTTTACTGTGGGGAAGTGTAAGTGTTGGACGGTGTGCTTTTTTGTTTTTTGGGCATAGACATGTAGCTTGTTAATTGTTTTTGGAAGATTTGGGTGGCCCTTATAAGGGCCAAGTTTGGTGCAACTTGTGTGGGCTAATCCGCTGATTTGGGCTGACTCTAACTCTGTTGGCTGGACTGGCTGGGAGGTCTTGACTGTTTCCTGATGAGTGGAAAATGGCACTGGTGAAAAGGGTTCAGAGGGTGAAAATGGCTGTGGTGTGTCCATCTGTTGATACTGAAGCACAATGAGAATAGCTCCAAAGAGACTGGATAATCCAGAAGTGTTGTGCTGACTTTCCTCCTGTTGTGAAAGTGCAACTGAAGGTGGGTTGAAAATCATCTGTCTCAAAATCCCAGGCTGTTGGTCATCCACGTAAGAAGTTGGCTGTGCTGACACTGATGGAGGCCTTGATGGTTACTGTACTTTGGAAATCACTGTAACAGGCTGTCCCGTGGTTGTCTGTTGAGGCTGCACAATTGGAATGGAGACTGGTTAAGTTTCCAGTATGGTATGTATTCCCGTCCTGCTGTGGCCTGTAAGGCTTCTAGAAGTTGATATGTGGTGACCTCTTGACTTGTGGTGACCTGTCTCTTGTGTTGTTCGGTCTTGTACTGTATTTCACTGAGAAGCTTCACTGTCTTATTCCTGAAAAAAAAGTCCCTTTCTTCAAGATGTTCAATCTTGGAGTGGAGATAGTTGCAAAACGACTCTCTTGGACTTGGAGTGGGGTCCTGACGTGCACCCAGAAATGCGGAAATCATCGACCTCATCTGCTGGAACTGATCTAAGACTGGATCTGCAGACGTGGTGGTAGTCGCGACTGGAGGCTGTCGTCACCTGGGACTGGTGCTCGAAGGCTGATGAGTAATATCTGATGTAATGCTGATTTCCATCTCAGATTCTGTATCCCTGGATGTATCTGGAACTGAAGCTGAGGCTGCGGCTGCAGAGGGCCTCTTGAATGCAGAAAACTTGGAAACTCCCTTCCTTCTGATGTGACCTGGTAGAAAACTGAAACTGTCCTTCAGCCATGTCTGTTGTTCTGTGCTCTTCTCAGCTCTTTGTCCTGACTTTGTCTGAGTGAGCTTGCCATATCTGGTATGTTGAGTCTCAAACCACTTCTTCACAGTCTTGATAGGCAAGTTTCTGGTAGCTGCTAGCTGCTCCCAACTTTCTTTCTTCTGCTTGTCTTTGGAACTGTCATTGGTCTTGTCATACAGTTCCTCTTGCTGTTTAACAAACTCCACGATGGCTTCTTCATTTGAATCACTCAGGAAAATGGACTTCATCTGGTCCTTCTTCTGATTGAGTTGATTCTACATCAGTATCCGTGTCAGTTCGCACTCTCTTCTCTCCTCTTTCCTGACTTTCTTCCCTGCTCTCTCTCTCCATCCTCTCTCTGTCCCTCTTCCTGTTCTCTCCTCTCTCTCTCCTCTCTCTCATCCCTCTCCCTCCTCCTCTCTATATCCTCAGCTTTATCTCCTAACTGAAACTGTGGTTGAGTGTCAGTTGGTACTTCAATCTTTCTTCTTCTGCCCCTTTGCATGCTGACCAATCAGTCAATTGTACAGCTTCTATTAAAAAACGAAAAAACTTAAAAAGTAAAAGTGAAGCCTCACATAACAGATTTCACTCCCAACCAGTCCAGCCTAGCTCAAAACTCTCCCTGACAGGCCGGTAACTTGTTTGATATATCTACGACCGTTACTGACTCTTATATGTGACCCTAATTTCAGCCCCCTAGCAACGGGCCTATCGGTTAACTTAAGGGCCGGTCGGTTACACTTCCAGGCTTGTCTGTAACCCTTCCAGGCTAGTCGTTATGGCTTTCAGACCTGTCATAATATGTAGCCAGCTTTTTTGTAACTTAGGTACTGCTTATTTTCAGTCCATTTCCAGCATGATGTGAGATAAAAATATGATAAAAAATTATGTCAAGAATGAAAAATGAACAGTGCAAGTGATCATAATTTTCAGGTGAAGTTCCACATATATGCTATAATTAATCAAGAAACCTAAAAAGTGTTTTATTTGGTTAAATAATAATAAAATCCCAGCTTATTTCAAGAAATAAATTTTGGGGCAAAAAGAGGATCAAGTGTCGACCAATTAACAAATCTAAAATTAGGTCACTAGTGAATATTTGGATCCCATCACGTGACCAGAACTAGAGGGTGTTTACCTTCACGTCCAGAAAAATGTGGCTCAAAATTATTTGGTATAAATGTGTAGGAAAATTGTTCAGAGGGTCTGAAGTCTGAAGCAGACATACATTGATTTCTTTGTTATATATTATTAAAGCTAAAACGTGGAAACTATAATTAAAATAAAAAAAAAATAAATAAATTTGGACATTTTGGTCATGTGATGGGACCCAAATATTCAGCCTTGACCTAGTTTAAGAATTGTTTATTGGTCGACACTTGATCCTCTTTTTTCCCAAAATTTCATCAAAAACTGTAATGACAATACCGACTGCATGTCTGGTCGTGGGGTTCAGTATGTTTCTCCAGTCCTGTCTGTTTGTCAATGTGGCTTGTCGGGAACTGCTAGGGGTCTGTTAGGGGTTTAAGGCTTGTCATAGTACTTCTACGACTGGCCGTGCAATAAACGTCCCTGACCCTATGTCTTGTTGGGGTAGTCACCACGACCTGTCTGTAAGTGTACCCTGCTGTTGGGGATTTCTTAACCGATTCCCCATTTTTGCACCTTTTTATCTACGATCCTACGACTTTCACAACCAACCCTAGAGTTGTAGGGTCGGATACAGTTATGGAGATTAAGCACTATAAAAGATTAGGTTAGGTAAGAACAAGCCGTAGAGATACCCAACAGGACAGTTCCCAGGTGGGCAGAGCCGTGGTCAAGAGTTTGGGTCCTATCAGTCTAGCTGGGGAATAACCCAGGATGTCTTTGGTGTTTGTCAGGGTTGGCTGGCACTGGACAAAGGCTATTTTCCTTTGGGTACATTTTAACACAATAAAGTCGATTACCACAATTAGAGTTAGATATCATTTTCTCTGTCAAAACAAAGAAACATTTTGAACTTAGTTTGCAACAATATATATTCAGAAAACCTGGAAATTCGTAAGAACAACAGCAAAATCACTACAAGGAAACTGTTTTTCTTTCACCAACTGTAAAAAAAATAATACAACACAAAAAGAAACTACATCACAAAAGAAGCTTCAATCAGAATTATGAGACTGGTGCAAACTTACCAAGGTAGCTATCACGATGATTCTTGGTCCCATTTCCTTCAAAACAAATCCAAATCTCAGGACACGAAAATAGTACAGCAGCAGAGTCATGCAGAAAAAAATCCTGGCAATTGCAAAATTCTGTTTCTCTACGGTAAACCTCAACACAACTGAAATCTAAATAGATAACCAAAAAACCATGAAATGTTTACAGGGCAAAAACTGTGGCAATTGTATTTTGTGAATTTGGATTGTAAAAATTTGTAATTTGAATTGAAAATATTTAATCTTTATTAGTATCTACTGCAGAAATCAACTTCAGTGAAACTCAGCTTCAGATTATTTTGTTAATGAACGCCTATTTCCTTTCACACAAACTTTTCAACAGATGTCTGCTTGAAAGTGTTTCAATTTGATATTAATTTAATTTATTATGTTATTGTATAGATGCTATCTATCTAATATTGAAAAAGTTAAAGGCAAATTCTTGTTTTACCAAATTTAAAGCCAGTTTCTTTAGATTTAAACAGCGGAGCAGAAAAAAATTTACTTTGGGAATATTTATAGGTGTTATCTACGAAAACCCTTTGTAAAACCTTTATATTCACAGCTGTGAGACTGATTTCATACAAATAGGTGACATTTGCCTTGCATATCTTAAGATGATACTTCAGCATCAGATACGACAAAGCGATGAGTGGTTTTGAATGGTCGTCCACATCTTGATTTTGACCTTTAACTATATGCTGATATGCCTGTCAATATTCCTTTCACACAAAAAGTCCAAAGATGCTAGAATTGCATCACTTTGACGTAGTATATCCCAGGATGGGAGATGAAAAAAGGTAACATACAGAGAATTCATCCATTCTGAATGTAAAATTTGTGATTTTCCAGCTAAAATTCAAAATGGTGGCGTAAATTCTGAAAGGTAAAAAAACTTTCCACAGGCAATATGTCCAGCGTCTAGATTACCTATATGGTCCTAAATGTGCACAAAATCGTTTTATCTGTTATGGCTTTTGAGATATTTGACATTTTTGGCATGATTTGTACCAAAATTCGAGATGGCAGCCAAAACTTTTTCCGAGGCATCATGACTGGGGTCCATAGTACCCAAAGTTTGCAAAATTTGATCGTAATTGCTCTATCTGTAAGTTTTTTTTAAATGAGCATTTTCAAATTTCCGTCAAAAATCAAGATAGCAGCCGGAATTCATAAATTAGAGGCATTATATCACGGGTTTATAGTACTCAAAGAGTCAACATTTGCTCGAAATTGATCTATCTATACTGGTTTTCAAGGTAATCAACAATTTTTTATTTTTTACCAAAATTCAAGATGGCAGCCGGAATTCGGAACATTGAAAGTTTTTCAAAGTGATTATATCTAAGGTTGTAACTATCCAAAGGGCCTGAAATTTGTTCGAAATTTCTCTATTGTGGGTGTTCCATCACACGACTAAGGCTCCCGATTAAGGGTTTTTGAGGGTCGGTTTAAAAAATTTGCTTAGTCCCAGGCGTCCTGTAAGGGTCGGTTGTGGTCGGTTGGGGCCGTGAGAAATATCAAACATGTTTGATATTTCTCCCGACCCAAACCGATTATTTTTTCCCACCATAAACAAAATGTCCAGTCCCAGGCTTCCTGAGGCCTCCTCAGACCAAATTTACACAGTCCTTTGTTGTCCCAGGCCGCCTGCGACCCTTAGTCCCATTGCAAAACAAGAATCGGCCATCTCGGTCTGGGGAAGCCTGGGGATGCCTCAGGACACCTGGGGGGGGGGGGGTCGGGACTTAATCGTGGGTTAGTTGGGGCTTAGTCCCAGGAGGCCTGAGGCGTCCTGGGACCCAGTCGGTATGTCTACGACAGGATCGTGGTTCAAACTGACCAGAATAATGGCTTAGTCGGTTCTTAGTCCCAGACCAGTTAGGGACTGTCTGGGGCCGCCGGGGACCTCCTCAGGCTTCCTGAGACCGATCTGTTCTTAATCCCAGACTTTGACACCGATCCAGTTTTCCCGCCCATTTTTGCTTTTTTCACCGACTGTCCAAGATTAAGGGTCGCCGACAGGATCGGGGCTTAATCCTTTGGTGGAACAGGGTCATATCTCCAATAATCTTTAAGATAATCAACATTTCCACAAAACAGGTGCATACATACTGGGGACATACATGTATTACTTATATAACGTGATAAAGAAGGTTTAACTTTCTGTAGGTGAAGGGCCAAATGGGAAGAAATACCACAATTTTAAAATTAAGAACACCACCACCAGTCTTTCTAGTGGAAGACTGGAGTCACAAGGCAAAAGGCTCTGAGGTCTTACCAATACCCCTCATACCAAATTTGAAAGGTCTTGCTAAAAATGTGTTTGAGTTATTGCATATGAAATGCCAAAATATGAATAAATAACTCACATTTGACCTTTAGAAGGCCATCATTGGTCTTCTAGTAGAAGGCCAAGGCCACAAAACAAGTGCGTGCATACAGGGGACATACATATGTATATTATATATCAGCCATAGGATGATCTGACATTCTGTATGTAATTACCAGGCCTAAATTTGAAGAGATACCCTAATATGAACTTTAGAAGAATGCCATCAGTGTTCTGGCAGAGGCCTTGCCCATATATATTCACATACCAAATTTAAATTGTCTGCCTAAAATATTTTTGAGTGATTGTGTATGAAAGGTAATCTCTGAAGAAAAAAGGTCAAAAGACCGATGTTTAACGGCCAGCCAAAACTTTGAAGAAAGAGGTCAAAGGTCAAATGTATGCATGCTTGTATGGGCATATAGATGTGTTTCTATATCACCAAAGGATGATTTGACCTTATGAATGTGAGAACCAGGCCCAAATACAATGAAATATCCAAATTTTGAGCCTCAGAAGACTACCATTGGTCTTTCCATAAGCCTTTTTAAATAATGTAGTTTTTACTTTTAAACAATGACTTAACTTAGCACTTTGTCAATCAACAAACAGCTTATAAGCCATATTTTATGCCACATTGCTATGGCACTTAGAATTAAAGCTTGTACCAAAGTTTTGATTCTGCAAAAAATCTGTGGAATTCAAATTCTGTTCTATTCTATTCTGTATTCTGTGTTTTATGGTGTGTAATCTCTGCCAGGCAGACTCTAATGTGCAACACCAAAATCTAATTAAAATAAAAATCTGTCCATAGCTAAGTCCAGTACCACGAGATGCCGGATATAGTGTATGCTAAGTTGGGAATGCCTTTTTGAAGAGATATTATGTTAACCTTTTTCTGAAACAGGCAAGAGTTGGGGCAGAATAAACATTATCAGGTAAATCATTCCAAACCATGTGGGCATCAAAAGCAAAGCTAAGGTCAAAGTGTTTTATAGATTTATGTATAGATGGACAGAATTGAGGAACATCCAAGAACATTTTATTTGGACGGTTGTATCTGGTACTATATCTTCCACAATGAGTGGACAAAAGAGAACCACCGTAAGATGACTACTGTAAAGAAACTTGTAAAGTGGCAGTTTTGAAGATGCAGCAAAATTCAACTGGAAGCCATTGGAGTCATTTGAGAATAGGATATGCCTGTGTGTATTGCTATGGTTTGTGACAATCCTAGCAAGTGTGTTTTGAATACATCACAGTTTGTGTTTGTTGAGACTATACAGACTCCTGAAGAGAGAATTGCAGTATCCACCAAAATAGCAGCCTCATCAGACAAATACTGTCTAACCCACCTGAGATCACACATTTGAACGAAGCATTTCTTACAAATATTGCAGACATGATCAGCAAAGGAGAAACTAGCATCAAACAAGACATTAAGATTCTTTACAACAAATGCTGGATGCATGAAATTACCAAATATCCTAACTGGGAGATAGGGATCTAATTCCTTGAGTTGAGCATGGGATCCAACTATGATAAACTCTGTTTTGTCAAGGTTTAATTTGATCATAATTAACGACACCCATTCTTGAACATCTAGAAGACATGAATGCAGTTTCTTAAAAGCCAGGGTTGTATTTTTGTGAGATATATGAATAAACAACTGGGTATCATTTGCATAAAAATGGAATTGATGTCAGGGTGCATTCCAATAACCTTACTCATAGGAGTGGTGTATAAGGAGAACAGCATAGAACCAAGAACTGAGCCTTGTGATACTCTAAACAGCAGCTCACACAATTCAGAGAGGGTTCACAAAATTTTAATTTCTTGGAATCAGTGGCTTAGATAGGATGTGAACCACTTCTAGGCCTGCCCCAGATGCCAAACCATGACTTAGGACAATTAAGAAGAGTAGTGTGGTTAATTTTGTCGAACGGAGCTGACAGATCCAGTAAGACAAATGCAGTAGGCTTGCCCCGTGATAGTGAGAGATGAATATCGTTTTTGATATGTAGCAGGGCAGTGTCAGTAGAGTGACCACATGTCACAGTGCAAGCTATAGTTTCTTTGGATTAGTGCTGCAGTATTCAGCCTTGTTTTAATTTATGATTGCATTGCACCTGATATAATGGCAGTTTGCAAAGCCAAAGTTTTCAGGACCTGGATTAAAGGCGATATCACTGGATAACAGCAACAGAATCAGAAGACACTTGACAATGACATGTGCATGGAACTTATTTGAGAAAATTTTGAGAATTCTTACTTAAGTGCAACATTTAGTGCAACATTCTTACTTAAGTGCAACAAGAATTCTTACTTAAGAATCTTTGTGAATCCTGGCCCAGGAGTAATCCCTAACTGGGCCAGGAATATGAAAGGCACAGGGAGAGACTAAGAAGTGACTTTGGTCTGCAACTTTTAGCCAAAAGAGGAGACTGAAGCATAAAGAACCCAACAACATCATGGTGAAAGAGCAGGCAAGAGAGAGAGAGAGAGCAATATACACCTAGCAAACTAGGTGATTGGGGCGACTCAACATGATGTCCCTTATAAGCTCATGTTCTAATCTTCATCCCGTGGGTGACTGACTGATAACTGATTCACCCCAATAAGCCTAAGAACCTTAAACTGCCCTCAAGATAGCCACCATAACAGATATAACACAAGTACCACACACCAGCACAAATAAAAAGGTTGCTAGAATAACACTATGCAAGATGGAATATAATAGGGATGATACAAGAGTAGTAGGACAATGATTCAGTAATTCTCAGTAAAGTGGACTTTGATCGAAATGGGGGGAAAGAACGCAATAAACTACATAAAGTAACAATAAAGTCACAACATGGCGTAAAATAGCAAGTATGGCAGTGAGTCCAGGTTACCAGGGTTGGAGGTAATGACTACATAACTACATAAAGGGTTTATAAATCAAACATAGTGTAAAATAACAAGAATTAACACAAGTGGACTGAAAAATGTGTAATGATATGTTGACATAGTGTTAGAATTGAAGGTTATAATTTAGTTTTTCGAAAAAAAAAACAACGTCCGTGGTTCTTACTAAAACTGAAAGATGAGTGAGATATTACAAGTGACATAACATTCACTTACAAGTTGTAACCTTTAACATTTATCTATGCTTTGGAGTAATATATATATATAACTAGTAATAGCAGTTTGTACAAGTTGCACAAGTTGTATAAAAAAACCCAACTTGAACAATAGTGTAGTACAAGTTTGGTTTAAAAAGAATTTTGGTTAAGAAGATTTTTGAAACCATATCTTATTTTGTGTGTACCTACAGATTTTCAAATTATTGTGAGTGTCATAAATATATACGTATCTTTTCTCCATGTAAAATTAATACTGCAATTACAATAAAGGCTTTAGAATTTCATATAAAACCAACTTAAGTGTAATGTTCTGTCTGTCATCATTATCAACAACCTAAAATTATCTTACCAAAAACATGAGGATCATAAGACTATCAATGAAATTCCAAACGTCAGTCAGCCATGAAGTCGGTTTGAACATTTTAAAACTCAAACGTTCACATCGGGTCCACACTTTTTTCCACAAAGGGTATTCACCCTCCATCTTGTATAAAGGTCCTGAAGTACTCAAGAAGATCAACTGAAAAATATAGGACACGGTGGTTGAAATTTGAACTTTTTGAGAGAAGACAAATCACTTGACAAATATAGATAAAAAACCTGAAACACTAGAACTTCTATTGTTGAATCAAAGACAATTTGGCATTTTACCAAATCAGCCCCCAGAAATAAAAGCATCCTAGTCAAATCGACCCCCTTGGAGATAACACCCTGGTTATATCGGCCTCTGGAAATATTAATTTGGTCAAATTAACCCCTAGATGTTAAATGCCTATAAATATTAGATGTCTATGTATACACTAAGGAACAAAAATGTCATTCCTAAATTTATTATTATTATTTGGTCACCCACAGGCAAGCAGTCACATGGCTTCTCCAGACAGTCCTGTCTTCCATCACTGTACGCAGCTTTGTTGTAAGATTTCCCCATCCTTCCTTAACACCTCTACAAAGTCCACTTTAGGTCTTCCTCTTCTCAGAGTTTGGTTGGGCTGTCACAGAACTAGGTCACTAGCATCTAGTTCAGGATGTTGGTGGCAGTGACCAGCAAGTTTCATTCTTCTTGCTGCTATTTTATTTCCAAGAAATGGGAGTTCTTCATACACCTCAGCATTTGTCCTATGTTCCCATCATTTGACATTAGTGGCTTTCCTGAGCATCTTGGTTAAGTTCCATTCAACATACATTCTATCTTTGGAATTACTGTCCAACTCTCACAGCCATATAGAAGTATAGATTCAATGGCTGCTATAAAGAATCTAACTTTTGTTTCTTTCCTCATGTTAGAATTCCACATGCAGTTCATCTTGTTCAGTGCTTGCCAAGCTTGTGCTTTCATAATTTTTATGTCTTTATCAGTGCTGTCAACCCATGATCCCAGGTATTTGAAATCCTCTACTTTTTCTAATTCAGTACCATCATTTGTTTTTAGAGCAGACCCCTCTGTATCTATGTTGTATGTTATGTATTTGGTTTTCTTGGCATTGAGAGCAAGGGCAACTTTTTGGCACTCCCTCTGAACTCTTGACAATATGATTTGTGCTTGTTCTATTTTGTCCGATAACAGTGCAATGTCATCCGCAAAGTCTAGGTCAGTTAATGTAACTGTGGACTGTCTCTTTGATTTTCTGGGTGATATGGTGAACCCCAGTTGCTCTTCACATCCATCAAGTTCCCCTCTTAAAGCATAGTCAAGAACAATGATAAATAAGAATTGTGCAAGTGTATCTCCTTGCATTACTCCTACGGTGATCTCAAATTGTTCAGTTTCACCATCTGGTGTTAGTACTTGGGCCTTGGTGTTTTGATACATAGTTTCTATGGCATGTACAAGTCTTTCTGGTATACCATATACTTGTAATATCTTTATCATTTTGCCTCTGTGTATTGAGTCAAAGGCCTTTTTAAAGTCGATGAAAGTTATTACTGCTGGTTGGTTATGGTTTTTCACCCCTTCAATAATTCTTTGTATAGCAACTATTTGAGATACTGTCATTCTTTTTGTTTGGAATCCTTTTTGATTTTACATAAGTTTTAGGTCTAGTACCTCTCTAATATGGTTTAATAATAGTCTGTTAAATATTTTTGCCATTATACAGGTTAGGCTGATGCCTCTGTAGTTGTCGGTCACAGATAGATCACCTGACTTTGGCACTGGAATTATGTTCATGAAAGACCATTGTGGTGGTTTGTCACTTTGCATAAGTACCTTGTTACAAAAGTTAAGACAGATGTCATCAAAGTCACAGCACTTAAAGACTTCTGGTGGGATTCCATCCGGTCCTGCACTTTTACCTAGTTTGAGTGATGTTTTTACTCTCTTGAATTCATCAAGAGTAAAGGGACCGTCACCTATATCTAAACCCTCGTACACTGCTGGTATATTTTCGTCTGGCTCTTCTACTTCTGGTGTATTGCCTAATAACTTTTTAAAGTGTGTAAACCAGGTGTCAACCCTCTCCTCTGGAATCTCTCCGCTCTACTTAACTATCTTTTGCATTCTTTCTTCCAGAAAGCTCATTCACTGCCTTCTATGCCTCCCTGAACCTTGGTCCATCCATTGCATTTTCAATTTGTTTGATTTTCTGCATTGCTTCCTCTTCCCTTATTCTTTCATATGTATCATTAAGTTCTTGCAGAGCTGTTTTCCACTTTTCTTTGTTATCATTGGTCGTACTTTCAGTGTATTCCTTGTGAGCTTTGTCCACCATTTCCCTGATGGGTATTATTTCTGGGTGTTTCGAAATACTACTTTTTTATGTCTTCCCTCTTTTAGGCACTAGTTCCTCAATGACTTGATTGTTTGCCACCACAAATCTGGCATAATTTTTATCATTGCTTCTTTCTTCTAGTATCTGAAATCTATTTTTGACAGCTATTCTGTATTGTTGTTGTAGGTTTGTGTCTTCCCTAAACTGATGCCAGTCAAATTTAATACTTTTTTTTGTTTAGGGACTCTCAAGCTAAGTCACATTGATCTCAGTGTGTGGAAATAATTGAAAGCTTCCACATTTCTTACACTGTTTCTCCACTTTCTACGAGTGAGTATATAGTCTAGTTGTTTCAAGTTGTCTGACGCTCTATCTTTAAATGTCCACAGTTTACCCTTTCTTTTCTGGAATTGAGTGTTGGCTGCTATCAGGCTGTGCTCTAAAAGAAGATCTACCAGGTGAGAAAGATTTTTGTTTGTTGAGCTGAACATGGTGTGTGTCATGGTTGTTGTGATGTGTCTAGTGTGTGGGGTTTAGACTAGTCGAGCTAACTTTTTGAGCTAACTCTTCTCGTTTGCAGCAACACTGCTGGCTAGCTTTCAAAGTGAAAAGGGGAGCCAAGCATGTAAGTCTCTCCTGCCAGTACATAGCCTCTCCAACAACAAGCCTTTTGTAGTACCTCCATGTGGTCACACATGGTAACTGGGTACTATACAGTCCCAGGCTAAACTACAGAGGACTCGGAGGAGACTTGGCCCCTAGACATGTGGTATGCAGGCCCGTCGGCGTGTGGGTATGAACCAAGTCCCCAGCTATGGGTAAATAGTACTGGTGCTTCCCAGGGTTCCTCTTTAGGAAGAAGCTAAGACTTGGCCTACGTCTAATTGAGGTTGTATGAGATGACTTGTTTTGTCCACCGTCCTAGGGTATTCCTGTGTGGAGTGGCACCCTCAGGAATTATTAGGCTTGTAAAGCAAAAACATGGAATCACAACAGAACACAAATCCTATACTTCCATCTCCAGGAGTGAGCAGGACTACTGACAGAATTGGTGATATTGGTCGGCCACTTGTGGATCGACAGAATGAAGTAGGGTCTCTAAATCAAGTACGGCGGGAACCTATGGAAAACAATAGTCAACCAATGTCATTTCTAAAGTGCAGACATTCAATGAAGATTGCAACCTTTAATGTAAACACAATAAGGAACGACAATAAGAAAGAGGAATTAGCATATGTGGCAAATAAACATCAAATTGAGATTATTGGCATACAAGAGCACAGAATTATACACAATGATGTGATAGAGTACAGGAAAATAGGTGAACATCATGTAATAACATCATCAGCATGGAGAAACAATGCACAAGCTTCACAAGGTGGAGTAGGATTATTGTTAGGCTCAAAGGCAAGGAAAGCATTATTGAAAGTAAACAAAGTACACCCAGGAATTCTAGTGGCGGAGTTTGCAGGAAATCCCAAAAGCACAGTTATGGCAGTATATTCACCGACAAACTGTGTGCCAGAAGAAGGGGTTGAAGAATTCTACAACATACTGGGAGATGCAATTCAAAGAAAACCAGCACATAACTTCCTGATAGTGACTTCAATGCCAGACTTGGGCCAGAGGATGCCCTTCACACTTACCACAGCTCAAAACTAACAAAAGAGTGCATAAATATTCATTATTCTTTTAAGTTTTTATTCATCAATGAAATTTATCATAAAATAACATATAAAACATTAAGGATATTCAACTTAGACTCAAAACACATATTACACAGATGTTAATCACACAAACAAAGCAAATTGTTCTCTAAAGAGAGAGATAAGAGAAATAATTTTTTATTATACTGACATTGTGTTATACAATATCCAGTCATGTCCAAGGTCAAATTGGCAAATGAAGGTCAATGCCAGTGCAGAAGCAGAAGTAGATAATGGAGCTACAGCAACATGTAAAATACAGCATTTGCTACTATATGTAAAGAATACTCTGAGTATTGGGCAAGAACCTGTTATTTTACAGACAATACTAAACATACAATATACTAGGTTAAATGTTAAACTAGACAAATTGACGTAAAAGGCCCAAACTCAATTAGTCATCGAGTAGACGTTGGAAAGTGGTGGCTACGGTAGAGGAAGCAAGGGGGGTATGTGTTAGATAGCAATTGATGGTAGAGGATGACCACCCCACATGAGCTTTTAAATCTGGATGGGAATATTGTGATCAGCACCCCAAGAAACCCCCGACCTCCTGAATGAATGGAACCCAAAGTGAGAAGGATTCAAACCCAAGCCCGTGATAATCTTTGACAAGCAGGTACTGATCATGGGGGCAGTGAGTGGGGGGAAGGAGGAAGAGGGGGGCAGGAGGGGCGGCAGGAATTGACTGAAGGAGATGTTTCAACACGGTGACAGGGCACAAAGGGGACTGGGGAAGAAGGGGAATTTGTATGACCTGGTGTTTAGATGATGACTGCATTGATTTTGCCCATTTGAGGATAATGTGAGCCCCAGGATGACCAAAAATCACATCCCTCTTAAGAAGTGGCGGGTGGGTCAAAGGACTTTGAAGACACAGGGGCAATATTGGAGAGCCTGAGAATGCCAAAAGGAAGGAAGATTTTTATATTTTACCATAGGGGATGGAGTTACAGGCAGAAACCAACTGATGGAGCAGGGGAATGGAGATGGTGCCATGGTACTTCGGGGAATAGGGGGAATTGATGGATACAGATTTAATAAACAAATAAACTTTCCTGTGTCTGAGGGGAGTAGTGTCGATATCAAACAGCTTGAAATAATGTGACAATACTGAAACGTAACTGGTGAGAGTGTGAGCTTTGCTGCCATGTTGTACTAAAAATTCTAAAAACGCTAGAATTGTATCTACCAAATGAAGTGGGAGATTATACCACCCAATGAAAGCAAGGTACAGTTTAAACTTTGAAATGTAAGATGAAGCAGTACGAGGTCTGAGGGCAGCTTGAATTCTGAGGTAAGCTTGTGATGTTAGCTTATCCATTGGTGAACCTGAAAATACAGCGAAGGCACACTTACACCAAGACATTTGGGTAGACCATGTGACCGTCAACTGGCCACCAAACACAATCTTTAAACTCTTGAACCTTCTTAAAACTGTCTACAGATTGAAAGAGTCTTGATAACATGTCTGCTTTGTTGTTAATTGCACCTGGGACATGTTCAAACGTTAGATTAATGTCATAACTAGCAGCAATAAGCCATACTGTCCTTGCAATAGCTTGCATAAATATATTTTTGATTTTTCCTCTCTGTAATGAGAATACTGCCTCCTCATTGTCTATATGTACACATACACTCTTGTGCTGCCATGCAGCAGCAAATAACCTTAACTCTATTAATACATTGAGCATTTCCAACTGTGAAATGCTGAGTTGGGCAGTGGCTGCCATGTGACGTGATGCCCCATATACATTATTCTCCCATATAGGCCCCACCCCCGTGAAGCTAGCATCCACAAATAAATCATGGTGAGGTCTGGTGGGAGAAAAAATTATCTTACCATTAAACTTGAGCAAGAACTCTATGAACCATGACAGGTCCTTTTTGACATCGTCACAGACTTTGACACGAGGAGTGGCAAGTCGAAGTTTATTTAGCAAGCGATTTACAAACATCCTGGCTGGTATGACGCATCAATGGAGATAAAGAAGCTTGCCAAGTAATCCTTGCAGTTGTTTTTTAGTGATAAAACGACCTGCATAATGACGGCATAGGTCCAGTATTTCTAAACATTTTTCTTGAGGGATAGAAAGTTGACCAACGTCGACATCAATGTGTTACGGTCACGGGCAAGTGCGGTAGCAATTACCGGTTGTCTTTAAGTTGTAACAGAAAAAGCAAAAAGTTAAACTTAACAAATTTATTTAATAGTCAACAATAATGATTACAGTCAACTGGTGTGCTCTTAACCAAACACACTAATACAATAATAAGATCTAGCTGACCTGACCACTGAGATTATGAGTTAAGTTTATCCGCCGTATCCAGCAATCTGTTCCGTAATCCGTCCTGTAGTATATTCTGTAGTCTATCCAATGTCCTGTGGTCTGTCCTGTGATCTGTCCAATGTTCACTCGCACACAGATGTCTATATTCTGTGACCTGTCCCACACTCAACAACACAAAAGGTGCTTGTCCTGCTATCCTTTATATATCCAGTCACACAGAAGGACTGTCTGGAGATTTTTAGAGAGTTAACACAATTGTACTGTCTGCTCCAAGATATGGACAATGTCCAAAATGCAGTAAATTCACTCTCTGTTATATGAACGTACAATATCCAAAATATCCAAAGTACAATAAATCTGTCCAGATCATGTATCCAGTTCACTCCAGTAAAAGTTCACAGCAACACAAGTTATATCATATTCCAAAACACAATAGCTCTCCTTATAGCCAGCGAATACAAAGTTCACTTGTGGTCAGATGTACATTCCTTATATACATTCACAGATTCCTCTGGAATTGTACAGAACCAACTCAAAAGAAGCTTGAAGCCATCTAGGCCAAATGAGGAAGTTCTAGAAACTATTGGTAATTGGGTTTCCCCAAATCTAACATAACCACTGAGGGGGGGATTTCCCCCAGTCTGTGAACAGATCAATAAACACTAAAACACAAAAGTCAATAACTCCCTTACTTTAAATGTCAACACACAAAAAGAACCAACAACACAATTGTCTTTTATGACAATGTATAAACATAAAGCTTAAATTAAACAATGCACTAATATAGTGCCTAATATATGTAATATACAATGTACTAATATAGTGTCCAATATATGTAACACCTCCCCCCTTAAAGAAAAATTTTGGAAACCAAGGGGTTACAAAATTTTACAAGAGATTTTCACCAGGTATATACACACAGGTAATAACTTTTTACAAAACATATTTATCTAAATACAAAAGTAAAATTGATACCATGTATAACTTTTATAAACTTACTAATTACAGGTATATAAATCACACATTAAATACAGCTTCTGGACAGGGCGTATCCATGCGGACGCCATATGTTACTTTTTCAAAGTCCTGTTTATAGACTGAATTCCTATCTTTAACAGTGTTTCTATTAATAGCCATCATAAGCTATGTTATACCCCTTTCGAAGTATGGCTTTACCATAGTAATTTCATACATTTGGTTGAAATGTCTGTTATCACCGTTTTTAATTGTCCTTTGGAGAGTTTCTACTCTCTTTGCTACTGGGTATGACCCTAGATCTCTGGCCTGTAACGTATTTCCCTGGACAGGTAGTAACACTAAAACCTTGTCACCTGGTTTGAAAGTACGGTTTTGCGACTTCCTATCGTAAAGCATCTTCATTTTTGACTGAGAAGTTTTCAAATTTTGTTGCGCCAGCTCACAAGCCTTCTTCAACTTATCTCTGAACTTCGAGACATAATCTAACAGATTTAGGCTCTCGGTGTTCTCAGATAACCAATTTTCCTTCAACAGCTTGAGAGGACCACGGACTGAATGACCAAAGACCAACTCAAAGGGACTAAAGCCTAAAGACTCTTGAACAGACTCTCTAACTGCGAACAACAATAAGCTAATGCCTTCATCCCAGTCTTTTTCATTATCTAAACAAAATGTCCTAATCATATTCTTCAAAGTGGAATGGAACCTTTCAAGTGCACCTTGGGATTCTGGGTGATAAGCACTAGATTTGATCTGTTTGGCACCTAACTGAAATACAACCTGTTGAAATAGTCCTGACATAAAATTTGACCCTTGATCTGACTGGATCTCTTTTGGTAAGCCAACTAGAGTAAAGAAATTAACCAGAGCTTTTGAGATTTTGGGAGCTGTTATGTTGGTCAATGGTATGGCTTCGGGAAATCTGGTTGAGGCGCACATAATGGTCAAAAGATATTGGTTTCTGGATTTAGTTTTTGGTAAGGGACCTACACAGTCAATTATCACTTTGCTAAATGGTTCCTCAAATGCTGGAATGGGTTTGAGAGGAGCTACAGGAATTTTTTGGTTTGGCTTTCCTACCATTTGACAAATGTGACAAGTCTTGCAAAATTCTGCCACACAGTGCCGAATTTGAGGCCAATAGAAATGTTTGGTTATCTTGTAAGTTTTGTTGATGCCTAAATGGCCACCCATTGGAGATTCATGAGCCAATTTTAATATCTCACTTTGGTAAACTTTTGGCACAACAATCTGGCGTACTACTGACCATTCTTTAGATGCAGGGACATTTGGTGGCCTCCACTTCCGCATAAGCACACCATTTCTGGCATAATAGCCTACAGGGATCTTATCTAGCTCTACTGGTGGTAAAACCAACTTGAATAAAGGAGCTAATTCAGGGTCATTTTCCTGCTCTGAAATCAATTTTGATTTTGAAAGCGATGCATCTTTGCAGTCAATTGGGTCTTGTTTTTCAGAATCTACCCTATCCTTGGGATTAGTATCACTAAAATTCTGCACATCATGGTCATAGTTGTTCAAGAATGTATCTGACAAATCAACTAAGACATCTGTAGATTGTTTACAATCTTTTGGTTCTTCTTGGGCCTTTTTGGCCATAGCTCGAGTCACAGCACAGGAGGGAAAAATACCAGGAATAACCTCTTCTAATTTCTCAGTGCTAACCAAAGTGATCGGCTTAGAAGTAACCTTAGGATCAGCAACTACCTTTCCACCTGCAAGATCATTTCCCAACAACAAAGATACCCCTTTAATGGGTAAAGTGGGCCTGGTACCCACAACAACAGAACCAGTAACTAAGTCTGATACTAACTTGACCTTATGCAAGGGAACGTTCACACAGCCTCCTTCAATACCTTGAGCAATGACACTCTCACCAGTAGATGTGCTTACACTCAATGGCAATACACCTTCTAAAAGTAAGGACTGAGTAGCTCCAGTGTCTCTTAATATCTTAATGGGGACCTGACTGGAACTACTTTCCAAGGATACAAAACCCTCAGACACAAAAGGTTTGAACTCTTCCCTAATAATCTCAGACTTGTCTAAACCAATACTAGACTCTGCTCTATTGGGATTTGAACGCCAGTTAGACTTGCTAGACACAAAGGCGTTGGGCGTTGCCTCCTTTTCTCTTCTCTTCTTTAAGAGCCAACAGTCAGACATAACATGCCCAGGTTTCTTACAATAATGGCACACAGGAGCAAAGGATCTGGGCTTCCTATCCTTACTCATAGTCTGATTTGAGGTTTGACCCTTATCTGAACTCTTTTCTGGAGCTACATTTTCAGATTTCTTTCCTATTTCTGGATACGACTTTTTAGCAGGACCAAAGGACTTATTCTTGTTGAAAGTGGACTTGTGAGTTAGCGCATAGTCATCAGCATAAGCTGCTGCTTTTGCCAAATTTTCAACTTTCTGTTCATCTAGATAGGTTTTAATGTCATCACGAACACACCTTTTGAACTCTTCAATCAAAATAACTTGCCTAAGTTTTTCAAAGTCTGTACCTACTTCCCTAGAATTACACCATCTGTCAAAGTACACTTCTTTCTCATGGGCAAATTCAACATGAGTTTGACTTTCTTGTTTACGATAATTTCTGAATTTTTGACGATATGCTTCTGGTACCAACTCATATGCTTTCAAAATAGCATTTTTGACAGAGTTATAGTCCACACATTCAGAAATTGGCAAAGCCGTGTATGCCTCCTGGGCCTTTCCCCTCAAAACACTTTGCAGCAATAAAGGCCACTGGTCTATAGGCCATTTCAAATTTTGAGCTACTCTTTCAAAGTGTTGAAAGTACTTATCAACTTCAGTTTCATTGAAAGGTGGTACCAGTCGCACATTTTTACCCAAATCAAATTTGGTAGCAATGGACTCTTCATGGGCAATTCTACGGGCATTGAGTTCTAAAGCTCTCATTTCTCTTTCATGTTTAAGCTCAAGTTCCTTTTCTCGCTGTTGAGCTTCAAGCTCTTCTTTTCGTTGTTGAGCTTCAAGCTCTTCTTTTCGTTGTTGAGCTTCAAGCTCTTCTTTTCGTTGTTGAGCTTGAGTTTCAAGCTCTTTAAGTCTTAACTCTCTTTCAATTTCTAATCGCCTGATCTCATATTGCCCAGAAGGTTCCATTGGTAGAGGCTTATACACTTCTAAACAACTATCAGGTAAAACATCTTCATCAACTAACTGTTCAACAATAAGCCTTTTAAGTTCATGTTTACGTGTTGACCTTTTCACCTCTAACTGTAACTCTTGTGCTATCTGCATTAACATATCTTTTTTAAAAGTTTCTAGAACTTCCATAGATGGTGACTGTACAAACTCTTTAGCACTAGCCATTTTGAGCACTGTTGACTGTAACCAATTACTAAATCAAATGGATTTTCAAAATGTTAATTTAACCGTTGATCAAATGGTTGTAATCAAATGGTTGGATCCCGGACGAGCCCCCAATTTTCCTGTTACGGTCACGGGCAAGCGCGGTAGCAATTACCGGTTGTCTTTAAGTTGTAACAGAAAAAGCAAAAAGTTAAACTTAACAAATTTATTTAATAGTCAACAATAATGATTACAGTCAACTGGTGTGCTCTTAACCAAACACACTAATACAATAATAAGATCTAGCTGACCTGACCACTGAGATTATGAGTTAAGTTTATCCGCCGTATCCAGCAATCTGTTCCGTAATCCGTCCTGTAGTATATTCTGTAGTCTATCCAATGTCCTGTGGTCTGTCCTGTGATCTGTCCAATGTTCACTCGCACACAGATGTCTATATTCTGTGACCTGTCCCACACTCAACAACACAAAAGGTGCTTGTCCTGCTATCCTTTATATATCCAGTCACACAGAAGGACTGTCAGGAGATTTTTAGAGAGTTAACACAATTGTACTGTCTGCTCCAAGATATGGACAATGTCCAAAATGCAGTAAATTCACTCTCTGTTATATGAACGTACAATATCCAAAATATCCAAAGTACAATAAATCTGTCCAGATCATGTATCCAGTTCACTCCAGTAAAAGTTCACAGCAACACAAGTTATATCATATTCCAAAACACAATAGCTCTCCTTATAGCCAGCGAATACAAAGTTCACTTGTGGTCAGATGTACATTCCTTATATACATTCACAGATTCCTCTGGAATTGTACAGAACCAACTCAAAAGAAGCTTGAAGCCATCTAGGCCAAATGAGGAAGTTCTAGAAACTATTGGTAATTGGGTTTCCCCAAATCTAACATAACCACTGAGGGGGGGATTTCCCCCAGTCTGTGAACAGATCAATAAACACTAAAACACAAAAGTCAATAACTCCCTTACTTTAAATGTCAACACACAAAAAGAACCAACAACACAATTATCTTTTATGACAATGTATAAACATAAAGCTTAAATTAAACAATGCACTAATATAGTGCCTAATATATGTAATATACAATGTACTAATATAGTGTCCAATATATGTAACAAATGACAATACCCATGCAGGTTAACACTCTCGTTGGGGGAACAATTTTCTTTGGGTTCATCAGGATACCCAAAAACTCGACTAGAGAGTAAAGAAGTTTGAACTCAGATGACGCATTTTGACGCTTATGGACGCATATTACGTCATCTATATAATTGAACAATTTGACATTTTTACTCTTCATAATGTGTCTCAAAACGGCAGTGACGCGCTGACAGAGGGCACTGCCAGTTTTCATCCCCATGGGGACACTTATATCAAGATATGATGAGTCACGCCATTTTAACCCCAAAAGATCAAAGTCATGGGGATCAACTCGCAAGTTGCGAAAAACCCTGCTTATGTCAATTTTTGACAGAAGGACATCAGAGTTTAAATGGTTAATTTCATCTACAATATCTTGAACAGATGAATATTTGAGCTAAAAGGGTACATTATCATACACATCATTATCAATACAGTCATTTGCTGACGCCCCATATGGCAAACTAAGATTTACAATAATTCTTCTAGAGTCATCTGGCTTTGGCCTAGACAAAAGAGGGAAGTAGTGCACAGGAAATGGAAAACTTGTACAAGGGCCAACAATATCTTGGTGTGATAATTCCTTTTTAAAATAAAGGTCTACATCACTGGGATAATTGACAGCTGACGGGTGATTGACAACATTGGTACACACTTGAAGGTCCTTTCTGTTAACACAGAGTGGGAACCCAAACTCTAAATAGTCTAATATCAGTTGGTCATTACAATTGGCACATACTAGCCTCCAATTATTGATATTTAGTTCTGTAGGGACTCGAGTCCTGGTACGCCTATAATTAAACACACCACTTTCTTTAACAATAGAATGTGCACTGCAAGCCCAATCACATAAGTCCCTTGCCTCTAAGACTGTGGCAGGTCGAAACAATGGAGTGTACAACAAGGCGTCAGTCATGAACCCAAAGTCATTCACAGTGCCCATTTGTAGGCCATTAGACACTAATACTTTATTGTGTACGAAGCACCAATGCTCGCCATCTAAAAACAATTACACAGTTGATTAATCAGTTTGGATTCGCCCTGAGCCATATTAAGCACTTGACACGATTAATTTAATTCAACACCTTCATAACTGCTATATACATCACTACAAGCATGACAACTGGTGTCAGTAAACATTAGCCCACTATGTACAGAAATATTTGTGTCCTTCTCAATTGAAAACAAATTCTGACACCTTGTGACACATGTATCGTCGTTAAAATCACTATAGACAGATGAAATATTACTGGCCTCAGCCTGACAGGAGTTGAAATAAGTAAAACTTGACGCTAAGAGGGGTTCCCCCCATCCAAACCCTGAAAAATATATTTTGCCCTTCTATAATTTGAACTAGTGAATCTATTACTGTTCGTTTTTCTTTGTCTAGAATTAAAAGTTCAATTTGCGTTCTTGATGTCCTTGTTACTTTCTGCTGCTTTACGCCACATACAGTCGTGAATCTAGTGAGAAAACCACCTTCCCACTTCCTGATGGCAATACGAACACGCGTGTTTGTGAATGACGCCGTCAACTACATGGTCAGAGGAAAAGCGACAGTTATTAGTGTTCTGGGCAGAGTTTGTCCTTGGTAGATTTAAAGCTTTTAGGTTGGGTTGACGCTGGTTTCTGGGCAATCACCCTGGCAGTATTCTGGATTCGGATCTTCTTCTCTAGATCTGGAAAGCGCCAGGAACATTTCCCTCTTTCTATTTCTTGTAACAAAACCATATGGGCATGCTTTGCTGTCACCCAGTTCGTTTCCAGGGCATCCTGGAATAGGTGACGCCCATATTCGATCATATTAGATTTCACAGTGCTACTGTATTCATCTTGCAAACACCTTAGGAATCTGATCATGAACTGGAGTGGTGATAACTCTTTATCCTCAGGGAGCTGTCCCTCTGCACTTGGAAAACAATAATGATGTGGCCAAGATATGAGTTGTTTCATTGCATTATCACCTGCCCGATGTAAACCTGATTTAATTGAATGTTTACCTTCAGTGCCACGATGCTGCTGCCCTGTAACTTTTGAAGTTGACGCTGTTCTTGATGCTGAATCTTCTCATTTGACCTGAGAAAGACCACTGAAACCTGGCTGTTTGAAGATGCTGATGCCTCCAGCTGAGAAGGTTGGTCGAATGTATTCCCAAGTGAGTTACCCTCGATATACTCGTCAGATGTATCTGAAAGAGCGGTGTGTGATACTCTTTGAGTCCTGCTTCTTTTGTGGTGATTAGATGAGCATGCAGATGAGCACTTAAGTGACCTCTTAGGTGAGCTGTGCGTCCAGCTCAGCGTTCTTAGCTTCAGTCTGCTCCATCTTCTTCAGGATCAGATCAAGCTTGGCGTCCATTGCTGATGTGTTGGCTGCTCTTGTTTGTGGAGGTGTTGAGGTTCTAGCTTGGCTGGGACCTGGAAGGTTCTGGAATTCCACATGGAGATGGCTGTAATCCGGGTCTGCTACTGGAGGGCTGCTATTCAAGTTGCTATGACACCTAACACCAACAGGTCTTGGATGTCGGATCCCACACTTTGTACAATTTGCCACACTCTGTGATGAAGATATATTCCACACTATGTCACTGGAACTAATGACTAGACTATAATCCAGAGATTTTAACGCCAACTAGTGTCCACTTTATTAAACATTTAAAATTCAACAAAAATAGAGTTTAAAAGCAAGTACAAAGTCCTGACATCATGATATGTGACATATAGCGATTATCCTCCATAAAAACAAGAAATTAAAGCACTGATGCTAGTGTACAAGGATTTAAATAGTGAAAAATGGTGGGAATCTAGAACTAAATTTACTCACTGCCAAACCCAATTTATTGACATGTTGTTTTATACCTTAAGAATGTAGTGGCAAGGTACAGGAACTAATACAGGACCCTGCTGTTGACCCTAATGTTGTCCTAATTATCAGTATATAAAATAGACTTTCTAAATTCCCTGATTGACATTAAATAATTTGCAAGATTGTGAATATGTTTACCATTTAATTTCATTAGAAATGTAAATTTACCAAGTGCATCATTATTCATAAGGGTTTTTTGAAATATATGTGAAAAAGTTATCCCTCAAAGTCTGATATCTTAGACACCATACAACAAAATGAATTTCATCTTCAATTTCCATTTCATCACAAAAACACAGACATGACATTTCTTCTTTAATATATCTCCCCTTTTCCACTGCCAATTGTAGTGTAATAGATTGTAATTTGGCCAAAAGGGATCTCTGCAGTTTTGTAAAGATCAGAAAAGTTACAAAACAGTTAATGTCTAAGCAGAGGGAATATTAACAAAGCATACTAATCAAACAATAGCATATATTGAAAGTCAATTGTTCTTTATAAGATCACAAAAGTTATGATCCCATCTGCAGAGGCAATGGATTAAGTATAATTGCACTTTTAATAATGCTTACATAAACAAGTATGTAATGAATATAGGTTATAAGGGATTGATTACAGCATCCAATTATCTTTGATGTGTTTTAATTACACTTAGCCAAAGTTCTTACCATCATACAGAATTATACAGAATTAACTCCCTTTTGTCAACATTAACATGGACAAGATTATAATTCACCTCATTTTCAGTTAAGGCATGCAGTCTCTGTTGAAAAGAAGTCCTTATTTAATGGTTTCAATAATCCAGAAGAAATATCTTTATCATCCCAGTCAAAAGCTTTCACCATAGCCATCACATACAGGACTGAATATTTTATTTGAATATTTCTCGTATTATGCAAACTTGAGATTTATCTTTTTAATTAGAGAGCTTTCAGAGTTTTTCCTCTGTTATGTTGGATCAGCCAGGAACAGAGAAGAAATTAATTGTTAAAAACGTCATGTCAGGAGCATTAATAAAGAAAATGTAAGCAAGGCCAAATTTTCTCTCTGTCTATGTGCATGAACTATACAGTCAGAAAGACGAGTAGTATACTGGAGTAGTGAACAGTTCATGTAAGTCAGGAGATGGGGAAAAAGTGATCTCTCCTTGGTTGAAACTTTCTGAATGATGGATGGTAATATCTAAACCCCAATTACATTTCACTGTTCAAGCTTCACAACACTATTGGAAACATGATATGAAAGTATAATTAAGCATAGCCAAAGTCGGTAAAGGTTGTACTTGGCTATATGAGACTGAAAAAGACTGGCATAAGAAGGTGCCAGTAGAGAAACTAAATGCTTTAAATGTATAGAAAATACCCGGTGTTTTGGACACTTACTCAATCATGTTAGTGATATTTACTTTTAATTCATCTGGAAAAGTTTTCTTCGCTGTAAGCTTTAAATTTACGCGAAAGCTTCGCGTACGTCACCGGACACCCAGTTAATTTTATCGGGAGGTGTCACCGTATACGCAATAAACAATATCGGCAACCGTCAGTGAAATTTATAGACACAAACTAATGTGGGATGACAACAGACAATGGTAGATGACTTCAAAATATACTGTTGATTCTTTGCTGTAAACTCTTCTCTTGTGTTATGGCAATCGCAAGGCATTAATACTTGATATATTTTATGAACAATAAATTCACTTGGCATTCCTTGCCTCCATGACTAACCTACATTCCAAAGCAAAGACCATTGTCAACGTGAGATTTCTTAAAAGCTTAGCTTTCTGCCATGTTTTAAATATAAAAGTCGGTGCTTACAAAGTTTTTTGTTGTATTGACAGACATAACACAACACAATATAAATAGCAATCAGTTCTGGAGGACAGGCTTTTAGATAGGAGTGTTAATTTTGAGCAATTTTTTTACAAACCTGTTTTATTTCCTGACAAACCAGTGAAAAGACCCACACATATATGATAACCTCATATGCTGTGACCCCAGATGATTCCAGTGGTTTCAGTTCTGTCAGTACAAAATGGGTCAAAAGCCCAAGGAGTATCATGTAGCTCACCTGAGAAAAGTTCAAACACCTTTAAAAGTTTTTTTATCATAATTAGTAACAGTGTTTCTGAATATGTTGTGGATATTTTGTAGCAGGAGACTAAAATAATACTCTTTCAGTAAAAATTGTCACTGGATCCTAACTTTAAATATTTTTTTGTGTTGTGCCCTGCAACAAGCATTCCTGTCAAAGTAATTTGAGGCCATGAAGAAATTGCTTCAACATTATACATTATCAGGTTTTATCAAACATAAATGATTATGTACATGTAGCATTTGACAAAAAACTTCACCAATTAAAAATGAGAAATTACATCATCCTTTGGGTTGTGTCACTTTTTGCTTTAACAAGCTGTCATGGTAAAGTACATGTGTGTCTACCTAATTAAATAAAAACTGATCAAAATTGGGAAAAAGAAGACTAAAATATGGCATTTAAAAATAATAAAATGTTTCTGTTTTTACAAATAAAGAAAATATAATTATATAAGTAATAACAAAGCTGTTGGCAAATTTGCAGACTGGTGCTGTGAAAAAACTTTTCACACAAAACCACATGAACAGGATCCTGGATGAGTCTTGTACATCATCTGTAGGTTCTGTGTTTTCTTGGGCTGACAAAAACGAAAAACGGATAACAGTAGTTATAAAGAATGTCAGAGAAACTGAAACATTGTTCTGCTCAACCAGGAACTTCTAAATTACTTGATAAATCTAAATGGAAAAGTGCACCAAGGAACAGATATTTAATTTACTCTTCTTAAAAAAAGATATCTAATTAACAGATTAAACAAAATTGTATTCTCCAAAGCTAGATTAATTATTAGTCAGGGAAAATGATATCTATATACTGTATCAACTGAAATGACTGCCTCTCTCCAAGAATATTTGGTAAATTGTATTCACATACTCTCTGCCTGATGAATAGGGTACAATAAGAAACATGACATCACCAGATTATGTGAAATTAATCAGTGAGGAAACCCCTTTCAGTCTACTTGACTTGTATCAAAGTTTCCAAATATTTGCGACTAGATTTGGCCTTTTTGAGTGTCTCCCAGTTGGGAATTTCAGTAAAGGGGTGTTCCACTGGAGGTGACCCTAGAACCGACTGTATGACTCTAGGGTCAATTGCAAAAATCTGGTGTCAGGGATGAAAATCCAGAAAAAAAGCATGCATGATTGTCTGGATCAAGATCCCAATCTAACTTGGGGTTGGGATGTTTTTCTACACAACTAGATGGGAAACTACTAGGTCAGTATCAAGTCCTGCCATAGTGACAAACCGACAAGGCTTTCCGACCCACCCCGACTGGATGGATTAATTCATGGAGACGGGATTGAGAGTCAGGATCAAACCAAAACTATATATTCTCCTTCTGGCTGACATAAATCACCATTTGGTACTAACTGCACCCTTAGACAGACTTTCAACAGAAGCTTAGGGTACTTATGTTTTTATTGAGTTTAATATTTTACAGACAGAAAAGAAGACATCTGACCCCAGGACCAGCACCTGCCCTAGATCCAGCACCTTCACCAGAGCCACAGCCACAGCCCAGGAGAAGAAGAAAGCAACCAAACCCCTGAGTCATGCCCTGGATGTTTCAAAAGATGGAAGAAGATGCTATAGAACCCTCCTCGCTAACTTAATTCAGACTTATTTCCCAGGCTACCAGAATTTTGTTCGGATGTCAACTGTCTCATTTCGACCTCATTGAGGAGTGCATCAATCAGTCAGCCACCAATTTCAGTTTCGAAACTGGCATAACACTGAAACACTTGGAAATAGGAGAGACCTACACATCCTTGCAATATCATAGGCTGGTTAGCTGAACCACCATCTGTAAATTCGTCCCAGCTCTGTTAAGCCATACTTGTTGAATTCCAGGAGGTGTATTTGACCTGCCCTACTGTTCCCGAAGATAGCAAAAAGGTGGAGGGGAAATTCAGAACTAGATGGAATGCTGTACAGGCAATAGATGAGAAACATATTGCAATGAAGAAGCCAAAGAAATCTGGGAGTGAATAATACAACTAAAAGGGCTTCTTTTCCCTAGTGCTACTAGCCCTGATTGACACAGAATGCAGATTCCTACGGGTAGATGTTGGGTCACGTGGATCTTCATCAGATTCACAGATTTTCAAGCATAGTAAGTTGAGGGAGAAGATTGAGGATGGCACACTGGGTGTTCTAGCACCTGAACCCCTAGGGGAGGGAGGGCCAGAGTTACACTATTTTTTTCCTGGGTGACAACGCCTTTGCCTTGATGTCATGGATGGTGAAACCCTACAGCAGAAGATAACTCAAAAGAGAAGAAAGAATAGCAAACTAAAGGGTATCCAGAGGCATGAGGGTGGTGGAAAATGCGAAGCTGGCACCAATCAGTTCTTCTGAGGACTACCCAATTATTCAAAGAGCTTTTATTAAAGCTGGTGTTGCTCCAGTTTCCAACAAATTTCTAAAACAAAAGAAATCCAATACACTTGCAACTATTTTCAAAACTATTTCTAACCATATCAAGTCCCGTAATACTGTTTAACAGCTTTAAACCAAGTTCTGTAAAAATATCCTGTATTAAAAAAACATTTTGTAAACCTTAAAAGCATTTTTTTTTCAAATATTCTTTTCTGGCAAATTAGCATGATATTTAAGTTCCAAATTATCAAAATCATTTGAGAGCTTTAAAGTTTCTCAAAGGTCAAGAGTCATTAGGTCATATCCAAAGGTCAAAAAAGTTTGCCCAAATGTCAAAGCTTCTTTAAAGTCAAAGAGTTTTTGGACATTTTTTGAATTTTATTTTTCAGGGAGGGTAAAATTTTATTTTTTAACATATTTTGGGCTAAAATTTCTTTAACTTTTTATTCCAAAATTTGTTAATTTCTTTTAAGTTCAAAATCCTTTGTGTCCAGGGTTTAATTATTTGAGTTTTTTAGCTTCAAGTTTTTAGTCCCTCACACACTCACTCATTCACTCATGTTGCGGTTATGTGTTTGGTGCTGGGCGGTGTAATGCTTGTTTCGGGAATTTTTTAAACATTCAGCTGAATAATTGTTTTTGGAAGATTTTGGTGGTCCTGAAAGGACCATTAAAGTTTACAACAGTGGTACTGAGAAGCACTGATTTTAGGCAAGTGCGGTGGTTCTACTGCTCCTGCTGCTTGGGCTCGGATGACTGCTTGGGAGGCTGAGGCTGGGCTGTCTGCTGCCGATGTTCTTGCTGTGCTTTGGTGGTTGGAGAAGTGAATGATAGTGCTGGTTGCTGTGGCTGTTGACAAGTCTGTGGCACATATGTGGAAGTGGCACTGGAGCTCCTGTAAAGTTTCTTTTACTCTGCCATGTTCTGAATGCCGCTCAAAAGTTTCTGAATGTTTGAAAGTCTCTTTCTTCTAAAGCCTCAACCTCAGATGCCAGTTTATTGCAGAAGGCTGTTCCGGTGGTGTCCTGATGACATCATAGTTTTCATCTGTGTGAAAACTGGTCCATGACCAGCTGGTAAACTGTTGAAAGCTGGGAAACTACACTGGGGCCTGTAACCGAAGGCTGTATTGTGGTGTCTGATTGCATGCTGATCTCCATACTACATGTGTTGGTTGAACATCTTGAGATGTCATGCGCTGAGGCTTCAGATGCACTGCCTCTTCGGGCCGAGGACTTGAACGCTGAAGATTTGCTGAGTCCCTTGCATCTGATGTGTGTTTCAAGAAGTAAAGTTATCCTGAATCTAGTTCTGCCTGTCAGTAATTTCCTTAGGAGCCTAGCCAGACTTGGACTGGGTCAGTTTCCATAGTGGGTTCTTTGGGATTCAAACCAAGTCTTGCACACCTTGCCAGACAACTTGTGGCTGTTGGCAAACCTCTCATACAAGCATTTCTTCCTGGCCTTGTCCTTAAAGTGTTCGTTGGTCTTGTTCTAGAGCTCTCATGATCCTTGATAAAGTCCACAATTGCTTCCTTATCTGAATCTGTTAAGTAAATATTTGTTATATGCCCCTTCTTGTGTTTGAATTGCAGTAGAGATGTGCTCACCTCTCCTCCAGCTTCTGTGTCCACTTCTGTGTCACTCCTCTCTGTACTTGCATGCTTTTCTGTCACTCCCTCCTCTTCAGAGTGTGTAGTTTCCTCCATCCTGGCTTCCTCCCTCTCCCTCTTATAACTCTGTTGTGTCTGTGCCTCATCCCCCCTCTCTCTGTGTTCCCTCTCCTTCCTCTTCCTCTCTGTGTCAGCAGCTGTATCCCCAACTCAAACTCTGTAGGTGTATCTGTGGAGACTTCTAACTTCCTCACTCTTCTATTCTTTTAGGAACACAGTTTTTTTAAAAGAGCGTTTGTAAAAAAGCAAAAGCCTATTGGCAAGTCAGCCCAAATCTAAATATCTCAATAGTCCAACACTAAGTATCTCAACACTAAATCCTAGTTAATTTGTGAAAAACAAAGGCGTTATCTTAAATGCTGCCAGATATATTCCATCAGATGCCAGATTCCAAATGATGAATTGGCCAACCGACTCGCCATATATAATTGACAAGCCCAGGGTCAGTAAAATGAGACTGGCCTGACATACACACTTCCCAGCCTGTTTGTTGCTGTAACCACCTTGTCGGTTTCTGTTTACCAAGTCAAAGACTTCCCGACTTGACAGAAAATTACCAAGTCAGTAATGTTTACAACAGGCCGGTTTCCTTTCAAGTTTGGTCGGTTTATGTCTACAGCCTATGAGGAAATGATATTCTGGTACTGAACCATTGCACGCCAATGAGTGCTTCCAGACAAGATGGTTACATAGAGACATAGAGACCCACAAAAGGACAATAACCAGGTGGCTGAAGCCAAGGCCCGGAATGAGAGTTGTAGAGGGTCGTTGAAATATCAACATGTTTGATATTTTGCTGATCCACCATGACAAGCTAGGAAAATACAATTGATCCTACCCGACTCTGTAAACAATACTCCAAATCCTCGAAAAATCTATAGTTATTAACAAGACTGCCCTAGTGAACACCCCCATTACTGTGACAAATGTCAAATTCTTTACTCTACAAGTCAATTTCTGGAAAACCTGTTCTCAGTTGCAATGGGACTGCATTATTATGCAAGAAGTATGTGTCTGATGTTTCAACTTGTGTAGCTAAAGGGCGATTTCTGGACGTCAAAGCAGGCAAAACGGTAAAATAATTTAAGGAAATAGAAGGGGTTTCCTCAATTTGGCAAATTAAATTTTTCTAACTCTTAAATCCTTCTTTATTATAACTTAGTGTTTAATTTGTGGATTTAATTGGATTTATGTCTCTTTATCTGTATGATGATTGACCACTTCTATTCCACCTTGTGGCAATGAAGTCTCAAATCTCAGAATATTGGGCTTATATCCCTGTTGCAGCAACAATGTGCAATTTTTCCGTAAATGTTTTCACAAAGCTGCTGTGTTATGGCTTCTTCTATATGGGGTGGGCTTAACTTTTGTAAACATAGACTTGTCAATGACCGTCATGAATTTTCTCACCTTTCTCAAAATTTGAAATGCCGAAAAATAGTGAATAAATACACAGGACATCCCCAGCAGGCACAGGTCCAATTCTTGACATCATGTTTTGGTCATGTTAGTATATGACATCAACTAACCATCACTCGGACATGATTTAAGGTGGTCATGTCATCTGACACAAATCCCCTTTATGTGACATGACATAACTTTATGTGAATAACATACCTACAATATCAACTAGATGTCAAAATGATTACCAGACCTAACGTGATCTTATTATCCTATTCAATGACATAAAATTGACACCATCCCAACATGACTCTGTGTAGTCATGTCAAATGATGAGAATATTATGTTCGAATAATATGATGTGACATGATATTCTACTCGGGCATTGTTTCTGACATCTTAGTGATATTAATGTGATGTCACTTTGTTAAGACATTTAAAGTGGAGTATCATCATATCATTTGAGATCAGATTGACATTAGTATTCTACAACTTTATGATGTCATTTTTTATGAATATTACCAATACATTGTATGGATGTCTAAATGATGTCTAAGTCGGAGAAATTTATCTAGCCTGTGTTAAGTCAAAGTTGGGTTTCACATCCTGTAAAAGAGCCAGGGTCATATTAGGACAGGCCCTCCGCTTTTTCACATGAGTAGGGGTAAACCCAGGCAGAGGTGACAATCTATGATTAGATGCTGAACCTACTAGCCAACTTGGCCTCTAGTCAATCTGTATGATTTTGCTTTGACAGAAATAATTAATTTTTTGGTATAGACAAAACAATTATGTTTAAAACTGTAACTAAAATGCTGTGTTACAGTAAAAATCTTCAAGAAATATGTTGATTTCCATACAAATGTACACTTTATTGTTTGCAACCAAGCCAAAGATTGAATAAATAAAGAAAACAGTTTAAAAAAAATACTTTTAATATTCAAACTTTTGTACCCATAATTTGTATCATTACATGTGGTATAAATTTCCCAACTTCTTCACAGCAGACATTCGTTATTTGCTCCCACGGAATAATTTGTATAGTACATGGAAATGATTTTAAGCTGTATCAGGTGAGTGTACATAAATGGCAGTTTTATATTAGGAATTTGAGTAACGTAATACAATATAAATTATGAAAATAATTTTTTTTAACCAAATATGTATTAATGAAAAATGTTTTAAGCACTTGCATAATGATGTCAATCAGATTTTTTAATCAGTACATCAAACTGATGTCAGTTTCTGATGTCATATAGACATGAAAGTCAATCCAAATTGGGCCATCATATTGATGTCTTATGCTGATATCAAATTTATAATCGGCTACTAGATATCATTTTTATGGCTTGTGGAGATGTCAAATAGACTAGGTAACTAAAGATCTATTTGACATTTGATATATGATGTCATTTCGAATTTCAAATAAGCATGAGTTTCTGATGTCATACCCAGTGTCTTTTTGATTTCTTTTTGATATCCTATTGCCTGCTGGGTCTCCCTAAATTAGTGTTTGGACATTTGTATGTAGTTACAGGGTTTTCCACTGAAATACCAGCATTTTACCGCAGATCAAATGAATTAGACAAAGAATCTATGTCATCTGTAAAATATTAAGTGAGAAATATATAGTCACATGACATAAAAAATTAATGTGGTTATTTGGAAAACTCGGTCTGAAAAAAGCCACCCTTTATGAAACCCATAAGAGTTAAGTTTTATGTTAATCTAAGTCTGATAGGGGGACTTAATTTTGATTAGCAGGGAAAATTTACATGTGAGAATGCTTGTCTTGGGTAAGGTATTTTTTTCTCAAATGTCACACATAGTTTTTTGGCTAAGACTTGAGTCTTTTCCATGAATATGGCACCCCTGAGTCATTGACTTAAGCCTTTTCTAAGTGTAGTGTCACTCTCATACCTTGTAACTGTTGTTGTGGTGGCTTTATATCTATCTTGCGTGTTGACCCTCTAAGAAGTTTTAGTAACTTTCTTCTTTTCTTGGAATGTTGCTGATGTTGCTGCTGTTCTTGTTCTGGCTCACGCCTATTCATGGGGTTTATTTGGGCATATTTCAGGAGCTCGTCTTCAAATTTGATGCAGTGGATGTTAAGTACTGAGATCCAGGGAAGAAGTTTGAAAACAGATGTGTCCAAGTCCATTGAGTTCATCCAGATGAGTTTCAGCAGCCTTTGGCAACAAGCATGACCCAGAAAAGTTTTAGCCCCACTATCATAAGCTATCAGCATGGGTGTCAGATATTCTCCCAATTCATATGGTAGACTTGCGGTCAAGTTTCTGTATGCCTGGTTTCTAGTCGAGGTATACAGGTTGTCAAGTACTGTTACTGCTAACTTCTCAAAGTACCTAAAAATTGGTTAAGAAAATAAAGTGTGATGATTATTACAACAGAAACATATTGCAAAATTGACACTTAAAAAAATATTTTGATTCTAATGTGACGTTTGTACATATTGCCAGTCAAAAGTCTCCATAAAAAGACAGATTTGAAATAGTTGCAACAACCAAGAAAAATGTCAAAAAAATTCAAAGTGCAGAGGCATAGAAGGGAAATCCACACCACAGAGACAAGTTGAAAATACAATAAAACCTAGGATAGTTAGGCTTTGGTGAAGGGATAAGCTCCCAGTTACTTTCTAAAAGAAATGTGACAGAGCAGATGTCATCTGGCAAGTCATTCCATACCTTGCGAGCATCATAGGCAAAACTAAAACCAAATTGCTTTGTTGACTTATGAACAGATGGAATAAACTGTGGCACCTTACAAACGTCACCCTACACCTGGCTACTCCTGGTATTAAAGAAAAACCTTTTTCTGAGATTCAAAACAGCTCTGAAATATTTAGGATAACTACTCTGCTGGAACTATGGACTGCTGTACTACTATACTACTTCGTTTTGATAGGGAAAGGTGGATCTCAATTTTAAAGAGAGCAACACTGTTTCATTTGAGTGACCAACCTTGTAGGCAGATTTTTATCATCTTGTACATTTATATTTGTATGATCAATCATCTGAGCTGAAGCAACTCGTTCAACTAGTTTAGATATAAAGCACAAGCCAAATGCAAGAGAGTAATTCTTAATTTCATCACATGGCAAAAAGCCTTTTTGATTAGAAGTCAGTTTTACCTCATTTGCATGTATTGTTTATGATGTAAAGTGGAGATTCTCCTGGTCACTTTTGAGAAACACCTAGGGACAATTAATGTTAATTTGGTGTCAACTGAGAATATACTAATTTACTTCACCATACAAACCAATATAATTTGAAGTAAATTAAAAAAAACACACACAAGACCAAATATAACAAATTAATCAAGGTTGACTATAATAAACATTAGGAATACTCCTGTTCCACTTTTGTGATTGACCATAAAACATAAATACTAATTGTTGGGAACTGGTAAAACTGGACACTAATTGGACACAGTGTTTTGATCGTTAATAACAGTAGGAAGACAGTACTGCAAATGTTGGTCACCTTCGGTAGCTGTCGAACAGTCAGTGGCAAAACATCCACCACCTTAACTCACTTTATGCTGCCTTGTAACACCGAAAAACACCGAATCCAAACCCAATGTACACCATGGACCACTCTTTTGGTTACCGTAGTTAGAAATTCATGCGCACATGAGCAAAATGGCCTGCACATGCCCATGGTACCAAAATCAAAGGATGAAACTTTAAACAGTTTAAAACTTCCGCAGGACTTGCAAGGTAATGGACGGTTTACCACTGACGGTGATTCAAGGACAGGGACATTTCCCCAAATGTTGGTTACTACAGGTGATACCACTTGTAGTGTGAATTGGGTATTACTAAACAAATGAACAAATGATCGAGCACAAATGCCATTGATTACAGCATCAAAATCATCATGAAATGATATGATGGAGATAAAGCACTCTAAAAGTTTTCTTTTACAACATATTATTGTTTCCAACTGTTTACATGGTCGAGATTTCAGGGGGTCAATTTGCCGATTTGGCAAAGACCTGATTTGTTCAGTTCAACACCAAAAATATCAGTTATAACATATTGGGAAATAAATGCTTACTGAAACATGCTTAATCTATTGTCACCAATGATCAAAGCCAACATAATCAGGGCTGTCAGGAAGAAAACTTGCTACAGTGGAACAGGGGTGTTATTTTTACAACAATAAGATAATCTCAGTGAAGACCAATATGTTTTGTAAATTTCATTTTGTATTCTTTTACATTAATATTATAATTTTATATTGATAACAATGAAATTTTTGTCCAAACTATCAACTAAATGTTCCAAAATTAATTATATGAATGATAATAACAATGCATAGACATAAAGAAAATACCTTTATTTTATCATAAAACAAGCAAGCACATGAAAATTTAGGATGATTGGAGTTGTCTTCTGGCTTATTTATTTTTATGTAAATAAGGTTGTAACAGGTAAAGTCAAACAATATAATTTGGATGCAGATAGATCTTGCATGCAGAAAATGTCCCTTTAATTTTGTTCAGTTAGCATGATTTGTTCCTGGACCAGGGGAATCTCCACTTTATATCTTAAACAATATGCAAATAAGGCAAAACAAAGTACCTGGGTGGGAGAAACCTCCAAAGCTGAGAAATGTCTAGTGAGACAGTTCATGTCCTTGATGGGGCTTTTAAATTGACAGAGAAAAAGATAATATCAAGGAGTCCCCACATACATTTTACAGATGGGTCAAATGAAGACTGGGGCACATTTAGGTGACCGTACTGCAAGAAGCCTCTGGCCAAAGTCAGAAAGCAAGTTGCACTTAAATACCCTAGAGTTAAAGGCAGACATAATGGCCCTAAAACAGCTGCAGCACTTGTGGTGGGGCCAGCCATGTGATACATAAACAAAGAGGAGGGTATGAGATAAGGCTTTCTTTGTGCCCTTCTCTGGAGACTGGCCTCCTGGTACATCCTATAGCAAATAGTGCTGAATGTAAGGCATATTCCTCATCACATATATACCATAGCAAGCAAATTGTCCTGAAACAAAAAAATGGTGATTCGGATAGAGTGGTCTCTCATGGAACTTATCCTCTGGGGTTGAGAGATGCCCCCAGCCCTGTTCACTCTGTGGAAGGGGTAGTGGTTCCTCAGGTGACCAGGCAGGTGTGGAGCTTAGAGGTTCAATGCCCCCACTCATTTCCATAACTCTGGCTTTGTATTCAACAGAAGCAGGGTATTACTGAAATCCCCTCAAATAAAACCTGTCTGGTCTCGTTAGGTGTCATGAGTGGAGTGGGTAGAGAGGTGGATAATCTTGAATCTACATCCAATGGAACTACATAGTAGTTTACATATGGTATGTGTGGTGACGTGCACCTTGGTAGGATTTTCCTGAACTGCTTTGTCCCTCTGGATGATTGGAGAGGTCCCCGAATGCTGATGGGAAACTTTGAGTTTCCTGGGGAGCTTGGTCTTCTCAGTTTGAGATGCCTTATTAATAACCTTGCAGATATTGGGATAATCGGCTGTTGATTAGCTAACACTGCCTGTGGTGGGTGCACTGTTCACTGGAGAAGGAGAGCTCACAAAATTCTCCAAGGGGAAGTCACTGTGTTGGATGAAGGAGGTATTCTCATTCATTAAACTTGTATCCTGAGTCATAGTAAGTGTACTATTAACTGGATGAGCTGACTTTATATGCCTAGCCAAATAGTCTCTTCTCTTTTATTCACTACTACATATGTCACAAATAAACCTTTGTCCCATATGGGCACTCCTAATGTGTCTCCTGAGATTAGCTCTTTTGGTAAAGGAGCTGTGAAATGTGGAGCATAAAAACCACATTTTTACTGTGTAGGAGCAAATACTGTGTCAAGTGAAAATTTAAAACAGCCTCAGAATATAAAGCAGAAGTGATTTCTAGGCAACCCAGGCGAGTCATCTAGAAACTAATGACATCAAAAGTATAGACACTATATTACGTCATACACCTGATTAATACGTAAATTACGTCATGGAGACCCTTATGCCCCTAATGTGAGTTGCCCAGTATAGACATAAATGGGGAAAGAGCAGCTGGGCCAGGGGTGCAATAAGAGGACACTAAGGCTCACATAAACATGTTAAATGCCTGCTGGGTGAAGGGTAGGAAATGCCCAAACGTAAAATAATTATTGGCCTCTACGACCTGATGGGTCATTTGGGTTAGTATCATTTCCCATCCAATGAAGCACTGAGAACTCCACGTTGTTACTTGAGTGATTATTTCCAGAAAAGTTTCTGAAAAATGGATCTGTATTGTGCAACTTTTCATTCTGAACACTCCTACAGTGTTCATACATTCTCTGTTTGAACGGTCTTTTGGTTTTTCCTATGTATTAGAGACCACGTTTAGAGCAGTTAATGATATAAATCAGATTGCTAAGTTTGCATGTGATTTGATGTTTTGGCGGAGATTTTTACATACAAAATTATTTTTACTGAAAAAACTTTTTATGTTGTCCAACTTTATAATTTTTGGGCAGTAAGTGCACTTGTCCAGTCTTGTACAGACTGGAGTTAGTGTCTTAATTCTGGTACATATTTTATGGGTGGGAGGGGCCAGGTGGTAGTGGTTACACTCTTGCCTCCCACCTCTGAGATCGGGGTTCGGTTCCTGGCTCGGCCTCAAGTGGGAAAGCTGGTAGTTGCTTGCCGTTGGTCGGCATTTTACAGTACAGAACCTTGACCAACTGTATGTACTGTTTTTCTCTGCCCTTCCAACTATCCGTCATAATATGACCTGTACAGTGTTGAAAGCAACGTAAAACCCCAAATAAATAAATAAATTCTATGGAAGAAGAAACATTGAAAGGTTGATATTAGGTTCAAAATAAAAACAGGTGTAAACGTTCAGATTTAAAACATTTATAAACATTTATTTTGTAAATGTATATCAATGTTAGTATTTGCAATGCATATAAACACTGAGGAATTTAAAAAAAAGTTTATTAATGTTTCTTTATGGAAATATTATCAATGCAGCATATGTTTAAAATGTTTATTAATGTTTTCTTAAGGTACCCAATACTTAAACTTGAGTAAGTATGTCAAACAGTACATACTTATAAACATTTTATTCTGACAGATTAACATTTGGTTGAAGAGTGAAAACCAGATCAACAAATAGAATTAAGATGTTTATCAATGTTTTTAAACCAACCTTAAGATTGGATTATAAATATTAGACTTATGAAAGGATAAAAGGATAAAGAATTATAAGAGAAACCAACAATTCTCATTTATAAAGTACAAATAACATCATAAAACAGGGCTCTCAAAGCATAAGAATATCATTTTTATGTCTAAACTTGAGAGATAGTTGCTTAAAAAGTGAGCGCTCATTCAATTCCTATTATCTAATCCAATCTAATCTACTGCTTTGCAGGCTCAATATCTTCCCCACAAAGGGGTACTCAGTGCGCTAACTTAACAAAATCATTATCATAAGGAAAGTCAAGGGGTGTTCAAGGTCAGTAATCTGGAGTTGTGGGTGTGACCAAGAGGGAAGGAAACTAAGTTGAGAAACTAGAATTAAAGAGGTGGGTTTTGAGGTGTTTCCTGAAAAATGCGACAGAGGGGCTATTTCTTAATTGGAAGGGGAAGGAGTTCCAGAGAACCGGGGCATAGTGACTGAAACAATTGGAGAAAAGTTTGACTGATTTATGAACCTTACGGTCGAAAGTGGGGGTGTGAAGGAACTTGAGTTTAGGGGTACTTCGCCTTGTATTCCTAGAAGAGGTGTAGGGATGAATTAATTCTCTTAGGTAAACTGGTTGACCCCGGTTGAGAATTTTGTATGTAATGAGACCAATTTTAAATTGTATCCTATATTTGATAGGGAGCCAATGGAGTTTTTTTAATTGAGGGGTAATGTAAGAGTATTTCGAGGACCAGGTGACAACCCTACAAAGTGAGTTTTGGACTAACTGCAATCTTCATAACTCAAAATCTGTAAGTGATAAGAATAAAGAATTGCAGTAGTCTGCTGCTTCCCAAAGCATTTGCTAGAAGAATTGATGTGTTAAAGTCTAGAAGGGGATGAATTCTATAGAGGTCTCTCGCATGAACTCTGGTGGACTTTATGACCTGTGACACATAGTCTGAGAATGAGAAATTGGAGTCGAACACCACTCCGAGGTTCCTAACACTTTGTGCCGGTGAGACCTGATTGCCGAGAATATTGATCGGAAAGTGAGGAAGGAGTTGTTTACAGTTATTTTTGGAGCCTATGAGAATAAACTCAGTTTTCTCAAGATTGAGTTTTAATTTGTTTGCAGACATGAAATTTTGAATGTCGCTTAAGCAGTTTTTTAGTTTTTGTATAGAGTGAGAGAAATTTGTTGGTGTCAGTGTTATGCATAGCTGAGTGTCATCAGCGTAGATATGGTGGTTTATACTACTGTGAGAGTGAATAATTGAACTAATTGGGTTAGTGTAGAGGGAAAAAAGAATCGGACAAAGGATGGAGCCCTGGGGGACCCCATATTGGAGCGCAGCAGGATGAGACAGTGTGTCACCTACCTTGACCGAGTGTGTCCTTCCTGACAGGTATGATTTGAACCAGCCAAGTGCTAGTTCACTGATATCTTAGTAAACATTAAGTCTGTCCAGGAGAATGGTGTGGTCGATGGTATCAAATGTGGCTGATAGATCCAAGAGGGTAAGGGCTGTGACAGACCCTTTGGCCATTGACCCTTTGGAGAATGTCATTGTGGATATTAAGGAGAGCATTTTCAGTTGAATGATGTTTTCTATATGCTGATTGAAAGGCAGTCATAAGGCCAGCTTCGTCAAGGTGAGTTTGTAACTGGACTGTCACTACCCTTTCAAGTATCTTTGAAATGAAGTTGGAGACAGGCCTATAGTTTTTAAGGATTTCTAAAATCTAAGGATGATTTTTGAGGATGGGGGTAACATGGGCCTGCTTGAAGAAATTAGGACACTTCCCTTGTTCAAGGGAAGCATTAATTATTGAAGTAATGAGTTTGATGAGAATATCCAGATAATCAAGAACAAGAAAAGTGGGCCAAGGGAACATGATTTACTTGAAGATTTCATGATGATTTTAGTTACTTGATCCTCGGTTACAGTAGAGAAAGTGGAAAACAGTGGGGGAGTCTGGGGTGATGTGTGTGACTTCAGGGAGATAGGAAAAGTTGAGCATATTTTTTCATTTTTTTCTGAGAACTCCACAAATCTGTTAGCCAGGAGCCGAGGGGGATTTATCGATGGTTGCATCTTGGCTGGGAGTCTGTGTAACACATTGCCAAGGACTCGCCATAATTTTTTTGGGTCATGATGGTTATCCTGGTTCTTTGCTTTAAGAAATTCGGATTTGGCCTGCATGCAGGTTCTGTTGTATTGGTGGACTTTTTGCACGTATTGAGATCTGTTGAAATGAGATTTATTTCTGCACCAAATCCTTTCAAACAGATGCTTGGTCTCTTTTGCCGCAATTACAGCTTCGTTGACCCATCCTGGGATATACTTCGTCTTGGTATGTTTGGTATGAAGTGGTGCATATTTGTCAATAAGGGTGGTCAAGGTGGTGTGATATTGTTTGTAGAGAGTATCAGCATTGTTGCACGGGTTGCTGATTAAATCAGAAGCTATGAGATCTGTTTTTATTTTCTCTTTATTGATTTTATGATATTTACGAAAGGAAACAGTAGCACTGATTTGGGATCTAGGAGTTGGTAGATGTAGTGTACAAGTAATTGAAAAATGGTCAGAAAAAGCATCAGTAGTATGGACATTTAAAATGTGGTCATTGTTGGATTTGGTTAAGAGGAGGTCAAGAGTGTGACCGTAAATATGAGTGGGGAAGTTTACTTCCTGAGTTAAATCAAATGAGTCAATCAATGAATTGAAGGTTTTTGTATTTGGGGAAGTTGATTCAACGTGAAAATTAAAGTCGCTGATGATCACCAGATTTTCAGTGGTGTGATGAATGTCCTCCAGAAGTGTCTGAAACTGTTCAAAAAAGGTTGAAGTACTGGAGGATGGTGGTCGGTATATATTCAAAAAGTAAAAAGATTCTTTGTGTAGGGATATCTTGATAAGAAAATTTTCAAAGGTAGTGCAGGTCTTTGTGGGAGCAACGGAAGAATCCAAGCCATCTTTCACAAAAAACCCCAGTCCTCCACCGAGGTGACCCTCACATGGCTGTTGATGAAAATTGTAACCTGGTGGGGTGATTTCGGACAGGTTGGCACTTGTGGTGTCAGGTCTAATCCAGGTCTGGGACATGGCGAAGAGATCAGTGTCGTTGTCAAAAATAAATTTTGCAATGGCCGGGTATTTGTTGTTTATGGATCTGATGTTTGCGTAAGTGACATTCAGACAGTTGGGTGGTCCTGGTTGATATCACCAGCAAGCAGGAGTAGGATGAAGAGACGGGAAGGTGACAGAGCTGGTGGGATTGAATTGAAGACTTGATGCTGAAGTGTAGGCAGAAGGTGGTAGTAGGAGGTTTAAAGGGACAGAAACTAACAACATCAGGACATTCAATGCTTGAGTTAGTGTGGTGCTGATATGCAGCAATGACTGGTTGGATTGCCAGTAGGATTTGGGTGTTATATATTGAATAATATATGAAAGAAAATAAATATGAAAGAAAATCATTTTGAGAACTGGAAGGTGGGTTATATTATTGGGTATTAAATATTGAATAATTATTTTATAAGTTCCTTAAAATCCCCTATTATTGCTCACCACCATCTTTGATGAAACCTAAACATTTATAAACGTGAATTTAAATGAATATTGGAATTTTTTCTAATGTTCTTAAACCTCAGTTCCATGTATGCAGGATACTACTAATGGTGACACTTCGACCATTAAAATGTCGGATGAATTTAAGTTTACATTAAAATCAATATTTATCAAATTTCATGGCCAATAATTTAAATCAATGATAATTAATGTAAATAAACATTTCAATGTTGATGTACATACATAGTCGTATATTTATTTTGGAAGGTTTCAAATTAACCACTCTGGTTAGAAAACCTAATGATTTTGGTCTGTGTTTTATATTTAATAGGAGTGTATCTTAAAATATGTAAATCAACACATCAACACCAGACATTTAGATTGACATTAGTTAATATATGACAAAGTTCATCAATGTCAGTAAATGTACATCAACCTCAATAAATGTATTTAAACAGTGAAATACATTAATAAATGCATTTAAGCAGCCAAATGTTGCTGTACATTTCAATTTTATATTTATCTTTAAGGCAATTATGAGAAATATGCCTCAAGTCTTGTTTGGGTTAAAGCTGGAGCTTACCTGAAGAGATCCACTTTTGAACATCATAGTTTTGCAAGTGTATATGCAACATTATTTTGAGAAAGGTGAACACATAGTTGAGTGTCATGAGCATAAACATGTAAACTGATATGTTTTCTGACTTCCCATTGTTTAGGGAATATTTATTATTCAACATTTTAACAGCTGAATATCTGAAGTATATAAAGAATGTACAAGAAATTGACTTCCTGAAATATGTGACAGACTAAATAACTAGTCTCCTAACAATTCCCCAAAACCAAACATCTATGGCACAAATGCATACATATACCAGAATGCCTATTTTTGTGAGGCTAATTTTCATTGGCATTTTTCAAAGGACCGACTTTCTAGGAGGCCTCATTTTCCTTGCTTCTATGATACATACCCTGCATTCTCCAACAAATCCTCCTGTAGCTTCCGCTCACGAAGGACATCAGCTTTCACTGCAAGCTCTTTGAATAGTTTACAGGCAAGAAGGGCTGTCCCTGTTTTCAAGAATAATAACAGAGATGCAACAGTGTTATGTTTATTTCTTTGACACATATTAGTTAAACACAATAGTAAAAATATAAAATATATCAAAACTGAAAGTAATCTAAAAGTTTTATCAGCATGGCCACTTTAGGGGCCTGATGAAGCAGTTGGTCACTACCTTTTTTATTCTAGGCATACTGATCCCCGTTTCCACTAAAACTTTCCTTTTGATTGATTTTTGGTCAATCAAATCTGATTGACACTTCATAGCAAATAACAGGAGTCACTTTGAATTCAAAATTTCAAGGAGAAACATGAAAATATTGTAGTGACGATATTTACAAATTTAGTTGATTTTAATTATTTTTATTCACTTATTATTGACATGCCGAGCACAAAGGAAACACCAGTGGCTACTGCCAGGAAAAAAAGTGATGGCGTCAGCTATGGCCAGAATCAACACAGGATGGACTAAAAGGACTTCAGATAGTAATGGATCATATATTCAAGAAACCACGAAAAAAACTGCAAGTAATGTTCATGTATTGTCATCCACCGATTCTGGTTCTGGCCCTGCAATTCAACAAACATCCAATGACGCTATATTGGCATATTTGAAGAGAATTGATTATTCAACAAAAGAATTAGGTGAACGGGTACAAGCAATTGAGAAAAATCAATCACTTGATGTCACACCTGTTAGGCAACGGTCACACTCCCACGAAGGGGACCCACCAAACACCTTCATGCTACCAGCAGCATCAGCTGGGCGTCAAAACTGTCATTCTCTCAGATTGGACCTGATTTTATCTCCCTGTGATCAGGACACCATTGCTGATGTTAAAATTTGTGACTTTGTTTCCGATCACGCATTAGTCAAATGTTCAGTTGCCTTCCCTTGTCAAGTGTCTCATACTCCAAATGTAGTTCAATATAGAAGGTTCCACCGTATCAATATGTCTGAGTTCCGCTCAGATCTCAAAAATACGTCCTTCGTCAAGTCTCCAGCTGATGCTGTTGTCGATCTGTATGATCAATATGTACATGATTTGAGTGATGTTCTGGATAGGCATGCACCTCTTATATCTAAATTGACGAAAAAGGAGTCCGCCGATTGGATGTCTGATGATTATCGACGTGCAAAGTCCCTTAGGCGCCAATTTGAGAGAACCTGGCGTAGGGCTAAAAGTACACTTAACAGGAGTAGGCTTCGTCGCCAGATTGCTCGGTGCAATGCACTTGTAAATAAAGATAAATCAGACTACTATAGCAAACTGATCTCAGACAATAGTCATGACTCTCGAAAACTTTGGCGTGAGCTACATAAGACCCTGAACAGGGTTTCTGATGCCACACTTCCATCTCATGAGTCCGAAAAGTCATTGGCTGACCAGTTTGCCTCCTTCTTCACCAACAAAATCAAGAAGATTAGAGATAATTTTGCTTCTTCTGGCACTGAATATGATGTTAACCCTCCTTCAGATCCTCCCCAAATTACTGTCTTTAGGCAAGTTTCTGAAGATGCTGTTGATAAAATAATTAAAGCATCACCAACAAAATCATGCCTGTTGGACCCTCTGCCGACATTCCTGATTAAGGAATGCATTGATATATTGCTACCATCCCTTACAAAGCTGGTCAACTGCTCACTCATGGAGGGATGTGTTCCTGATGCCTTCAAATCTGCTGTGGTCACTCCACTTATTAAAAAGCCAAATCTTCCCTCAAATGACCTTAAGAATTATCGCCCTGTATCAGGTCTCAGTTTTATATCTAAATTGGTAGAACGTGTGGTTGCTAAGCAGCTGTTAGAACATATTAATGCCAATAACTTAGACAACCCGTACCAGTCGGCATATAAGGCGGGCCATTCAACTGAGACTGCTCTTCTCTACATAAAAAATGAGGTCCACTTATCATTGTCAAGAGGTGAATCCACGGCCTTGGTATTGCTTGACTTGTCTGCTGCCTTCGACACCATTGATCACTCTACTCTTCTAGGTTGCCTCCAAAACTGGTTTGGGGTCAGTGGCTCCGTTCTGAAATGGTTCACATCCTACCTAATGGACCGTTACCAATCAGTAAAAATTGGTTCTACTTTGTCAGAGGTTTGCAAACTCCTATTTGGTGTTCCCCAAGGTTCTGTCCTGGGTCCTTTGTTGTTCTCATTGTACACTACCCCCCTCAGTTCCATTATCAGTAAACATAATGGAATAAAGTTTCATTTCTATGCAGATGATAGCCAACTTTATATACATTTATCCCAGAAGAATGCATCTGCTGCCTTTGAAAAGCTAAATAAGTGCCTAAATGATGTTAAAGAGTGGATGACAACTAGTAAGCTCAAACTGAATCCTGATAAGACTGAGTTTATCATCTTTGGTTCGAAGAGGCAAAGGGATAAGTTGAAAGCATGTTTTCCAATTGATATCCTGGGCAACTCACTCTGCCCTGCAGATTCAGTAAAAAATCTGGGTGTGTGGCTTGATTCAGATTTCTCTTTGTCCAAGCATGTTCAGAATGTCTGCAAAAGTTGTTTTGTTAAACTCCGTGACTTCAGACATGTCAGGCGGTTTCTTACTCATGATGTTTCTGTGCTTGTAGCCAACGCTCTTGTTAGTAGTCGGTTGGATTACTGCAACTCACTTTTCAGGAGCCTGTCCAAGTTCAATCTACGCAAATTACAGTGCATCCAAAATAGTGCAGCTAGAATTGTATCAAACACCAGTCGATACACCAGCATAACTCCTGTGCTAAAGAAACTGCATTGGCTTCCTGTTGAACAGCGCATTGTGTTCAAGACAGTCACACTTGTTTATAAGTATCTTCACACAGGTTTTCCCAGGTATTTTTCACCACATCTTTCTTCCTAAAGCAGTTCTTATAGTACCAGGCGCAGTGAAAGTGGTGGTAATTTCCTAGTTATTCCAAAGTTCTGCCCCTCTGTTCATAAATCTGTCAAACAGTTTGGTAATAGTTTTGCGTTTGATGCTCCTACTGTGTGGAATACTCTCCCTGATGTGATTCGTGCCTCTCCATCCCTGGCCTCCTTCAGAAAACAGCTTAAAACCTACCTGTACACCAAAGCATATCCACCCTAGCCTGAATCATCCTCCTGGCGTTCTCCGTGGTGTTCGACCCCTGTTATGTCCCTGGACACAGAATTTTGTTGACTGCTTTTTGTTTTGTTGCGCCTTAGAGTCCTCTTGTTTGGGGAGATTAAGCGCTATAAAAGTCCAATTAGAATAGAATTAGAATTTCAAGACCCTGCCCCTGAAATTTCACATCCATCACATACCAATCAGCAAACCCACGGACAAGACACCATACCACAGCTTTCAGTTCCACAGGGAAACACGGGTGTCCTACAATCCTCACAAACAAGGGATATAGACAGGGACTCTATCATACCTGGGGTGGACGTCCTTCGCCGGAACCCCACGGTATCTCAGGCGGTATCCAGTGTGTTAGCCTCATATGATACCCAGATCCAGAACCAAGCATTCTAAGGTAAGCATGCCATGTCACGACGCTCAGGGCATTATAATACCACTGATACCACCAGGTGAGAAAAAGGTTTGTCTTTACTATAACAAAGGGAACTGTTCACATGAAGAAAACCAAGGCCAATTTAGGCATAACTGTGCATTTTGTGCTAAACAAGGTATTAAAAATGCTCACCCAGAAACCAAATGATTATTTAATCAGAAAGGAAAGGACAATGGGGTCAGGTCCTCCACTGGGGGCAACACCATGTCACTTAAAGAATCATTTAACCTTTTTTTTTTGGGGGGGGGGGACTATGTAATCATAATGGTATGTCTGACTCTAGAATCATTCCTGATCATTATCTTGATCATGCAAATACCAAGTCAGTTGACAATAACTTTCACTCTACAGTAGGTTCAAATATGTCAACCAGTCAGAGTAATAGCAGTTTCGGTTTTAATAAGTCTGAAGGTGATGTGCCCTTGTGCAAGTCCCTCCATTTGACGCATGGGACAGCTTGCTGCAACATAACAGAACCATCATATGAGTCTGAATACATGGCAAAGTAAAAATTATCTTTCAACACATCATCAATATACGCATTGAAATTGCATACAGTATCACATGTGTGAGGTGAACTACTGTTATTTACAAACATTGATGAGGTTGAGCTGTGCATTAGTATAGCTGACATAACAAGAGCTACTAGTAAACCTAATTATCAGCAGGCCAGGTTCCCTCTTAGCTCAGGTCTCAACTTGCAGGCCTGGGAACACTACTTTCAACACCACCATCACTGTATTTTGTTGCAATATCTTAAATTTGGTTTTCCCTTATCCATTGAGAATCCTGCTGCACTTAATAATACAAATATTGTTAACCATTTTTCGGCCCTACAATACCCCCCTTGCAGTACAGCAATACCTGGACAAAACAAAATTGCCCATGGAACCATGATTGGCCCAGTAGATGAGATGACATCACCTCATTTTCATTGTTCACCTCTCCCTACAAACCTAAGGATGTAAGTAAATGTAGGGTCATCCTTAACTTGTCCTACCCTTATGGCAATTATCTTAATGACAAGGTGAATCAGTGTCTTTTTAGTGGTCTAAAATTTGGCCTTGGATTACCTTCAGTGGATGACATTGTTGCAAAAATTTTGGACTCTCCGGGTGACGTATACCTTAGTAAATTGATGAAGCCAGAGCGTTCAGGAATCTGAGTATGGACCCAGCTGACACTTTGAAATTTGGCATTTGTTGGCAAGGGGGATACTTTATTGATAAAGGGGTCGCATTTTGCTGGGTCCACAGTTCTTCAGCTTTTCAGATGACATCCGACGCCATCACATACATTATGCAAACCAAAAATCATCACATGTGGGTCTGCATTGATGACTACATTCTAGTTGGCTCCAAGGAAGCAACGGAAGCAGCTTTTTATGACCTTTCCTGCATTTTAACCAAATTGGGCCTTCCTATGAACTCGGATAAAGGAACCCTCGCCACCAGAGTCCTTACCTGCCTGGGCATCCATGTTGATGAAGCAGGTAATACCTTGAGTATTGACAGTGACAAGCTTAAGCAAATTTATATGGAATGCATCCTTGAACTACTTTGAGCAGAAAAGCCAAACAGTCTCTCTTAGGGAAACTACTATATATCTACCGGCCAAGACCTTCATTAACAGAATTCTGGACCTCTTTAGGCGTAATCAAGCTAAGAAAATTCACTTGGATTCAGGCTTTCACAAGGATACCCCAATACCTCATTTTGACAGCCTGCATTTGGACGCATCCCTTACTGGCCTGGGCGTCATTTGGAGCAACAGAGTATATGCTACCCCTGTTCTAGGCATTCCTGGTTGTCAACTTCGAATTGTTCATCTGGAGATGTTCAATATTGTCGTTGCTCTGAGGCTCTGGGCTAAATTTTGGTCACATTCATATGTTAGAATACATTGTGACAACATGACAGTTGTTCAGGTGGTGAAGACCAGTAAGACCAAAGACCAATTTCTTGCAGCATGAATTAGGAATATATGGTTCATTTCAGCCACATGAAACATCAAATTAGACATCCAGCATATTCCAGGCAAGCAAAATAGTATTGCAGATCTGTTATCTAGGTTGTATTCGCCAGATTCAGTCAATGATAAGCTACTTCAACATTTGCAGACCAACTACATTTGGGATAAGATTCCACTAAACTTTTTCAACATAGATATGAATATTTAATTGTAGGCGCCAGTGATGTCACTTCCCCCCTGGTGGTAGCAGCATGGAACAGGATTGACCAGGCTTATCGACCATCTACCTCACCAGCCCATAGGACTCATTTTAAGACATTCATATCTTTCTTATATTTCATAAATTCTCCTGTTACTACCACTCTTCCCAACATTTTTGCCTTCTTAGAGTACCTCTACCAAAACCAAATCTCTCCCAAAGTTATAAAGAACTCTCTGTGCTCTGTGTCCACTATGGCCAAATTTTACCAATATTGACCACCAAGATGTCTTTCACCCTTCAGTTGGTAGATATATTAGGAACATTTCAATCAATTCCAGGTTTCAACCCTCCCCTAGAGGCATTTTTGATGTAAAAACCTTGTATGCCTTCTCACTATCGTGTGATCAACTTTCTGACCCACCTCTATTCAGAGCCATCTTCTTATGGTCCTTTCTTGCGCATGTCCAATGCAGAGCCCATAGCAGAGCTAAATTTGACCCCAACAAACATTTTCTGCATCAAGACCTCATATTTGGCCCACCCTGGTGTTCATTTGGTAATCATGTGGACCTAAACCTTTCAGGATAATAAATCTCACCATGTGGTCCAGCTGCCAGAAATTGATAATTTGTATTTATGCCCTGCTAAGGCGCAGAAAGCCCTTATTACAGGGCAACTCCCACCTACCGCCCCCTTATTTGCAACCAACGCTCCTCCATTTCATCAGATCATTGATACTCATGTTAGAGAGGCCCTAAAAACAGTCCTCACAAGTAGAAATATCAATCATGTGGGATTTGGTTTTCACACGTTCAGGAGGTCAGGTGCCACCCTAGTCTATGATCATTCCACTCCAGAATATCATGTCTCACAGCCTATGGAGGAGTTCGGCCATATGGACCTACTTGCAAAATGCCTTTCAAGCACCTTCAATCATTCACACTACTTTTTCCTCCATCGTACCCAAACTTCTGTAGCTGGGCTTGGTGTTTTAAAATTTCCTTTTATGTCCATTGTAAACCTCTTTACAAGCTAATGTGGGTGTTCCACCACACGACTAAGGCTCCCGATTAAGGGTTTTTGGGGGTCGGTTTGAAATATTTGCTTAGTCCCAGACCTTCTGTAAGGGTCGGTTGTGGTCGGTTGGGGCCGTGTGAAAAATCAAACATGTTTGATATTTCACACGACTACAACCGATTCCTATTTCCCGCCGTCAACAAAATGTCCAGTCCCAGGCGTCCTCAGGCCTCCTCAGACCCAAATTTACAGAGTCGGTTGTTGTCCCAGGCGTCCTGCGACCCTTAGTCCCAGACCTCCGTAGCTTAGTCCCAGGAGGCCGGTTCTTAATCCCAGACTCAAATATGATGCGTATGAATTTCATGCGTCTGAAAGTGAGTCGGTTGCATTAGTCCCCGGAAGCCTCAGACCATCTGCGGTGTCCTGCGACCCAAAAATCAAGGTCTGGGACTAAGAACCGACTAAGGGTAACCGACCCTAACCGATCCAAACCGGCCTCCCCAGGACGCCTGGGACCACGCATTTTCAGTCTGCGGCGGCCTGAGGACGCCCCAGGCGGCCTGGGACTAACAACCGATTAAGAACCGACTGTTTTCCGCGCGTTGGAAATTAAAACGAGGCAATGAGCAGGTCTGGGACTATATAAGCGACCGCGCACACATTGTCGTTGTTACTGACTGTTTGGCTACTGATAGACGTGTGTCACTGATTTGTAGGGGTTTTCAGTTTTTATTTTACATTTTATATACTTGAGCTTAAGGCAAATTTCACAGTTAGGAGACACATTTTACTATTTTTTTATTATTTTGTCGACTGGATCATGAGAAAAGAGAAAGGAGGGAAGAGAGGAAGGAAAAAGATGGATGAGAGGGAGAAGGAAAGTCAAGCAGAGGAGAGGAGTGAGGTTATTACAGAAGAAGGAAGTGAGAGGAGAGAGGAGGAGGAGATTCAGGAAGATCCAGCTATTGGGGAAGCTGTGGCAGAAGAAGAAGAGAGGTGTGAGGAAGATCCGGAGTGCCATTCTTCAGCCAAGAGAGCCAGGGTGTGTGCCACTTTTACAGACAGTGATGAAGTTTCCATTGTAGAATTCGTCAAGCTGCACCCTGAACTGTATGACAAGGAACATTCACGTTTCCACGACAGGAACAGAAGAGAGGCTCTCTGGGCAGAAATATCTGCAGAACTTAAGCTCCAGCCCTTTGATGTGAGAAGGTGGTTTGAGTCCCAGCGAACCCGTTATGGAAAGCTGTCTAAGCTCCAATCTGGCCAAGCCCCGAGGGAGATGACCAAGAGACAGTCCTGGGTCTACCAACAGATGGGTTTTCTTAAAACCCACATCAGAAGAAAGGGGGCCAATAGAAGTTCAGGTTTTGAGGCCAGTCCAAATACCAGCAAGCAGGACGAATCACGTGGGTCAACTACTGACACAGAACACCTCGAGTCAAGTGTCCTGAGGGAGAGGAGTCAGTCCATCATTACATCAACACCCGTTTCAACTACAGACTCCAAGATTCTCGAACACTTTGAGCAGATGAGGACACTTATCTCAGGTTTTATGCATCAGAAGTCAGACAGGCAGCCTTTCTTTGACTACGTGGCATCAGAGGCCGAAAAGATGACTCAAGAAGAATTCGAAGAATTAAAGGGCAAGATATTCAGAGATATCGAAAATATTAAGAGTAACCGCAGACGTCAGCCATTGCCCAGAAGATCAGCCACTGTTACCACGGAGTCCCAGAGGGTCGGCCTACTGCCAACAACCACTCCACAGGCGTCAAGTTCTACTCAAGCAGCAGCTAGCAGCAGTTTTGTGTACTATACACCAAGCCCCATTGGCTTCAGCAACCCGACATCTGTCCTAACTGTACAGGACGAAGGGAGCAGACACAATCTGAGTGGAATCTTAAGCCAGCTACCAGATCTGACATCAACACAGATCGTCGAGCAGCCTCAGCAGCAGCAGCAACAACCGCAGCAGCAGCTCTTTACTATCACCACTTCAGCACCGCCTCAACAGCAGCAGCAGCCTCCTCAGTAGCCATCCAGTCAGGGCGGGTCTTTGACCTGCCAGGCCCTTTTCAGGGCCACCAAATCATCCAAAAACAATTATTCAGCTACGTGTTCTTCCAATTCCCCTCCCAAAACAAAAAAGTTCAGTACAAATACTTATCACAAGAAAAAAATAATTAAAGTCCAACACTTACACCACCCCAAACATGAAACAAATAACCCATGGTACTACACATAACAAAAAAGGCCACATAAAAAAAAATTAAAAATAACTCCCAATATGGCCATTACTCAGCCCATTTTTAGATTAAAATCCATGGGATAGTTTAAAATCTGTAATTGAAAAGTCCAACACTTACACCTTCCCTAGAGTTAAAAGGCATAATTACATACTTACCAACCCACAAACAGACAAACCCAATACCAAACATAACCCCCAAATAACAAACCCAGTACCAAACCTAATACCCAACTACCCCAAAAAACCCAACCCCAGTAACCAAGAAACACACAAACCCAAAAGTAAATAGAACCCATGCCAACGAACTGACAAAGTATTTAGCAAACACAATCCCCCATTATTGAAAGCAAAACTAGTTCCATGGTTATATTTTCCAAATTTTTGTGATTAGAAATGAATATTTAAAATTGAATATTTCCATAAAAAAATTTCTGCTACAAATAAGTTTCCCAGCCATGAAAAAAGGAAAATGTTTAAATTAGGATGTGGATTTGAAAATATATGAAATAATAATTCAATTTAGGATATTATGTGTGACTTTGTGTTTGGCTTTTGTTTAAGAGTGGGTTTGTCTGTTTGTTGGGTGAGTAAGTTGTGTTTGTCTGTTTGTCCGTCTCAAGAAGTTATGCTTTGCATGGGGTTTGTCTGTTTGTCCGTCTCAAGAAGTTATGCTTGGCATGGGGTTTGTCTGTTTGTCCGTCTCAAGAAGTTATGCTTGGCATGGGGTTTGTCTGTTTGTCCGTCTCAACAAGTTATGTTTGGCATGGGGTTTGTCTGTTTGTCCGTCTCAACAAGTTATGTTTGGCATGGGGTTTGTCTGTTTGTCCACATAGCTGATTAATTGTTTTTGGAATATTTGGTAGTCCTGAAAAGGACTGTTATAGTTAGTCCTGAAAAGGACTGTTTACTGCAACAGGACTTATATTCTGCCATCTTGCCAGGCCACCGCTCCCTCATTATTGAAGTAGTCCTTCAGGTAATCCCTCTGTCTTTTGGCCTCTCTAGCAGGGTTTCTGTCTTGGCCACCACCAGCAGCACCACCAATCAATCCACAATCACCAGGCACATCATCATCATCATCATCATCCCCCCCAGGCTGCTGACCAGCAGGTTGACCTTGATACTGGCTTCTGAGTATATTGTGCAGAACCACACAGGTCATGACCACTTCTCTAACTGTTTCTGGGGGTAGTTCAATGGTGGTCCTCATGACTCTAAATCTTGACACAAGGATGCCAAAAGCGTTCTCCACAACTCTCCTGCCCCTTGATATTCTGTAGTTGGCAATCCTTTCCTCCCTTGTTAACAGCCTTCTGCCATAGGGTTTCATGAGCCAGGTCTTCAGGGCAAAGGCATCATCTGCCAAAATGAAGTAGGGGACATCTGTACCACCCTGTGTTATAGGAGCTGGGTCAGGGAAGCCTATCCTGCCATCTTCAATCCTCCTCTTCAGCTGAGAGGCATTAAATATCTGGGCATCTGAGCAAGACCCTTCTGTACCCACATCCACCCATCTGAATTTGTACTGCCCATCTACCAAGGCCAACATGACAATGGAAAAGAACCCCTTGTAGTTGTGGTAGAGGGCTCCAGAGTTCTTGGGTTTCTTCAGGGCCACATGCTTTCCATCCAGGGCTCCCAGGGCATGTGGAACATTCCACCTGATCCTGAATTCCCTTTCCAGTTCTTTCCACTCATCTGGAGTAGTAGGACATTTGAGGTACTCTCTGGTGAACTCATCCTGGATGGCCCTGCAGACCTCTGGTAGAAACTTGGAAATGGTGGATCTGCCAACCCTGAACTGACAGGATAATGATGTGTATGACTCTCCAGTGGCCAGATATCTGATGGTGAGGGCTAACTTCTCCCCAACACTGATAGGAGCTCTGTAGTTGGTGGCCTGCCTGGCTAGACGTGGTTCCAGTCTGGTCTTCATCATTTCAAAGAATTCTGGGGTCATCCTCATGTAGTTGGTGAATCCTGGAATATCTGTGGCATAAAGATCAGCCATAATGTTGTGGTAGGCCCCCCTCTCCTCTCTCTGTAGTAGCCATGGCCTGACCCACATGTTGTGCCTTCTTCTGGGTCTCTGTATGGGTGCTGGTGGTGCTGGTGGTGGTGGTGGTGGTTGCTGTGCTTGACGTAAAAAATGGAAATACATGATTATTTGTAAGTGAATAAAAACCAAAAAAGCCCTAAGTTGTTGTTGAATCTGTCTTCCATTAAAAGGTGGCATCCTGGTGTGTTCCTAGAAAAGCAATGATGATTAGATCGCAAATTTTATATATATATACCCAGAAAATCCAGCAACTTTGAAAAACAATAATCGGGGATCGTGGTCTGGGGAGGCCTGAGGAGGCCTGAGGACGCCTGAGGACGCCGGTAGTTAATCGTGTGTTAGTCGGCTCTTAGTCCCAGGAGGCCTGAGGCGTCCTGGGACCCAGTCGGTTTGTGTCCGACAGGATCGTGGTTGAAACCGACCCGAAAACTGGCTTAGTCGGTTCTTAGTCCCAGACCAGTCGGGGACTGTCTGCGGCCGCCTGAGGCGTCCTGAGGTGTCCTGAGGCGTCCTGGGGACGATCTGTTCTTAATCCCAGACTTTGAAACCGACCCAGTATTCCCGCCCATTTTTGTCTTTTTTCAACCGACTGTGCACGATTAAGGGTCGCCGACAGGATCGGGGCTTAATCCTTTGGTGGAACAGGGGCATAACACTGTATAGTATGTGCTAACATGTAAAATAAAATTGCCAAACCTATCTTTTACTAACTGGTATACACATTGGACCTTGACTTCTCAGACCTTGGGTTCAAACCTTTTACCTTCAGTTGACCTTTGCCCTTAATCACGCATCTGGATGGAACGGCTATCACATCTTAAGAACCAACATCATTTCATCTTAACCATTGGTCATGAAACTTAACTCTCTAGGTTCGAATCATTGGTCAACTGCTGTTAAAGTAGACAGTGATAAAAGAATCAAAGAATGTAACCGTCATGACGCATTTTTTGGAAATGGAAAATCACCCAAGCACCCCATTATTGGGGGGTGACATTAATGAAAGGGAAAGACAATGTGTAAACAACTTGCTATTCCTTACAACTCCATGTTGTAATTTTTATGTTTTAGGATAAGTTATTTGAAATCTGTTCTACATAAGTACAATGATTTTAAGTATGTAATAATTTTAAGTATGTAAATCATAGTCACATGACTAAATAATATGAGATATGTGTGTGGCAACCTAAAGTGGTGGTCAGATTAGTAGAGAAATGTCTCTAACATCAGCGTCATCTTATTTTTAAAAATTAAATGATTAGACTTCAAATAAATTAGATTATTGGCTCCAAATAAAAAAGCAACATATGATGAGTCTTGTTATCAAATGAACTAAAATTCAGTGTCAATTCTGTATTCCGATATTATAATTAAAATCAGAAATAAGTCAGACACATAAATTGGGCATGCCAAGATTAAAATTACACAATCATATATTGTACAATAAAAATGCACACATCCACTATGTGTAAGTCACTAAAGGAATGGAATATATGTTCACCTAGACAGGTTACAATTTCCAAAATATTGCATGCTAATAACAATTTTTAATTTTCAGAAGCATGGTTAACGTGGGGGAGAGGGGCATATGTCCTCCATTCAAAGATGAATTTTTTGGCATGGGGTAACCACTCTCTCCTTTCAGAGTAATAAACTTGTTTAAGGTGACAGCTATCTAGGCGATTTCATTGCCGAACTGAAACAATTACACAGGGGTTATACCCCAGTATGTGTGCTAAGTTAGGTTTTATTTTCAACAAAGCTGAGGATTATATCCTTTGTTAATTATTTGAGCTTCATTTGTAAATTTGATCAGTGTAACAGTATATGTTTAAACAGTATTTTATTCATGATGTCATATATGTTTATATGCACCTGACAATACATACAAAATTGAAAATTTTTATTACTTAAATATAGACTTGATGAGGTACAAGCTTATTATCTGGAACTAAGTGCTAACTCGAGAGGCCACCATGGCTATATTGAATTTAAGTCACTATGTGAAGGTCATTAGGAGCTATGTAATGGCTAAGCCGTCTGCTAGATGACAGTAATAACAGACTCAGGATGGCATAGATAGTGATGTAGAACACAACTTCCTTCTTCGAGTTTGAATGTTGTCCTTCTGCCACTGTGGCCTAGCGGGTAACACACTTGTCTAGGAACTCAGAGGACGTGGGTTCAATCCCAGGTACAGGCAGATACATAGTGGCTCGGATGACCACTTAAAATGGCAGTCCTTTGTCATTGGGTCCTATCCCCAGTGGCAGGTTAAAGAACCTCAAGGACGTTGATAAATGGTCATCCTTGAGCCCTCTATCTTCCAGTTAGGGGAATGTCAGTTACTTGTGAGTTGGGGCTGTACCTGTACAGTCAGATTGGTTAAATAGCGCTTTGAGTCCTGTAGTATATGGAGATATTGCGCTGAGTATAAATACATAACATAACATCCTTACCCCTCAGCTGTAATACAGTAGGAAGGCAGGGTGGGACTTTTTCCTAGTTCTAGATGGTAAATTTAAGTGATTAAAATTTTTTATTTTTACAAGACGCAAATCTCAATCTCTGTTACTGAAGTCAGAAGGGACAGTGATTAGACTGTCTGCTAAGGTGAAGTCACTGGAGGCTAAGGTCGAAGCTTTACCACTACATTCCATGAAACCCAATCTGATATTTCATAACATTCCTGGAAAGATCCAAGAAGATCCCTATATAGAAATAGAAACTATACTGAGGGACACATTAAAAATTCCAGATAATTTGATCTTTTCAAGAAAGAATCCAGGGGGTGAAATAAGTGTAGATGTTGCCCACCGAATAAAAAAAAGAAAAATAAAGAAAAAGTAAAGCAAGGCCATTGGTTGTGAAATTTCTGACTCAGCATGGACGAGATATTGTTTTCACATGTGCAAAGCAGTTGAAATCAACTTCATATGCTATGAGTGAGCAATTTTCCCCTTCAGTGGGTGAAAAGCGTGCAGCCCAAGTTCCAGTTCTGATTGAACAGCAAAGAGCAGCCCGGGAAAATAAAAAAGCAGCATCAAACTAGTGAAAGGCAAGCTACTCATAGACTCACATGGATACTTTTGAAAAATGCCCCTTGTATTACACCAGATCTACAGCTGACCCTATATGTTTTGACCATATGCTCCACTCGGAATTACATGAACTAAAGGGAAGCATTTTTCAAGGACACTTGAACCCGATCCACACAGAACATAAAGCTATCCAATCATTGAGGGCAATTCTTTAAACTAGTCTTGGATGTTTTTTCTTCTCTCTGGAAAGACTCTTATACTAAACCAGAATAAATAGCTTTAGAAAAATTAACTTATACATAATGTGATTCCTCTGATCACAACAAGCATGCAATATTAGTTTTGCAAATTGAGTTTTTGGGTTTCGATTATTTTGTTTTCATCTATACATTGTCAAGTAAAGACATTCTATACTTCAATATTCAACAAAGGAATCTTGTATTGAATTTATAATGTATAAGTAATATTGACAATGGATATGTACACTGGGTAAACCATTTCTCTGTTTGATGTAAAGACATTTTTATTTCTGCTGAAATATTAGACTGGATATGTACACTGGGTAAACCATTTCTCTGTTTGATGTAAAGACATTTTTATTTCTGCTGAAATATTAGAATTACAAAAACATAAATCATAAATGAATCTTTTCTTAAATTTTGTTCTTTAAAATATTTTTTCTTAGAAATTGTTTTCAGTGATACTGTGGTTTGATACATGCCTTTCCATCAAAGACATGCATCCAAGCTGAACTTTTTCAGCTTATTTTTTGTAAAGATGTACATATGTATGCACTTAGTTCTGTTTTATGCACAAATTTTGTTCTGTACAGTTACAAAGTCCTTTTTGGATAGAAACTTAGAAAAATTGTGCCACAATATAGTAGCTAAAAGTTTTGATATTGTTTGTAGCTCTCTTTACTCTAGATATAAATGTAGGTGTTTCCTTGTTCAATTTATTTATACATTGACAGTTAAAAAGTGTAGAGACTGACTTTTTGACAAATGGATCATCTAAGAAATAACATTAAGGTGTTGTCCACAAACTGTCAAGGCCCATAGAATCTACAAACGAGACAAGATGTTCTCACTTACTTCAAAGAAAGTAAAGCAAAAATTGTTTGTCTACAAGTTACTCACTGGACAACAAAAGATGTGCTAAAAGTTAAGGAAATTTGGGGAAACAACTGTTTTATAATTGGCTCAAGAACCAACTCAAGAGGATAGCAATTTTAATTCAAGATGATTTTGAATTTAAAGTCTTCAGATGTTTATTTTCCTGCAATGATGTCAACGGCTAATGAAGCAGACCTAGGAAAGCCCTTGATGACTAAAGAAGTATAATATGTTTTTAAAAAGATGAAAAATAATAAAACCCCAGGTATTGATGGCATAAGCTGTAAATTTTTGGTCCAAACTGAAAAATTTAGTTACTAGAGGTTTGAATTATTGTTTTGAAAAAAGGTATGTTATCTAAATAGTTATGTAAATGTGTTATAACCTGTATTAATAAAGGAAATAAGAGACACAACTGAAAAATTGGTGTCTGATATCTTTGCTGTGTGTAACATACAAACTTGCCTCCAGAGCTAGAGCTAACAGACTTGAACAAACATTAGGTCATGTAATATCACAATCACAAACTGGATTTATAAAAGGAAGGCAAATAAGTCACAGCACTCAACTAACTTATAATATAATGCATTTTGCAGAAGTTAAAAATAAAACAGGTTTACTAATGATGATAGACTTTGAGAAAGCATTTGACTCAATATCATGAAATTTTCTATACAAAGCTCTTTCTTACTTTGGGTATTGTGAGAACTTTATCAAATGGTTCAAAGTTTTTAACCATATGTAAATGCTCATGTTATTTAATGTGGTCACCTATCAAATGAAATACCAATTGAAAGGGGCTGCCGTCAAGGTGACCCACTCTCACCATTTTTGTTTTTAATTGGAGCAGAAATATTATCAATACTTATTAAAATTAATCCAGATGTAGTTGGTTTTCTTTTTTATACAGAACAGATTAAGTTAACACAGTTTGAGGATGACAACACACTTATTTTGGATGGCAGTGATCACTCTGCAATCAGCCCTAAATGTTCTGGAAATATTTGGCAACTTTTCAGGTTTAAAGATGAATATGAAAAAAAAAACTAAAGTCATATGGACAAGGGGGAAATGCTGTTCAAAAGTGACTATTTTTGCACAAGTTGATTGGGGGAATGTTGAATTTAATGTATTAGGAATAATGTTTTCTGTAAATATAGATGCAATGGTAGAACTAATCTACAACAAAGCAATAGATAAAGTTACTAAGGATGTATTAAAATGGCAAAATCAAAATCTAACCGCAATTGGTAGGGTGACAGTAATAAAATCATTACTTTTACCAAAAAATTTATCCACCTATTTGCATCTTTACCAACATAAAAATCTAAAATAAAGGAAATAAATAATATCTTCTTTATTTTTTTATGGAATGAAAAGCTGACAAAGTCAGCAGAATAACTGTTTGTATGGATTATCATGATGGGGGTCTCAATATGATCGATCTTTTTTCCTTTGTACATACCTTGAAACTTTCATGGATCAAAAGAATAATATATAAAGATGATTTACAATGGCTTACTCTGTTAAAGCACACCTATGGTGAATTTAATTCTTTGTATTGTAAGGGTGGTGAATGGTGTAAGAAAAACAATTTTAAGGGCTACTTCTGGAAAGAAATATTTGATTACTGGCAAGTATCTTCAAGGTGAGAAATAATTAAGACATTATGGAATCTTGTTTCTGGTACAACACTAACATTATCCTCCATAACATTTTTGTTTCCAAACTGGTATAAACATATTATATATCTGGTAGGTGATGTAATGGATCCTGAAGGAAACATACTGAGTTTTGAGGATATCGCAGAGAAATATAATTTTAAACCAAATATTATTATAGATTAAGAAAACTAGTAGACATTTTTATCAATATAAGTAGAAAGATAGGGACGCTTTCCTTTTCTGTACACAAGGCTTTCATATCTATTGCACATGAAAAGTCTTGGAAGCTTAAACAAAGGGTGTAAATCAATCTCTAAAATGTTGCAGGAAAAAGCCGAACCTTTGTGTAAAACAAAATGGTCTCAATGAATTAAAACAATTGTTAATGTAAACTATGAAAGTAACTTTTTATGGAAACAAATTTTTAAAGCATGTTTAAAAAGTATCACGGATCACTCCTTAATGTGGTTTCAGCATATGATTCTTTACAATATTTTAGATACCAGGGAATATTTATTCCAATTGAAAATAATTGGCTCCAGTATCTGCTCATTTTGTCAAAGCAACCCAGAAAGTATCAGCCACCTTTTCATTCAAAGTCTGTATGTTAAAGTACTCTGGAAAAACATTAATACTTAAATTAAAACTTAAAAAATTACAAGTTGACATAACTTTAAATGATAATGTTAAAATACTTGGTTATCATGTACATGATGAGCACTACAGGCCTGTGAACTTTGTCCTGATGATATCTAAGTATTACATTTATATCTGTTCAAAGAAGTGATTTAATTTTTCATTTTTCATCTGCAAGAAATGGTGAAAAGGAGATATGAGGGAAAAAATATGTGTGAGAAACCAAATCTTTAACTAATTTTTTTACAAATTGTTGGCTTATTTGGCAACAACTTTTCCTCAATTAACAAGTTCACTTTCTACATGATTATATCTTTAAACCTGATAATGACCAAATATTATACTATTAAAATTCTCAAATTTTACTATATGTGCCATTTTTAATGTCAAACATCTTGATGAATTGATCTAATTGAGTAATATAGCTTTTTTATATATATTTTGCCAATAAAAAAGGTTTTTTGTACTCTTTATTGTTATTTAAATGTTTGCTGAAATATCACCATTGTAAACTGTATTTTATACATAAACATGTATACACCAAAAGGAAATAAAAATAAAAATAAAATTATTTTATTGTGCTACAACAGCCTATCATCTGGAACTAGGTGCTTAATCCAACCTCTAGGCTGTCAGAGTACAGCTGAGATAGGACTCATTTTAGGAATTTTTTAAGTTTATATATGTGCCAGGTACCAGTCTGAGTCCCAAATACAGTACCAAGCTAATTGGGGTTTTCCACTGAAGCTGACCATACAATTGACTCTACCACTCTAGGGTCAGTTCCAAAAGTTTGGGATCGGAAACAAAAATCCAGAAAAAAGTGTGCAAAAAATTTGGGTCAGTTTCATCTCCCCGACAGGAAATAGCACATTCTGGATCTGGTCTGGATCAAGAACCCGATCTGACTTAGGGTCAGGATCTTTTCTCCACAACTTGAAGGGAAACTACCACGACAAGCCGTAAACCCCCAACATAAAAGCTGTATCACATCATGACAAGCCGTATTGATAAACTGAACAGACTAGAGCATTGTCCCAAATAACCATGACTGAACTGATTAATTTCTGGAATCGGGATCTTGAGTCAGGATCAACCAACACTATATAAATTCTTCTGGCTGCTGTAAATCATCATTTATCACTGCAAATATGTCAGCTACACATCAGAGAGACTTTCTACAGAAGCTTAGGATATTTTTGTTTTTTATTGAGTTTAATATTTTAATTTTCATAATGATTTGCAGACATAAAATGACAATCTGAACATAGGAACAGCACCTTCACCACAGTCAATGCCACAACCCAGGAGAAAAAGAAAGTCACCAGACCCCTGGGTCATGCCTTGTATTTTTCAAAAAGCAGAAAGAGGATACTATAGAACCCTCCTGGTCGACTTAATAGAGACTGATATAAATGGCTCCCGGAATGGTGTTATGATGCCACCTGCCTTTTACTGGCACTAAGAAGTCAGTCACCAATTTCAGGAAGCCCTCACACTGAGACACCTGGCAACAGGAGAGCCCTACACATTCTTGCAGTATCACTGGCTGGTTGGATGAACCGCCATCTGTAAATTCGTCCCTATTACATATGTAAGCAATGTGCCAGTGCATTGTTTAATCTAGGCACTATATGTATTACCATGTAAAGTAATTTAGTTATTGAGTTTTATATTTTATAGAACTTGTCTAGTTAACACTCATGTATATTACACTCTGTTAGATTAATCTATTTATAGACTGGGGGAATCCCTCTAGGCTAACCTCAGTGATGCTATTAATAGATTTGGGGAAACCCTACAAGCTACCTTATAGTATGTTTGAGAACTTGATGAATCTGGTGACAGTATTTATTTTCATCTAAGTTCTATAAACTCCTGGCGCTTTCCATAGCTGTATGTAAGTGCTATACATCTAACCATAAATTAACATAGTTTTTGCTGGGTATAAGGAAAGCTTATTGTGTTTTATAACTACTAACACGTGCATATAAGCCTGTTGTGTTGTGGTGAACTCTTGTTCTAGCAAACTGGATACAGTGCCTGGATAGATTTGCTATACTTTGGATAATGTGCATTGATATACCAGACAGCGTATTCTCTGTATTGTGGACATTTTTACCTAAATGTAGTGTGTGTATCTACCAGAGAGTGGAACATTTTGGACATTGTCCATATTTTGAAGCAGACAGCATAGTTGTACAAACTCTCTGAATATCTGTACAGAGACCTTTTTTAGTGACTGGATATTGAAAGGACCACAGAATCAGAATGGATCTTGGATCACAGGATATAGATATTTGTATGTTAGTGGACACCGGACGGATCATAGGACATATCACTGGACAGATTGCTGGATACAGTGGACAAACTTAACTGTCAGTTACAGTGGCCAGGCCAGATTGGTTTCATTAATGTATCATTGTATATGCTATTGAGAGCATACCAGTTCACTGTAATTATTATTTGCAATTGTTAAATAAATTTGTTAAGTTAAACTTTTTGTCTTTTCCTGTTGCAAATTAAAAGCAACCAGTAATTGCTACCATGCTTGCCCCATGACCGTAACGCTGTGTTATGCTCAGCTATTCTTGCTGAATTCCAGGAGGAGTATTTGATCTACCCTACTGATCTGAAGAGTGGAAAAAGGTGGAGAAGTTCCAAACCAGAAAAAATGTTTTCCACGCTCTTGGGACACTAGATGAGAAACACATGGCCATGAAGAAGCTAAAGAGATCTGGGAGTAAATATTACAACTACAAGGGCATCTTTTCTCTGGTTCTGCTAGCCCTGGTTGGTGTGAGGCACAGATTCCTCTGGGTAGATGTTGAGTCAAGTGAATCTTCATCAGATTCACAGATTTTTAACCAAAGAAAGATGAGGGAGAAAATCGAAGATGGCATCTTGGAGCTTCTGGCACCAGAAACCCTGGGGGAGGGAGGGCCAGATTTGCACTTTTTCTAGCTGGTGACGACGCCTTTGCCTTAGTGCCATAGATGGTGAAATCCTGCAGCAGAAGCCAACTCACAAGGGAAGAGTGAATAGCAAACTACCAGGAATTCTAGAGGCAGGAGGGTGGCAGAGAACATGTTTGGAATATATGTGAGCATATGTAGGGTACTACTGGGCCCCAGGAGCAAAGGTTGTCATAGACATTGTTTGGTGTGGTGTTGCTCAACATGCTGAGGACACACCAGGGACCGGCTTGTCCTACACACCTCCTACACACCTCCCAGCTTGTCTGTTGCTGTAACTGCCTTATCAGTTTCTGTTTATGGCTTGTCGTGATGTGTTCATGGCTTGTCCTTCTGAGATGATATTGACTCCTGGTGGAAGACATGGAGACTTAACCAAGTTAGGTCAGTTATGTTTATAGCAGGCTGGTTTCCTTTCAAGTACAATCAGTTTGTGTATACAGCCTGTTGGGAGGTGGGGTTCACATACTGAACCACGACAGGCCAGGAAATACTTCCAGACAAGACAGTTACAGTATAGGGCAAGACAGGATGTGTGTGCAACAAGCCGTTGAGACTCCCAACAGGATGGTTCCCAGATGGGCGGAGCCAAGGTCCGGATACAGAGTCATGGAGGATCAGTGAAATATCAACCATGTTTGATGTTTTGCAGATTCATCATGACAAGCCAGGAAACTACAATCAATCCTAGCTGATTCTGTAAACATTGTTCCTGACCCTCGAAAAATCCATAGTTGAGTGGAACACCCCAATAGACAAGTACAAGTCAAAAATAATTACATATACAGTCACAATTATGAGACAGTGTAATTACTGTCTGGATATCTTGACTTATGAAAAAAGGAGGTGAGTCCTTGCACAAACTGTACAGTAAGTAGCCCGCAAAGGCTTCACTATCTCGTAAAGTAAGCCAACCAGGCTTGACTTAATATACTACATTATTAAGATTGACACTCGCTGTTACATCAATTATAATTATTTGTCATTTAGTCACCTCGAGAATAAAAAGTAACAAATACCCACTTCAAAATGAAGTATCATATATTCTTAGTATCTCCATCAGCCCAAGCCTAATATATTAACTAATACATTAATTACAAGGTATTTAAACATTTAAACTAATATATTAACTAATACATTAATTACAAGGTATTTAAACATTCTGACCATAGCACAAAGTTACTTTAAATCAATGATAAAAAGTACAGGTCACCCCATGTAGTCTGAAAACCCAGTTACAATCAAGTAATAATGATAACAAAATACAGGAAAATGCATCATAAATGCAAGTTTATAATAAAGAAATACAGTAAAATGTAGATATACGAAATTAGAATCATAAAATTAACATAAGTAGACATAGTAAAATTAAAAATTAAAAGCATTAAGTATTAAAAGTAAAGTATAGAATATATTTGCTTGAGCACTGTTATAGTAATGTTAAAAGAAATAAGCCATGTACTTTTTAAAGACTTAAAGGTTCATGAATGCATCATAGCATAGAACCAATCAAGGTTTTTTTCATATATTTGCACTGAGGCGACCAGAGCTGGTATGAAGGTCATATTGAGGTCATTTGACTTTAATGTCGTTGGACCTGCAGATAAGTGCCTGAACCACTGACCAATCTGGCATCTTGGTAGTGTTTATCGGTTTTAATCTGCAGGCAGGATGTCATCAAAAGCAGGATTACAGGTAGCATGCTTGAATGATTTGGTCCACTGAAACTCCACTGTAAAAGGCATTAGAAGCTGCAAAGGCTGTAATGTTATGAACCTTGACCAGCTTGTTGATCTGCTTGTTTGTAGCATATGAGGATGATTTGTGAAGAATGAAGACAGGGTAGCTGGTCTAATATCTGAGGTATTCCCCTTCTGAAAGGAGATGAACGGTATGAATCTGGCACCTCTCAGGTCTTTAGTGTGATTCAGATAGTACCTCAGGGCCTGTACTGGGCGAAGGGTCATATCTTCTTCGAAGTGCCTATGCACTAAAGTGCTTGAGGCTGGTATAACCACTGGTAACACACTTTGAGAGGCCTCTTTTGCTAGTTGTTTTTTGGAAATCAGAAAAGGGGAACAATGCTACCTTTTCCCACTGACCTTAATTTGACACTTTGCTACTCAGGCGTGGATTTCGCTGCGGAGCTTGCTGGAGGCAAGAGCTAGCAAAAAGGCATTTTTATAGTTAGATGTTCGCGATTTGCATCTTTTATAGGCTCAAAATATTTAGTAAGTTCATTTAACACAAGAAAAATGTTCCTCTTTGGTATGTATCTGGAACTCTTAGGTTTAACCTTAAAAGCTAGTGAGCATCCTGCTGAGATCAGTTCTTTGAAAGATGGGGAGGCCTGCTGGACCCAGCGAGTCCACAATAGCAAGCCTTTAAGCCCTCGATGGTTGACAGTCGTCTATTTAGATCTTAGATTTGCATCACACTGGGCTTGGAGAAGTCCATCAATTTCTCTCTGCACTTTTTTCAAATAATGCCCACTTAGACTTGTAGATATTTCTTGTTTGACAGATCTGTTTGAACACCTAAGGGTGTAGTGACCATTTTGTTGACTGGACTTGAGTCACCCTCGACAGTGATTTGTCAATAATATGTAGACACCCTGGGATGTTTCTGGCACGTACCAATATGTTGTAACGATGGCACCAAATCATGACTCTCCATAAGAGAGTGCACAACTCTGCTGAGTGGGTTTCTCACTGTTTGTTTATATAGGCTACCACTGTCAAATTGTCTGAATCTACCAAACCTGTTTTGTTTTGGCTCTGAGTCCTGAACTATTTCAGGGCCAAAACGCTGCCTTCAGTTCTAATATGTTTATGTATAGCCTTTTTTTACATTTGGCCACAGATCATTGGCTGACTGTTGGTCACAGTGAGTGTCCCAACCTACATTTGAGGCCTCGGTAAAGATTTTTATGTTGTGGTCTTTGGGATGCGAGTGGGGACTTCCAGCACATTGTGAGGGTTCTGCCACCAATCGAGGTAAGCAGAGATAATCTCCAGCCATGGAAGGAGGCTGTCAGTAGTTGAGGAAATATCCAGTTTTCCTTGAGGTGCCACTGAAATGGTCTCATGTGAAGGTAACCCCTTGGGACCATTTTCCCTGTTGATGCGAGCAACTAAATAAGTGCCATAAAATATCTTGCAGTCAAAGCACACTTTGATTTTATGCAGCTGATCAAAGCCTGTAACCTCTGCCATTAGTCATGAGTGGGTCACAAGGGCTCAGTCTAGGTGATACTCCTAGTGAACAAAATAGAACACCTGGGTGGGTATCAGTTTTGATTTTCCCTGGGTGATTATCCAGCCCAAGGATTCCGTTACGTTCCGAATGATATGTATGTTCTGGAGAACAACTTTCACTTCCTTGACTGACATAGTGAAGACTTGTGGGGCTGTTCCTAGCCCTAGGGGCAGACAGGTGAGTTAAAAAGTTTGAGGTTTGTGAGTGAACTACAGAAATACCCTTGAGGTTTGGTGGATAGGAATGTAAAGATAGGTGTCTGATAGGTCTATTGACGACACATATTCTCCTTTGATCAAGTGAATTTTTCCACTTAGAGAAAGGTGTTTAGCCTGTTTAAGTATATGACTTACCTCCATTTCTTGTGATGTTTTGAAACTAGAAACAGGTCACTGTAAGCGCATGAAACCTTTCATCTTCCACCTTTCTGTAGCCTTCTTTGTTAGAAGAGACTGGTTACAAGAGGCATCGGCTAGGTCTTTGTATCCTGACACAGCTAGGTGTTGCATGGCTAATTTTTGCCTGTAATGCTCTGTAGTATGTCTGCTGATAGGGAACCGTAACTATTATTTAACTGTTTGTCATATTATTCATGTACATTTTATACCTTTATTTTACCTTGATCTTAGCTTCTTTTTAAAAGTTGATTGTAACGTGGATTTTATATTTGGGGGTCAGTGACTTCTCACTAAGTCCTACTGCTGCTGAACATGCTAACCTGGGTTTGAACCCAGCACTCCCACTTTTACCACCACTTACTGGGGCCACATTAATTCGGCCATTTTATGCATTCTCTCTTACAACCCGCTACACATCAAATTTTCATAACTGTAAGCAATAATCATAAGCTACGGCAGATTCTGTCTTTCAATATAGAGCCACCCTAGTGGGTAACCCACTTGCTCTACTTACCCACTTTGATGATGATGTACAATCTCTCTAACCCATCTCAGCAATTTTCACTTGCAATTCGACTCACATCAGCAGCAATTTGACTCCATATTTACCCAAATTAACAAGTAATGTACATGATTAATTGCATTTATCCCAGGCAGAGCAGAAAACTTTGCTTGTGTAATGTAATTTTAATGCTATCTTTACCAGTAGTCATTCTAGTTTCATAAAGGTGTTAATAGTAATGTACAGTGTTAATTGCATTTCTTTAACAGTCTGATGTAAATGGTATGTACAACAGTAATAATGTCCTATTGTATGTACACCAAAAATGATAAAATTTAAGTACAAGTAGTTGATGCTTTACAATGTTAGATTCAGTATGAATATAATTATTACAGGTAGTTGTTAATAATGTTTGCTGGTTTTCTTTACATGTCAGGTCAGTGAGGGAACTGATTTCCTGACGTCTAGTCTCCCGTAAGTAAGGTTGAATGTTGTGGGTCATTTCTTCCTCTCGTCTTATGAGACCTGAGTTGTCCATCACATAGAGGTCTCTTTGGAATATATGATCCAGGGCCTTGCTCTAAAAAGTTAGAACCATTTGTTGGATATGAATCCTTTTGTCAAGAATGTTTAAATAATCACAGGTCTTGTCACTTACACTCTAAGGTAACCTGATTATAGACAGCACAGAAGTTGAAAAGACAGATAACTCTTTCACTATGTTCAACCGGACCTTTGCTTAGGGCTGCCATGATTCTAGGCTAGACACAAATATTTCCAAAGTGTTTAATTCGTGCATCTTTCTCAAAGCAACACCCTACCATTCTGCCCAACTTTTCTGTGGATGGGGGAAGGGGTTTATCTGTCTTCCCTCTGAAAAATTGACCACTTTCAAGTCTTGTTCAAACTTCTTTAGTGCTTTCTTGAGTGAGGGGTTGACATGGAGAAAGGTGGCTCCTGTTTTTGAGCTACTAGACTCAAGCCTCAGACTGAGCTTGAGGAAAATGGTATACTATTTCTGGAATCAGGGATATTGAGGATCTATCTGAAAGTTTCTATATTTTTAATGTACGGGGAGGGTAAGTCAGAAAAGTCCACCTCCCGTGAGATGATAATTTCAGGACTCATCTCAGTTTTATCCTTTTGAACTTGTCTTTTATCTCTGTAGATTATATATGCACGAGATTTTCAGGATTCACCTTCTAGCTTTCCAGACTCTTCCTCTGGAGAAAACTTTTTCGCCAGAGTTGGTAGATTTGACTTTTCTAGAGACGAACTCACCTTGCGAGACCTGTGTTTGTGTTTGTCAGCGTGCTTTTTAAATTTTATTGTCTTTTTGGACCTATGTTCTTAGGATTCCGAGTCCTAGGCAACCCCTGAGGAATGAGCCCGAGCATAGAATGGGTAGAAGATCGGTAGAAGAATGGGTTCAACATATTCAACCTCCAGGAAGCTAATACTAGCTTTAGGATCTGTTGGGATGTTCAGGTCTTCTTCAATTGTATGTGGATCCAAAGGGGGTTGAAACACAAAAGTGTTTAGTGCCTTCCATCCCTCTTGTAAAGTTTTCTCTTGGTCAGACAGCTTGTTGGAGGCCTCCATAATTGAGACCTGAAAACCCCCCATTTGTTGTTGCATTGTTGTTGGGTTTGAAACTAGAACCCCAATGATTTCTTTATCCATCTTTGTGATTGAATATTAGGTTCCTCCAGAACTTGTGGGGGAACTTGAGTGACAAGGCCTTAAAATTATAGCTGAGGCTGTGGAGAGATCCAAACAATGTTAATCGGATGTTGGGGAGACCGATAATAAGTCCATGCAAAAACCTCAAGTTTTTTGTTTGTTGTCCGGATGCCCCAACAATTCGGATTCATCATGGGACATGTCTGATTTATGTTCTTTTCTGAATTAGGAATGAGGATTGACTATCTTTTTTTCTCTGTTGTTCATAGGTGGATGCACACAGTAAACATGGCCAGCTTCTCTGCAAGAGGGGCAATAGTTATACAAATCAAAGGCATTACAAAACACTTCAACACTCTGGGCTTGTTCGGATTCAGTTATTGACATGATCCGGGATGCACAAAAGGAGGAAGAACTTATCTTTACAATGCATTCTGACAACAATGTGACTCTATAATGTTTTATAAATGAAATGGCGTATTTTGAATATCAGAAGTTAAGTATGAATGCTAGAAAAAGGTAAAATATTCTCAAAAAATGCCCATTCTTTGGGATGGCAGCCAACAAGAAAAAGGAAGTTGTGTACTTCATCACCTCGAGCTTTACTAGCACTGCCATCTAGCAGATGGCTTTGTCATTATATAGCTCTTTTAGTTGAGTTGGCCAGGGCCGTGGCGGCCTCCCGAGTTAGCACTTAGTGTTAGATGGTAAGCTATTGTAGTGCAATAAAATGTCCTTGGTTGGGTGTAGAATGTCCGATGTATGGAAAATTACTCATAGGAAAGGTGTTATTATGTCTTTAAGATATTAAAATATTTTCACTTAAAAATTCCTTTTGGTGGGAATAACAAATTTGTTTCTGGTTTCTAAAATTTGAAGACCCAATTTAAAACCCAAAGTCGAGGGGTCAAAGAGCATTTAAGAATCTTCATTCCTCTGTCAATTGTGATGCTAAAATAAATAAACTAATGTTCCATGGCAAGTGCATTGTAATGTACATCTATCTCAGATAGTTAACAACTGCTGTGTACAGAAGGACTTATGTGGGAATCTGCTTTTGAAAAATTAAATAAAGTTTGTGTTCTTTAAAACAGTAAAAAAACTGCATCAAGTAACAAAATTCCTTGAGAACATATGCCCTTTTAGTCTAGAAGGAAGAGTTTATCAGTGCTGTCAAAGGTGATAGGTTATATCCCAGTATGCTGTGGTGTTTGTTGATATTTGTATATAAAGACTTCAAATGTATGACTTTTGTAATTTGAGGAGATTTTCGTCCCGGGTCGAAAACTTTCCCCTTTAAGCAGTTTTTGAGAAAAATAAGTGAAAAAACATCATTTTGAACTGGGGGAATGTCTCAAGATTTTTTGTATATGAATTTTTTCACATGCCCAAAGAAAATATACACCAAAATTTTACCAACTATGTTATTATTGTATTACATATATATCAAAGGATATATTTATAGAAGACAACAATGATACAGCTTCAGGAAAAAAAACATTTCCCAAAAGCAATGAAGCACTCTTTTTAACAGAAATTAGAGGCAGAGTATTAAATGTTCTGGTATTTTTTATAATGTCAATGTAATAAAATAATACATAACATGTTAATCTATCTTATACCAACCCATTTTGCACTGACAGTTGTACCAAAACAATTCTGCAATTCCACGTTCATTGGATAACACTGCCCAAATGAAAATATGCCACTCAGTAGTCAGCTTCTCATATATTCCTTTATTGCAGCTGCCCTCATTACCTTTAAGAAAAAAATTTTTTAAAATCTTGATATGGTTTAAAACAATATATGTGTATACATATATAAAGGACCTGTATTTACATTCTGAGAAATTCTCAATTTGTTTATTTAAAAAAATTTATAAAAATAATTGAGACAGATCCAGATCTGATACTCACGCAAGGGAATCTACTTGTGGCCTGGTACATATATGCAGATAAGAGAAAAATCCCCGCAATAGTCATTGAGAAAATTGTGATAAACTTTCGAAAGTTTCACACTTTGGCTAGGGGGAACCTCACTTGTATGGCTCTGGGGAGCTGATCTTCATGCCTTGAACAATTTTCCATCCATGATAGATCTTTTTAGGGATGATACAATTTATAAAAAATCAAGTTTTTTTTCACTTTTATAAATTTCTATAAATAAGTTCAAACTCACTTAAAATTTGTAAAAGTTTTTTTTCGAATCTGAGAAATTTCTCAAAGGTCAAAATACTTTTTTCAAAATTTCCAAGTTTATTGAGATTCAAATATTTTCAAAGTTTTTTAAAAGGTCCAATTTTTTATAAGTTCTTTGAGATTCAAATTAAGTCTTGTGCACTTTCATTGGGAGATTGTACCAGTGGCAGATCTAGGGGGGTGGGTGGAGTGGGGTGTGTGTGTGTGTGGAGGTCGCACGCCCCCCTTTCAGAGTTTGAAACTTTAGTCATGGGGCTTTTTGTCTCTGTCCATGCCAGCCCCCTCCTCCAATCCCCCACGCCAAGATCTGTCTTTACTAGGGTAATATACCTGTTTAAAGTGACAGTTATTATACCTGTGTCACTGTTCAGTATCAAAGGGGATTAGGTTCTTTTGTGTGCGTACTAAGTTAGGTCTTATCCTCAAACAAACTGAGGATTACATCTTTTGTGGATAACTTTGTTTATAAACCTTTTTTGTCCACCAGTGTATGTTTACACAACTGGAATCACTCACCCCAATTAATTTTTAATTACTTCACTTCTGTGTTTCAGTTTTAATTTGCTACAGTGTGGTGATTGATAACATTAAATTAAAAAAAAGTTAAATTCTGAAAACATTTCATCAAATTTAATCAATAGGTTTTTGTGTTGTTAAAGAAAAACAATGAAAGAATCAGTTATTTTAAAATAAAAATGTTGAAGAAACATTGCGGCATATAAATTTAGATTTCAAGTATGTTTCCCTCCAATTTAATTTTTTTCACAGGTATACCATTGTTTATTATGGGAAGACCCTTTGAAGTTTATTTTAGGTTTCATGTATTTTTAGTCATGTCAGTAAACTGCTGTATATGTCTGACAATTGAGTGTACAAAAAGTCCCAATAGAAAAAAAAAACTGCAGAAAAAGTCAGCATTTTGTCCCCCCTTGCAGTTTCAACTGGTGTTTTGTCCCCCAGTATTTTATCCGTGCACCGCGCGATATGTCCCACTACAAAATGCCCAAGTATGAAATATCCATACCTGCGACACCCCACGCCCCCCCCACTTTCGGGAAATCCTGTATCTGCCGCTGCTGTACAGCATTAAAAAAAACAAAAGCCGATCAGCTAGCTGACAAAAGTTATGTCTGTGTCCTAAATTTAAGTTAATTTGCGAAAAAATGAAGAGACTATCTCAGGGATGCCAGTTGTAATCTGTCAGAGTTGAAAATAATGCATCGCACATGCTAACTCTCCTGACACCGATAAAATAACTGACAAGCTATGAGCCAGTGAATTGAAGCTGTTCTGCCCTACACTCTTCCTGGCTTGTCTTTTGCTGTAACCCCCTTGTTGGTTTCCTTTTACTTTTTTCCTGCATTGTTAATGGCTTTTCCTGCTGTGATGTAACATACTCTGTGAAAAAAGACTTGGAGACTTCCCATCTTAACAAGAAGTGACCAAGTCAGGTTGAGGTTGTTCACAACCTACCATAATAGACAAGGCAGGATGGTTTCCAGGTGGGTGGGGCCACGGCCAGGATCAAGAGTCGGGGAGGGTCAGAAACATGTTTGAAATTTTGCCAGCCCACCATGATAAGCCGTGAAACTGCAACAGACACTAACCAACTCTGAGAACATTTTTTTCTAACCGTCGCAAAATCAATAGTTACAGAAAAGATGGATCCAATGTAACAGCTCCATTAGAATCATTTCCAGTTTCTGTATTTGGTGGTTCTGGGATCACTATGTCATTGGAACTTTTTCCTGCCTGTCTATGTCCCCATGAATGAATGTATCAAGTAAGTTGTTCACAATTGTTCACTAATGGTATCATACTGACCAAATTACCTTCACCAAGTAGATTCAAATGTTTTTAGCATTTGGTTTCTCTTCACGGGCTTCTGTGCCCTTTCGCTTTAAAGGTCATAGCAAGCATTTTTCACAAAAAATGTGAAGTTAACTTAATTCAATAGACAAACAACCTATAAGAATAAAAATGTGGTTTATTTTAAAAAATATATGGTACAAGAGCCATAAATAGCATTAGAAAAAGTAAATATAGTGAAGTGGAGTGAAAAATCGACATATTGTTTTTATCGTAGTAGATGATTGGTGATGTCATAGGTTCATATAAAAAATTCTGTTTAGTTGGAGATATAATGTATATATTTACAAACTGGTGGAGGATCACATGTTTCTTTGAAGATTTAAGTGTTGGCAGAAAAAGACTCACTAGCCTTTTTTTTTCCATATGCTGTTTTTTTCTCAAGTTTTACCCCATTTTAACCACTTATAGTTCTAACAAACACAGGAGAAATACTACAAGTACACTAGTCTTGGAATGCAGAAAGCGTAAACATCTGTATGAGATATTGCCTCCTCCCATTTTTTTCAAGGTTTTTAACTGTGATGGGATAGTGGCTTTTCACAAGTTAGATATTTACTTAAAACTAAAAATCTGCTATCAAATTCAAAAGTTGTCATTAAAATGTACTGCATACTGTTTTTTGCCTTTAATCACCGGTACTTCTATCACGATAAGCTATGATGTAAAGTGAAATGAAAATATGATATTTGTTTTCATTTACATAAATCATCTGTAAAAATCATGCTGTTAAAGTCAAATTTATTGAATTTATTCTGAAAGCATCCTCATAGTTCTAACTTTTATATTATCAGTTTATGAAATAATTCAGTATATAATGGGGTTAGTAGTTCAGTATTTTTTGACCTTAAGTTTGGATAATTTTTAGTTTTGGAAATTAGTTGGTAACATTTTCTTCTCAATTTAAGCCTTTGTTCAGACCAAGGAAAAGGAAATGTGTTTTGGGGAACTGTAATCTGTATACACTGTAGATGGGTAAACACATTATATATACCATGAAATACCACTAATTTGGGGAACATATATGATTATCCTTGCTTAAGGCCCAGTTGTAAAGACATTTATGTTGTATTTATTTCATCTCCTGGCAATAATTAATTTAATTTCAGAATTAAAAAAATAACTATCAAAATTCATCTCAGAGTTGACCCTGGTTGACTGCAAGATTTGTGATTTTTATCCAACTGGCCTAATAAATAATTTTTTGTCTGAAACAAATATAAAAGATGTTTCAAGGCTATTTCAGACTGGTGTCTTATAAACAAATAAATTTCATAAAAATAGAAAATGCAATCTTTTAAATATATATGTAAAGCTTACGAAAATGATAGTTTGTTTACATTGTCATGAACCTGTGACGTCAAGGCTAGCACTTTTTACGAGAGTTGTCCAGTGAAAAATAATGGCGACAGTTTTGAAAATCTTGAAAAAGCAGACAGAAAGTGACTGATTATTCCATGTAACCTTGTCCAGATGCATCTTATTTTTACAGAAATTGAACTTTCATGTGTATACGTAATTTTGAATGAATGATCCTATGACCTTTAACAGATTCTGTGATAATTTTGAAATAGTTCTTATCATTCCTACAATCATTTGAAGGTTGGTTCTATACAGCAAAATTGGCATGTGAGGGTCTTGTTTGGTATTTAGCGCTGCAAAAATTACAGTTTCCATCTCATGGCTGGAAAATTATTACCTTATCTAACCTACACTGGAAAACACAAAGCACTGAGCTAACAAAAATATTTATCATTAGCATAGGTGAGGAGGGGTCAAGGTCAGTAATTTAAACTTATGGGTGTGGCCAAAAGGGAAGGAGACTTATGCAAGTATTCCACTGGAACCGACAGGCTGGTAACTAGGTATTTTTCGAGAGTCGGGGACAATGTTTACATGGTTGGTTAGGGTTGGTTTCAAGGTACCGGCCTGTCGGGGAGAGTCGGTGAAATATCAAATATATTTGATATTTCTACGACCGTTGCCAGCCCTTGTATCCGACTTTAATTTCAGCCCCCTTAGCAACCGGCCTGTCGGTTAACTTAACTGCCTGTCAGTTACACTTTCCGGCTTGTCGGTTAATCAAATAGGCCTGTCTGTAACAAGTATCCGTCTTGGTATGGACTGCTTGACTGTATGTGATGACTCACCGACCGTACAGGAAGTGTTACAGTACAGTTGGTAACTTTAGCCGGCCTGTCTTTAACTGTTCGTGACAGGCCATAAAGTTACAGGCCAATTGGTAACTTTTACAGAGTGGGTCCTAGAGTCGGGAAAATTTGTAACCGACAGGCCGTAAACTCAACAGGCAAGCCGTAAACAACAACCGACAGGACTGTAACACTAACAGACAAGCCAGGAAATGTAACCGGTCGGTTTCAAAGTCTGTAGGTACAAAAAGGCGAGTTGGTAGACAATCTGCGTATATTTGGTCTTGACTTGTCCAGAGACAACTTGGTATGAAGCTTTGATATTAGGTTTTTATTTTTTGGAAATTAGCTTAAATACTTGAGTTAGGCCGGACTGGTTGGGAGTGAAATCTGTTCTGTGAGGTTTCATTTTTATTTTATTTTAAGTTTTGCTTTTTAAAACAAGCTGTACAATTGACTGATTGATCACCATGTGAAGGGGCAGAAGGAGAAAGATTGAAGTACCAACTGCAGATACTCAACCACAGTTTGAGTTAGGAGATACAGCTGAGGATATAGAGAGAAGGAGGGGGGAGAGAGAGGAGAGGGAGTAGAGAGAGAGGAGAGAGAGAGAGGAGAGATAAGGAAGAGAGGGACAATGAGAGGATGGAGAGAGAGAGGAGGGAAGAGGAGGAAAAGGGAGAGAAGAGGAGGAAAAGGGAGAGAACAGATATGGATACTGATGTAGAATCAACTCAATCCAGAGAGAAGAAGGGCCAGATGAAGTCCATTTTCTTGAATGATTCAGACGAAGAAGCCATCGTTGAGTTCGTTAAACAGCACGAGGAACTTTATGACAAGACCAACGATAGTTTCAAAGACAAGCAGAAGAAAGAAAGACTTTGGGAGCAGCTTGCAGCTACCAGAAACTTGACTGTCCAGACTGTGAGGAAGTGGTTTGAGACTCAACGTACCAGATATGGCAAGCTCACTCAGACGAAGTCAGGACAAGCAGCTGAGAAGAGTACAGAATGACAGAACTGCTTGAAGGACAGTTTCATTTTTTACGAGGTCACATCAGAAGAAAGGGACTTTCCAAGTCTTCTGCATTCAAGTCACCCTAGAGGCCTTCTGCAGCCACAGCTTCAGTTCAGGATACATCCAGAGACACAGAATCTGAGATGGGAATCAGCAGTGCATCAGATGTTACTCATCATCCTTCAAGCACCCGTCCTACGCAACAACAGCCTCCAGTCGCGACAACTATGTCATCTGCAGATCCAGTCTTAGATCAGTTTCAGCAGATGAGGTCGATGATTTCCACATTTCTGGGTCCACGACAGTCGTTCTACAAGTATCTCCACTCTGAGATTGAACATCTTGAAGAAAGGGACTTTTTTACCTTCACAAATGATGCTGTCAAGCTTCTCAGTGAAATACAGTACAAGGCCGAAGAACGCAAGAGACAGGTCACCACAAGTCAACAGGCCACCACATTTCAACTTCCAGAAGCAACACAGGCCACAGCAGGACGTGAATATATACTTACCATTCCAGAAACTCAGACAGTTTCCATTCCAGTTGTGCAGCCAACACAGACTTCCACTGGAGAACCTGATACAGTGATTGCAAAAGTACAGCAACCACCAAGGCCTTCATCTTCATCACTGTCTACACAGCCTACTACTTCTTACGTAGTTGTGGATGACCAACAGCCTGGGTCTTCCAGACAGATGATTTACAACCCCCCTTTAGTTGCACCTTCACAACAGGAGGATAGTCAGCACAACACTAGGATTATCCAGTCTCTTTGCAGCTATTCCAAGTGTTCTACAGTATCAGCAGATAGACACACCACAGCCATTTTCACCCTCTCAACTTCAACCAACACCATCACCAGTGCCATCTACCACTCATCAAGAACAGTCAAGACCTCCCAGTCAGTCCAGCCAGCAGAGTCAGCCCAAATCAGTGGATTAGCCCGCACAAGTCACACCAAACCCGGCCCTTTTGAGGGCCAACTGAATCTTCCAAAAACAATTATTAAGCTGCTGTTTGATAGCCCAAAAACATAAAAAGGACACCATCCAACACTTACACTTCCTCACAGTACACGAAAAAATTGTGTGAATGACTGTGTAAATGTTGAACAAATATTAATAAACTTCAAACCCAAAACAAAAAAAGAAAAATTAAAAAAACCCCTAAGAAATCAAAGTAAAAGCACCACCACCCAAACCAAACAAAATTAAAAAAACTCCCACCCCCCAAAAAGGACTCAAACCCACAACCCCCCAAAAATTGTAGAGTCAAACCCACAACCCCTAAATAACAAAGTTGTAGACTCAAACCCACATCCTCCAAAACAAAGATGTGGACACAAACCCATGTCCCTGTGTCCCAAAACCCAACATTAAATAAAAAGCCACATCCACACTGACAGACCAAAAAATGTGAGCCCTAAAAATATTCAAAGATGTGTGTGGCAAGGGATTGATAAACTGAGAAAAAATATTTATCTGGGATTGCAAAGCTTGCATTTCTTTTTTTCTGGCCAATTTCCTTGCATTTATTTTAATTCGTGTAAGTTCTTGGCAGGAAATAATTACAGATATATATTTGGACACCAAATTGCAAGAGCAATTGCAAGAATCATAGACAAATCGGCCCTTTGTCAAATTGGCCCCCCGTCAAATCGGCCCCCAAAATAAAATACCCTAGTCAAATCGGCCCCCAGGAAAAGATACCTTGGTCAAATCGGCCCCCTGGAAATTACTATACTCTCAACCAGAATATGTTAAACAAATGACAAAATACACAATCTAAGAAATGTGATTTAATAAAAATTCTTATAGCACTTAATCTCTGTCATGTCAATTGCATTTTCAATAAAACTAACACAAATAAGAGAGTAAAGGGCAGGGGATAAAGGATATTGATTACAGCATCCAGAAATCTTTGATATATGTGAATTGCACTTTTGCTAAATATCATTCACCCAGTTTTCACCCTTGATGTGATTATCTAATTGCATTTATAATTATTCTAACATAAACAAGTGTCTAAAGGACAGAAGTTAAAAGAGCTTGATGCCACATAAAACTAACTTTGATATATGTTAGTTAGACTTTGCAAATATTCATTCAGAAGTTGCCACCCTTATGAAACAAATATAACATTATCACAAAGAATTATGTGTACATGATCACCTGACGTACTTTGCATACTAAATATCTGTCAGTCTTAGAGTCTGTCATATGATGGAGATTAAGTGCTATAAAAGTACTCTTATTGAATTACATTTTATATTTTTTAACCTGGGGCCGACTTGCCCAGGGCCGAGTTTTTATGGGGCCGATTTTCCGAGGGCCGATATGGCAAAGGGCCGAATTGTCCAGTTCCCCTTTTAAATACCACTTTGCAAATTAATTTTTAGGAGAATAAAGCCAGGTCATGTTGAGTTGGCATGTCTACTTTGTTAAGTGAGGGCCTGAGTTTGAATCTGTGATATAATTTGGCTTTTTTCAACTGAATGTGGGATGGAATTGTGTTTGTGATGGGGAATATTTGTGGTGATATTGAATTGGAATTAAATTGTTGGAAATTTGGGGTTACTTTTTTGAGAAGTAGCACTTTGCTTAATAAAAGTTCTTGTATTATTTGGGTAGTCCTGAAAAGGACTGATTAAAAATGACAGCATCTTCTCCCCCTTGGTCTTCTTACACTGTGTCCTCCTGCCCAGCCAGTGCCCCCACATGGTTAATATAGTTTTTCAGTAGGTCTCGTTGATGTTTGGCCTCCCTTGATGGGTTTCTGAAGTTTTAATATTTTCCCTGTTCCCCCTGGTCTGCCTGTGGTGCTCCTATGTCTTCGGCTGGAGTGGGTGGTCTGTCTCCTCCCCCTGATGGCTTATTAACATGTTATGTAGTACCACACATGTTAACACAATGTCTCTAACTACTTTTGGCCTCTGTTCCATGGTGGTCAACAGCACCCTGAATCTCTTGACAAGTATACCAAATGAGTTCTCACCCACCCTTCTCCCCCTCAATATTCTGTAGTTCTAATCTAATCTACTGCTTTGCAGGCGCAATATCTTCCCCACTAAGGGGAACTCAGTGCGCTAGTTAACAAAAATCATTTCTTATAAGGAGAGTCGAGGGGCGTTCAAGGTCAGTGTACCAGGTTTGTGGGTGAGACCGAGAGGGAAGGAGACTACGTTGGGAAGCTAGAGTTGAAAAGGTGGGTTTTGAGGTGTTTCCTGAAAGATGCGACAGAGGGACTGTTTCTTATTTGGAAGGGGAGAGAGTTCCAAAGAACTGGGGCATAGTGACTAAAAGAATTTGAGAAGTGTTTAATTGATTTATGAACTCTACGGTCAAAAGTGGGGGTATGAAGGAACTTGAGTTTAGGGGTACTTCGTCTAGTATTTCTAAAGGAAGTGTAGGGGTGTATTAGTTCTCTTAGGTAAACAGGCTGACCCTGGTTGAGGATTTTGTATGTAATGAGGCCTATTTTGAATTGTACCCTATACCTAACTGGAAGCCAATGGAGTTTTTTCAGTTGAGGGGTGATGTGAGAAAATTTTGAGGAACGGGTGACAACCCTGCAGAGTGAGTTTTGCACTAGTTGCAATCTTCTTAGCTCAAAGTCTGTGAGTGATAGAAACAGGGAATTGCAGTAGTCCAATCTGCTGCTGACCAAGGCATTGGCTAAAAGAGCTGATGTTTTAAGGTCTAGAAGGTGGCGTATTCTGTAGAGGTCTCTTGCATGAGCTCTAGTCGACTTTATGACCTGTGACACCTGGTCGGAGAAAGTGAAATTGGAGTCAAACACCACTCCGAGGTTCTTGACACTTTGTGCTGGACCTGATTACCAAGAATATTGATTGGAAAGTGAGGAAGGAGTTGTTTACGGTTGTTTTTCGAACCTATCAAAATGAACCCGGTTTTATCAGGGTTGAGTTTTAATTTATTTGTGAACATGAAGTTTTGGATGTCATTTAGGCAATTTTTTAGTTTTTGTCCAGAGTGAGAAAAATTTGCTGGAGAGAGTGAAATGTGTAGCTGAGTGTCATGGGCGTAGAAATGGTAATTGATGCTACTGTGAGATTGAATGATGGAGCTGATTGGGTTGGTGTAAAGGGAAAAAAGAATTGGACCAAGGACGGAGCCCTGGGGGACCCCATGCTGAAGGGCAACAGGATTTGAGAGTGTGCTGCCTACCTTGACCGAGTGTGTCCCTCCCGACAGGTATGATTTGAACCAGCCGAGTGCCAGTTCACTGATTCCATAGTAACCATTAAGTCTGTCCAGGAGAATAGTGTGATCAATGGTATTGAACACGGCGGAGAGATCTAGAAGGGTGAGGGCTGTAACAGACCCTTTGGCCATATTGAGAAGAATATCATTGTGAATGTTAAGGAGGGCACTTTCAGTAGAATGGTGTTTTCTATAAGCCGACTGGAAGGCAGTCATCAGGCTGGCTTCATCAAGGTGAGTTTGTAGCTGGGCTGCTACTACCCTTTCAAGTATCTTTGAAATAAAGTTTAGATTGGAAACAGGCTTGTAATTTTTGAAAACTTCCTTGTCTAAGGATGATTTTTTGAGAATTGGGGTTACATGGGCCTGCTTAAAGAAATTAGGACACGTACCTTGTGCTAGAAAGCCGTTGATTATTGAGGTTGAAATATTGTAGTTGAAATATTCACTGCCTGACTTCTTGGGCTTCTTGATAGCAATGTGTTTTCCATCTTGTACACCGACTGCATGGGCGACATTCCATCTGTGTCTAAATCTTTCTTCAATTTTCTTCCAGTCTTCAGGATCAGTGGGGCACACCAGATACTCTTGTTGAAATTCTTTCAAAATGGCTTTGCAGACCTGGGGGACAAATTTGCAGATGGTCATTCTTCCAACCCTCCATTGGTATTGCAGTGAAGTGTAGCTTATTGAGGTTGAAATATTGTAGTTGAAATATTCACTGCCTGACTTCTTGGGCTTCTTGATAGCAATGTGTTTTCCATCTTGTGCACCGACTGCATGAGCGACATTCCATCTGTGTCTAAATCTTTCTTCAATTTTCTTCCAGTCTTCAGGATCAGTGGGGCACACCAGATACTCTTGTTGAAATTCTTTCAAAGTGGCTTTGCAGACCTGGGGGACAAATCTGCAGATGGTCATTCTTCCAACCCTCCATTGGTATTGCAGTGAAGTGTAGCTTTCCCCTGTGGATAGGTGTCTCAAAGTAACCACAAGTTTCAAGCCGACTTCCAGTGGCTTCCTGAAGTTGGTGATTCTGTTCCTGAGCTGGGGGGTGATTCTTTCTTCAATCAAGTCAAAAATGCTGGTTCCATCCTGGTGAAGTTTCTGTAGCCTGGTATATCACTAGTGATCAGTTCATCCAAGAGTGTTCTGTAGCAACCTCGCACTTCCCTCTGAAGTATCCAGGGCATGACCCATTGATTCTGTGGCTTCCTTCTCCTTCTAGGGGACGGGGGTGATGATGATGCTGGCTGGGGAAGTGCTGGGTTCTGCTGTCTTTGGTGTCTTGTACAGATCAAGTACAATAAAAAATTAAACTCAATAAAAAATAAAAAAGCCTCATTTGATCTATCACTTGCTCTTGCTGTGTTCCTGCCATCTTTGAAGTGTGAAATAAATGGCACATCACAGAGGAGAGAGGATAATATAGTATGATATGAATCCCAATTCTGGATCTTGACTATAGATCCAGACTCACAAAAACAATCAGTTCTGTCATGAAGGGTCGGGAACATGCTCCCAGCTTGTCTGTTTGTCTTTACGGCTTGTCTGCTTGTGATCCAGCTTGTCTGTTAGGGGTTTAGGGCTTGTCGTGCAACCTCTCCGACTGGCTGTGCAAAAAATGCTCCCGACCCTATGTCTTGTCGGGATGGGGTTGACTTCTTGTCTGTAACTTTACCATCCTGTCAGGGATTTCATAACTGACTGCATTTGCCTGCACTTTTTCTCACGACTCTACGACTTTTGCAAACGACCCTTGGGTCATTCGGTTGGTTACAGGGTCGGCTCCATTGGAACACCTGCATAAGTTAAGAAACTCAGTCAAACATGTGAGTTATCAGATGTTTCCTGAAGGATGTGACATACGGGCTGTTACTTATTTAGAAGGGGAAAAAGTTCATAAGAGCAGGTGAATAAAAAGTGTTTGCTTGATTTGTGAACTCTGCAGTCGAAGGTGGGGATGTGAAGGAACTTAAGTTTAAGGCTGCCACATCTTATAGTTATAGAATCAGTATATGGTCGAGTAGCTGGTGGGCCGTGTTTTAGGATTTTGAATGTAATAATACCTGTTTTATATAGTACACTGTACTTGACTGGAAACCACTGGGGGTGATATGAGAGAACTTAGAGGAGTGACAACCCTGCATAGAGACTTTTGGATACACTGCAATCTTCTTTACATCAAACTCAGTGACACGCACATGAAATCACAATAGTCCAATCTGCTGCTCACCAAAGCATTCACTACAAGGACTGATGTTTTGATGTTGAGAAGGGGATAAATTCTGTTAAGGTCTCTAGCATAGTAGACTCTGGTAGATTTTATGACATGTTACACGTGGTCAGAGAGATAAGTGAGAATTAAACACCACAGAGGATTCTTGTCACTTTGTGCTAGTGAGACCTGATTACAAAGAAGATTGATTGAAAAGTGTGAAAAGAGTTAGTTACTATTGTTTTTGAAGCCTTTGGAGATAAATTCGGTTTTGTCAGGGTTTAATTTTAATTTATTTGTGTACATGAAATTTTGAATGTCATTAAGTTAATTTCTGAGCGTATGTATAGAGTGAGAAAAATTTGCTGGTGAGAGTGTTATGTATAATTGGGTATCATCATCGAGAAATGCTACTTGTTACTACTTCATGGGTGAACGATTGAGCTTATTGGGTTTGTATATATAGAAAAAACATTTTGGCCAACAACAGAACCCTGAGTCACACCAAACTGAAGCGCAGATGGATGTGACAGAATGCTTCCTACCCAGAGCCAATTTCTCCTTTCTGACAGGTATGATTTGAACCAGCCAAATTGAGGACCACTATCACTAAGACTGTGGATATGCCAGATGTAGCATAGCGTGGTTTCAATTTATTGACCTCATTACAACCTCGTGCTAGAAATTAAATTAACTGTCCAGAAATTACTATAGTATGTCCATCTTGTTATGGCATCTACCTTGTTATGGCATCTATCAGTTGTTTCAGGTTTTGAAATCAGGGTTTCATATGTTTTCACATTTCTGAAAATATTCTGTGATAGTACTTGTCATTTTGGGCCAAAACACAATCATAGGCCCCAGATAAAAATCATTCAACATATGTATGTGTTTGATAAGCACCACTGTTTAGCTTTTACTTAAAACAAAACCATTTCGGATAATAAAATTATCACAGTAATTAAAGTATGGTAGTGAGTCAATAGACAATTTGTTTTATTGCCTTGGCCAGCTCGTTGCGATATCTTGTAGCAATTGTAAAATAAGTTATGTGTCCTGTTTCACTCCCAGGTAAATATTGGATATCTGTGTATCGGGTATACAAGTAAAACTTTTGCAGTGTAAATACGATTGCTGGCATTAGACATGATAAACTTCAAGAATTAATGTTCTGGTATCTGCAATATTATGTCCACCAAGGCCCTAATATGCTGGCATCACATTTTCTTGGTCTTTTCTTTTCTCTGTACATCTATAACATTCTCTGGGCAGCTATCTGCACTATAGATTTAAACTTTTTCTAGGTCTGACTGCTAAAACAGGATCTAAACATGATATCGCTAAACATTTCAAAAGATACAGGCAAACAAATTGCTCTATTCGGTTTTAGAAGGTAGTTAACCAGACTGACTCTTTAAATTTGTGGTGCCTACGAGATATAAAGTGTTCTGCAAGTTTTATAACACACTCACTCCAGTTTTGTTTCTTTTGTCCAACAATAGGTACATCATTTGTTCAACATATTCTCTGCCTGCATCATTTAAGTTTTCAAGAGGTTCATATGTCCTTTCAGTAGCAGGGTAACGTTTCCAATCAATATAAGATATTCTAAGCATCCGTTGTAGGGTTATAGGGGATTTGGTGTAGCATTTCAGTCATATCTGTACTGTATTAGTTCTTGGCAGTCTTTAAAATTTTGTACTGCTTCTTCCTGAGAAAGAATAAGCTGTGTAAACATGTTCTCGGGTGGTGGGAGAAGATTCTCTGAGACTTGGAAAGTGAGTAATATGGTTCTTTGCCAAACATAGTAAAGAATGGGGAGTACTGAATTGAATCTATACACAAATGTGTCGTAGATGAAACAGACCGTGGGGAGATATGGATCCAAGTCTTTATGATCTGCAGAAACATACATAGGCAATTTTTTTGCCAATGTTAAATGAAATTTTTGAGCAGTCCATTGGTTTTTGGGTGATAGGGTGTTGTATATATATTCTTCTAACTTCTAGCAACTTAAAGGTGTTTTGTACTAATTCAGAGATAATATTGTTTTATAAATCACTTAAAAGTTCTTGGGGTGGGTCATATTGAAAATATATCTGCTGAGCAAGTATTTGGGCAACAGTTGTAGCTTAAGTATTTTAAGTGGGAAAGCGTCAACATATTAAGAGCAATAATCAGTAAAAGTAAGTACATACTTATGTCCTCTGGTTGTTACCTGGCATATGACCAATGTCCATGGCTCATCTCTTATTAATTCTGGCTGGTTTCAGAGGTGGCAGTGGAGCTTTTATGGGGGAGATGGGATTCTTCCTATTGTTACACAGTTCACAGGAAAGAACAAAATATCTGCAGTCTTTATACATTCCTTTCCAAAAGTATTTTAATCTTAAATTAGTGTAGGTTATTTGGCTTCCATAATGTCCAGAGTTCAGATCTTCATGCGTTGTAGTTAAAACATCATTTTTGAATTCTTGTTGAAGACTCTTATTTCTTTGATATGTCTCTTAGCATCTTGCACTTTTGAATCCAATATATGATACAGCATTCCATTTTGTACAATATATGCTTCACCAGATAAAACAATTTGTCTTGTCTTTTTATATTCATTTGAATACTTGAACAGGGGTCCAGCCTTTGATCTGCTACTTGGCACTCTCTAACCTTGTCTTGTGCCCAGTCAATTATTGGTAATTTGATAATGGGGGTATTTTCTACCCTGGTCTTCTGTCCCTTTAGCCTTTTTCTTTGGCCTTTAAAGGTTAAGGGTGCTACATTGACTCTCTCAGTGGTATTATTTGGGAATATTACATTGTCTATTTCATCATCTAGATTTTTATCCATTTTAGTATCTTCATAATATTTCCTGCGGCTGACCATTACTTTTCCCAGGCTGGTGTTTAACAGTGGAATCAAATTGTTGAATAAAGGCTATCCATTTAGCTATTCTCCCTTTTGGTTCCTTTTGACTGAATAACCATTTAAGAGCATCATGGTCTGTGATGATTGTGACTGAGACTCCTCTTAGATAAAGTTCAAAGTGTTTTAGAGCTATTACAACTCCTAAACATTCTCTCTTAATAGTGGTACTGCATTTTTCTTTTGCTGGCCCTAATTTATTCCCACCATAACTGATAACTTGCTCTTTACCCTCTTGTATTTGAGCTAAAATCATGTCAATGGCAGTGGAGCTCACAATGGCCTTGTACAACAAATATTCTTTCTGATGACAGTATGCTAATATGGGTGGATTCATCAATTTTTGTTTTAAAGTTTTAAAAGAATTATCACATTCATCAGTCCATTTGAAAACATGTTTCCTTCTTGGTCAACTCGGTCAACTTGGAACAGCTTGTTTAGAAAATCCTGATATGAATTTTCTATAATATGATGTTTCGCACATCTTTTTCCTTCTTGGGTTGGGAAAACTCCTGTACAGCTTTATATTTTTCTTCTAAAGGCTCAATTCCTTTTGCACTTATAATGTGGCCAAGAAATTTAATCTGCTCACTTCCAAACGACACTTTGAAGGTTTTAGTGTCAGTTTAGCTACCCTAAGGCGATCAGATATGAGTTTTAATTTTGTCAAATGTCCTTTGATTTGTTTATTTGGGGTTTTACGTCGCTTTCAACACTGTACAGGTCATATCACGACGGGTAGTTGGAAGGGCAGAGGAAACCAGTACATATAGTTCGCTAGGGTTCTGTACTGTAAACTGCCGACCAACGGCAAGCAACTACCAGCTTTCCCACTTACGGCCATGACGGGGATCGAACCCCGGCCGCAGAGGTGGGAGGCGAGAGTGTTACCACTCTGCCACCGTGGCCCCCAAATGTCCTTTGAAGTCCTTGCTGCAGATAACCGGGTCATATAGGTAGAGAAGAGCTATTTCTCAGTTTAACTCTTGTGATACTCTTGTCATCAAGCTCATTTTATTGCGTTTATAGAGTCCATTGTGGGTCACAAGAGCAGTGTATGGTTTTGATGACTCCTCAGTTGGCACTTGGTAATAGCCAGATTGTAAATCAATAGTCGAGAAATATTTTGCTTGGGCACTGCCTATACTTTCCAGGAAATCTTGGCAAGAAATCAGAACAAAATTATCTTTAATAGTATTCCGATTTAAAGCACGATTATAGACAACTGCTCTGAATTTCCAGTCTGGCTTGTTGAGTAATATCAGGGGGAACTGTAACAGGAGATAGAAGGTCCAATTACCTCATCTTCAAGTAAGTAGTTGAGTTTCTTGGTGATTTCTTTACAGTTTTGGGTTGCTTCTGTAAGGTCTTGCCTTAAATGGTTTGGATCCTTTCTCCAGATGAATTTGAAACTAAAGTACAGCTGTACACTTAAGCTTGTCACCTGGCTTTAATAAAATGTGTGAATATTCCCAGAGGAGACAAATGAGCTCTTGCTTTTGTTCAGTGAACTCCTTTTGTGGGCAGAATCCGATTTAATTTTCTAATAGTAACCCATGGTTTTGGGGACTCTATTTTGACAAGACTCTCAGCTACTATAAAACCCAAATTACTTAGTGTTGTGTGAGTTTGTTAAATTCGTTCTTCTGGTCCTAATTTACCAGTTAGATTTCCAAAAAAAAATTCACTGGTCAGTGAAAGGTGAATATCTTTTTGAGCTTTCAATACATCTTCTCTCAGTGGGTGAATATTTAATGTCTCAAAATTAATGAGTAGCTTGGCCCTTTTTAAAAAGATGTATCCAATTATTTAGTCATAATTCAAAATGGGTGAATAATATGCATGTATTTCAAAGTCTTCTTCCTCAATTGTCAATATTTAAAAGTGATTTCTTTCTCATATGTAATCAAAATTCCATTGACTTAGGGGCACTGACTTGGGGCCCATCTGGTTTTACATTTTGGTTTAACTTTTGCAGTTTTTGTATCATCAAGTATCATCAATAGGCCTATAATAGAGTGAGTTGCACCTGAGTCTATAAGAGCACAAAAAGTAACATTGACCACCTTTAAAGCTAACAAGCATTCTTTTGCACCAGTCTTAATTTGATTAATGATTTCTGCCTCAGTAGTCCCTTCAGGATCATCATTTAATAACTGGACTACCTTGTCCCTTGCCTTAGTCAGGAGCAGGGGATCCTAGTTTCCCTTATATGGCCTTTTATTCAGTGGTGTGGCACTCCTAAACCTGCCATTTGGGGATCGGGCCTCATTTTACCAAATTATTGTCTCTGACTGTTTTGTGTTTGTTGAGGATTTGCCCTGCACTCTCTTTGGAAATAACCTCTTTTCCCCAGTCTTCCAGCACTCTACATTACTGGCATCTCTTCTATTACCAATTTGTTTCTGGACAGCAGGACTCTGGAACTTAGTACCATAGCTATTTGAAGTTTGACAAGGTGGCTTTTGCCTTAGTGATCCTGGACAATAAAAAGTAGTGCTCCTACCTTGAATTACTTGTGCATACCTCTTACTCATTCGTTTCATGAAGCTGTCAAACTTGTTGGCCAATTCCTGTAAACTGGTGTCAAGGAGCATAAGTTGAGAACTTTGAACCATATCATCGTCAAACTCTGAGACTTTAATACAGATTCTACATGCATGGCCTTGTTAATGAGGGCATCAATATCCTGGAATGGGAGATCATGCAAAATTACAGACATAATCTCAGGTGTGAGCCCATTTATGAGAGGGATCATCTGCAGCTCATTCCCATAATCATAATCTACCATCTTGGACCTTGTGTCTGTGATATATTCATCCACAGATTCTCCTGGTCTTTGTGTGTGACTAAGAACAGCTATTTGCCGCTGTAACTGGGTTTGAGCAGCGGTGACAAACTTTGCTCTAAATACAGCTTCTAAGACAGCGTAGTCATCTCTAACTTGTGCAGGAAGGGAATTGCATCTTATTTCAGCAGTATCTGTGAGTAACAGTCCTGACAAATAACACCTATTATTTCCTTGGATCTCACTAAGCATAGAATATCAATCGAATTTTTTTCACCAGCGTCAAACTATCTCTGGATGTAGTCCATTGAATGAAACAGGCTTAAATGATAATGCAACAGGGTTGTGTATGTGAACTGAATTCTGTACTGCACCTGGAGCTTGATCCATGTTGACTGGAGGTTGCAGTAGCTCAGGCAAAAGGAAATAAAAATTCTGACGTTACGGAGGTGAGTTTTTTCCTGGAATTTCTTGGTGGTGTGCTGGCAAAAGTATGTGTTCTAATTTATCTGGTTGGTGCAGTAAATCTGGTGTATTTAGCACTTGTTGCAAAATTTCTGGGTCCTCTGGAATTGGCTCCATAACTGGCTTGTCCATGTGCTGGACATGTTTTTGAATAATTTGTATTCTTCCACTTGGTAACAGTCTTAAATTGTATTTGGTAGACATTCATGAATTGATTGCTTACTGATATATGACATTTTAATCATTGTTCTGCTTTTTATCTGTTTTATGACATCACTATTTGATTCGTTATTATTTTTTATTGATCTTTTTTACCATATTTAAGTATGACATAACCAGGAAGAAAAAAACACAAAACAAAATATACAACAGTACATGACACAAATCAAATTTGATATTGATTATAATATGTCAAAAGTACACACTATACAATAGTGCAACACAGATTTGAAAGCTTACAAATAATCAATTAACAGTAAAACTTACAGTGGAATAGTAATACATATATGGCATTTAACAAAAGCAATTGTGTTAAAAAAATAGAAGAAGGCAGTGGCTATTCAACCAAAGGTTTCCATGTTTCCCATATTTTTTGAAAATCAGAAAGCTTATCCTTAAGAATTGCCAGGAGCTTTTCTTCTTCATAAAATTCTTTCAGTCTAGTGATAAGTCCATCTAGGTAAAGACTTGTATTGCTTTTTATGCAGTCAAAAATGTATTTTTTTTGTTAAAAGAATTAAGGCATTTATAGGAATTGTATTTTGTATTCCATGTACATTTCATTGCTTTCACAAAATATTCTAAGTTTATCATTTTTATTCCTCCATTTTGGTAGCTTTGTGTTACATTAATACGTTTAACCTTGTCTGGTTTATTACTCCACAGAAAGGCATAAAACTTACTTTCAAGCTGCTTTATGTATTCGGACCACCCAACAGGACAAGTCATTATTATATGGTTCAGTTTTGAAACTGCTAGAGTTTTAATAACAGTTATCTTACCAATTGGAGTCAAGCACCTCTTGTTCCACCCCTTCAATAGTTTGTCAATATTGCTTAATACATTTGGAAAATTTATTTCTGGAATTTTATGAAACTTAACACTGAATTCTATGCCTAAAAAGAGAAATCAGTGGCACCCCATTCTAGTTTACAGTTTGTATTAATCTTTTCCTTTAAAAATGTTTTCCTTCCTATCCAAATTAATTTAGTTTTACTGGTATTCATTTCATCCGAATATTTCAATAGTGTTGAGCGCTGATAACAAAAATCTCTCTGAGCCATCTAAAATTATAGTAGTGTCATCTGTAAATTGTGTAATTTTATATTCTTCCGAACCTACTTGGACACCCTTGATATCTTTATTTTTATTTATTAAGTTACATAGGATCTGTGCACAGATTATAAAAAAGTATAGTGCTATGGGATCTCCTTGCTTGCATCATCTCTCAATATTTATAAATTCTGACAGGAACCCTGCTTGTAGTACTGTTGCCTTTATATTACTATTGAATAATACAATCCACTTTATAAAATCCGGACCAAAGCCAAAGTATTTTAAAACCCGATACAAAAATTTCCAGGAGATCGAATCGAAAGCCTTTTCGAAATCTATAAGCATTATTAGTCCATCAATGCTGTTTTGTTCTGTGTAGTTGATTAAATCATAAATCATCCATGTCCCCTCTCCTATATAACATACCTTAATAAAGCCTGTTTGTGTATAAACGATTAATTTTGCCAGCAAAGGTTTTAGTCTTGATGCAATGTTTGAGGATGCTATTTTATACAAAACACTTAATAGTGATATGAGTCTTTAATAAGTCACGTTGCTTATTACCTTTTGGGAGACAACTAATGATTGTCTGCCTTAGAGTTAATGGTAGGATTCCTTTCATAAAGGAATAATTAAATGCCCTTAAAGCAAAGTATTTGAGTTTTCCCCAAAACATCTTATAAAATTCAGCCGGAAAAGCATCAATGCCTGGTGTTTTATGTTTCATCCCCTTTAGTGCATCACCTATTTTTGTAATAGTAAGGGGACCTTCTATTTTTAATGCCTCATCTGGGGTTAATTTATTTTGACTGTAATTTAAAGAATTCCAGTCAAAATCATTATGGTCATTTTCTTTGTTTTCAAACAGGTATGCATAGAAAGTTCTAATCTGATCTAAAATTACTTTTTGGTTAGTAATTACTGTAGCATCATTGAGCGTAATCTCTTTAATGGTCTTTTCACTGTAATTATGTTTTTCCAAATTGCAGAATTCCCTTGTTGGTTTCTCAAAAAGGAATAGATTCTGGACTCTTGACCTTATCATTTGACCAAGCATATGAGTTTGACGTAATTGTTTCAGTTCTTCTTGCTTACTTCTTAAAAATTCTGTATCACATGTTGTTTCATCCTTTTCTACTTGTTCTATTTCTGCAATCAGGCGTAACTCCTTAGTTTGATGCTCCTTTTAAAGTTTACTAGCAAACTTTATAGTATCTCCTTGAATTTTTAGCAGCAGTGTTTCTAAAAAAATATCTTCTGTTATAGTAAAGTTTATATTAAATCTGGTATTGAGTCAAGATATTCTAAATCATACACTGGTACTGCATATTGTTTTTTATTGTCATAATTGAATCATTAATTAGTTTTAGATAGTCTGGGTTTTTCCAAGAGACTACAGTTGAATTTCCAAATGCCTCGGCCCTGTTTAAAAGTATCTAGTATTATATCCATGTCTAATCTAATCTAATCTAATGTGGACTTTTATAGCGCTTAATCTCCATCATTGATGGACTCTAAGGCGCAACTGAACATAAAGCAAGGCAGTTAACATTAATCCGAGGACATAACCAGGTCATACCAAGGAGACACAGGGTGACAAGAGAGGCTATGGGGGATATGCTTTTGCAAACAGGTGAGTTTTAAGCCTTTTTCTGAAGGAGGCACCTGATGCTGCACTGTACACATCACGAGGGAGTTCATTCCAGATCTTAGGAGCATCAAAGGCAAAGCTGTGATCAAAATGTTTGACTGACTTGAAGACTGATGAGCGGAAAGGAGGAACAGTAAGGTATTGATGATCTGGATTACTGTGCCTGGTACTATAAGAACTACTGCTGAGTGACAAGAATGGTTGAAAATAGGAAGAAGAACCATTATGTAAAAAATTATACACTAGTGTTGCAGTTTTGAACATACATCTATACTTAACAGACAGCCAGTGGAGTTGCTTCAGAATGGGTGAGCATACTTTCTATGATTTGTAACAATCCAAGCAAGGGTATTCTGAATACTTTGCAATTTTTGCTGATTGAAACATGACAAATCCCTAAACAGAGTTGCAGTAGTCAACAGTCAATTGTCTACTCTTAAATGGTAACTTCTATACCCAGGCTTTATTTGGCAATTTTGAACAAGGTCCGCAAAAGTTTCAGAAATCAGAAAGTAGTCTAATCTTCTTTTTTATCTTTTATTCATTTTTTTTCAAGAAACAAGTCAAAGTGTTACATGAAACAAATATACAGAAAAAGAGTAATAAAGATATACTCATTAATATAGTAAAAAAAGTTTACAGACAAAACTGAAAAACAATTTGCATATTAATTATCTGGTTATGCATACTGATACAAAATCTCCCAATCATTATCATTGTAGGTCACAAATCATAATGCCCTTAAATTTTCAAAAAAGTGCACCAAATTTTTGAAAGAAAACTTGTTCTCTGCCTCGATTTATGTGGGAAATATGGTCAGTAACCAAATTAGATTTAAGGGCTCTACAGAAATGATCCTAGTAAATTTCTTTCTGTGATCTTTTTTGTTTATTAATAAAGTATTTACCATAAAGAATAATATAACTGATGGCATAAAAATGTAATTTATCAACGTGGATTCATCCCAACAAAATTTCTAAGATTGTGAATTTTACAGGTTTAGAGAATATATTGCTGAGCCAATTTTCCAAGTAAATCCAGAATCTTCTAGAAGGTTCACAATAGTAGAAAAAGTGTTCCAAATTATCTATTTCTCCACATTCTAGACAATTTGGAGATTCAATAATCTTCCACAGAAAAAGTTTGTGTCTACAGTTAAAAACTCTATGGAGTATTTTATACTGTAGACTTAATAAATATGTGGCTCGAGTTATTTGTCCTGGCAGTAAATAAAAAGATTTCTAATTAATTGTGTCTAAGAAAGGATAATATTCTACCCATTTGTTCTGGCTAGTGGGAGCTTGATACAAGTGTTTAATCAATTGACAGTAGATCTGCTGGTTACTAATTTCATTTAACTTTTTCAGGCAAAAGGTTTCAACACTACTGGCAGTAACACATGTTGTTTCTATGGAAGATGATACTTGTTTTATTGAACTTACTATTTTATTATATTTTAGGTGGGGAATCACAATGTTAAGCTGGTTTTCAAGTTCTATTTTCCCTTTAAAGGAACCATCGCTTTGTAAAATATCTGAAACAGTTGAAATACCAGCTCGCATCCAATCAGAATATTCTGTGGATATGTGTTGGCCTCCAATTTGAAATACATCATTAAAAAACAATGGTTCAGCAAGAAGTTCAGTAAAACTTGTTGGTTTGACATTGATAAAGTTGAGCCAGTTTGATAATATACCAAAATAAAATAGGTTTCTTGGAAAAGTCAATAGAGAAGAAAATTTTAATTTCCTAAATAAATGTTCCTTGGTAATACCCATCAAGTAGAAAGACAAAACTTTCCATTTCGCATTGATTGGGTTTATAAGTCATTTAATCCACATAATCTGTGCTGTTTTAATTACCTCTAATACTGATACCATTTTTAGATCACCCAGATCCAAGGGCTGAATCAGAGTGTTTTTAGCTATTAAAGGTTTTCCATTGTTCCAAATAAAGCTAAACAACAAGGTATCAAGTTCAATTATAGTTTTAGAGTCTACTGATAATGTTGAGGCCAGCACCTGAATATGTGGTATTACTAAGGATTTTACAACTGTGATTTTGCCCTTCAGTGATAGAGACCTAGCTTGCCAAGCATTTAGTATGTCCTTGATAACTTGCACTTTCTGGTTTATATTCAAAATAGCAGTATCTTTATAGTTGAGGGTGAAATAAGTGCTCAGTGTTTTGAAACTATTTTTTATCCAACTAATTCCAAGATTTGTGTCTTCATACAAAGAGCCATCATTTTGTACAATTATTGCTTCAGTTTTTGCTTTGTTCAACTTTAACCCAGCATATTTATAAAATTCTTCAAATGCTTGTAATGCTTGCAGAATGGATTGATTGTCACTTAAAAACAGGGTCATGTCATCCGTGAGTTGACATAACTTTATACATGTGTTATTGACACAAATTCCCTTTATTGAATCGAGGCTACAGATTATAACAGCAATAACTTCAGCCGGCAACAAGAATAAGAGAGCACTGAGTGGACAGCCTTGTCTGATACCTCTTGAAATGTTAAAATATTCAGACTGATAACCGTTATTTAAAACACAACTCTCGATGTTATTGTAAAGTATAGAAATCCACTTTTGAACTGCCAAAACCAAATCTTTTTAGACAGCAACCAACTTAGTTCCAAGTTCCAACTTATTTTGTTGAATGCCTTTTGAAAATCAGCTAGTAAAATAAGACATGGGTTTTTGAGCAATGTACAATAATCAATTATATCACTGATTAGTCTTATATTTTCACCACAGAAGCGGTTTTGCATATAACCAATCTGATCAGGATTAATTATTTCAGATAGTGCAACTTTGAGCCTTCTTGCTAATACCTTTGCTATAATCTTATAATCAGTGTTTAAAATTGACAATGGATGCCAAGACTCTAATTTGGTTAAGTCCTTGCCCTGTTTTGGTATCAAACAAATTACACCTTGTCTCTGAGACTGGCATAATTGACCTTTTTAAAAAGCATCCTGAAAGGTTTTTGTCACTAATTTAGAGATATCATTCCAAAACATTTGGTAAAATTCACCTGGAAGGCCATCTGGGCCAGGGGCCTTATTGTTTGCTAAACCTTTAACTGGATCTTCTATTTCCTGCAGCGTGATATCAGCATCACAAATTTTTTTAGAAGCATTAGATATACGAGGAATATCATATGTATTTGTATAGTTCATACAATCTAACAGTGATTTGTTAGGATCTAAGTAATTGACTGAAAAAAGTTTATGATAAAACTCTTTCTCGGCTTTCAATATTTCACCTGGATTGCTGATACATTGACCGTGTATGTGTAGTGCTTTTATTTGGCACTTCTTTTGCCTTGCTTTTTCTAAATTTAGAAAAAATTTAGATGGTCGTTCATAATCCTCAATAAATTTACATCTTGATCTAATTAGGGCACCTTTTGCTTTTTGGTCATAAAAGTTTTCTCCTTCTTTTTCAATGTTAGCAATTTCTTCAAGAAGATGTGGTGTAGGCGTAATAGAGATCTTTTCTTCTAGGATATTTAAGCGCGAGTTCAAAGAGTTGACATGTTCACGACTCTTCCTTGCATTTTTTATTGAAAAAGAAATTGATTCTGTCCGAATTCGACATTTTACATAGTCCCAAGCCATTTCTTGAACTTTTAGATTTGGAACATCTCATTTTTCCCTAATTGTGGTCTTAATAAGATTAATAAAGTCGTCATTTCCAAGTAACTTTGTATTCATTTTCCACAGACCTTTACCACGTTTAGGTTGGTCTTCAAGAAATAAACATATTTGGAGCAAACTGTGATCAGATTTTAGTTGGAGATTGGATGAGATAAGAAAAAAGTAAATTCGTGATTGAGCAAGTCCATATTTTGTTTTTTCACGCCGTGTATATCTAACAGATTCTGGATTATGTAGTTTCCAGATATCTACAAGATCTATTGTGTCACACAGTTTGTATAGGTAATTACAATATGAATGATCATGTGGATTGGTTATAATACTTTTTAGGGATTCTATATTTTTATTGAAATCACCACCAATTACAACATTGTGTCCTATTGTCCCAAACATAGGCTCCAAAGTTGGCCTGATCAAATGGTTTATCAATAGTTGGAGCATATAGGTTAACCAAGATATATCTAATTTCCTTTACACAGCAATGTAGTAAAATAAAACGACCCTCATTGTCTGTATATATTTATAATCCTGAGAGAGAAACCTGGCAGCTGTAAATCAACCATAATATGGTTCTTTCATGATCTTTCAAAAGAGATATAAACTGTAACTCAAAAGCAAACTCTCACCTGTGTAAATTTATTGAAATTGAAGTTGCAGAATTTTCATCCAATATTACTGCCAAATGTGACATTGCTGATGTAATAACATAACACCAACATACAATTTTAGTGTCATAGCAATATTTATATTTCAAATTTACTGCTTAACATAAAAAACCCTGTATTTATTGTTATCAGTAACCAGAATATATAGTTGTAAATCCACCATTGATGGTAGCCTAGCTACTTCCTAAATAATTTAGACACTGCAATAAATATCATTTTTAGTGCTTGAACAAACGTAATAAACTTGGTGTAAATAACATAAAATACTAACACAAGTCTAAACTGAAGATGTCTAACCTGAATATGATAATTTACCAATATCTTACATACGGCCTTGTATGCTACCTAGAAGTTACTAGTTCTGTAACTTTATTTGGAGCATCAGGACTAAAATAGTCCTGTTAAAGTCTTGAATAGGTGTTTTTTCAATGCCTTTATTTCTCTTATAATACAACTTGCTATCAATGTATTTTTCAAAACAGTACATCTTTCTTGATGAAGTTTTAATTATTTTCAACACAACTTTAGAAACTAATTTAAAAATAGAATATAGAAAAGTTTAAAATCTCACTAAGACATTACATTTTTTAGATGGAGTATGTAACCTTTTCATGTGAAAGAGATATGACTATGAAACTATTGCCTTAGAATCTAAGTATCAGTATATTTATTCACAGTTGGTGTGCGAGATATTCTCAAAAGTGACATCATTTTTCCCTACTTGTCAGTTGTGTGTGGAGAGAGGAATTGTTTATCAGAGGGGGCATAAACAGCTATTTGTTACACAGAACAGAGCCTGCTGGGTCATGTTTTTATGTGCATTCATCACAACCCCTTGTTTTGGTTACATAGATGGGCACTGTGTCTGTGCACTATTTAATCTAAGCTTTATATGTATGTGTTAACATCTAAAGTAAGGTAGTTATTGATTTTGTGTTATGATGTTTATTGATCTATTTATAGACTAGAGAGAATCCGTCAAGCTAACCAGTGATGTTATTTATAGATTTGTACCTGTAGGTTCTAGAACTTCCTCATTTGATCTAGTTACTGATGTTAACTTCATGTTAGTTCTATGAGACTCTAGATGCTTCTGCGAGCATATATAAGGACTGTACACCTGACCACAAGTGAACTTAGTATTCGCTGACTATAAGGAAGGCTATTGTGTCTTGGAATATAATATTCAAGTGAATATATAAACTTCTTATGTTGCTGTGAACTTTTCCTGGAGTGAGCGAACTGGATACATTGTCTGGATAGACTTACTGTACTTTGGATATTTTTGGATATTGTACATTCAAAAAACAGAGAGTGGATTTACTGCATTTTGGACATCGTCCATATCTTGGAGCAGACAGTACAGTTGTGCAAACTCCCTGAATATCTCCAGACAGACATTCTGTGTGATTGGATATAAAAAGGATAGCAGGACAAGGACATTTTGTGTTATTGAATGTTGGACAGATCACAGGATACAGATATCTGTGTGTGAGTGAACATTGGACAGATCACAGGACAGACCACAGGACAGATTACAGGACAGATTGCTGGATACGATGGATAAACTTAACTGTTAGTCACAGTGGTCAGGTCAGATAGGTTTCATTATTGTATCAATGTGTGTATGGTTAAGAGCATATCAGTTGACTGTAATCATTATTGTTAATTGTTAAATAAATTTGTTGAGTTTAAGCTTTTTGCCTTTTCCTTTTGCAACTTAAAGACAACCAGTAATTGCTACCACGCTTGCCCATGACCCTAACAGTATATTTTCAAATATATTCAAGTTAATTTCTTTTGGAAAATAAAAATTATAAACTTGACTTGTGCCAAGTTCTTCAAACATTTGTGCTTTTTATCACTATAACAGTCGTCTGATCTCAAAATGTGCATAAATGTACCTCATTTATAAAGGGTGTCGCCATGGTAAAGTCTACATAATGGTGTAAATTTAATTTTGCTAAACATCTCACCTGGTTGGAACATTTTCTCCTGGTACAGAATCCGGTAATTCTTGCCCATTAGTTTGAAGATGATTTTTCCTACACGCATCAAGAGTTGCTCTGGCATGATGTTCAGCTTATGGGATGCGGTGGAAGTATACTAAGAGATATATAACATTTCCTATTATCAATAATAATGAAATTAATTGATTTGAGTGTAAAGTAGTCCAGATCATATCATGTGAGATAGATTTAGGGGTTCTAGGAAAGCATTGTAAATTGTGGATCAAGTTTCTGCATTAAACAATTAAGTTTCAGCAAACAACAACCAGCATTACTACTTTTGGTCAAGTGAGAGAGTATAATTCAGGGCCTGAGAGATTTGTAGTACTGATGTCATGTACCTAGTTAAATTGATTAAATAAATTCTTTTTTAAATAAGGCCATAAAAGTAAAATATCATTATTAACTGTGAAAGATAAGATTTATAAATTTGCCGCAATATTTGACATTCAGTGGTTAGGAAACACCTTCTATTTCCTTTCTTTTACTTGTTTGGAAAGTTTCTACATATTTGTGACTGTTGTGGCTAAATCTGGCTGCTAAACTTCATTGATACAAATTTGTCACTCACACACAAACACACAAAAAAATTTAAAAAGTATGCCTTATGCTTCTCTTACATCTTATCTTACGTGTTTTCACACATAAGTGTGCTGAAAATATAGTTGAAAAATATGAGCGTAGCCTGATAGTGTGGGTAGTACAGATTTTCACTTGCAAACAAGGTATATTATTCCAACAACAGTGTCACTTCTGAATATTCAAGAACAAACTGAAACTGGATACAGGCTGCAGACGTGACATGTACAAACCTTGTAAGAAAACATGCAATACACTTGAAGTCATTGGGAGCACTTACAACACTAGGAAAATTTTAATTATGTAAATGTAGCTTTTACAAGCTACAAGCTTACCATGTGGAACTGAATGCTATCTTGGGAGGCCGCATGGATCCCATCCAATGACCCCAAAAAATAGTGTTGACCGAATCTACGTCCTGAGAGTGCACCATAGCAGTGTAGTTTTGCACTTGCGCCTTCTTCTCTTGTTGTAAATTTGGCCCTTACCCCCTCAGCTGGAATACAGCAAGGAGGCAGGGTGGGACTCTTTTCAGTTCCACATGGTAAGCTTGTAGTTTATAAAAGCTGCATTTAGGTAATTAAAATGTTCAATTTTATTGCACTACAATAGCTTACCATGTGGAACTGGATGCTGAATTTAACCGCCCTGTGACGGGATTACAGCTGAGACTGGAGGTATTTAGTCTATTTTTCTTGAATTTTGAACTAATGTGTATAGGCCAAAGAATTTTCCAAATTACTTGTCTGAGTCCTGGCTACTACGCCCCAATTCTGCAAATCGTTCCTGTAATGAGCCAACAACCAAATTTTAATGAATGACAGCACGGACAGTGTCTAGATGTTGTGAGAGAAGAAAGTGCAGCCATTATTATAGCCCCCAAGGGCTTCATTGCATTGAATACCAGCCCTAGGCTAGAATCTCATAAATTTGCCACCCTAAATATGAAATTATGGTCCACTGAATGACACTAAATACATCATACAATTCAATACAGAAATAATAGATAAATGACCTTACCGTAACATCTTGGAGAGGTAATTGAATACCCAGACATGGGTTTAGATGCATGAAGACTTGGCTGCAGTGGATGTGCCCCCTTCTTTTCTTTCCAAGTATGAAACATCTGAAGGGAAGGGTCTAGGACTGGTTTTGCTGCTACTACTTGTCCCAGGTACATATTGTTGTCATTGTCTGACCAAGTAAGGTCTTTTAGGTAGAAATTTGAAAATATGTTGTGAGCTTTCCAGTGACAAGCTTGCATGATTTGGTTCACTGATACCCCACTGTAAAAGTCCTTAGAGGCCGCAAAGGCCCTAATGTCATGTGCTTTGACTTAGCCCAGTCCAAGAATTGTTGATTTGCTTGCTTGTAACAAAGTAGGATATTTTGTTTTAGCCAAGAAGAGAGTGTAGTGGGTCTTATGCCTGAGGTATGTCCTTTCTTAAAAGAGCTAAAATGAAGGGATCAAGACTCCTGTCTTCTTTGAATTGTCTATCTACCATGGTAGTAGAAATGGTCACCAGAGACACAGTTTGGGAACCTTCTCTTGCTAGATGATTTTTGGCAATGGAATCTGAAGAAGGGGACAAGGCAACCTTTTCCCTTTGGCCTAGATTAGATACTTTGTTTGCCACCCAGGCATGAATTTTGCTGCAGTGCTTGCGGGAGGCCAAGGCTATCAAGAAAGTAGTTTTGAGGGTAACTTTGAGGTCTGTCTGTGTCTTTCACAGGCTCAAAGGTGCTTTTGTGAGTTCGTTAAGTACAAAGAAAGGTTCCACTTAGGAAGATTCCTGGAACTTTTGGGATGAGCCCGGTAAAAACTGGAGAGTAACCTGTTTAGGTCTGAACTCTGGGAAATATGGAGCCCCACTGGACCCAAGGTGTCAACAATGGCAGTCCTATAACCATCAATGGTCGAAGGGTACCTGTTTAGATGTTGGTACAGGTGCAGGAAGAAGTTTGAGACTTATTTCACAGAGGGAGTGGAGAAATCCACCGAATTTTCTCTGCACCATTTCTCAAATAGGGCCCACTTTGCCTTGTAGATGGTCCTTGTTGATGACCTCTGAGGGGTAGCAATTCTCTCTGCCACCTCCACAGAGAAGTTTTGTTCTTGGATCTGTCCACTCCTAGACACCAGGAGTGAAGGTTGAGATATTGTAGATTGCTGTGAAACGCATAATTGTGGGACTGTTTGAGAAGAGTTCTTGACACTGGTATTTGAAGTGGGATCTCTGTTGAGAGCTGTACTATCTCCCAAAACTAGGGCATCCCTGACCAGTGTGGGGCTATTACAATGATCAGGCAACTGGATTGCCTGATTTTTTAGATCACTCTTTAAAGGAGAGCCATCGGAGCGTAAGCATAAGCAGTGAGACCCAACCAGTTTATGTTCAGAGCATCTATGTCCCAAGCATTTTGGTCTGGGACTGGAGAGATGTACAATGGGTGGTTCAGGTGAGTGACAAATAGATCTACAAGAGGAGTGAACCACTTGTGACGGATCTGTTTGGATACTTGCAGATGCAGTGACCATTCTGTTGACTGGACTTGGTTCAACCTGGACAGAAGGTCGGCCATCACATTTAGACACCCTGGAATGTGTCTGGCTTTTAAGGTTATCTGATATTGATGGCACCAGGTCATGATCTTCCACAGGAGACCGCACATCTCCACCGAGTGGGTTCCTCCTTGTTTGTTTATGTAGGCTACTACTGTTGAGTTATCTGTAGCAACCAACACTGCTTGGTTTTGACACTGGTCCTTGAACTTTTGAAGGGCCAAAGAAATTGCCTTCAGCTCTAGAACATTTATGTGTAGCCTTTTTTCCTGTCTGACCACAAACCCTTTTTAGAGGCTTGCTCTAAGTGAGCGCCCCAGCCTTTGTTTGATGCATCTGTAAAGAGTTGGATACTGTTTTCTTTGGGATGAAGGTCCACACCACATGTTTGTGGGATTCTGCTACCACTCTAGGTGTGCTGAAATGGCTTCTGTCCAAGGAAGGAGGCTGTCAAGTGACTGAGGATATCTCCAGTGCTCCTTGAGATGAAACTGAAAAGGCCTCATGTGAAGGCATCCCTTTGAGTCCATTTTGTCTGTTGAGGCAAGCAACCCAATTAGTGACATAAAACATCTTGCAATCAAAACATATTTTGACTTGAGTTATCGGATCATATCCTGGAGTTTGAGCCATCTCTCTTGAGTGGGTTTTGCAAGGGCTGAATCTAGATGGTATTCATAGGCCACGAATGAAAACACTTGAGCAGGTTTTAGTTTGTATTTCTCCGGATTTATTATCCATCCTAAGGACTGAGTCAGGTCTACCACTGTCTGAGTGTTCACTTGTGCCTCTTCCTGAGACTGGGCTCTGATAAGTCAGTCATCCAGGTACTGGTGAAGTCTGACTCCTCTTGTCAGGGCAATCACCTTCACTTCTTTTATGATCATTGTAAAGACCTGAGGGGCCGTGGCTAGCTTGAAGGGAACGAAGGTGAACTGGAACACCTGTGACCTGTGGTATTTCTTTGAGTATGGGTGGAGGAGGATATGAAGGTAGGTGTCTGATAGGTCTATCGACGAAACCCATTTCCCTAGAATCAGAGAGGCCGTGATGGACTCTGGATTTTACATTTTCCACCCTTTCTATTATTTGACAGAATAGACTGGATATAAGATGCCAGAGCTTGGTCTTTTGAATGGGCTTTGTATCATGACAGAATCACAGTTCTGGATAGGTTTGGTTTTGAATGGTAGCAGGTAACCATTGGTGATAATGTTTAACACGTTGTCTGAACATTTGTTTGCTAGCCAGTCATATCTGAAAGAACTAAGACCACCTCCTACTGGTGGTCTAAGGGAGGGTTGTAAAAATTCATTGGGGGAGGGGTTTCCACGCCCTTGCTCCCTAGAGTTGGGTCGAAAATGACCTCTGAAGCCTCTGTTATTTGATTTCCTCCACCTGTGGAAAACGATTGGTTACTGCTTTGGGAGGAGTTGCCCCTATAGGGGCATTTCCTGTAGGAGCCTCTTTTTTGTGGTGGGGATCACAAAAGAGCTTATTTTGATAGGTCCAAAACCCCTTAGGTCTTTAGGGGTGCCTTTTTAAAGGAGGAAGCCTTCTCCATCCTTGACTAGTTGTGACTTGAACAGAGGAGAACTCCAAAAGGGCGAATTCCTGAGTTCTTGATGTCTAGAATCCCCTAGATGTGGTTGAAGGAGGGTTATCTCAGCCTCCCGTCTTAGCAGGTCAGTGTTGCCCATTGTGTACAATTCCCTCTGCAGGACATGGACTTTCTGTTGAATAAGAATTATCTTATTCATTATGTCAAAGTATTCACAGGCGTTTTTGTAGCCACGCCTGGCAGCTCTTTCAGGATCGGCACCCTTCTGATTTTGGCTTTTGATCTAGTTAAAGGTAGCCTTAAGTCTGTGCTGGGACTTTTCAAAGTAGTGTTACAAGAGGAAGCAATCTTTGCAAAAGTAGCTGTAAAATTGATGGTAGAGGATTCTGCCTAGCTTGGTGCTCAAGTTCCTTCAGAACTTGTAGGGGAACCTTGCCCATAGGAGCCCCAGAGGATTTAGGAGAAATACAGATCTTTGCAAAATCTGTATTGAGCTCCTGAAGCTTGCCTTCAAAACAAGATTTTTGTCCCACCTTGTAGTATTTTGCTGTTGAATGGATTATTTAGTAGGGTTTTATGTATTTACCCTCAGGTAAATTAGCGTTCAGAAAGTCTTGTTCAAATTTCTCAAAGGCATCTTTGAGGTATGGACTTAAGGGGAGCATAGCTGCAGGGCCTCTTGGCCTGAGCTCCTGTTGGCTTTTTTCATAATCCTGGCCCAGCACAGTGGTAGATGACCTAGGCATAGTTTTCCTGGGGTCAGGAAGATTAAGAATGTGCCTAAAGGTCTCCACTTCTTCTGCATACTGTGAAGGGAGGTCAGACATATCTACCATCTGTAAAATACAGGGTCTGGTTGATCTTGTTGTTGGTCAAGCTCAGTAGAAGCCTGTTGAGTCTTAGCAGACTTCAGCAGGAACAGAGGACTGATCCTCCTCTGAAGATGGAGACTATGAATAGTATTTTGCCCGAACTTTGTGTTTCTTCTTGTCCGAGTGTTTCTTGGCTTTGGAGGAAGGCATACTCTTAGGTCATTTTGGGTGATCGGATCTGGGATCATCCGAGTGATCAGACTGAGGATCCAATAGTTCGGAGCCATGATCGAACTGTACACAAAAACTAGGAGGAAGAGAAGGACCACAGAAGTCTGTCTCCATAGGTTAAACATCTGAGTGATTGGATGACCGAGTGATCAGATGTATGATTGGCTCAGGTTGTTTGCTAGGTCCATCTTTGGAATTTGAAGTGGAGGTCTGATCCACCTCTGCTTTGGAGGCTTTTTTCATAGATTTCATTTCGTCTCTGAGAGATTTCATAGCCTCCAGCATTGACTCTTGGAATACCCCATTTGTTGTTGCAGTTGGATGTTTAGTTGATTGCCCAGGGATTTTTCTAACTTGTTCTCTATTTTATTTTGCAAGCCAGTTTGAGGTGTTCAAAAAAGACTCAAATGTAAGGGTTGGGGACGTGCAGGAGAGGAAAATAAATTGTCAGCAGCACCCTCAAGGTCTGCCTGAAAACCTGTAAATGATTCACCATCGTCCCCTAGCAAGTCAAGATCATCTTTATAAGTGTTACAGGCATAGGATGCTTTTTGCTTCCTAACATATCTCCGCCTTTGTTTAATTTTGATCAGTTGCTCTTCAGTCAAACTCGAGCAAATATTGTGAGACTTCTCATTAGTAACACAGGGATCATCGCCTTTGCCAGCTTCTCTGCACGTAGGGCAGTAGCAATGGGTGTCAAAGGGGAAGCAAAAATGTCGGCATTTAGTATATCTGGGCTTGCTTGAAGTTTGGTGGGTCGACATTTTTACAGAAATAAATCCGACCAGAATGTATCAGAAGTGTCAAAAATTATGAAATATTTAAACTATTTAACAGCAATAAATCCAATCAGAACGTATCAGAAGTGACACAAATTATGAAATATTCAAAGAAAAACTATTCTGTACGATTCAAGGGTGTCAGACTGAGCTATGACACAAGAGAAAGCAATATTTACATAAAGAAACCTCTTTTGTACAATGAAAGGTTATTTGCAGCAATAAATCCGATCAGAACGTATCAGAAGTGTCACAAATTATAAAATATTTAAAGAACTCTTCTCTGCACGATTTAAGCGGTGTCAGACCAGGCTATGACACACGAGAAACACAATATTTACAGTTAAAAACCTATTCTGTACAAAGAAAGGTTATGGCAGAATAACCTGTGATGCAAATAAGTGGGAGACCATGTGTATCGAAAGTGTCACAACACACTAAATCTCATAAAATACTTATCCTGCACAACTCAAGGTTTGACAGAATAAACTATGATATTAAATAAAAGAAATGGCTGACAAAAAACATCAAACAATACATATATCCTGAGAAAACAGTAAAATATTATGAGCTTATTTCAAACGCTGTCTAATATGGCGACCAACGAGAGAAGAAGGCTGAAGTACGGAACTACACTGCTATGGTACATTCTCAGGACGGGGATTCGGTCAACACTAAATGTTTTTTTTTGGTTGTTGACTGGGATCCATGCAGCCTCCCAAGATAGCATTCATTTCCACATGGTAAGCGCTGTTGTAGCACAATAAAATTACATAGAATCAAAACGTGATTGACATTTAAATCTTTGTCTGTTATTTTACCATAAATTAAATAATTACTGAAAAGCTCTAATCCATTGTTTTAAATAAGTAGTATTTTATCAATTTATAACTGGTTATGCCTTACAAATTTCTTTTCTCCCATGATTCCTGTCAGACTTTTAAGGACTATGGAAATTGCATCGTCTTCACTCTTCAGCTAAAATATAAACAATTATAAAGATTAAACAATTTTCTCAAACAAGCACTAACACATTAAAGAAAATTAAATGCTATAGTATTTATATTTTCATAAAAGTCTCTACTCAATGGTAATGAAACAATAAATATAATAACATTTCCAGGTTTTGTTAAGTGCTGCAATTAAAAATACAATATTTTAGCTTTAGATACAGTTAGGCCCCTTCAAGACCTCTATTAGACAGACTTATTAGACCTCTATTAGACTACTCCAAAGGTTGTACTCACAGATTCTGTGTACAGTGAATTCAGCCATTCACAAATGTTAATGTTGATTAAATCCACTTTGACACCTGATTCTAAATCCATAATGAGTTCAACAAAGACTGTCTTCTTGGCCTTTAGTGCCTGTAATAGTGCGACGTGAATAAATTTCTCAGCCTGAAAACAGAAGTCAATCACCAAAATTATGATTCATTGACATCAAATTATTTTTTATATATACATTTTGTAAAGTATTGTAGTACAAGTTCGAAACAGTAAAACCTAAGACACAAAAAGAAACAAGCAATCAGTGACTGAATGAATTGGTTCCATATCTTGAGTTAGCACTTCAATGATTGATAAGTTACACAAGCCAAAAAAAGAACAAAGCAATCCGTGTCTGTATTTCATCTGACTATATTTTTTCAGTTTCAGAGCAGAAATGAAAGAAGAAAAGGCCACAAAAGTTGTGCCCTTCAAGTGGTATTCAGGAGCAAAGTACCAAGTTAACTGTTATAGTGTAAATTGCAGGTGAAAAACCTGTTTAAACAAAATGCAATAGTTTTTCAAGTTAGTTTTCAAGTTACAACCGATTTACTCAGCAGTGAAAACTGAAATTGGCTCTAGCTCATCTATGCAATGAGCTACAGGTCTTCAATTTTACTATGTTATAGCCAAAAGTAGGTGATTAGCATTATTTTCAAGTTACAACTGATTTATTCAACAGCGGTAACCTGAAAATAGCTATTGCTCAGTTAGGCAATAAGCTACAGGGCTACAATTTCATTATGTTATGGTTGACTGAAAAATAGGTGAATAACGTATTTCAACAAAAACAAAAAAATGTAAATTCAACAGTTTTATCAATAAAAAGTAGCTTTGCTCAGCTATGCAATGAGCTACTACTATTTTAATCTAATCTTCCTATGACCCAAAAGTAGGTGAATAACATATTTAAACAAAATTCTCTGAATGCAATAGTTTTCAAGTTACAAGTGCTTTTACTCATTATGGAAAGTACTGAAAAGTAATGATTACTCATTTAGCTGTTGGGATAGACACCCACGTCTCATCATGTTGTAGTTACGGAAAAAGTAGCTAAATAACATATTTTAACAACAAGTCAGATGACATAAAAAGGATCCCTTTTATTCTTTGGCAATATCTGGGTCGTACCATATGCCTTCGGTATTGTTTTACAAGCACTTGGCTTTCTAGAAGACACTGTCGTCACTGAGGGGTTTTTATCCAGGATTCCCTCCACAAAGTACTCGATTTTCAATGCTTTCTTTTATATTTGAATATAGCAAAGCTCCGGAATATAACACATAATGAATAAACCTCTAAAATAGTTTATACTTTATCTTATAAAATTTTATTTCGACATTTTTTTAATGTTTTGCAATATTTAAGCTTTTAAAAGATCAAGAATGTAGCAAGTAGAGGTTAAACCCTTAAAATATTTTTATTTTATTTTGATAGGCATCATTCCTGTGCATAAGATACATGCATGTAGTCCTGGTGGTCCACTCTTTACAAGTTTAGCAATAGGAAGGTAGCAAGCTACCTTTTGGAAATGTGTACAATGTGAAGACGAGATTGATTTTTTGTATTTTAATATTCATCGTTCCTGTGAATGGTCACCATTATGTTATTCCATTAGGTTATACAGTTTAATTTATTTTGGTTTTAATGTCACTTTCAAGACTGTATAGGTCATAGTACGACAGGTAGTTTTATGGGCAGAGGAAACCAGTATATACAGTTGGTCAAGGTCCCATACTGTAAACTTCTGGTCATCGGTAAGAAACTACCATCCTTCCCACATAGGGTTTGTGGTTTGAACCTCCAACCTCAGAGTTGGAAGGGGAGTGTCTTAGCACTGCACCACCATGGAACCTCATGAGGTTATATTGCCAAACATAAAGTATAAGTATTCACCAACACATATATCCACTAACGAAAGATGAAAAACGTGTCTGTAAATTTGTGTGTTTCTAGTAATATGGCGGCCGATGAGAAGGGAATTTTGAAAGGGATGAAAATTGTAAAAGAGGTGACAGCAAGAACATGAAAAGTTATAAATGAATTTTAATGAAATTTTCAGTAAATGTAGACAGTTGCACAAAGAACGGATGATAAAATATTGGAGGCAATAAGGATCACCATCTGGATCAAGGAATTTTCATAGATTTTTTATCATTGCACTAATAAGCAACATTGGAGCTAGTGGGCTTTGGTGGAAGTCTGCACTCTTGGAGTGCTTTTTTAACAAGAGGAAACAACAAAGTTTGTTTGGAAAAAATTCTAAAGCTAAAGAAGGTATTAAAGTGACACCATAATCCAACAATGGCGGCGATCAGCCAACCTTACATGAAAACAAATAAGCACATCTATTATTGGGATTTTCTAATAATATATGTAGTACTCGATCGTGAAGGGGGAACAATTCTGTGACTTCATATATTTGCTGTTTCTGTGGGTAAAAACAAGTGAGTGAGATATATTACAAAACTTTAAGAAAACATGCAGAATTTTATTTTTTCCTTAATATTACCTGCTGGGTATCACTAAACGACATATTATGACCTGGTATGTTGATGTGCAGACTGAGAATTATGGGATGAGAAGACAAACAGCTTGTGTCCTTTGGCCTCACGTGCAAAAGCCAATCTTTTTTGTATTTGGATTTTAATGCAATACAAATGAGCACAAGAACTGTTTCAATGCATTTTTAATGATATATTATATGTATGTGTAATTAAAATATTTAAAAAAATATTTCGAGAAGTCAAAGGCCTGCTGGCAACCTATATTCACTCGAATTTTATTAAAATTAGTGTTATGTGATTATTAAATTTAATTTACAGGCATGGCATTTATACAATTTTAAAGGCAATTTATTTCAGTTTCTGTTTACTTTAAGAAAATGTATACATTAGTTTTAAGAGCTACAACCATTTTTGTTAGGTGCGCGGACAATTGGCCGGTGGACAATTGGCCGGTGGACAACTGGCCGGCGGACAAATGGCCGGTGACTTTTTGGGGGGGTAGGACAATTGGCCAGTGACTTTTTAAAAGTTGTTTTAGAATTTGGTTTTTTTCAATTTTATTGATACAAAACATACAGGAGTGAACTCATCAAAATTGGTATACAGGGTAAAACAAGGTTATAACAATTCATCAAAGCATATATTAAGCACTATCATTGGTATAAACAAATGAAACATAAAATAGCAATACATCAAAACATTACATTATCATTAGCACTGTCATTGATATAAACACTAAAACTGGCACAAAGAGTCTTTACTTCTTTATTGTAGCAATCCTGAATAGTTATCAAAGAGCCTTTACTTCTTTGTTGTAGCAATCCTGAGCAGTTATCAAAGAGCCTTCACGTCTTTGTTGTAGCAATCACGAGTAGTTATCAAAGAGCCTTCACTTCTTTGTTGTAGCAATCACGAGTAGTTATCAAAGACAAACTCTTGTAGCAATCCTAATTACAAATTCTGATTAGGAAAAAAGGGCTTTTGGTTCTTTCATGATCTTTATAATAAATGATAGCAGGTAATGAAAAATAAATTTATAAGCATATCATTATTATAGGATTTCCTAATTATGAGCAGCTAAACAAAAGAAAATTTTAAGGCAATCTGAGTAGGAATCAAGGGACCTTTAGTGTGTGCAACCTAGCAAGACATACTATGACTCTATTTGCAGTATGAAGACAACTTGTAAAATTTAAAACAAAATTAAAACAACTTTTAAAAAGTCATCGGCCAATTGTCCTACCCCCCAAAAAGTCACCGGCCAGTTGTCCCACCGGCCAGTTGTCCACCGGCCAATTGTCCACCGGCCAATTGTCCCGGATTCTTTTGGTTATATCCACTGTAAATATATTCGATTGTAACAGCTTGCATTGTATCATTTATTGTTAAATCCAAAGCGTAAACACCTTCGTTGATGTGTTTGGCTGATAATGCATTATTAACGTTATTCGTTCAGTGCATGTTGTCAGTCTGTGCATCTACCTACTCAGGGAGATTATATATAACAAAACCCAATCGAACACACTTTCAGTGATTGGCACATTATCAAAGAAGTTATGTAGAGGGGTCGTGTAAATGAATTAATCCCTAACTATTGGAGAACAATGCCAACAAAGATAAAATAACTTAGGCTTTTTGTGGATGGTATGTTTTATAAAGCACAAGAATTAATGGTCTACGAGAATGTGTAAAATCCTGTAATATTGCTCTATCTAGACAGTGCATTATCTGTTGGGAGACAAGATTGTGGTTTGGTTAATCTTGAGGTTCAGATAATAAAAGGCCAGATAATCAAGATTATTCTGTATATTTTGCTTACTAGTCTACAGGACTCTGTGGTACCCTTAATGGTCCAGGAATTAATTTAAAATTAGTGCATCCTCCACTGTGTCAAAATATGTTCATTACTTTAAGATGATCAACAAAATAACCCAGGAGACCCAGAATTACAGTAAAATTGTTCAACCACAGAGACAAGACATTTTAAAATTTGGTTCAGACAAAATTGGGATATCTATGATTTATATTTTAATTAACTTCACTTTTACACAACCAATAAATAATTTTTAATATAACAGAGTTGTGGGTTGTATCTGAAAGCTTCCAACAGAAGAAAGTCCCCTTCCACTAAGAAAAACAGTCTTGAGAATAAGCAATACTCATCAGGAATTCTACTAGTTTACAAATGACTACTTTTTAATATATAACATGTTCAATATTGGCAGTTTCATGGACTTGATATTATCATATCTCTGTAAATAGTTATCAGTGCATGACAGTTTTGTATTTTATATTTTAATTCAATAATTTTACTACAAATCAGTTGTTTCTGTCAGCTTTTTTATTACTGAACATGGTTGGGTCCAGTGAACTTTGTACTTAAGTACATTTTATTAAAGTACTAAAACGTATTTAAATGCGTCTTGTAATTTAAAGTAAATGTGCCTATAAAAGTATATTTTAAATCTGATGTTCTTAAAAATACACCAACGTCATTTTAAAGTAATACTTACAATAATTTGCCAACTGGTGTAAATATTTTAATTTGTAATTTCTATTTGTATTGTGTACAACATTTCTCTCTCAATAGTTTAACATAAAAAAGAGCCTCTAAAATGAAAACTAAAATAATTTGATGGTATGTGCCCAATGGACTGTTAGCACAATATATTCTAAGAGGTTGGTAAAAATATCTTTTGAGGGAATAGGATTTTTACTCACTCCTTTTCTATCCTTGTCTATTTCTTGGGTGATGATTTCTCTGGCCTGCTCTCTTTCATTTCTCACCATTGCTAAATTAAGCTTGTCCTGGACACTCTTTGACTCTGCTGTCCTACTCAAGGAAATTGCCATGTCCAAGTCCGTAACACTTTTTGGCCCTTTACCAAATACCATTACCTATTTTTATACAAAGACACAATGACATCCATTGACATGGGTTTAACATCCCTTTTAAAGCAATGTATAGATTATATCACAATGGGTAATTGGGACGACAGAGGAGAGCAGTGTACACATTTTGTTTTTCATTTTTCTGAAAAACACTATAAACCATCAGGAAATGACACACAGTTAACCATGCTTCAAATAGGGTTGGGTTTTAGATTTGTACACGTAATTTTAGATGTGGAAAACAAGTATGTTACTGCATTGGAATGATCCCCACTTGATTGCAATTCTAATTCTAATTGGACTTACAATATATTTATATGATCCCTTTATGAAAGGAAATTTAAGGCACAACAGGACAAAAACCGTGAACAAATGTCAGTGTTCAGGAATGAAAAAAGGGTTAACATCACTGAAAAAAATCAGGAAAATAGTTACTTTAGAACAGGAGTTGCACTGACAGCCAACTACTGACACGAGTATTGAGTATAGAAGCAAAAACATGCTTTCAAGCTAATGCTCTGAGGCATTTTTGAGCCAGAAATTATAAACTTAGTCTTTTTAGGATTCAGGGGTCAAGGTTGCACCTGCGTAGTTCAGAGGGTCGTAAAGCCTAAACATATTAATGCCTGCTGGGTGTAGGGTAGGGAATACCCAAATGTTGTATAATTCCTGGTTTCTGCTACCATTAGTGGAATTTGGGTTAGTATCACTTCACACCCAATTAAGAATAGAAAAGTCCATGTTTTTCACAGATAAACATTTCTGTGTAAAGCGTCTAGAGACTATAGGGTTGATTTGATTGTTTGGTCAACCTGTACACTTCTGTATCGTGCAAATATTCTTTGTGTGAATGTTTTTTTTTTGTTTCTCCTTTGTGTTGGAGACTACATATGGGGTATACTTAATAATGTAAATTAAATTACATAATTCACATGTGATATGGGTATTAGACGGTAAGTTTTGATATTTAAACACTTTCTTGTTTTAAACCTCATTATACTGTCTTTCTTAATGAGTTTATGACAGTATGTGGATCTCCCCAATCTCGTGCAGACTGGAAGGTGGTAGGGTCTAACTTTGGGCTGAGGTTGGGAAGCGATTTTGGTAGGCGCCTGAATCCTATTATGGGTTTCTCCTCAGAGATGTCATTGAGCTGCTCTGTTTTGGATAATGTACCAATTGTCTCTAATAAGTTTCTTTTGATGCGAGGGCTTCTGAGACTATATGTAGTCACCATAACTCTAATTATAATTGGACAAAGAGGACTCTGAGGTGCAACAGAACCAAAAACAGTCAAGCAATTTCAGTATTCAGTGACAGAAAAGAGCTCAAATCACCACAGAAAATGCCAGGGAATGATTAATACTAAGGTGGGCTTGTCTTAGTATAAAGGTAAGAGGCTAGGGAGAGAGACGCATGAATCTCATTAGCAATAACACTCCAAACAGTGGGGGCATCCAAAGGAACACTATAACCAAACTGTATGACAGGTTTATGAATAGAAGGGTAGAACTTTTAAATGACAAGGATATTAGCATAACATCTGACTGCGCCTGGTACTATAGGAACTGCTGTAGGAAGAAAGGTATGGAATATTTGGGAAAACCAGTATGAAGAAACAAAACAAAATGTGCAATATTCAACAGGAAGTCAATGCAATCTCTTAAGCACATGAGTTATACTGGTGTATCCACTGGTATTTGATACAATTATGGTTGCACTATTTTGGATGCACTGTAATTTACTTAGATTGAAATTGGAGAGTCTCCTAAAAAGTGAGTTACAGTCACACCGACTACTAACAGGAGCATGGGCCACAAGTACAGAAGCATCATGAGTAAGCAACCGCCTGACATCTCTGAAGTCACAGAGTTGAACAAAAGCACTTTTGCAGACATTGTGAACATGTTTGGACAAGGAAAAAAATCAGAATCCTCATACCTAAGAGCAAATGCAAATATAACTGCAAATAGTGCCATGAAGAGGAGTATCTGAAAGATGAACATGACTTGTGGGATTGTTCACAAGTAACAAGCCTTAAACTAACTCACCAGAGGGGAACCTAAAAAAATATGTCCCTACACCTCACACAATCACCCTTCTTCACCCTGTGGGCAACTCACATGCACCCCACACTACAGCCTCACTTTCACTTAAGTAACAACCCTACCGATTATCCATCACTAACAGGAGTTGTGTATATGTTACAGGAAATCTATGTCATCAGGCATTTTGCGAAATGCTTGGAATCTTTCGGCATTTCGTGAAATGCCTAAATGTGATGCTCCAAACATTTTAGTTTGTCTCTTGTCTCTGTATAACAAACAGGATTTGTTGACATCAGTGGCCACATTTGTTTAACAATTATAAACATTAGAACAATAAATTATAAACAATTAATTATAAACATTAGAACAATTATGTATCAATTTAAGAGTTCAGTCAATAAATTTATACTTTTTTGAACAATGTTAATGTTTCTTTCCAATCATTAAATCTTGTAATAGTAAATCAGTGGCCTTACTTCTACATAATGTAGTAATCCTGACTGGATTTTGTTGAAAATTCCTTTGAGACCTGGTTCAATTCTTCAATTATAGAATTGTAAACATCTCTGGGAATAATGTACTGTAACTCATTCCTTAACCTAATTTCACTGGTATCATCCATTTTACAAACTTCTATGTAGTAGACAAGTTGATAATCAGATTAAAATGCATGCTGAAGTAAATCCAAGTATGCTTACCTTTTTTGCCTCTTCTGCTAAGCTTAATTCTTCATATCATCATTCTGTAGCTAATTTCAATTAAGATGAAAGCTTAGTGGGTTCCCTCTTTCAATGGATTATTTCACTGAGAAACCCTATTTGTGTATTCATTTAGTTAAATTAATTCAGTTAAAGCTCACATGGCTTCCCTATTTCAAGGAATTATTTCATTAAGAACCCATGCATTGATGAACATGAAGACCCAGGTGATTCAATCCAAAAGCTATATGGCTTCTCTAGTTCAATAGATTATTTTTCATGACAAACCCTACTTTTATTCCAATAAATTCAGTTAAAGCTCACATGGTTACACTACTTCAGGGGGTTATTCACTGGTTGGATTTAAATCAAAGCTCAGTTAATTAAAATCAAGACTCATATGGCTTCTCTATGTCAAGACATTATTAGAATCAGAACCCCTGCTTTAATTAAAGATATGATTCTGACTACAATCTGATGCTCTTTGTTAAACATAAAATATATGCCCTGGTCATTTGAAATATTTCTTCCATGAGTTCATCTTGTTATATAGAATAGAGCTTAAATGACACCCAATATAAACTCTTTCAACAAAAATAATTTGAACACATTTATGATTCTGCTCATTTATAAAAAAAATATGGATAAATCACCAAAACAGTGGCTACAACATAGAAATATGGTATTTCACAATTTGTCTAAAATGTATCACGAAAATTGTGTATGAAAGATGGCCAAATTTAAGGTATTTCATGAAATGCCTGGAAATTTCAGGAATTTCACGAAATGCCTGATTACACAGTTTGCCTGTAACATGTATAAATTCAACATAAAAGAATTAAATAGCAATGATACCCACTACTTGTGCAAATTAAGTTTAATAGTGACTGGGAGGAAACAACAATATGAAACATAATACAAACTACAGAACTTCATGAGAAGCAACCTATAAGATCACAATTTCTATAAAATATACTGAATGTGTCTAAAAACGACTGTTATGATAGTGTAAATTTTAAAAGCATCTCCGTAGTGCATACAATAACTATTTGCAGCATCTGTGTCGTTTTTCTGAGTGACTTCAAGGAGGTCATCCTGAGAGTATTGATAATGTTTCCCTAAACTAGTTGAACTGTAACTTCTATTGAGATAGTAGCCAGAGTTTGTAAGCATTATCTTTGAAGTTTTTATCCAATGTACAAATACATCTCAGTCTGACGCATTGACCCTAGGGACATTTTTACAGTATACTCTTTGAGTGTGCATCGGAATAGCAAAGGTACAGATAGGGGGCTGGATGTTTGTTGAACAAGGTGGTTATAAGCTTTATATCCTGGTTAAACTTTACTGTAATGGGGTCTTGCTAGTTTCTCTGTTACTCCTAGTAATCCTTCTTGGTTTGGGATATGAGTGTACAGAGAAAATATGTCTAAAGTATAGAGAACTGCTCCTTCAGGGATTTTGCCCAGGCTTTTCGTTTTGTTGATGAAGTCCTGTGTGTCCCTGATGTAGGACTTGGTTGGTTGATCATATCCTTTAATATGGTTAATAAACATACTGATCCTACTGGTTGGGTGATTGAGAAATGGGTCTACATGCCACCCTTTCTTGGGGATCTAGGGTAGAAGGTAATATTTCCCTTCACCAGTTGTCTATGGGTTCAGGTGGTCCCAGTCCTATTTTTCATTCAGGTTAGAATGGTTTCTACTTTAGCTTTAACCTTAGGAATATGGTCTTGATGTAATTTGAGTAAAAATACGGTTGAACCATTTGTCAATAACCCTGATTTAGGTAATCTGTTGTGTTCAGTACTACAGCAGTCAAAATTACAATGTCAGTGTTGTCTATCAATTGTTTAAGGCCCATATATTAGCCTTTAGTGAGACTGGCTTTAGTGGCTTTAGATTCTTTAGACACAGGCCTTTGCATTTGAGAAAAATTCTTTGGCTTCTACAGGATATCTGTCTCTGCTCAGACTGCCTCTCTTCGAGGATGGGGATTCAGTTTTCTTCTCTTCTGGTCTTTCTTGACAGATGACTGAGTTTTCTTGTCCTTCAATCTGTCAGAGACCTTCTCCAATATAATAAAAGTCCCACTGCTGAGTGTAGTCTTGGGAATTGATTCTAATTCTAATTGGACTTTCATAGCGCTTAATCTCCCCAATAGGAAGGGGACTCTAAGGCACAACAAAACAAAAACAGTCAACCAATCTCAATGTCCAGGGACAGAGGAAAGTTCAGCACCAGGGTGAGTGAAACTAAGGAGGGTATGCCTTGGTGTAAAGGTAGATTTTGAGCCGTTTTCTGAAGGAGGCAAGAGAGGGGGATGCACGAATCTCCTCAGGAAGAGCATTCCAAACAGTGGGAGCATCAAAGGCAAAACTATGACCAAACTGTTTGACAGATTTATGGACTGAGGGTTGAAACTTCGGAATGACAAGGAAATTACCACCACTCTGACTGTGCCTGGTACTGTAGGAGCTGCTGTAGGAAGAGATGTATGGCGCAAAATACTTGGGGAAACCAGTGTGGAGAAACTTATAGACAAGCCAATGCAGATTCTTAAGAACAGGGGTTATACTAGTACTAGATACTAGTATCTACTGGTATTTGATACGATACAGCACTGTTTTGGATGCATTGTAATTTACGAAAATTCAACTTAGAGAAACTCCTGAAAAGTGAGTTACAGTAGTCCAACTGACTGCTTACAAGAGCATTGGCCAGTACAGAAGCATCATGAGTAAGAAACGCCTGACATGTCTAAAATCACGGAGTTGCACAAAACAACTTTTGCAGACATTCTGAAAATGTTTGGACAAGGAAAAATTGGAATCGAACCACACACCCAAATTCTTGACCAACTCGGCAGGGCAAAGAGGACTACCCAAGATCGTAGGTGGAAAATATGCTTTCAATTTGTCCCTCTGCCTTTTTGAACCAAATACAATTGATGTCCCAGTGGTAGGAGTATTAAAAGCTGTGGCAGATTCTACATCTAGCTGGTTCAGAGCAGCCCTAAGGGCAGTCTCACTCACTCATATTACCCAATAAATAAAGATAAAATAATTAAAACTTGTGTGTGAGTGGTACCCCTGCCTTATAATCTAGTCTATTGTGAATGATTATTTTGATTGTCAAGAGGCAATCTTAAAATGAATGGAATCCTCCTATATGTGGAGAAAATGGGATATCACAACCTAGTGGTAGTCGGTAGACTGAGGACTCCATTTCTCAAATAATATACTACCTGAGCAGGTGCACTTATAAAATTATTAAAAATGTCATTTAGTACACACTACAGAGAACGTGTCTTATTTAAGAATTGCTGTAAAAATAACATCTGATGGCGAATAAACAGTACATTTGTGATTTTATGCTGCAGTTTTTTACGTTTATTTTATTATTTACCAGCTATACATTTGATTTTGTTCTCATATAACTCTTATTGTGACTGTACAATACTTAGGGTATTATTGCCCACCTAGCCGGGAATTACTGGTAACTGTTTTCAATCTGTTCATGCCTATTGTCTATTCTTGCTAACTGTGTGTAAGTTTAATTTGGTTCATCACATTCATAGATGTTTTTACTGCCTTATTGTTCTTTTGTCAGTTTCTCTTGTATTTCAGTATTAAAATCTTCTTTTGGTTTGTGGTTGGTTGTGAGCTTCTTAAGGTTGGCTTTAGTGTGGGTTGCTACGGTGCCCGTGAGTCGCCCACTGGACAAAGTTTCAAGGGTTAGTCCTTAAGGCCAGGCGTAAACTTCCATTTCTATGCCGATGACACACAACTTTATGTCCATCTTTCACACATGAATGCCTCAGCTGCCTTTGATAAGTTGAGCAGATGCCTTCAAGATGTCAAAGAAAGGATGTCGGCTAGCAAACTTAAACTTAATCCTGATAAAACTGAGTTCATACTTTTTGGCTCCAAGAAACAGGGAGAAAGGTTAAATGCATGTTTCCCAATTGATATCCTGGGCAACCCCCCTCACCCCACCGAGTTTGTGTGGAACCTGGGTGTGTGGTTCAACTCTGATTTTTCCTTCTCTAAACATGTCCAGAATGTTTGTAAAGGCTGCTTTAGTCAACTGAGGGATTTTAGAAATATCAGGCAGTTCTTGACTAAGGATGCAGCTGTGTTGGTAGCCAATGCTTCTGTTAGTAGTTGGTTGGACTAATGTAACTCACTTTTCAGGGGTCTCTCTAAAATCACTCTTCATAGATTACAGTCTATCCAAAATAGTGCTGCTAGAATTGTTACAAATTCGTATAAATACACTGGGATAACTTCGGTACTCAGGAAACTCCATTGGCTCCCTATTCAGTTTCGCTCAGAGTTCAAACTGGCTACCCTGGTGTACAAGTTTATTCATACTGGTTTCCCTAAATATTTCGCTCCACATCTATCCACATACAGCACTACTTACAATACTAGACGCAGTCAGAGTGTTGCCAATTTCTTCAATGTACCAAAATTTCAACCTACAATTCACAAGTCCACTAAGCAGTTCGGCTTAAGTTTTGCCTTTGATGCTCCCACTGTTTAGAATTCACTTCCTGAAGACACCCGTGCATCACCCACTATTGCCTCTTTTAGAAAGAAGCTCAAAACCTATCTCTACACAAAGGCATATCTGTCTTAGCTCATTTTCTCTTATGGCTTCTCCGTGGTGCCGACCGTTTTTTTGTCCCTGGACTTTGAATTTGCATATTGCTATTGTTATGTTGCACCTTAGAGTCCACTACTCAGTGGAGATTAAGTGCTAAAAAGGTCAAATTAGAATTAGAATTATGTCGTGCCCAGGTCCTAGGTGCAAATGTGATTCTGCTTGTTATATCAAGTGTCAGCATCAAGTTAGTATCAGGCTCCACATCAATTCAAATGAGGAAACACCCCTTCTTACAGGACAATAACAAGTGGTCAAAGATTAAGAGGGCAAAATTAAGTTGCAATTAAGATCCAACAAGTTGACCACACTTTGTGCCATTATCGACCAAGGTAAGTCATGTCAGGTCAAAATGTGCTAGAATAAGAGAGAAACCAGGAAACAGCCTTACCCTACCTATTCCCAGACTGAGTGGCCCACATGAATGAAGGAGTAGACCTATCTTCTATTCGGACAAACTGAAGGTGGTCAAGACCGTAAAACTTGACAAAGAGTCATCTATGAGAGAAATACACAAATGTCTAAGCCATCAGACCTTGTCAAGTTAATTGGAGGTGTCAGACACTCCTTACCTTCCAGTAATCCCTTTGATACTACCTGCAATAGAGGTGACCTGCAGGCAAAAATGTAATGTGACAGAGCAAATTACAACAAGTACAATATCTCAACGTGTTCTTCAAGTTCAAATTTAAAGGCTATACCAACCATGAATCGGTTCTGCATGATTTTCTTTAAATGGTTCTCTGTTGCTTTGGTAAATGAATATTTTCTGAAGATACCTCTGGACTTGTACTCATCAATAGATTGTTCAATTGTTGAGTCCTCGAGACCATCAACAATTTTCTCTGTGGTAGATATGTCACTATAAACAATAACAATATTTATAAAACAAATAAGGGGCCACGGTGGCTAGAGTGGTAACACTCTCGCCTCCCACCTCTGAGGCCGGGGTTAGATCCCTGTGATGGCCATGGGAAAGCTGGTAGTTGCTTGCTGTTGGTCGGCAGTTTACAGTACACAATCCTAGCAAACTATATGTACTGGTTTCCTCTGCCCTTCCAACTACCCGTCATGATATGACCTGTACAGTGTTGAAAGCGACGTAAAACCCCAAATAAATAAATAAAAAACAAATACGAAAAGAATATGATTCGAATCCATGGTTGGCAGAAAGCCAGCCACTACACTCTTGTTAAAGTAGGTCATAGAGCAATATTCAATTAAAACCATATGAACATTTCACCCTCTGACGATCTATTGTGAATAGCAGATGTGGTATGAAATATTATTGCAGCCACACACTCGGCAGAAATAAACTGACAATTATAGTTAGTATTCTTAGGCATAGCAATCTATTTGGAATTTGTGGGAATTATTGAGAAAATCTCTAAATCAAACAGATATAATAGATTACTTGAAGGTCATGGTTGTAATTATGATTGTTCCCTAGTGGGGTATCTGAAAAAAACACCTCATATTCCACTGGGATTAAGAAGTTGCAGACATCGTGTGTATACATATTTCTCGTTGATTGAAAGTTTTTTTTTCTATTAATATATTAAGTTATTTTTTTAGGAGATTTAGGCCATACTTTTAATGGATATTAAAATGTAAAATTCTTTGCATTTTTGTCATTGTAAGACAGATCTAACTGTTTGCTATTTAGTAAAACCCATCTTGGTGAATCTATGTCATAGGTAACAGCTAGTGAACAATGTATTACCTTATTTTCATTTCATTCAATGAATGGACCATGTCAGCCAACATGTTGGCAATGTCACCGGTACCATTAACAATCACAACAACAGTACTATTTTCCACTGCCAGTGCCACCTTTTCTATAATGAACTGATCTCCCCCCAGAACAACAAAGATGAGAGGCATGGATTCACCTGCAGTACAAATTAAAATTTAATTTATTTTTCTATGACAAGGTACAGAAAGAAATATAAATTACGGACAGCATACAAAATTCTCAACTGGTGGCACAAAATAGTCAAAACTTTTCGAAGTAAGACAAAATAATTAATCTTTGTGCCAATCAGAGGAGATTGGAAATTTAATGTAATCACAAGTCAAGGTATCAGATCGATTGTTGTTGTTTATACCCCTTTTGCACTACAGTTTCCTGCCCTCCCACAAAAGGTCAATTACAAGGTCAAGCTGAGATTTGTGCTATAACTAGTTTAACCAGTATGGTACTGGGTTCAAACCCCCGAGTGGCATGGAATCACCTGTCAGGGGTTAGAATATATATATGAAAGACAATGAAAGACAAGTTTGAGGTTTTTTATTTACATGTTAGTAAAAGCAGTTAAAAATTTTCAAAATAAATGAAGAAGATTTTTAAAGCACCAAACCCAATCAGAAAGTGGGGGGAATGGTGGAAGAAAAGGTGTGAGGGATGATGGTAGCTGCTTGAGAGGCATTTTGGAGATAAGTCCACACCGATGAGCTCCTCCAAAGTCCATGGGCCATAATATTTTGGATGGCCACATTGTGATCAAAAGCATATGTGGCCCCTGATTGACGGAACGTGTGGAACCCATGGCCAATGGGGGAGATGTTCCTTAGGGTAAGGACCTGTTTCAAAGCATACCTAACATGTGAATCAATGACTTGATCATAAGGGGGGTACCTGTTAGCAAAAAGTGGGTAAGATAGAGGTAATGTTCTGGAGGAAAGGAGAGCCTATAAGGCTCTGACTGGGCACAAATAGATATTATCTAGTTCTGGAAGTTGTATAATATGGTGGGCTTTGTGATCTTGGAGTGTTTTGGTCCATTTAATTAATAAATGGGGACCAGGGGGGGGGGGGGGCAAAATTCAGATCTCTGCGCAAAAAGTGTCTATCTGGGTGAAATTTTGCTAAGGAGTGTGGGGCAAAGTTGGACATGCGCAGAAAACCAAAGTAAGCAGTTAACAATATGGCTCTGAAAAGGATGGGGTCAGAGAGGTTGTCACAGGATATGGAAATAAAGTACATGGTTTTGATATCAAAGAGGCCTCTAGGGGTAGGGGCAAACCTGGAATTAATAGAAATGCTTCTCAAGTATCATTGTATGATGTGATGAAAAAAATTTGATGTGTCAAGGTTTAGTTGTCATAGAAGATAAGTAATTCCTAATCACTTTAGGTGATAATGAGTTCATATATAAGTACTCAAGAAAGGTCAGGATATTGTGTACAGACATTGCCACAGGCAGGTTCATGAAAACTAAGAAAGCTAGAAAGGTTCTAAAGTGCAGCAGGTGTGACGCTGTGGTTGACTGTCTGTAAGCCTGGTCTAACCTCCCAAGTGCAGTCTGCAGCAGGGGTCTGGACTCACCTGTGACACCTGAAATTATATTTCAAAGTCAAGGTGAAACATGTCAAAAGGCACTTTGTCCCATATACAAGAGCTGCTAAGGTGTGCCAGGAGCACAAGATCGACTGTGGTACCTGAATGTAACCTGGAAAGAAGGTCAGCTTCGGCATTGCCTTTACCTCTGACATGGTGAACCTGCAAAGAAATATCATTAGAGGCAACCAGGAGCCAAACATTTCTGTCACAAATAGAAAGAAAGGGATCTCTTGTTTTGTGAGTGTTCATCACCTGGACAACAGCAAGGTTATCACAGAATATTTGTATACTAGAATGACGCCATAAATGACCCCACATTCACAGGGCAATCACAATATTCCACATTTCCAGGTGGACAATGGTCAGAGTGAAGTTAGGGATGGGGATGATGGGTGTTGAGTAGACCCTATGGTTCCAGATAGCTCCCAATCCAGAGAGACAGGGATAGGGATAGGGGATTTTCTGAAAAAAGTGACGCCATTGAAGGCAGGGAGGAATTTCAGGAACCATTGTATGTCCCTGAAGAAGTCTGGGGTTAGTTGTATCATTGATTTGTGGGTGTTGCTTCTAAAAAGTGAAAGGATCCTGTTTATAAAGCTTCTAGCAGGGGCGACACATTTGTGAATATAGATGAGCCTACCTATCAGGGACTGGTAAGATTTCTTAGATAGGAATTTTTTAGTGGCTACCTGGCAACACATATGGTAAATACTTTGTAATTTATCTGGGGCAATACTCAAAGTACCATCAGTGATGTTGACCACTATACCCAGGCAAGTGAGAGCCTCACATGGTGGGGTTTTCTTTGAAGGGTTCACTGGGAGACCCAGGGTGTCCAATAAGTCTGATAATCAATCATATTGCTCTTTGGCCTGAGACCTGGGGGCCACCACAATGAAATCGTCAATGTAGGTGTTTATGACGCATCCAGATGACGCCATGATGTAAGATATGGCGTTAGCCACCATCTGGAACGCGCAGACCCGTGCGTCCAGCCGAATGCGACGCCTGCGTCGACGTACAGGGCGTCACGCCAAGATAAACCAAACTTGAGGGCATCAACAGGGTCAACCCTGAGGTTCCTAAAAGCTCGAGCCACATCTATCTTGAAAATCAATGGATCTGTGATCTGTAAGATACGTTCTACTATGTCATCCACAGAGGGGAACTTCAACGTGAATGGCCTGCCATCAAAATTAAGCTTGTCAACATGGTCATTTAAAGACTGGCCCTTAGGGTGAGACAGATTCAAAATGACCCTTCTGTCATTAGTATCTTTAGGCCTGGTGAGTAGGGGGGAGCAGTGATAATGGGGGATGTTAATCTGAGAGGCAGGACCCAAACTAGTACCAAAACTCTGTTCTTTGGCAATATATTTGACAATAGCGTCAGGGTACTGTATGGCAGAATAGTGATTAACTACCTTGTTGTTTGTGAGATAATTGGGGTGACTTATGGAAAGGGGGAAGCCGAATTTAATATATTGAAGTAAGTGCTTATCTGGATAAGCACTAAGTACTCTCTCCCAAGCATCTACATTCAAATTTGATGTGATGGGAACACAAGCCATCTTATAATTGGGAACACCTGTATCTCGAATTATATTGGCAATTTCAATACACTTGTCCACGGAATTGATGCACACTGGAGGTCTATCAGGACCTATAAATTCGAATTCTTTGTTCTTATGGCTAAGAAACCCCACTGTTTTAGAAGGGATATAAGCGTCGTGATCAACCTGTGAAAGTTTGGTCGTATCATCACCTAACAAGGCAGTAATGCAGTAAGGGACCAGTGGTGTATCTGTGGCGTCAATTGGTGCGTCAAGTAGCAGTGGATCAGACATTTGAGGCTGTGAGTCCGTGAAACTACATAACTCATCAATAATGCTCTCTAAGTACTGGGTATAACCCATATTGTGGTTGACATGTGACCATAAGTCCTTTTTATAGTCCTCAAACACTTTGTTTGGTGTCAAATTAGCATTTGATTTAGCCTGAACAGTTTGATTACAGAACATAACTTTGGCTACCTCACTGTCTACAACCTGAAAAGGACCCAGGTCCTCGTCATAACATTTACAAAGACAAAAAATATCACCACTTTTTTGGTACATGTAGTAAAACCCAGAGCTGAAACCCCTGGGGTCGTGGATAAATACTACCTGATAAGTGTGGGTATAATCCAGAGACACAATAAAATCTACAGTACATAGTACTAAAGTATTATAAGCCAGTGAAATATCAACATGATGCTCTGTACACAGCAAATGACATTTACAAGACATAAATACAATATTACCCACATCTGGGGTCATTGACACCTCAGTATAACTTGTATTCGACTGATGGTGAATATTAACATCAATACAAAGGTTATGGCAATTGGTGATGTGAACATTCATGGTTGAATTACTTTGTGGTAAACGACCAGCATGATGACCCCAAGAATTTCCATGATTCAAAGCTTCCACAATATTGGTTCCACAATGTGTGTAGTATGAATTAGTATTACATACGACAGAGCTGTCAAATGTATCATGATCTGCAAACAGCTGATTCAGTGCAAAAAGGTATTGGTCATTTGGAGAGGGGCCATCATGTAGGTTATGTTCTGCACAGAATAACATAGGATTATATACAGCATGCATTTTTACAGGCATGTTATCATTTATTTTACTATCTGTATTATCAGTGTTCCTACCCCCTCCCCTGTGTGATTTCCCATCAGAGTCCCTGCTGTTCCAGGTGATAAAATGTAATCCTACTTGCTGTTATCTTGTTTTTTTTTATCCCCACCTCCATACTTTATCTGGCACTTAGTTTCTGGATGTACATAACTTCTCCCTTGCCTGGCACAAAAGCACAAATATGCTTAAATAGACCATGGTTGCCTTCATGGGAACACACACCTTCGTTATAAAACCTACATGCTTTTTTGGTTTGGGCAGTAGACTGGGATGAGACCTGTGAGGCATTGGCCATTGCAATTTGCGAGGTAGAAAGTCTGTTTATTGCCCATCGCGTCGCGTCTGCCCACTGCAGTGACCCTTGTTCGACCTCGTGCATGGAATTGCCCCATGCACTCCGCACCGCCTGCCAGGGTAGGGATGTGGCATCCCTGAGGGATAGAATCACTTGTAGCAGTACTTGTTTGACCAGAAGTGGGTTTTGGATGTGGTAGACATTAGACAACTGGCCCACAGCCCATTCTTGAATGGTTAAATCGTCATATAGGGTACGTTTGCGACCACCAATCCCATGGAAACCCTCATTGGGCCACCTTAACTCAGGTACTGCAGTGACTGTGTCAGTAGCATTAAATCTGCCAGATTTTTTCTGTGTGGGCTTACCTTGAATCGCCTCAGCCCTGGAGCCAGCTTCTAATGATGACAGGATTTGCGACACTGACTGTGATATGGTGGGATTGACGCGAATGGCATTGACATCAGGTATGACGGCGTCGTGTAAATGACTGTTCTGTGTTGTCTGAGTTGTAGGGTCGGGCAAACCAGTACTGTTGGTAGCAGCTTGACGATAGGCAGCCTGGGGTAGACTCAGGCTGTTCGAGGATGAAGGCTGATGCCCTGGCTGTGCAAGATGTGACACTGTTGGCACAACAGATGGCCCCTGTTCTAGACTAGCCCTAGTGGCCTGTACCATCGTAAGATTGACACACTGACTCTCTAGGTCATTCACTCTCTTCAATAAAGCTTGATTTGTGGCGTCAATTCTTTGTAAATATGCCAGTACTGCATCATTCCCTACTGTCGGAGCACTACTGGGTGGGGGAGGTTGAAGAGAAGAAACTGTACTCACTATAGTCCCACCTGATGGTGTCAAAAATGAACCATTAAGGTCCGTATCTGTGGATGTGGTAGCTGTGTTTCTGTTCCTGACTTTAGCAGAAGCGGTTTTCTTGTGTCCAGTGTCAGTAGCTTTCTTATTCCTCTTAGACATGGTAACAGTAAACAGTAAAACAGTAAATCACAAATATAAGATTTTTTTTAAAAATCCAGTTGTTGCTTGTTCAAAATCTAAAATCAAAGTGATGACAATGGGTATTGGCGCCAAATGCTAATAAACAACGATTGGGGTAGAGGTAATGGCAATAGGGTTCAATATATTGTTATTTAAGGTAGTAGTTAAGATTTTAGATTTAAGGTGGGAGGCAAAACTGCCATAGCAGGCCCCTATCAGGCCGTGCTCTTCACAGGCGGTGTCTGAACTAGTGATACAGTGGCCAACCTTCCAATTCTTTGAGCATGCCATGTAAGCGTTAGGTCTGTTCAAAATTTCTGCCTCTGAATGTCTGTCATTTACCCTCTGTCAAGTCTCTTTTCTGCCTTATCATTGTCACTTTGCATTTGTCTCTTTGCCCCGACAGTGACCTTCCAGCGATAAGTTTTTCATTTGGTAACTGAAGTGTGGTCTGCAGTTTATAGAAGATTGTGACTTATTCTTGTTTCAGTATCAGGTGTTTATCTGATGGCTACATACGGTGTGTAAAGGTAAATAGTGGGTATTTCACTGTCATAATGCTGTTACTGATGATTACATACCATGTCCATCAATGGCCAGGTTATACCCTTAAGGATACACCAAATGTCAGACTTGGAGGTGGTTCCCTACCCACGTAAAATTTCTAACCATTGGGTATACCGCTTGTAGCGTGAAAGGGGTATTAGTTTTTACTTAAAGATAATTCTGAGTGATAAAAGTTTATTTATTTTATTCTGGTGCTGATATTGTATAGGTAATTATACCTCTATCAATATCCGGGTCCCTGATTGTTGTTTGTCGGAGGTATTTTTCAAGATTGCACCTCAAATCTGGTTCTTTTTTATATTTGCCATGCGTCCCATCATCACATAAAAGTTGAATTTTGTGATTATGTTGTAAAACATACATTGAGTGGTTGATCTCTTTCAGCTGGCCTTCTGGCTGTTCATCATAGTCCACAGAGTCAGTGTACTACATAAAAAATAGCAAGATCCAGAGCTGTAGTGCACATTACATTAAGTTATGCTAAAGTACTTTTAGTCACATGGGTACAGGATTAAATAAGCAATAAGTGGTCAATCTGCAGATCTTGAAAATCTCTAACCAGAAGGGAAAGATAAGCAGTTTCTATTATCTTCTGTTAAAGTTAATTTATTACATAAGTGATTTAGAGTTCACATTTTAAAAGGTTTTTAAATAGATATTTAATTTAATTTAATATTTAATCATCTACTAGCATGAGCACAAAGCCATCCGAATTATGAGCAGTGCACCAAAATGGTCACCTATCCCAGTACTAACGTAGCCCATTGTCACTTAACTTCGTTGAACAGACACACAAAACCTCATGCCACAATTCATAAAAGCTGGAGACAGAAAAATAGTGATCTCTAGAAGTGCAAGCCTCACTAGAGCTTGCGCTTTAAAATTTTCATTAACAGTTTTGCATCTTATTCAAACATGTAGAGGAGGATGCTCCTGGCTTTAATACTCCAAATTCAAACTTCTGGGAAAGCTCCTTTAAAGTTTTGTCCCTATAGGAAATTTGTTTATACATTTACAACAGAAGAAATCCTAGCCTCTGGGAAAGATCCAATTCTGGGAATGGTAAACATGCTGCAGTCCTGGTCATGTGATTGGATCCAAATATTAATCAGATTGTCCCTGACCTAAGTGTTTCGATGATTTGATTGGTTAACACTTAATCCCTCTTTTCCCAGAAATTGTTCTGTTGAAATAGGCTGAGAATTTGATTAGCATTTGACCAAATAAAAACACATTTTAAAATCTCTTCATATTTACAGCATACATGTGGGATTTTTCTACCTTAATGTGGGTGTTCCACCACACGACTAAGGCTCCCGATTAAGGGTTTTGGGGGGTCGGTTTGAAATATTTGCTTAGTCCCAGACCTTCTGTAAGGGTCGGTTGTGGTCGGTTGAGGCCGTGTGAGAAATCAAACATGTTTGATATTTCTCCCGACCCCAATCATTTTTTCCCGCCATAAACAAAATGTCCAGTCCCAGGCTTCCTCAGGCCTCCTCAGATCAAATTTACACAGTCCTATGTTGTCCCAGGCCGCCTGCGACCCTTAGTCGCCGACCCTTAGTCCCAGACCCTCTATACCTTAGTCCCAGGCTTCCTGCGACCCTTAGTCCCATTGCAAAGCAAAAATCGGCTATCTCGGTCTGGGGACGCCTGGGGACGCCTCAGGACACCTTGTGGGGTCGGGACTTAATCCTGGGTTAGTCGGGGCTTAGTCCCAGGAGGCCTGAGGCGTCCTGGGACCCAGTCGGTTTGTCTACGACAGGATCGTGGTTCAAACCGACCAGAAAAATGGCTTAATCTGTTCTTAGTCCCAGACCAGTTAGGGACTGTCTGGGGCCTCCTGGGGCGTCCTGAGGCCGATCTGTAGTTAATCCCAGACCTTCATACCGATTCTGTCTTCCACCCCATTGATCAATTTTTTTTCCATTTTTTCCAAGACTACCCACGATTAAGGGTCGCCGACAGGATCGGGGCTTAATCCTTTGGTGGAACAAGGGCATAACTTCAGGTTTCTAATTACATACACTGCTTTTTCTCATTATTAGCATAATTAATTCTTATATTTAAACCTGAGTGGATGCTTTTGTCATGATTGGTAAACAGGGTAAATTACCACGAAAATATGAAATTATTCCGCCTTGCAGCAGCGCCCGCTGCAGTGTCCCTACCCACTGCAGTGGGTTACCCAACAGAAACTTGCCTTAGAAACAAGTAGCGTAGGAAGCGTATGAAAAGTATGGGGGCCAAAGTTAAACTCAGCCGCTGTTGTGATAACTTATGACACCAGTTGAAGTGATACCATCATCAAGGAGTCAAGGGGATGTTAAGTTAAGATATAAATATTTTTGTAATTCGGGAGGGGGGGGGGGGGGTGATTCCTAAAGCTATTATTTCAAACTGTTGGTATCACTTTTGTGGAACAAAGGTAAAGTGGGCATACCCTGGAAAATAATTTGAAGAATTTGTCTTAAATCTTAAATGAACCTTCCATGAATATACAACAAGCTTTTACACTAACAGAAGTTACTGTATCATTGAGAAAATACAAAAACATCAATGGTTAATTTTGCTTAAAACGTTAGTAAGATTTAACACAAAATTTTCAAATTCCAACTTGCAAGTTAAAATAAGCAAAATTCAGGAAGCAGTTGGAGGGTGAGGGCATTCAGAAACTAGAAAATTGCTCAAAGAAGACCTTCATTAGGCCATAGTGTCTCTAAACTCATATCCATTCTGGATCCACAGTAATCTGCAAATAGTTAAACCTAAACTGCATAAAAATTTGTTATAGTTGTATTCAGGATCTAATCATAGGCAGCCATCTCTGGGGTAATGAATTTGAATCCCACATGTGGGGATACTGAGGCCTATCCCTGTATGATTCTGGTTATTGAATGGGATGTAAAACCCTATACTTTAACCTTTGTTGTATTACAAACTTACTATATATTTATGAGAATAAAGTGCTTTAAAAATAATTAGTCAACCTGGGTTTTAAGTCGAGCATTAACAGTGTCAATGGGTTATTGGGTTAAAACATATTAGGTGGCTTGGACAATGAAATGCAATCAATGTGATAGGGCTACAGAATAACTGGATTTGGCATCCCATGAAAACAACCACTAGGCACAACATATCCAAACTCACTGCATCATGACATAGAACTAAATAACAAGGAATACGGTTCTTGCCTAAAGCCTTGGAAAGAAACAAGAATAAAGTTGTATATAAATGCATTTATATTTTGATGACCTATATTTTGACCTTTCATTGTTTCTTATGTTACCCACATGCCGAATTTAAAAGTTCTAAGTAAAATATTTTCTAAGCTATTACATGACGATGCAAATCTATGTGGTGGTGACGGTGGCATGATTGGGCTTTATGGATTCCATATTTTTGTTTCCATCATCATAATATTCAAAGATCCAATTACAATCATCTCCCAGAAATTGACACTACATGTAACCAAGGTATGCACACATCAGTTTGGGTGTAGATAATCTCCTCACCCATCTGTAACATCCCTTCAAAAACTTTTTCATGTAATTAAAATATCATTGACATCTTTCATTAAATGTATCTCTCTTTGCAAAAGAAAATGTAGATAGGAAACTGCTCAGGATACAAACCAAAAACACTCTAGTTGAAGTATAGTGCTGTCTGACATTTGGGACACTAACACACTTTCAACACCATATGCTCTTATGGCTCAGTTACCTACTACACACTGCAACGACACCTTAAAGTCCCTAACAATAGTCAAAGGTTGTGACATAAATTTAGCAACATATTTAAAACATACAGTGGCTACATCAGTATCTCATTGCACTTTAAATTACATGAACATGTTTCTTAATATTATATGTTTAAGGTTATATTTTTCATAAATTTAAGTTGTGTTGGATTCATCTGGTTAAAATAGTTAACCTCAAAATATATTTAATCTTGATAGACTGTGAATTTCCTGAAAAAGTTTCTAACATTTATCAGATATCATGGGTTTCCAATGTCAAAAAGTATGTGGGGGGCGGGCAAAAATATGATGCCCCCCACCCCTCCCCCCGCTTTCTACGCTACTGGAGACTGATTGTAAGGTTACAGAAACAAACTATGGAAAAATGAAATGAAAAAATGTTTACTGAACTGGAACTTTTCATACATTAAGATTTGGTCCCATGAATACCCTATGACCTGAAAAGTAAGCTCAAACTGTATATTATATCTAAACAAATAGTATTTTTACAGCATGGTGGGATGGCAAAGCATTAGTGGTTGTACTCTATAGTAACAGGTAAATAATCAGTTTCGGTACAGTTATTTGTGTGCTCTAATTTGCCTTTCATTTTTTAAGGAAGGGAAAGGAAGAAAAAATTCTCAGTAAGTTGATAATATTTGATTCTTTGCTTTTAAAAACTCTATAAATATTCTTCATAATACAGTCTTGGGTCTTGTAATCAATAGTGTCATTAATTCAGCAATAAAGTACACTCTTTGGCATTTTATTGTTATATCAGACAAGGCTTACATGCTCTCCTTCGAGAAGATTGGTCCCAGGCACAATGCCCCAAGGTGCTATACCAATAACAGTAGAATGTTCACAGTGATCCCCTAGGAACTCTGCAATGACTGCACTGTAATTCTGATCAACATTGTCTCTTTCTACAACACCACCAGTGAGCACCCAAGTTTCTAGAACCAAAGAACAGATATGTTTCATACACATAGATGGGTCGCTATCAATAAATATCACATTTTACACTAAAATATTAATCAGTAGAAATATGACTCTATATATTCTGTGTATATAATCAGATCCCACACATGCATATTTCTGGACATATCACGATGGGTAGTTGGGAGGGCAGGGGAAACCAGTACATACAGTTGGTCAAGGTTCTGTACTGTAAACTGCTGACCAACGGCAAGCAACTACCAGCTTTCTCACTTGAGGCCTGGCTGGGAACTGAACCCTAGCTTCAGAGGTGGGAGGCCAGGGTGTTATTATTCTGCCCACCGTGGCTCCCATGTTCACCTTTAATGAAAAATACCAGGACATCTCTGCACAGCTATATAATAAGAATCTACAAGTGCATGCAAGGACAGTCATCTAGTAATGCTGTAAAATGAATTAAATGACAATCTATCCTGTTATTAGAAACGGAACAAGTACCACTAGAGCACTCTTCAAACACAATACTTTAAACAAAATATTGAACTATTTCCATGTAACAATTTGCTTTCATTGAAATTGATGGAAATATGTGAGATGCACTGAGAGCCCGCCCCAACATAACCTTTGAAATAGAAATGGCTGTAAAACCCCAGCGTTCACCTTTGTATCCCCGAAAAAGTAAGTTGCAGTGCTTAAATTTTCTAGGCATCTAAATAATGTTATGACAGAAATATCAAAGAATGTAGTCCCTGAACAAGTCATACATTGTATGGGCTAAAAGGCAACCATTTGGACTTCATATGTTGAAGTTTTTTTGTATTCTCTAAACTTGTTGTGATGTCAGAAGAATTATTAATTTTATCAGAAAACAACACTTGAAGAGATCTAACTACCATGCACACACAAGTGCAGCAAGGGGAAAGTTGAACATTTTAGCAGCATAAGTGGGGCCTAAAAGAGGTGGAATCAAATCCATGACAACATTTTGCCTTTTCATTTTGACCACAAATGGCTTACAATTTAAGAGGGAAATATCTTTTCAGAATAATTATAAAGTGAAAGGATCTGACACACACAAAATTTATATTGGACAATTTTTTTCAAAATTACTTCTGTATGTCATGAATTATGATCATCTCACCTTTAACTTTCATAGTTCTTAATAATCCTGTAATGAATGTAATAAATATCGCTTCAATGTCTTCGTTATTTTCATCCAAGTAGCCTCCAGACAGTGATATCACTAGTTCAGGTTTTGGTAACTTCCAGTGAGTAGTCAGAAGCTTATATACTTTGTCCATGTTGTTTTCCTCCATCATGTCATCCACACGGATGTACTTTATCTGAATACAAAAATGTCACATTCTGTCACAATATTACTATATACAATTAAAACCTGTGAACAGAGAGCAACTAGTTGAAGGTGTTGCTCTTTATGGTTCTTTGCAGGTTCAGTTATAAAGGTCAAGATATATAGCATGCATAAATTTATTTATTTAGAAATATATGTTAAATCTGCTGGTTAATATTTTTATTATTATTCTATGCACATATTATATTTATTAGCAATTTTTATAACACATAAATAGTGCAACAATTATATGCACAGCAAGACAGCAAGTTCTGATTTATGAATACTTTCTTTTGCTTGAAGGAGTAATTCCCTTTGATAATTTTATATTAACTGTTGTTTACAGATGCGTGGACAGAGTGTTATCATTTTTTGTCAACATTGCATACATTATATAAAAACAGAGCCCCACAAATGATTCAATTTCAACAATTACACAATATAAAAAGACTGACTTAATGGGGGGTGTTCAACCTGGGCCATCTTGTCGGTAACTGTGGATTTTTTGAGAGTTGGGAGCAATGTTTACAGAGTCGGTTGTATTTTTCCAGCTAGTCGAGGTAGGTCAGCAAAATATCAAACATGTCTTATATTTCATCAACCATGCACAACTCTGTATCTAGACCTTGGTTCTGCCCACCTGATAACCATCCTGTCATGGGTCTCTGCAGCTTTTCGGCCACACTTTTCATCTTTTCCTATACTGTTACTGCCTTGTCTGGAACCACATCCGAGCCTGCTGTGGTTCAGTACTTTAACACCATTTCCTGACAGGCTTTAAACATAAACCGATCATACTTGAAAAGAAACCAGCCTGCCGTAAACATTATCGACCTGACTTGGTCACTTCCTGTCAAGATGGAAAGTCTCCAGGTCTTGACCATAGAGTCGGTAATATCTCAGCAGGACAAGTTGGGAACACATCATAACTAGCCATAAACAGAAACTGACAAGGCAGTTACACCAGACAAGCCGGGAAGTGTGAAGAACAGCCTGGTCTCATATATCGGCCCTCGGCCTGTTGGCTATGAAATCTTTGACTTTATAATGGATAGGCTTTTGTTTTTTTACAAAGGCTGCTTTTACAAAGAAAATGGGTCCTCAAAAGGCAGGAGAGTGAGGAAGATAGAAGTCCCCACAGGCACACCTACAGTTTCTTACATACAGAGGAGGGGGAGCAGAGGGAGCAGAGAAAAAGAGGGAGGAAGAGGCACAGAATCAGAAGCAGTAGAGGCCGAGGGAAGAAACTACACACTCAGCTGGAATCAGGATAAATTTAATTCTTTAAAACACACAGCAGATGAAAGGGTCTCAGCAAATCTTCATCCTTCAACTCCCCAGACTGAGGAACCAGTGCATCTTCTGCCTCAGCACACAACATCTCCAGCATGCAATCAGACACCACAATACAGCCGTCAGTTACTAGCCCCGGCCCAGTTTCCCAGTGTTCATCAGTCGACCAGTAGGTCATGGACCAATTTGCACAAATGAAAATGATGCTGCCATCTTTTCTCAAGTCAAGGCAGGAGACCTCCAGAACAGGCTTCTGCAACAATATAGTTTCTTAGGTTAAGGCTTTAGAAGAAAGAGACTTTCAAACATTTAGAAACGACACTGTGAGATTTTTAAGCAACATCCAGAGCAGGGCAGAGGAAAGAACCCGTCAGCCCCAGCAACCATACCAAACTACACTGTCTAGGAGCTCTAGTACCACTTCAATCAGCTGCAAGGGAATAATTATTCAGCTGAATGTTGAAAAAATCCCAAAACAAGAATCATTACACCACCTCACATTATACACTTAACCCTGAACCACACACACACACACACACACGCACACACACACACAAAAAAAACCAACAAAATTTGTGAACAAGTGAGTGTGTAATTGAATATGGACGTATTTTTGGTCTGAAAAACTTCAAATAATTCAAACCTGGACTTAAAAGAGTTTGAACTTGCTAGAAAAATCTTTACATTTTGGAATAAGAACTTTAAAAAGACACTACTTTTGCCCTACAAAAGGGTTAAAGCAAAAGAAACTTTGGTACACCCACTCCCCCAAATACTACAAAAAAATTGAAACACTGGCTTTTAAGAAGCTTTGACATTTGTAAAAGTATTTTGACCTTTGGATCCGACCTTTTGACTTTTGAGAAACTTTGAAGTTCTCAAAATACTTTGATAATTTGGAATTTAGAAATATCATTTAACGACTCAACCCGACTCAACTGATTAATTCCAGGAGTCAGGATTGAGAGTCGGGATGAAACCAACACTATGTTAACCACCTCTAGCGCCTGCCCTACAGCCAGCGTCGCTGGCACAGCTCCAGCCATTCCCAAGAGCAGAAAACCACCATACCCCTGAGTCATGCCCCAGAACTTCAAACACAAGAGAAATGATGCTACAGCAACCTCCTGGCCAACGTGATACACACTGATACCCCAGATTCCCCAGGATACCATAATTTTGTCCTTTTTCACCTTGCCGTGTTGGAGAATGTGTTAGTGAGCAGATTCAGGGTGCTACTGGGCACCACAAAGCAAAGGCCAAGGGTTGTCAGAGACATTGGTTTTACATGTGTGGTGTTGCACAACATGCTGAGGACACACCAGAGCAGAGCAGACAGAGCACCAATACAAGCAAATAATGTAGCAGCCCTACAAAACAAACAGGTGATGCATGTGCCAAATAACAACTGCAGGAATCCTTTGAGGGAGGACAAACATCAGCGACACCTAGTGAAAGCCTACTTCGACCACATGGTGACATTGGCTGGGCAGGAGGACAGGATGTGAGATGTGTCAACCAAATACCCTCGGGGCAGAAGAAGCTGCATCTATCAGTCCTTTTCAGGACTACCCACTTATTCCAAGAACTTTTATTTCAGCTGGTGTTTCTGAAATTTCCAATGGGTTGCCAAAGAAAATCCAATCCATTTCTAAGAAGTTTCAAAACTATTTCAAAGGAAATCACAAGTCCCAAGTCACAACAGTTCTTCATTAAAAGTCAAAATTTATAAACCTTTGTTTTATTAGCTTTGCCCTATTGTTTTGGCCAAAGTTTTTTTTCGCAGTTCTTAATCCAACTTTTTATTTTTTCTAAGTTCTTAATTCAAAATTTTATTTTTTTTTCTTTGTTCTTATTCCAAAAGTGTTTCATTGTTAATCAAAATCTTTTATGCCCAGTTTTGAAAAAAACTTGAAGTTTTGTTTAATTTCAATTTTTCTTCACTTATTCATTCATTCACTCATTGTTTTTTGTGTTTGGGGGCAAAGGGTTTTGTGTGGGCTGGTGTAACGCTTCTTGCTTTGGGATTTTTTTTGAACAAGTAGATATTAATTGTTTTTAAAGATTCATGAGGTCCTGAAAATGACCACCCTAAATGTTTGACAGCAGTATTCCTGAAAAGAACCAATTGGATGTCACGTGCAGTGGTTCTACTGCTACTGCTGTTTAGCTTAGGCTGACTGTGGAGGAGGCTGAGGCTGGGCTCGTGCCTGCTGATGTTCTTGCTGTGTGGTAGTGGTTGAAGGAGTGGCGGTTTGTTGTTGCTGGTCAGGTGTTGAAAAGGGCTGTGCTGTGTCAATCTGTTGCTAGTTCATCACAGATTGGAGATTCCCCAAAAATGTTGTATTGACTTTCTTTGCCTTTGGCAGAGGCAACTCAAGGTGGGTTGAGGTGCTTTGTCGGGGTCAGTGTGAAAGTAAACAGCCTTGAAGGTCCATGTTGTTGGTCGTCAACCACTAGTCAGTTGAACTCTGGGTTGCTGCTACCCTTTCTTTGCCACTGGGCTCTACTAAGCAGGTTGGATGGGATGGCCTGCTGGCATCTGAGTCTCTGGGGTGGTCAAGATGCATTCCGTTGCAGCTGGTCAGTTTCTGTTTATAGGTTGTTCTGATGTGTAACGGGTTTGTCGTGTTGAGATGTTAATGACTCTACAGCTGAAAACAAAGCAGCAAAGTTAATCCATGACAGTTTTCGTGTTGGGCATATCCAGTGTCCGGATACACAATTGGGGAGGGTTAGTGAAATATCAAATATATTTGATACTTTGCCAATTCACCGTGACAAGCCAGGAAACTACAACCAATCTTAACTGCCTCTGTAAACATTGCTCCCGACCCTCAAAAAATACCTAGCTACCGACAAGACAGCTCCAGTGGAACAGTATGAAAAACTTACATGTTTATATAATAATAATGTTTGGATTATACAAATTTGTGTTATTTGTATATTTCACACAGACAGAAAATACAATTATTTTAAAATAAAATATTCAACAGTTTACAGTTCCACTGGGCCCGACTCTGCAACCAACTCTATGAGTCTAGGGTTGGTTAGAAAAGTTGGGGGTCAGAAAATAAAATAGAAACGTGTGAAAACCTTCCCAACAGGTCATAGTGCATCCTGGCTTGTCTGGGTCAAGACCAAAAAATGACTTGGGGTCGGTGCTTTTTCCAGGACAAGCAATTAACCCCAAACTGACAAGCCATATCAGGCTGCAACAGCCCTAGTGACAAATTAACAAGACTGGAACAGTCGCCCAAAACAAGGCAACTGGACTGATTAATCTCCGGAGTCATAATTGTCAGTTGGGATCAAAGAAACACTAAATAAATCCTTTCTTGCTGCTGTTACTCATCATTTATTACTGCAAAGGTGCCAGCTACACATCACTGACACTTTGTACAGAAGCTTGGGCCCTGTTGTTATTTTAAAATAAATATTTTCAGCTTTATTATGATTTGTAGACAAAAATGACTCATCTGACCCACCACCTGTCATCCAGCCTGCACTACAGAATGCGTTTTGATTCACTACGGAAAGTGGGTACTATGGGACCCTCCTGGACGACTTAATACAGACTGTATCCAGGTCACCAGAATTTTGTGAGGATGCCACCTGCAGTTTTTGCTTTGACTACCACTGCATCAAGAAGAGAGTCACCAATTTTCCGAAGACCTTACAAATTCGACTGAGACTGATAGTGATGCTGAGAGACACTTGGCAACAGGAGAAACATAGCCATCCTTACAGTATCACTGGCTGGTTGGCCAAAGCACCACATGTAAGTTTGTCCCTGTTGTCTACCAAGTCATCCTTGCTGAATTTCAGGAAGAATATTTGATTTGCCCTACTGACCCTGAAGACTGCAAAAAGGTGGAGGAGAAGTTTTGAACTAGATCGAATGTCCTCCATACTGTAGGGGCAATAGATGGGAAGCATATCGCCATGAAGAAGCCAAAGAAATCTGGAAGTAGCTATTACAACTACAGGGCTGATTCTGCTAGCCCTGGTTGATGCAGAATACAGATACCTCTGGGTCAATGTGGTGTCAAGTGGATCTTTATTAGATGACCACACAAGTTGATGAAGACGGTAGAGAATGGCACTTCGGCCAATTCTTGCTTGTTGAAGACACCTTTGCCTTGATGCCATGGCTTGTGAAACCCTACAGCAGAAGGCAGCTCACAAGGGAGAGACTAGCAAACAACAGTATCTCCAGAGGCAGGAGGGTAGTTGAGAATGTGTTTGGAATTCTGGCAAGCAGGTTCAGGGTCCTACTGGGCACTATGGAGCAAAAGCTGAAGGTTGGGAGATTGCTTTGACATGTATTGTGTGCACAACTTGCTGAGACAGACCAAGGCCAAGCAGACAGTGCATCCACCCCAGCAGGTGACAGAATAGCCCTACAACAAGAACAGGTGGTGTATGTGGCAGATGAAAAACGCAGGAATCCTTCGAGGCAGGCTAAACATCAGTGAGATCTACTTAAAGATTACTTCAATCATGTTGAGGCATTTGCTAGGCAGGAGGACATGATCTGAGATGAGAACTACCCTGGAAAAAGAAGAAGCTGATTTTCCTTCCTTGAAAACTTTGAAAAGTATCAAAATCTTATATAACTTGTATAACTTAGTTTATCAAATGTCAAAAGTCAAATCGGAAGGTGAAAATAATTTAGAAAATGTTAATCTTGCTCCTGCCTGTGGGGAGTTGAAGCCTGAAGATTTGCTGTGTCCCTTCTTTCTGATGTGTGTCTTCACGAAGTTAAATTTGTCCTGAATTCAGTTCTTCCTGTCATTTCCTTGGGAGCCTGGTCAGACTTTCACTTGGCGAGTGTTCCACATTGAGTCCTTTGGGAGTCAAACCAGGTGCTGTACACTTTCACTGCAGCTGTTTTCGAACCTCTCCTACAAGCAATCCTTCCTGGCCTTGTCCCTGAAGTGTTCGTTGGTCTTGTCAAAAAGGTCATCCTGATCCTTGACAATCAATAGCCTCATCATCTGAGTCTGTTACATAAATGTTCATCTTATGCCCCTTCTTGCAACTGGACTGCGATTCAGATATGCCTGTCTCTTCTCCACACTCTGTGTCCATAAAACTTCCACTCATGTACTGCTGCTGCTGCGATGCCACTAATTTTGCAAGCCCGGAGACTTCCTGCCTGGACAAGTGACCAAGTCAGATCAGGATTGTTTAGCATAGACCGGTTTGCTTTTAAGTATGACTGGTTTGTATTCATAGCTTATCATGGACCGGTGTCCTGGTACTTGACTATGACACGATGGCAAGTGTTTCCAGACAAGACAGTAACAGTTTAGTACAAGATGGGAAGTAACTACGAGAAGCAATAGACATACACGACAGGATGGTTAACAGGTGGGCAGAGCCATAGTTGGGGTCAATAGACAGGAAGGGTTGGTGAAATATCAAACATGTTTGACATTTTGCCACTACACCACTACAAGCCCAGAAATACAATCAACCCCAACAGACTCTGTAAACATTGCTCTCAAACACCCTCATAACTGAGCTTTGTAAACATTGATCCGGACACTCCAAAATCCCTGTTACCAACAAGACAGCCTCAGTGGAACACATCCATAAGCAAGACCTGTTTGAGTACTTGTACCATCAATGTGATATTAAAGGTTTGTAAATCCGAAGGTTACTTGGGTCACTTTGTTTAACTGCCCAGTTTGAAGATTGATTTTGGAGGGAAAGAAAATATTTTTAAGTTGAAGTGTACATATACAATAGATAGTTTATGAAAATAGATAAAAACATTTGATTAATATAAAAGTGTTTCATTTGGATATTGTGTTTATAAAAAAACTATAAATATTTCTATAAAACATACTGGTTTTAAATTGTCATGGTCTGTAAAGCTGTGGCACTTGATACTCAATAGTTTTTTGCATATGAGTGAGTGTCGAGTGCAGTGGCCATATTCAATCAGATATATTCAAAGAAATCAGATATATTCAAACAGATTTGCTCATTCCTATTAGTCCACGAATATTTGCAATGTTTGATTTCTGGAAAATCTATATGTTTTAATATATATATTAAAATATATTAATATTTTCTATACAAAGTTATATTTTCTATTTTGGCCTGTCATTTTTTTTATTAATTTACATTACATTTTATACATACATTCAAGACATTACATTTATTTATGTTCTAGAAGTAAAGCCCAGCTGATTTTTTTTCAAAACTGATCTATAATGAACAGAAACAAATTAGAGCTATAAATTTCCCTGTTAACAAATTTGATGTTATATGGTCTGAATGGAAAAGCTTTTCAGAGATGCTGCATGATGGTATTCTTTTGTTTTCAAGTGTATAAACTACATTTCTAGAAAGGAATTGTAATATTTTAACATTTGTATGACCACCATTGTTCTGTTCTACTCCATACTGTTTTTATTTTAGATTTCTGAGAAAGCTTGAAACCAAATATTATTGATATATTACTTATCAATAATATTTATAATAATTATTAGAGTTTTTGTTACTGTAAACTTAGTTCTAAATGCATAAATTAGTTCTAAATGCATAAGTGTAGTGTTTTGTAGCTTTGAAATTATACCAATAACCAGAAAATCTTTTCAGGTTTACTTATTTATTTTTATCTTATTTTTTGTCCTTTTGAAACTCTCAGATTGTGCACTAAATCACGGAAATCAAGGAAATAAAATATACATATTAAAAACCAGTAAGAAGCAAATGTATTAATCATTATGCTGCCTCCTAACAGACATTTCTATCGCTATATTCCAGGTTGTATAAACTATTTCACAACTTACTTGGTGTAATTCAGGTTGATCATGTAATAAAAGCTTTCAATTCTGATTGGACAAAAATTCATGAAGGAGAAATCCTAAGGTGACATAGATTTTTCACCTGCGTGACAAAGGGAAGCAGATTTCTATATATATATGCCAAGTTGAAAAATAAGATAAACTGTCTCCTGACTTTAACTTTCTCTCAAAATTGACCACATTTTGAGGAAGCCTTATTAAAACCGAATATTGTAGTTTTAGTGTTGTAAAGGTGAGAAGTATACCCGATTCAATGATAGCAGACAGAATGAAGTGCAAACTGATTACAGTAACCCTCTCCTATGATCCAATGTTAAATTAGAAAGGCAGCAGACAATATGATTTTCATCTTATCAGTTATTTGTCAGATGTGTCTTGCGAAATGTGTTAGTGATTAAAAGTATACTAATTGTAAAACAGACAATAACATCACTTTGAATATTCTTTCTGAATAAATCTTACTCACAGATTCACGATCACGTTTCAAACAACCAAAATCCATCGTCGGAATGGTTGCAGTGTGCCGAGTACTGGACCAATCATCTATGAATTCAGTAACTGGTGCTGACTCTGTATGTCCATCAGGGGTGAATGCAGTGTACTGAGTGTTTAACAAATCATCAGTGAATTCTAAATCAACTGCTGACTCTGTATGTTTATCACGAGACAACCCACACTTGCAAATGTTTCTGTCGCTATATAAAACAAATCAGTAAGTTTACAACTTCTAGCAGTAATTTCACAGGGCTTGAACACAAAACCATTTTTATGTTTCTTTTATAGAAATTGATGCATCTACACAAGCCAAAGTTATAAAATACTCTGCACAAAAAAATTTGTGGTGATGCTTAGGCTTTTAGGGGCCAGTTATACTTTTGCGGATCCCCCACTGATATAAGCAACGGTTCCATATATGGAAAGTGCCAAGGATGTCTTGTGGATCATGATGAAGTTTGGGGGGAAATGTTGAAAAAGTGAGTGATTTACGGATGCGGCACGGATCTCTTTACGGATGATAGGGATCCCACAAGGACGTCAGGAATGTTTGCGGATGACCTCTGGATACTCCTCCAAGACCACCCCCAGTGCAGGGGAAACCGACGAGATACACCAGGACAACATACAGATGCATTAGGACATCACAAGGACACTCCCGATGGGTATACAGACCTTGTGGAGATGCTGTGGAGATCATATAAAAGGGGGTGAGGTCCAGCTCACTAGTTATATACAATGTAGATGACAATATGGACAGACACAACAGAAATCTTGCATAATTTCAACTCTTACTGTAAGAAATGGAGAGACAGTTACTCATCATTTCAGCTATGATAGACCAGTGGAGAAGCAGATGGGGTCTGCCAGGCGCTTTGCCAGTTATTAGACAGAGAGGACACAGAAGATATAGGTTCAGGCCTTGGCCAACTGGGGCAGGGCTTGAAGAAGAGGGTAAGTACATCAGACCGATGCTAATGCACCACTTAGATGACCCTATGGCATATAGAAACTTCATCCAGATGGCGCCTGAGCTCTGTCAAGAGCTGGAACAGAGAATCACTGCTGAGTTCCAGTGGGACAGGACCTTGATGAGAGATCCAGTAAGTTCAGGAGTAAAGTTGGCAGTAACCCTCAGACATCTTGCAACTGGTGACAGATACACGACTCTGAAGTGTGCTTTCAGGGTTGCCAGTATGATCATTGAGAAGTTTGTGCCTGAGGTCTGTGAAGCTATCACCAGGGCCTATCGAGATCAGGTGATGCAGTGCCCCACACTCCCAGAGGATTGGTTGCCGGAGGTGGAACTCTCCACATGCCCTGGGTGCCCTGAATGGAACACACATTCCAATCAGATGTCCACAAGGCGGAGGCAGCCTCTTCTGCAACTGCAAAGGCCTCCACTCTATTGTACTCTTGGCCCTGGTGGATGGAGATTCCAAGTTCCTCTGGGTGGAGTTGGGGGCAGCTGGGTCAACTTCAAATTATCAGATTTTCAAGCACACAAGTTTGAGGGACAAAATAGAGGATGGCAGCATCGGCTTCCCTGACAGTAAATTTCTTGGGCTTGGAGGACCAAAGGTGAACTTTTTCATCAACAGGGACGATGCCTTCCCCTCAAGCTCTGGCTAATGAGGCCCTACTCTAGCCGCAGTATGTACTCGAAGGAGATGGCCTTCAACTATAGACCCCCAAAGCTTTTGGCTGACAGATTTGTGGAGTTCTTTACAGAAAAAAATTGAACAGATACACTCAATTTTCTCTACTTCACTCAATTTCCGACACATCACCCCAGACTCTCCCCCACCCTTGTTTGCCTCTTTCTCTGCTGTAACTGAAGATCAGCTCACCAAAATCATTCAACACTCTCCCACTAAATCATGTTCCCTTGACCCTTGGCCCACTTTTCTTGAATTCCTGGATATTCTTATCACCCCATCACTTCAATAATCAATGCCTCTCTAGAACAAGGTAAGTGTCCTAATTTCTTTACACAGGCCCATGTAACCTCAATTCTCAAAAAATCGTCCTTAGACAAGGAAGTTTTTAAAAATTACAGGCCTGTTTCCAATCTAAACTTTTTACTTGAAAGGGTAGTAACAGCCCAGCTACAAACTCACCTTGATGAAACCGGCCTGATGACTGCCTTCCAATCGGCTTATAGAAAACACCATTCTACTGAAAGTGCCCTCCTTAACATTCACAATGATATTCTTCTCAATATGGCCAAAGGGTCTGTTACAGCCCTCACCCTTCTAGATCTCTCCGCCGTGTTCAGTACCATTGATCACACTATTCTCCTGGACAGACTTAATGGTTACTATGGAATCAGTGAACTGGCACTCAGCTGGTTCAAATCATACCTGTCGGGAAGGACACACTCGGTCAAGGTAGGCAGCACACTCTCACATCCTGTTGCCCTTCAGTATGGGGTCCCCCAGGGCTCCGTCCTTGGTCCGATTCTTTTTTCCCTTTACACCAACACAATCAGCTCTATCATTCAATCTCACAATAGCATTAATTACCATTTCTACACCTATGACACTCAGCTATACATTTCACTCTCTCCAGCAAATTTTTCTCACTGTATACAAAAACTAAAAAATTGCCTAAACGACATCCAAAACTTCATGTTTACAAATAAATTAAACTCAACCCTGATAAAACCGAGTTCATTTTGATAGGTTCGAAAAACAACCGTAAACAACTCCTTCCTCACTTTCCAATCAATATTCTTGGTAATCAGGTCTCACCAGCACAAAGTGTTAAGAACCTCAGAGTGGTGTTTGATTCAAATTTCACTTTCTCCGACCATGTGCCACAGGTCATAAAGTCCACTATAGCTCATGCAAGAGATCTCTACAGAATACGCCCCCTTCTAGACCTTAAAACACCAGTTCTTCTAGCCAATGCCTTGGTGAGCAGCAGATTGGACTACTGCAATTCCCTGTTTCTATCACTCACTGATTTTGAGCTAAGAAGATTGCAAATAGTCCAAAATTCACTCTGCAGGGTTGTCACCCATTCCTCAAAATTTGCTCACATCACCCCTCAACTGAAAAAACTCCATTGGCTTCCAGTTAGGTACAGGGTACAATTCAAAATAGGCCTTATTACATGCAAAATCCTCAACCAAGGTCAACCTGTTTACCTAAGAGAATTAATCCAACCCTACACTTCCTTTAGAAATACTAGATGCAGTACCCCTAAACTCAAGTTGCTTCATACCCCTACTTTTGACCGTAGAGTTCATAAATCAATTCAACACTTCTGAAATTCTTTTAGTCACTATGCCCCAGTTCTTTGGAACTCTCTCCCCTTCCAAATAAGAAACAGTCCCTCTGTCGTATCTTTCAGGAAACACCTCAAAACCCACCTTTTCAATTCTAGCTTCCCAACTTAGTCCCCTCTCCTCTCGGTCTCACCCACAAACCTGATACACTGACCTTGAACGCCCCTCAACTCTCCATATAGGAAATGACTTTTGTTAACTAGCACACTGAGTTCCCCTAAGTGGGGAAGATATTGCGCCTGCAAAGCAGTAGATTAGATTAGAATAGATTATAGGGATGTTGACGCCTCGCTTCAGGATTTTCCAGAGACCACTGTAGCAGGAACTCCCCATGGTCAACAGGGTTGTCATGGCCTGCCTAGTACTACATAACCTACTGAGGATCAGATACTGCACAGCTCAACAGGAAGATTTTGGGTGGGAGGGCCAGCCTCCGATAGTGCTCGAGGGAAATGACATTCCATATGAGGGCTGTAACGCAATTGGGCCAGCGAAAATATTCTCAGGGACTACTTCATTAATGAGGGGCAGCTCTCCAAGCCAATGGACAGCAGTTAAAACAGTGTTATAATGTGAATCTGTAAATACAAATAGGACATTTAAAGTACTTTAAAGTCAAAGGAATTATTATGCAATTGTAATAGTGTAACATGGACTGTGAACTTTGATCTTTGTAGATACCCGTATGACTGTTATATTATAAAGACAATACCGATCTTCTACTATTGCTTGTGTATATGTTTTGATTTTGCTTTGATATTATTACAACCTTTCATTTTATGTGAATTTCTTTTATTTGAAAATAGCATAAAAATAGCATCAACAATAACTGCATCTATTTGGACCTGAATGACATCTTTTGCTGAATGATGTAGCATAGGCTTTGGTTTGGAAAGATTTAAAAACACAATGCTTTAAACAAATGGGCAGGCAATCAAGAAAGGCCCTGTCATACAAGGTGGAAATATTTCAGAACAAGATGCCCCACACCACTACATGAGAAGTTCAGTGACGGGTCCAGAGCATTGTGGGCACAGGTTTAAACAGAATTTGGGCATTTGTGGTTTAAATTGGACAACCTTGGCTTTATTATTTTTTTTTTTTGAGGGGGTGGGGTTTAGACAGATATAAGTATACTGGAAACTATTCATATTGTTGTGTGTTCTTGTGGGGGGAGGGGGGCTGTGTTTTGGTTGTAATCTTAATTTGTGGATGGACTACTATTTCTATTCAACTATATTTATTTGGGATGAACTGTGGGTAGTTATTTGGTTTTTTGTTTTTTTTTTGAGTTTTTTGTTGTTGTGTTGTGTGGAGCATTTTTTTGTTTGTTTGTTTTTGGCAAAACAACAATTTAGCTCAAATAATTGTTTTTGGAAGATATGGCGGCCCTGAGAAGGGCCTATAAAAATTATCAGCTATTGCTGATCTGCTGTCTGGCTGGCTACTGGTCCCCTGAGGCTGGTTGGTCTGGTTGGGTGATTGATGTGTCTTCTGGATGGAACTGAGGGGTGTTGTTGTTGCCGAAGCTGACATCCTGTGACGTATTTGGAATGTTGCTGGAGTACCGGCTGTCAATTGAGGGTGGATTCATTGGTGATGAGAGGGTGAATCCTGTTGGTGTGCTGGTGAGTGGTCTACTTTCTGGTGTAGTAGCGGATGGTAACATTACACGCAGCTGTGATGTGGTAGCTGTGCCATGTGAAGGTTCCTGCTGTGACAGTTGCTGCTGTGATGGTTGCTTCTGTGACAGCTGCTGCTGTGAAGTTGGTAGCTGTGATGGTTGCTGCTGTGATGTTTGCTGATGTGATGTTTGCTGACTGTATTGGCTCATGTGTTATTAATGTCTGTTGTGGCTGCTGCTGTTGCTGTGCTGGCTGTTGTGGCTATGGAATGCTGTGCTTGAATTGCCTGCATCGCCTACAAGTGTTGCTGTGGCTGCATACTTTGCTGTGGAGCATGACCGTGGATCTGCTACTGAGGGGTCCATGCAGCTGAGCAAATGTCTGTTGATAGTGCTGCTGTGAATGCTTTAGCTGTTGTGAATAATGTGTATACTGTAACTGATGCTGTGAATGCTGTAGCTACTGCTGTGTCTGCTGATGTGACAGCCCTGTTACATGTGAAAAAGTCTGTTGCATCTGTGGATGTTGTGCCTGCATCTGTGTGTGAGACAGTCTGTCCCATGCTCATGCCCATCCTATGTTTGTACTTTTGCTGCTGCTTGTCCCTATGTTTCATTCTCATCATCAATAAGTTGAATGTCTCTTGTTGAAATTTGTCATATGAGTCACTTGTTAGTTATACCACCTCCACTTTCAAAAAGTCACAGATCCCCAGTCTTGGATCTTCCGACTTATCATTGCCAAACCTTTTTGCCACAATGTCTTTTAACTCTGTTATTCCCCTCTGTGATTTGGCAAGAGCTGCTTGGCAGACTTGACGTCACACTGACAGCACGTGATTGAGTGGTAGGTGTACGTGTATCCAGGTGTGAGATGTCTGAAGGGTCACAAGTTTACCCTGAATGAGAAGGTTCCACCATGTGTGTGACTTTCCCGAAGAGTGTGCACTGGTTCTAAAACCACTTTTGGCAGCCTCCATCTAGGACCTATCCTTGTAGTCCATCATCAAATGCTTGTTGTAGAGAATCTCATTGTCACGTAAAAATGACACCATGCTGTGTCTCCAGCCCAATGTCACCCTGCTCTATATTTGACATATCTACAGGATCCACCACTCCCACCACTGACTCCTCCACCCCAGCTGCCTGCTGGTTCTGCTGAGTTTCTGGTACACAAGTCAATTCATCCACCTCTCGACTCCTGGCCCTCGTGGACATACTCTCTCTCACCTGACTGCTTTTCCTCTTAGTCCTCTTCTTTGGTGACATTTTACAAAAGTATTAAATACCAAATTTCCTATAGTAAAAAAACAAACGCCTTAAAATTTTTTGACTCACTATATATGCCAAATATATCCTCAAACATTCAGAGTAGAGCTATAAAGTTTCTAAAAATTGCAGTTAGATCACCTCAAACTGCAGAAAGTGCCACCTGAGAAACCCAAGCTTGGTACCCCTTTATATAGGCTTTCATCCATGAGAAAGCATATTTCCGTGAAGTGTCTCCAGAAACTACAAGTACATCTGTAAACCCCATCCTTATTGTCCTTGAGGCGTCCTAGTCATATGTAAACCCCATCCCTATTGTCTGTATAGACCTCTGTGACTATTTGTGTATATCTGCAAAGTAATTGCATATCTGTGACCTTCTTTACGAACCATCTCTATTGGTCCTTGTTGCTTCCGGGAATTTCCGTGAACTTTCGGAGGTGTCCTTACAGCCTCCGAACACACTCCCGGGGTATCCATAAAAAGTTTCCCACTGTTAATTGCCACGGATGAGTCAAGGATGTCCTGGATGCCACAAGAAGATCTACGGATGCTGTAAGGGCGTTACGGAGGACTTACGGATCCCATATGGATCCAATGTGGATATTAATTACACCTGGCATCCGCAAACATTTTACTGAAAATTCACGCAGTTTGATTTTTCTGTAAAAGGTGTGCGGACACAACACATAGGTGGCAGATGACACAAGAATGTTACTGATGGTATAGACGTGTTCACTGATAAAAAAGATCATCCATAAACCACTCACAATTTCCATATTTGGTTACCTGCCGCGATCCGGTGGGACATCCGGCTATGTGTAACTGGGGTCTTTGAGAGCTTTGTAAAAGGCAACAGAACAATTTCTAGTTCAAATCATTGTCCTAAATTGGCAAATGACGAATCAAGATACAGCTCACAAATAAGTTTTAATACAGTCATCTTGATTGGATAAAGTTTATTTTATTGTTTACCTTATTCTTGTGCCAATGACTGAGAGATATGTACCTCTTTTCATACACAATTCTAGTTTGCAAAGATAAGGGAAGAATTAAACCAAATTGAGATGAATGTAAGCTGATGGAGTTTTCTACACAAACAGGGCGTTTTTTTACATTCAACTTCAGCTGATTTCTTTTGATTTTTTTAAGCGGAATTAGTTTCGCTTATTTGATAATTATAATTTTATTCACTTGAGAATCTGTATCATTTCAATGTAAAAACATTATGATATTAATACAAAACTTAATTTTCTACAGATGTAAGCAGGGGAGTAGCTAAGAGTTTTGATTTGGCACACGCTAATTTTTTTAGAAAGTTGTGGATATATACAACATTTATTAAAGGATGGACAATTGTACATCTCTTTAATGATTCTACTATCAAAATGGTACACCATGGCATACTGGCTTATACATGAACTACATCCCTGTTGAGAAAGGAGACAGTTACCGCTTAAAGAGGAAAGTAAAGAGCTGTTGTCTCTCAGAATAAACAAACTCAACCACTGATGATTAATTTTCACACCATCTGTTTTACAGTGGGACCTTGCAAACCATTTTATTATCCACCACTCTGCTTTTTATGCCAAGGTCACACAGACAGCATTATACTCATTATACTATGACTTAGCAATTAATAAGATTGTCCATAATTGACAAGTCTTCCCTTTTGCAGGAAAATGGCATGGTGTGAGGTGTCAGCTACTCACCTACCACTATGGGAAAAATACGACCTACATTCTCTGAGTGTTTCCGTAGTTTCTGATAGATTTGTTTCAACATGGAACAGGAGGATTCATGGCTAGAAAACACCAATTCCCTAAGGCAATCCGCTAACTGTGGATCCACTGATCGTCAAATAAGTAGGAGTGACAACTTTGCTGGATTTCAATATATTTGTCCTCGTCTCTCATTCCGGCTCAAATTCAAATGCATTCAATATGGCACAATTATAAAGTTGGAGACTTTTGAAGTAAATGCAGTAACATATAATGATGACCAGTGGCTGATAAGTCCAAAATTCCATGAGTATCACTTTTTGATAATGGAGTCTATATCTTCAAGGTTCAACCCCTTGGTCCACTGATCTGGTACCAGTCTGTGTTGTTATCTTCTTTATATCGCAACCCCTGGTATACACCTGGATATCTTATTCCATAAGGTTGTAACATTTTTAGGGTCCTGAGTTATAGTTGTTACAATACACTCACATCTTGTCTTAAAAGCACAAATATCTGTGCATCACAACAGCAGCCATTGGTAACCAAATCCAACATGTGTTTCGAATTGAAGACAAAGCATGAAATTGATTTACAACTTATTTACCAGGGATAACTCAATCAGTAGTTGTTTTTAACTGTGAACCTGAGTTCTAGAGTGCTGTGTGCCTCAGAGATCAGGTCTTGGGCTAAATATACCTCTAGGTATCATCACCAGAATGTTTCATATGTTTTTTCATATGTATGCTGATGATACATAGCTATTGACAATAATAATTTTGAAAACCAAAAACAATCTGCAGAACAACTCCATTTGTATACATCTGACATAAGCAACAGGATGTCTAATACCAGGCTCAAGCTCAATGAAGACAAGACAGAGTTCTTGATTGCAGGCACAGGAAGACAGCAAAGTCATTATTGACTCATTAAATGTGATTGGTATCTACAACAAACCAAGCACAAATGTCAGAAATCTTAGGGTAATGATTGGCCAAGACCTATCTCTTAAGGAACAAATAAATGCTATATGGGGGTCCTGTTAAGGGTAGCTGAGGTCTATCACTCAAATAAGGATTTACCTGATTAGGTATGCAGCACACTTTTACAGTCAATCAGATCCTCCAGATTGGACTATTGCAACTCTCCTAGTTGAACTTCCACAATATCTGATCTATAAGCCTCAGAAAGTACAAAACAGGGCTTCCAGGATAGTTTTGAATGCCAAAAATTATACTCTATATTGATTCACTCGAATCACCACCACTGATTGCCTGTTAGGTTTCGGATCAAATTTAAATAAATGTACCACTATATTATATTTTAATAGACTGGCACCATCATATTTGACATCAGTCCTTAACTACCAGCAACACCAACACGACCTTTGTTGCCTCTATAATTTGATTTCCCCCTGTCTGAGAAAAGCGATTAGTTACTGCTTGAAGTGGATTGTCCCCAAAAGGGACGTTTCCTGTGAAAGCTTTTTTTCTTGTTGTGGAGAGACCACAAAAATGACTGATTTTGATAGGGCCTATGGCCCTGATTGGTTTTGGGTGCCTTTTTGAGAAGGCACTCTTCTCCATCCTTTACCAGTTGAGAGTGGTATACAGAGAGCAGGAGAGAAAGGAGAGCTCCTAAGTTGTTGACGTCTGGTGTCTCCTAGATTAGATTGAAGATGAGGCATTTCTGCTTCCTGATAACAGATATGAATCTTGTTATTAAGGATATCCAAGTAGTCACATGTCTTGCCAGAGGTTTTGCTTAGCCTGGTGCTCAAACTTTATGACTACCTGAAGGGACACTGTACCCATGGGTGCTCCACAGGGCTTGGGAGAGATACAGATATTTGAAAAGTTTGTATTGAGTTCTTGCATTTTCTCCTCAAAACAGGAGTGATCCAGCTTATACAACTTAGCAGTGGAGGCGGAGGGGAGAGCTTAATGAATTTCCCTTCAGGGCGATTTGCAGCTTTAAATTCCTGCGAAGTTTTCTAGGGCCTCTTTCCGAATCTTATTAACTGGGAGCATAGCTGAAGGACCCTTAGGTCTGAAGTCCTGTTTTTGAGCCACTTAGTTTAGACCCCACACTGAGGTTAAGAAGACGGGCATACTGTCCCAGGGGTTAGGGATATTGAGGTCCTGTCTAAAAGTTTCAATATTATCAGTGTATTCAGAGGGCAAGTCAGACACATCTACTTCCTTGGGAAAGACGAGATCTGGGTTAAGTTGGGTTTTGGGGTCAGATATGGATTTTGGGGGCTCTTTTGACTCACCCTTGCTCTCACAGGTTCTTTACCTGTAGATGACTTTTTCATTTAAGAGACGTCTCATTAATGTGACGAGGATGTGATATACTTGTGCCTACGTTTGTGCAAGCACTTTTTTTATTTTGGCCCCTGAATCAGAAAATTCTGTTCCAATTCATGTTCCGAATCAACATCCAAATAACCTTCTGATTGTAAATTCGTTCAAGGTGAGGTGGTAGAGGACGACCAACAAGCTCCGTCTCCATTGTCTCACTCCAGTTTTGATGAATCTGAGGTTTCGGATGATTCAGACAAAAGTCTCAATCATGACTTTTGCTGGGTATAGGATTCAGTGATCTGATCCACCTGAATTGGTAGGGGGTTTTAAGATTGCAGCACTCGGGACTGAAGTATAAAACTGGTTGGCAGTTTACCCACATCAGTTTTCCTCACATCAGGATCCCCTAATAATTCCAATTCGTCCTTTGATGAATCAGACTTCTTGGATTTTTTGACGTACCTTTTATGATTCTGTATTTTATACAACTGATCTTCCAAAAAAGAACTACATCAAAGACATGGCCTGTCGCAGTTCAAAATCAGAAGGAATACTTATCTTTTCAAGAAATAAAAAGAATTATCAAATACAACATCCAAGAACACGTAATGCACTAAGATAATAAGAGAACGATAAACTGTGTTTCCTGGGATGATGGCAGCCAACGAGAAGAAGGAAGTACATATGTAACTTTCGAGGTCACTTCAGTGTAGAAAGCATCGAGCAAGTATTATGCTCATTTTTCTTGAGTTGGCCTGGATGCTTGTGGTCATCTAAGATAGCATTTAGTTCCACATGGTAAGCTATTGTAGCGCAATAACATATTACATGAAAAAAGACATTGCAATCAGAAAGAAACACCTAGAAAAATCACAATTCTTTTTTACTTCCTCTCTTACAAAATATTTATCTTTTCAATGTAGTTTACACCCTGTTGAGACTGCAATCCTAGTTGACAAGGATTGAGGGTTGAAGCAGATTGAAGCAGATTCATCTCAATCCGGGTTGAGCATCCATACTACAGAGTTTAATCTGGATTGAGAAATGCCAAAAACTATGATCAGTAAAGCCAATTTTTTTTCAATATGGATAAAAATGATGTTATATATCATATAGCTAAACAGCTTATTAACTTTTATATAATTAACTAAACAGAGTTATCATATTCCTAAGACTGTGTAATTGTTGGCAACAGACCAATTGCAATCTTTACCTCCACCAAGGAGGTTATGTTTTCACCTTGGTCTGTCTGTCTGTACGTTTGTTTGTTTGTGAACAAGATAACTTAAAAGCTTATGGACGGATTTTGATGAAATTCTCAGGATATGTCTGAAAAGGTAAAAGGAAAAAATAATTCGATTTTGGGAGTGATCCAGATCACTGTCTGGATCATCGGGATCAATGTAATTTTTAAAGACAGACAACTCAAAAAGTTATGGATGGATTTTGATAAATTTTCAGGAAATATCCTAAATGGGACAAGGAACAAGTGATTAGATTTTGGGAGTGATCTGGATCACTGTCTGGATCATCTGGATTCGCACTTGGCAGAGGTCTGTGCTCTCCGAGTGCTCTTGTTTGAAATATTTCTGCTTATTCAATTATCTTACCAAATATTCATATATTTTTTGTCAAATCAAAAAGAAATCACACACAACTTCTGGTCGTATTTGTGTCAGTTATCTACCCTGCTCACAAAGGATTCAGAAATATATACATTAAGTTAAGCAATACAGCATCAGTACTCAATGTTTCGAAATTGTATTGTATTTAAAACATAAATATTGCTTTTAATTTTCTCTGTCTAAATAAAAAGTTAAATTTCTGTTTTGTAATGACTGTTTATTTATGAATAATATGGGCAAGACTGGTCATGTTAAATGTTTGCAGGGCTTGCACTCGGTGATTTTTTAAGAACAAATGTGTCATAGAGAGTGTTTGCACTTGCTATTTCATTCAACAAAACAATGACCATCAAATTAATGTTACCAAAGTAATTGTATTAAGATTAACAATATCAAGATTTCAAGGGATGCAGTTAATTTATCATGAAACAGAAAACACATAAAAGCTTAGAATGATGGGGGTTGCCTTGCACTTGGTCTGGTCAATTGGCATAATTTGCCCCTGGGTGTTTCACAAAGTAACCAGAATTGCCACTTTACTTCATAAACAGTGTATGCAAATCTAACTACCTAGATGCCTCCAAAACTAATAAATAGTGGGCTGAATGTGTTGTATCTATTCACAGTCTGTCACCTCTGGGGTGGACTCCTTCAAGTGGTTATTCCCGTGGCCCGTCTAATTATGACCCTGGCTGTGAATTTATTTATTTGGGGTTTCATGTCACTTTCAACACTGCAGAGGTCATGTCAGGATGGGTAATTGGAAGGGCAGAGGAAACCACTACATACAGTTGGTCAAGATTCTGTACTGTAAACTGCCGACCAATGGCAAGCAACTACCAGCTTTCACACTTCACTACTTGAGGCCGGGCTGGGAACCAAACCCCGGCCTAAGAGGTGGGAGGTGAGAGTGTTACCACTCTGCCACCGTGCCCCCCCCCCCCCCAGTGTGAAAGGGGTCTAAAACCCCAACTTTGATGTTTATCTTAGAAGCACTTATCTACTTTATTTTCTCTTTGACCACCTCCGTTTTTTCCTAGTCTTTGATTTGAAATGTTAAGTTCAATTTCAAAAGGTCTGGAAATTGCACCTATCTAAATAGGAACAACAACTGAAAGGTCAAATTCTTATAGATAATCCCATGACTGATTCTATACACTCACCTTTGAGTGTCTTCAGTGGTTGCAGAAAACTTTGTGCATATTCTTTGTTTGAAATATTTTTTTATGAATGACAATGTTTTCTGTACCTTGTGGTCCTCTCTTCTATGCTTATCCTGAATTTAACAGAAAACGCCATAATTTAAATTAACATTAATATTTCCCTGATTTAGTATATATCCAAACTGTGAGTTTTATTTCCTGTAATATGCTAGCTTAGTGTGCAAATGTATACATCAAATATTTAAAGAAAATTTTGAAAGTTGCGTTAAAGCCAAAATAAAGTGAAAGAAATCTAACTCTGCCAAAAATATTTGGCATTTTCAGTTCCAGGACTAATATAAATCTGACAACTACGTAATGAGGAAATTATGGTAATTTAAAGAACTTTTATTATCTCTATGTTAATTAGTTTTACTATCTACATTATATAAAATAATGGATACAAGTGTCATGAAACAGCTTCACCAAAAATGTGTAAAGATAGACTATTCTAATTAAACTTTACCTTAATTTTACTCCATTCTTGGTTGGCTTCATTTTCAGTTTTTTGCCTTCTTCCGTTTTTTGATCTGGAAAGTATGTTTAGTATATTATGGTGCTTGGAATATGAAAATGTATACTAATTCCCAAAGAACATGCAAATACATTGTATTTTTCACAATAATTCATTTAAAAAAAGAATCAATAAAATTAATTTTATGTGATGTCACTGTGTGCTTGCAAATCTAAAACCCATTCATAACCAACACTTTTCATGTAAAAGTATCAGGTCACTGTCAATAGGTTAGCATAAACTTTTTCAAAAGTAGCATTGTTCTTCTACCCAAGCTTTGAATTGTAGAACATTGGCATCACAGCGTAAACAGTTAATAAACAAAATAAATCTTAGAATCTCAGACAATATGATGAAAAACGTCATTAAATCTAGAAATACAATGAAAATAAAAAGAAATATAGCTATCATTCCTTTCGGACAAAGAGATGCAACTTTGCTACAACATATTGTAAAAAGTATAGTCAGTTTGCATTCTTGTATCTAACTTGATGCTCTTCGAAAACTATTTTAAACTTTGTGCAAACAGGTGTAGAGATAAACAAACCAACCACATTTGCTCATTCAGCCACTTAAAGTAGCAAAATAATATCATTTTGTTTTTGAATTTCGGTTTTGCAAGTCTACTGACTAAAACAATTGAGCCGATACGAAAATGTGGACAGATGATTGGTCTTTCATAGGCCCTGTTCAAGTACATGTATATATGCTATTATACTATAAATGAGCCGATTTTTGGCTTATCTTTCACCAATCCCTTTTGTGAATACAGCACAAGGCGAAGTACAGCTGAATGCTGAAAATGGATAACAAAGATGCATATTCCCCCAAATCCCAGATGATTAGATGAATTTCAGAGAAAGATTTACCTGTTTTCTTCAGAATTTTCATTATCACTGCTGCCACATTTATCACTGAATGTATCCTCCTGAAAGTATTTCCAGGAGTTTATGTGTTGCATAAAATGCCATATGTTATCATATATTAATGGCAAAGCACCCAAATTGATTAATATATTTGTATGATTTCTGTTGAATGAGTTGTTAACCACCATATCCATTGACCATCAATCTGGGTAGTTGGGCTGCAGGAGGAAATTAGTGCATACTAGCATGGCAACATACTGGACTGAAAACTATCAAGCATCACCAAGCAACTACCAACTGTGAGGTGGGAGGCAAGTCTTCTACACTATAAAACATACTTATACTGCCAGTTATTTTTTTTTGCCTTCAAAGAGCAACAAATTATATTTTAAGAATTAAATTTAAGACATTTCAAGTCTTTCTTACATCCCATTGTATGTACATGTACGTCCTGGTTACAGAGAAAGTGGTTAATTTGCAAGGGACAGTAAACTTATATGTGCCATTTTATAACCGAATGTTGAGGTTGCAAAGACCGAGCAATTAAAACTGACATGCAAATTATTTTCTGCTCGTAGTATGGTTACACGTGCATCCATGTCTCAAGGGTAATTTATGAGTATTGCCGGTGCTTCCAAATACAGGGTTTGCATGTGCCATATGATACACTTATGTGTACCTTGCATGTACATAAACCTACTGTTCTTGGATATTCAAGTAGAGACACTTTTGTTGGGAGATTAAACATCGTTTACATTTGCAAATCTCTAATACCCAACTACCAAGCTATGCTAGTAGTTTTCAACAACATTTTTAGCACACTAACGTGTTACTCTATCAATGGGATGTAAGAGAGGCTTTAGCACAGAACTCAAAGAAAATTGAGAAAGTCTGCGTGTATAAGTCCGCGGGCTAGGTATGACCCACACACAAGCAATTCATGAATAATTCCATGATGTAATTTATGGGATAAACACAAAGGCTTTAATTAGTGTGTCCCAATGTTTCTAGGTTGGGAGCTACATTGTATATAGTAAGCTGAATACCCTATGTATCCCACTTTATTTCATGTAGCCTCTCCATTTCATTATCCGTACATGATAAGGGTTCAGAAGAATATAGTGAGGTCAAATTCTGGGGGGTGCGTGTGGGTCATACCTAGCCTGCGGACTATATCAATGGAGCACCTTCAAAGCTAATAAAAGATATGTAAACATAACTGACAAATACTAAGTTTATTGAGCAGAACAATCCCCATGAAAAGGAGAGTAGTCTATCTGAATAATTTCCCATTCTTTTCATTTAGTTTATAAACATCAAATATGTGACTTTCATTCAAAGTCCCCAACAAAACAAACAATGGGATTATATAAAAATTTTTTGTATTTATTTTTCTTCAAGTTTTTAACAAACAAAAGATTGTATATTACAAGTGTGCAAGACATAAATAAAATTACATCTATTGTATACATATACACATATATGTTTCTTATAACCTGCTATGTTATCTTATACTACTGAACACCTTTTTAACTTATAAGGTTTTTACACATTAACTATCTTTATAACAATGTTATAACAAAGACACAAAGATAAATACTACAAGAACAAGTTATTTTTAATCAAAATTTGTTCCGATTTTTAACTTTCAAACAATTGTTTCCAATGAGACCAATTTCTGCTGAATATATGCACTGTATCTTTTATTTTGGACAGGGTATATTGTTCCACATACTTCTCTTTAACAAGCTTTTGCAAATCATATATGTTAATGTCATAATTGTATTTTGTATTTTGAGCAATGAAAAATATATAGTCTCGCAATCAGAAGTATAAAGTTCAGGAGCCAAAAGTTTGGTCGTAATTTTGATAACCAAATATTTATTCTATATCATTGAACTTTACTTTAATTGAGGGTTTTAATTCAAACCAAACTGTGATATTTTTCCAGAGATATAATGCTTTTTCACATCCAGAGATGTGAATGAGATGTAAATGCTTTCTTGTTGTTGACCACATATCCCACATAAAAATGATTCACTGAATTTTAGTTTATATAAATAATATTTTGTTCCCAGAATCCTATGTAAAATTCTATACTGAAAGCAGATATATGAATTATCAAGAATGATTTTAAAACATATTTTGTAAGCTATTTTCAGAAATCATCATGTAATTGGGTACTTAGCACAAGAGGCCACTTATTTTTATTGTTTGGATGCTCATAGTCATAATGAGATAGAACTGAATAAAAATCTTTACTTCCTTTTTCAAAGTTCAACAAAACATTTATATGAAAAGGAACATGTGGTCTTTCTAACTTTTCTTTTGAGAGGAGTCTGTTATTTTTCACAAATTGTGTGACAAGATGTTTTACTGTATAGTAATTCAAGATATTGCATTTCAAGTTGTACTGTATTTTTAGTTCACCTGGATCAAGAAAATTTCCACTTGAATTAAACAAGTCTGCTACAACAGTTATACCCTTTTTAAACCTAGGTCTCAAACCTTGCTTTGGCGCCAAGAAATAGGTAATGTACCTTTAATATATGATGAGTTAATTGCATTTTTATGTGATACTTAAGTTTTCCCCAAAAAACTTTTAAAAAATCAGCCAAAATACCATATAAATTATATAAATTTTTATACAAGATTAAATTTTTCTACTAAAAGCTATTGTAAAGGCATTATCAAATAACAGGCATAAGTGTACTTCTATACACACGTTCATTATTCACATTCATTCTTTTCTTTGTAAACTGTTTATCTGTTTGAGTACAATTATTTTCTTTGGCGTATAAGGACTAAATAAAGATATATTGGTAATAATTACAAATAAGATGGTGGTATCTAACTGATAGCATTGTGGCTTTATAGACAAAGGGAATATTCGACTTAACACTAAACAGCGTAACACTTTTAGCACTTAATGTTACTGAAATTGTATATATATTCATTTTACGCAAAAATGTGACAGTATGATATTATAAACATTAAAAGCTATTCATTTTTAAGCAATGGTGGTCAACCTGTCTGCTTATAATAATTAATATTTGCATAGGGTAAATTTTTCATAATGTTCTTCTGTATTGTGTACGAATTTCAACCCAGGGGCTATAATATCAAGTAACATCAAAATGTGCTTCAGTTAAGATTACCTTAGGCTTGACTACTAGCCTGTTTCGAGTCTATCTATACCGTACTACCTTTTCCAAGGTGACAACATGTGTCGTTCAACTTCCTGGTAATGGAGGAGCTGTCAAAAATGTACCTAACTACAACTTACAGTTGATATTTTTTTATATTTTCACATACCTTTAATCTTGCAAAATAGATTTATTATTTTAATGTTGATTGAGAAAAAATGACTCTCTGTTACACAGATAACCAATGGTCTGGACATTACAGCCTGGAAAGCAAAATAGCATGCAATGTCTTAAGGAGCACAACATCTTGCCCACGGATCCAGAACCAGACTCTGAAAAATAGCTTGAGTCCCAGTATGGATCAAAATCATGTTTGGAGACAGAACTAATTACATATCCTACCGTGTGTGAAAATAAGACTTTAATTTGATGGACAGTTTTTGAGTTATGAAGGAAATACTGTCGAGTAATAAATAAATTTTAGAATCTGGATCAGTATCATATTTAAGAAGGGCCGCATCATGTTTAGATCCCACTATGGCTGAAAAAAAATGACTCCAGATACATTGTATAGTTTTGCAGCAGTGTGTGCTCACAGACAGAAAACAAATGATCAATACCCTCTCCTTTATAAGCGATAGAAAATGGTTACCTGAGAATGTTATAACAAAATACAGTCGCAGAGCTGTGTTGAAATGTTTTTACAATTTGATTACCTTCAGAAATCTACGGAAGAGTATTAGGACTAAGTAAAAAATTTTCATTCAATTTGGTGAAATAGTATCTCAATTTGTTGAGGTATTCACGTTTTAGAGATAGTATATCAGTTCTTCAGATATTTATCTTCCTAAAAACTAATGAAGTTACATTAAGAGATACATTAAAGCAAAATTCTTTGAGCCGCAGTCACACTGTAGGCGTCATTAGCAACGTTTGTAGGAATTTGTCCATACTACTACATTTCTGTGAGTACACTTTGCATGCAGTTCAGAATCTCTGTCTACAGCATTTCTTCCTGATTTGACCTCTTCATATGGAGCCATAATAAGGCCTTACATCTCCTAGGTGTTGGTCTCAGGGCTTTCATATTTGACATCTACAAGCCACCAATGCCAGGAAATTGGAATGTAAAATCATGGGTTACAAATAATTTTGTAGCATCATATTTGAAATTTAACCCCTGCTCGGAGGTCAAATATAGCTAATATACTTAAAGGGACTACTACATCATTACTCCTATACTACATTTTTGCCCCTGGGGCTTTTAAATGTGAAAACAACTTGTAAACAATATGTGTTAGATTTGAACTTCGGCCCCTACCCTGCAATGTAAAATTAGTGGATACAGATATGCACCAGTCCTCCAATATGCCTTGTTCTGGATTAACTGCTTTTGACTCAACTCTTATACACTGAGAAATGATTCTCTATTGTAATTCAATTTATTTTAAATGCTTTAATGCTTTTGGAATCCAGTTAATTTTCACATTAAGTTATCCACTGACCACAGTCACCCTACAGACAGTGCTTATAAACACCAGGCAATGCAGAGGTAGAATGATGTACCTTTTGAGAAATCCAAACAAAATTAAGTGTTAAGACAAAAAATTTAACCTCACTGGGAACACAGAAAGGGACAGAATAAACTCCAACAAACTGCAGTTACCCGACAAAACCCCAAACTTTAAACAGAGTTTTTTATGTGTGAGACTATTAAAATCAAACAAAAATAGTATATAGAAGAATGATGAGCAATATACATTTTTTTAAATAAACAATACCACATGTAGTGTAACTTGGGCATAACAGAATTTACTTCGTGGAACCCTTTATGTAACTTTATTAGCCGTTCAGTAAAACAAATATCTCAAAAGAATGACATACTATCTTAAAACGTTGACTTACTATCAAAAACAATTTCCCTGGCTTCTCAAAAAGTGACTTTATATCTAAAACAATTGACTTAGTGTCTCAAAAAATTGATATAGTATGCAAAACAATCGACTTAGTATCTCAAAAAATGACTTAACATCTAAAAAAAAAACTTATCTCTATTATCTCTGTAAATTAACTTAATATATAAAAAATGACTTAGTGCCTCAACAAATTGACATATTTGTCCTCAAAAAGTGGCTTAATGTGTCACAAAATTGAGATATTATGCAAAAACATTACTTAAAATGGCAAGAAATTAAGATAATTATCTTAAAACAATTGACTTTATATCTCAAAACAGACTGACTTTGAGTTAATTACATGGAGAAATTGACTTAATGTCTACCATCTCACAAAACTAAAAAAAAAATCAGTGCACAGTTTTACACCTGTGTTGTATACAATCTATTTTAGTTAATACAACAGAACAATGTTTGGTCTTAGATAAATCTTGGATTTGTGACTTGTACCTTCTGTTATTCCAGTTCATGAAAAGATAGTAAAACTCCATCATGTAAGTACCTGTCTTTTCTCAGATTGTTTACTAGTCGATGCCTTTTCTGTGATATCTTTTTGATGTTGAGGTGATGCTGACTTTCCATGCACATCTGACTTACCACTGGTACTTGATGGCCTAGATATAAAGAAAAACATCATCAGTTCTAAACATAGCTAAATAATGGATTATAGGTGAATAGCTAGACTGACAGTTAACTTTTACTTAAGATTTATGCATTGTCATTCAAGTGGTGGTTCCATATTCCCTTTAAATTGGTGGTTCCATATCTACATCTGTTGTTGCACCCTTGCTGGCAGCATCTTTGTCAGCTCTCAGAATAATATAATTTTTCACGTGGATATATTCTATATTGTTACTAGCTCTTAGCTTTATTGTGTAAAGTAACACACAAGGATCATAGTGGATATTTATTTGTACCCTAGAACTGGTGTATTTATGTGTTATTTGAGTTTGATTATGTGCTGATTATGTAAGGTGTTTTTAGTCACTAATCAAGTGACAAGTATCCCATTTACCTGGTCATGCCAAATTGTCAGTGACATTGTTTGTCATGTGCACTTTGCCTGATTAATATTAGGCCTTTGTCTGACGTGGTTATGTTTTGCCATTCAGTCACTAAATTCAAGTATTCATCCAATGAACTGAAGTCCTTAATTGCTGCAGTGGAGTAAGATTACCTAGAGTAGTGTCACATCAAATAAGAGGCCTGGATATTTGCTGCAAACCTCCAACAAAAAGGGGTTCAAAGGTGGCATATTATAAAATTAAAAGAATTGTTAATAATCATTCTCATCTGCTACCCTGAAGAACTATTAATCAGAAAGATATTAATAGTGATAACCTTGTGCCAGTTCAACTCCAATCATTCCAGAAGGTTGTTTCTAAAATTAACATCTTGGTGTTGAACACAAGATCTGTGAGAAATAAGGCTATACAGCTCTGTGACTATATTACTGATAAGGACCTAGATAAAGTGGCTTTGACTGAAACCTGGCTTAAATAAAACAGTGACTCGGATATCATTGGTGACTTAGTGCCAGAAGGATATGACCTTATCAATGTTCCCAGAACTACAGGTACTGGTGGTGGAGTTGGACTGTTGTTCAAATCACAGCTTAAAATTAAAGCCTGTCCTAAACGGAAAAAGCCTCTGCGGCCGGGGATCGATCCCCGTCATGGCCGTAAGTGGGAAAGCTGGTAGTTGCTTGCCGTTGGTCGGCAGTTTACAGTACACAACCCTAGCGAACTCTATGTACTGGTTTCCTCTGCCCTTCCAACTACCCGTCGTGATATGACCTGTACAGTGTTGAAAGCAACGTAAAACCCCAAATAAACAATAAACGGAAAAAGCTAACATTTTTAGTTACTTGAATGTAAATGCAACATATCTAACAAACAATTGAACATATTTGTGATCCATTGTTCCCCACCCAGTCAAAAGAATGGATTAAAGATAAGGGATTTCTTTGAGGATTTCACCAACTTCTGCAGTGAGATTGCTGTCTTCAGTGGTGAAGTCTTAATTATTGGAGATTTAAATGTTCAGCTTGACTGTCAAAATTTTCCCAATATCCAAGAACTCTGCAAAATACTCCAGTCCTTCAGCTTACATCAGCATGTCTCTGTAGCAACAGATACTAAGGGTCACTGTCTAGATGCTGTTATCTCAAAATTAGATTCCAGCCTCATTACAAATGTCAGTGTCTGTGATCCAGGCATCAGTGATCATTTCGTGATAATGGTGAAGCTACATATCATCAAACCCTCTCCATCTGTCAAAAAGACTCTGTGTCATGACTTAAAATCAATTGACATTGGCAGTTTTAAGACTCAAATAACCCAGCAGTTTGAGTCCAATCTAAAAGATCACAATGTATCTGAACTGTTATCACACTATAATAAATTCCTCAAGAATTTATTAAATGTCCATGCACCTTTGAAAGAGAAAAAGTTTATCAGTAGATGCAACACAAAGTGGTACAATGCAAATCTCCACCAGGCTAAGGTTTTTAAACGTCACCTGGAGAGAAAATGGAGGAAATCAGACTCCAAGGATGACTGGGCTCTCTATTGCAAGCAGTGCAGTGTTGTCAACTTCCTTCTGGGTACAGCCAAGACTGAATTCTACAGATCATACAGTCTGAGAAGGATAAAAAGGCCCTTTTTGCACAGGCAAAAGCATTCTGAACATGACAAGTGCGCCATCTCTCCCCAGTGATAATGAAACAGAGACTTTGCCTGCTTGTTTTAGTAAATTTTTCATGGACAAGATTGTAAATCTTAGATCTGCAATTTATTCTGACTTGGATGTATCTGCAATGCATCTTGCCAAAGAAGACTTGTTTCCTGATCTTAGGAATGATCAGACACTGCAAAATTTCCAACCTTCAACAGAAGAAGAAATTTGGAAGATAATTTTAGCTTTATCATCAGCATCTTGTAACCTGGATCCTATCCCCACACCACTTCTTAAAATATGCATTGAGAAACTACTCCAAACCATCACTCAAATTGTCAACTCTTCTCCATCCAGTTGCACTTTTCCTGACTTTATGAATTCTATTTCTAATAGCACTTTTATAGCACTTAATCTCTGTCAAAAGACAGATTCTAAGGCGCATCACACAAAAACATTGTTTAATATTCATAAACCAGAGACATTGCATGAAAGAAGCACTTGTTACACCACTACTGAAAAAAGCATCACTTGACCCTGAGGCCCTAAAGAACTATAGGTCTGCATCTAATTGGAGCTTTGAGTCCAAATTAATAGAAAAAGTAGTAGCTACCCATCTCAATTAATACTTATCCAGGAACACCCTTATAGAGGATGCCTACAGACAGTTTCATTTGACTGAAGCAGCATTACCATTCCTTTTACCATGTACACTGCCCCTGTTGGTGATATCACAAGACACCATGGTATTATGCATCTTTTCTATGCAGATGACACTTAACTGTATGTTACTCTCCATCCCGGGCAGGATTTCAGTGCATATTTGCAGTCACTAGGCCAGTGCATAGATGATATCCGGATGTGGATGTGCCTAAATATGTTAAAACTCACTGATGACAAGACTGAGGTCCTTCTGATTCATTCTAACAACTCTCTTAATCACCTCAGCTCAGTGTCTGTCAAAGTTGGTAATGCCTCTGTGACATCAAGCAAATCAGTAACAAATCTCGGTTGCATCTTTGACAGAAGATTGAATATGAATGACTTCATAATAAGAAAATGTCAGTAACCCTTCACCTTCAGAAGTGACATAACCCTTCACCTTCAGTCCATTTACAGGGCTCATAAATATTTAACCACAGATACAACAACAACTCTTACCCATGCATTTGTCATATCACGACTGGAATATGCAAACAGCCTCTTACATGGTGTACCACATGCTCAACTAAACAGACTTTAGAAAATCCAAAAATATGCAGCACGTGTCATTTCCAAGACTCATAGATTTGACCATATTTCCCCTGTTCTCAAACACCTTCATTGGCTTCCAATATCTAAGAGAATTGAGTTTAAAATCCTTGTTCACACAATCAACTCTGTTCATCAAACTGCTCCATCGTACCTGGCGATTTTTTGTTAATGTACAGCACTTTTAAGAATAGGTGCTATATAAATGTATGATAACAATAATAATAAAATAATTCCTGAATTTGGTTCTCACTCTTACATAATATGACATTGCAACTATTTTTTTGAGTTTGTATAGGTCCGGAAGTGCAATTGGGAAGTCTATCCAGGTGAAAGTTGATGACTCTGTTTCCAGGCTACCAAAATCTTGACTGGTCTGGTGCTTATAATTTTGATATGACAGATTAGGACAGGTTGGATAGTTAAGGCAAGCATGAGTTTATACACTAAACATTTTATTGTTTTATATTACATTTCACAAATATGCCACGAGGAATAAAAGTTAGGAGAGCAATAGTAGACTGAATTTGATGTAGGAGGAATCAAGGGGACATACAGGAATTGCAACCGTAAATGGAATATAGCCATATTTCAAGAAAGGAAAGTTACAGCATGCGATTCTGAGGGATGAAGCTGAGCAGGCAATTGCAGAATTTAACAAAAGCCATAAGACACTGTGTAACAAGTACCAGTGATAGTTTTGCTTCTTCTGCAGTTTCTTCTTTCTCTAGCCTGAGCCTGTGTTTGGCAGTTGACTACCTTTGCTGTTGATGTAAGAGAATTAGGAGATATATTTCGTAGTTAAAAGAAAAATATACTGGAGCAATCTTGTCAGTAAGTATGGATTTTCGAGGGTTGGGAGCAATGTTTAAATAGTCTGTTAGGATCAGTTGTAGTTTTCAGGTTTCTTGATTTTGTTTCTTTGACTCTTGATCCCGCCATCTAGAAAAAGCCCTTTCATCTCTATTTATGGTTTGTCTAGTCCTATACTGTTTTGTCTAGAGGACCGTGACACACAACTGGCTGTACTTGAAATCATACTGGCCTGTCGGAAACAATCCCGTCAAGACAGGAAATCTCCAAGTCTTGAGTCACAGAGTCAGTAACATCACAGCAGAACAAGTCAGGAACACAGCACAGCAAGACATAAAAGGAAACTGACAAGGCGGTTAGAGCAACAGACAAGTCTGGAAGTGTGTAGGACAAAATGGAATAATTTTACCAAATTACGGCTTGTCTGTTATGAAATCTGTGACTATAAATAAGAGTCGGTGTATTGAATGCATCATTTGGATTTTCAACGCTGATGGATTACAACTGGCAGCTTTAGATACACTTTTCCTTTCCACAAATTAACTCAGTTGTGAGACACCAGTTTGGCTGACTTGGCTTTTGTTTCTTACAAATGCTGCTTTGATTTGATGGGGAATGCAAGGAAGATAGAAGTCCCCACAGAGACGCCTACAGAATTTGAGTTGGGAGATACAGCTCCTGACATACAGAGGAGGGAGGAGAGAGACCAGTGTGAGCCGGAGGATGCAGAGAAACAACAGAGAGAGGAGAGCTAGGAAGTCAGGATGGCAGAAGCTCAACAGTCTCAGATAGAGAAGGCAGTGGCAGAAAAAAGAGCAAGAACTAAGAGGAGTGAAAGTGAAATGGACACAGAGGGTGGAGCAGATGTAGGCACTTCTCAATCCAATCCAGGCTTAAGAAAGGACATATATGAACTTTTACTCAACAAACTCAGATAAGGAGGCTATTGTAGACTTTGTCAAAGATTTATGACAAGAACAGTGAGCATTTTAAGTTCAAGGCCTGTGGTTCGCAAGCAGCCACAATCTGTCAGTGAAAGTATGGTTTGAATCCCAAAAGACTTGCTATGTAAAACTCACTCAGTCCAACTCTGGTGAAGCTCCCATGGAAATGCCAGAGAGGCAGAACTGGATTCAAGACAAATTTAACTTCTTGAAGACACACATAAGATGCAAGGGACTCAGCAAATCTCCAGGCTTCAAGTTCCCAGCCAGAGGAGCCAGTGCAACTGCAGCCTCAGCACATAACATCTCCAGAGGTTCTACTGACAAGGATAGCATCAAGATTAGCATGGGCTCTGACACCACACAACAGCCATTGATTGCAAGCTCCATTGCAGTTTTACAGGGCCCAGATCACCAGAACAGCCTTTTGGCACTACCTGGCATCTGAGGTTGACACTTTAGAAGATAAAGACTTTCAAACATTCGGAAAGGAGGCTGTGAAACTTTTAACTGGGGTACAGAGCAGGGCAGAGGAAAGGAACAATCAACCCCAGCAACCTAAACTTTCTCAGAGCTCCAGTGTCACTTCAACATATGTGCCACAGACTTTTAGTAGCCACAGCAACTAGCACCCGCTGTCAGGGAGTACATCTTGACCATTCCAGAAACCCTGATGCCAACAAGCCAGGTCATCCAACCAGCTCAGCAGAGCCAAGTGGCACCCAGAGGGCAGTAGACTTTCAGCATAGTTGTTGACTAGCAACAACCTGGCAAGCACTTCTACCCACCACCAATAGCCTATGTCACAGGCGTTAAAAGTTCACACAACATATAGGAAATCTATAGCCTTTTTGGGAGTATGCAGTCAGTCATGAGTTACCAGCACATGGATACAACTCAGTTGTTTTCACCGACTGACCGCATCAACACACTACCTCTCCTCCAACCACCCAGCAGCAACAGCCTTCTCAGCAGCCAGCCCCGGCCACCCAGCATTCATCTGAGTCCAGCTCATAGGTGCTTTTCAGGGCAACCTGAATTTTTCCAAAATAGTTGACAAGCTACTTTTGAAAAAAGTGTAAACTTCATGGAAAAAGCCTTTGACTTTTATGAAACTTTTAAAATGATTTTGGCCTTCGGATCCAACATTTTACCTTTTAGAAACGTTCAAAGTTATAAAAAGTATTTTTGACATTTCAGAAAGTTTTAAAGTCAGAAATATTTTGCAAATTAAAAAAAAAAGAAATTAAAAAGTTTTGTTAAATTTTTAATTTTAATCCATTTTGAAATATGCACAAAATCTGCAGGTTCACAAAATTTGATTTTGAATATGGGACATTAAAAAATACTTGTGTTGAAGTTATAAACATTATTATGGGCTTGTGATTTCGTTTGTTAATTCTTTGTAAACTTTTAAATTTTTTTTGGACATTGGTGCAACTCTAGCTTAAATAAAAGTTCTTTGAATAATTGGGTAGTTCTGAAAAGGACTATTAGATGCCAGATTCTTCTATCCCCAGGGAAATTCCTTTTTATAGCTCAGATCCTGTCCTGCCCAACCAGTGCACCCACATGGTTGAAGTAATCTTTTAGTAGCTCTCCCAAATGTTTGGCACATACACCTAATTTTTAAAGGCTCTTATGTCATCTGCTGGTATGGGTGCCCTGCCTGTCCACCCTGCCTGTCCACCTAGCTCTCAGCATGTTGTGCAACACCACACATGTCAAAACAATGTCTTTCCCTTAGTTGTGTATTTCTTTCTATATTAATCATTAAGTATAAAATCAGTGTTATTGTGTGTTTTCTATCGCCGGTTAAAGTGATATTTCATATAAGAAAATTTCATATAATATTTAAGTAATGAATACCCAACTTTCAAATATATTTGTATTGCATACCAAATTATGGTAATAGCCACTTTTCATAGAGATAGTGTGACCCACACATCAATTATATTTTCATTGGGTTTGATGACATATCAACTAAATCTCTCATAGATTTCAATGAAAGAAGTATGGTGATATAAATGATACGGTATAGAGAAAAAAAGGTGTAAGAATGTATTTTTTTCAATATCAGAACACTTCCCAAATCACCTCATTTTTTTACTTAAATGTCAAACCACCAAAACTCCCCTTACTCAATAAAGGTAGTCGCACACTAACCTAGAAATTTAAGGAAAAAACAAGGACTCTTCAGTAAAGGAAGGTCAGTGAATATTAAAATTCAAGATTTTCTTGAAAGTTAAGGATTTCCAAAATTTTTAAGGTTTCCTTGAAATACAATGAAAGAAAGTTAGACTCCTTTGTTGAGGAAGCTTAATAAATACCAAAACAAAGGAAGGGGCAAGAAATAAAGGAAATCCTTACTTTTTAAGGGTTCCTGGGAATAAAGGAGGTTTGGTGAATATGGTCACTGATAAAGATCCACTTGACCCAATATCTACCCAGCAGAATCTGCGTCGACCAGGGCTAGCAGCACCAGGGAAAAGAAGCCCTTGTAATTGTAATATTCACTGCCAGATTTCTTTGGCTTCTTCATGGCTTTATGTTTTATATGGGGTTTTACGTCACTTTCAACAGCCAGAGTCATATTGGGACAGGTCTGTAAAACCCCGTCTAGAAGTTATATATGGTGGTTAGGCCAACCAGCCAGTGATACTGTAAGGAGGTGTACATTTCTCCTGTTGTCAGGTATCTCAGTGTTATTGTCAGTTTCAATTCAACTTGTAAGGGTTTCATAAAATTGGTGACTGACTTCTTGATGCGGCGGTGTATGTGTTCTTCAATGAGGTAAAAAATGTAGTATTCACAATACTCGGGTAGGTGCTATAGTATCATCTTTCTTGTTGAAGGATCCAGAGCATGACCCCTGAACTTTATGGCTTTCATCTTCTCCTGGGTGGTCGTGGGGGTTGTTGTGAAGGTGCTAGTTGTATGGCAAATGGAGGTCCTAGGTTCAGATGAGTCCTTTTTGTCTGCAAATCAGAATAAAAAAATCAAAATATTAAACTTAATAAAAACTAAAGGACCCTAAGCTTTTGTAGAGAGTCTCTCTGATGTAAAGCTTGCATCTTTGCAGTGATAAATAATCAGTAAGAAGATCAGAAGGGGTTTATATAGTGTTGTTTTGATCCCAACTCACAAGCCTGACTCCAGAACTTAATCAGTCCAGTCGGGATTGGTCGGGCCACTGCTCCACTCCTGTTGGTTTGTCACAAGGGCTTGTCATGGCCTGATATAGCTTGTCTGTTTTTCGGTGGTAGATTCCCATTTTGTTGTGGAGAAAAAAAACCCAACCCTAAGTCAGGTTGGGATCAAGATCCAGACAAGCTGGAATGCATTATGCCACGTCGGTGAGATGAAACTGACTCAAATTTTTTGTGCGCTTTTTTCTAGATTTTCATCCCTGACTCTGACCCTAGAGTCGTAGAGTCGGTTGTAGGGTCAGCTCCAGTGGAACACCCCATAAGCTTTCAAAAACACTTACACTCCCTTGTTGCTGCCATTCTTGATCCAAATTTTGTGGATGCTGTTGCAAAAAACAAGCATTGTATATATTTACACATTTTTTAATATATATATAAATATGATCCAATTTTTTCAGTGGCAATTGTTAATATGTTGGGGATCTGGATCTGCCAGATCCTGTAGCCATTACAGTCAATTTGAGTGTGATAAGTCCTATTGTTTAGCTGTTCTGATGAAGCTAGGTAGGGAAGAACAACTGGAGGGGAGTCCAAGTACAATTTGGAAAGGTCGGGATTGCTAAGTAGACAAATAGTCGTTATGCATTTCTATTTTCCCTCCCTTTTTGTTTTATTTTTGGGTGATTTGGGGAAGCCTCTCCAGACAGTCTTTGAATGTGGAACTAGGCCTTTAATTACAGATGTCACATGAAATAGAAGACAAATCAGAAACAATCGTCATGTCTCCTACAATTTTCTGGTCCTCGGTGGGCTAGTGGTTAGTATCATAGGATGTCACCTCTGTGGGTTTGAGTCCCACAAGTGCTGAAGACCTGTCCCAATATGACTCTGGCTGTTGAAAGTGACGTAAAACCCCAAATTTAGACTTTAACCTACAATTTTCTGGGCATCAAATAGTTTTTTATCACTTTGATCCCCTATTTTGAGCAAAGTATGAATTCAGATAATGGCAACACATGGGAGTCACAGAGGGCTTGCAATAATATGGCCTCAATTATTGAAATGACACAAAACCCCAACTTTCCCTCTTGTTACTCCGTTGTCAAGTGTTACAATGACTGTCAAACTGTTTGGATATACCTTTTGGAATTTTTTTTTTTTGTGTGTTTCACAACAATTGATCTGTTGCGTAAAATATGTATTGACGCAAGGGCAAGCTATAAATGTATTTCACTAACATAGTATCTTCCATAGGCATTAACTTGGCACAAACTGGAAGACACAGTTTTTGTTAACATTTGACTGTCGTCACTAAAACTTGTGCACTCTCCGCATACGAAAATTAGAAAGTTGAAGTAATAGCAGAAATAAATTCTTTCAAGGAACTAATGTATGCAAATTGTGCCAAGTTTGTCTGCTGATTTCTAGTAGAAAATATATTACTACCTCTTAAGAAGCACTGTAAAATAGGCTTTGTACTCAGGGTGTATAAGGAGAGTTATTTGTTATTTTCTATTATTTTTACATTCAAATGATTATGCAGGAATGAACTAGATTCTTTGTTATAAAAACAGTATACACGATGTTTGGTAGGCCTGTTCAGAATTTTCGGTACATGGATAGAACTATAGATTTTGTATGGTTTTCACGCAAAGGCCCTTAAGCCAAATATAGATCTGCCCTTATGTGATAAATTCTTATACAACATTCTTTAACATGTTGTGTTCTGTCATAATGAAAAAAAAACTTCCTCTGATGTGCTGCTATATTAAAGGTAGGAAAAGTGAAATAGACAGAAAGTACTTTAAAAAGTATTATTCATAACAAATTGAGTAAAACAAACACTTACCCCTCGTCACCCGGCTCAACAGAATTCTGTTGTCCCATTTCTGTAAAAAATAATAAACTGTACAATGTCAGTATTTATTAACCTTTAATAAGACTTTTATTTTGGAGCAAGGTCGATTTCAGGCGTACCTCAGGGCTCTATCCTAGGTCCTATACTCTTTTCCTTCTATACTACTCCCCTCAGCAAAGTCATTCAAAATCACCCCGGCATAGGTTTCCACTTTATGCAGATGATACACAGTTATATGTTCATCTCTCACATAAGAATGTGGCTCATGCCTTTGACAGGTCGAATAGTTGCCTGGAGGATGTCAAAAAGTGGTTGTCTGCAAATAAGCTGAAGATAAACCCTGATAAAACCGAATTCATTGTTTTTGGCTCAAAAATACAGCATGAAAAACTCAACAAATCATTTCACAGTTAATATTCTTGGCAATTTCCTCTCTCCTGTAGGAGCGGTCAGGAACCTTGGTGTATTGTTTGATAGTGATTTTTCCTATTTAAGGCATGTCCAAAATATCTGTAAGTCCTGTTTTTCTCAAATTAGGGATCTTAAGCGTCTTAGAGGTTACCTCACATCATGCTGCTCTTATGGCTGTGAATGCTTTGGTTGGAAGTCGACTTAGCTATTATTTATCAATGCAAGCCTTTTATTTTCCATTGCATGCTGTATTTGACCTAAAGACCAGGACAAGTAGACTGTAATATGTTTATATCCCTCGGGGAGACTCATTGTGGATAATTAAAAAAATAGTCAACACATGCCGATTTTTGGTTAATGTTTCATTCATGATTTATTCTAACAAGTATATATTACATGCAGCATTGGAAAGGTATTTTCAACAAAACACCTGCTCCTTTTTGTTGAATTAATATCTTTGCAGAAAGGATGGAAAAATTTCAAGTTAAAAATTGAAATATTTATATTCATTGGTGCTCGTGTATATATCACATTTTTGCATTATTTGTTTAAATATGGACTCATATAAAACACCCCTCATTAGATATATGCAAAAACATATCTCTCATGAAGATAAAATAGTCATGCTATGTATTCTCATAAAATCGTCATCCTTAATCATTACACTTTTCCACATAGGTTTCCTATTATATCAGCAAAGATGTAGAATTTTCATCTTTAAGTTTTTGTTAACATTTCTGTAAATGTGCTTGGATTACCATTTACTGTAACAAAGTACTATTACCATATACCAAGCAAGGTTAGATCAAAATTCAACTAAATGTTAGCAAAATTGACAGTCCACGATTAACCTAAAGATAAACTTTAATTTTTCTTTCTAAAATAAGCCTAAATAACCAATAAATCATATGTGAAAAAATATTTTATCGCTTGTACTAATATTTTATCACTTGTACTAATTTTATTTTACAATGTGTTGAAAGCAAGGACAAACCCAAATAAATTAAAACATGGTGTTATTTTACAATTCAGACCAAATAACTTCTGATCAAAGTTTTTCGAAAAAATATGGAAACATCATCCTACCTGTAGATGCTAAGACAAACTTGTGGGAAGGATTTTTGTAAGCTCTTTTATATATAAAAAGATAGACTCATGGAAAAATATTTGAAAAGAATAGAATAGAATAGAAACATTTATATAGCACAAAATTGATGTAACATCCTCCAATGCGCTTGAGGTCAAAAAGGGAAAGTCCAGGGTCATATCAGGTCGAGATCCAAAATTAGCGCCCGCCAGGGAGATGTACTATGGTGGAGGATATGCTAGTCTAAACAAGGTCTTTAGCTGGCTACGGAAACCTGTTATTGTTTGTTGTGATTGTACTGATTGTGGGAGTCTGTTCCATTCTGTGGGGGAAGCCATTGCAAAACCGTGCCTACCAATGGCCTTTTTTGTGAGAGACTGAGAAAAGAGAAAGACGATTTCCACACATTAAACAACTGGTTTTGATCAAGAATGATAGGTATATGGGTTGACAGAATTTGATAGCCTTGAAAGTAATTAGATTGTACTTAAACAAGATGCGGTATGTGATAGGGAGCCAGCGTAGTTTTTGAAGAAAGGGAGTGACATGGCTAGTTCTATTAAGTCTAAAAACAATCCTACAAAGGGCATTTTGAATCTTTTGGAGTTTAGCTACATTGTATTTACTTACGCCATAAAGTAGGGAATTGCAGTGTCAAGTTGACTGCTGATCATTGAGTTTGCGAGCAAAGCTGCAGTATCCACACTGAGGAATTTACAGATTCGTCTTAGGTCCTTCAGGTGGTAGTAAGAGGCGCGACCCATATTGGTTATGTGGCTAGTAAAGGTGTTTCTGGAGTCAAAAGTAACACCAAAGTTCTTGACTGTATCGGTAGGGGAGATAGAATTTCCAAGAAGTTGAGTATTGAATTTGTTGATGAGGGACTCTCTGGCTTGTCTATCACCAATGATAATAAATTCAGTTTTCTCAGGGTTGAGTTTGAGTTTTACACCAGCCATCCAGTTTTGGACACATGTGAGACACTCAGTAAGCTCAGCAAAACTGGAATCAAAGTTCCTATGGTCCAGTGCTAGATATATTTGGGTGTCATTATCGGCATATAGATGGTGGGTGACATTGAAATTGGAAATTATATTACTGAGAGGGGTAGTACAGAGGGTAAAAAGATGGGGGCCCAGGACAGAGCCCTGGGGGACACCTTATGGGAGTGAAAAAGCATCTGAAAAGCTATTACCTAGTTTAACCTTCTGTTTGTGGTTTGAAAGATAGGATTTGATCCACCTCGACACAGTGCCATCAACCCCAAACCAATCCCTGAAGGAATTAAAAAGAATGTCATGATCGATAGTGTCGAATGCTGCTGAGAAGTCCAGCAATGTGAGTGCAACAGCCTTACCAGAATCCATCGAAGCAACAATGTCATTCTGGATTTTCAGGAGTGCTGATTCTGTGGAATGGAGTCTCCTGTAGGCGGATTGGTTGACATTGGAGAGCCCCTCACTATTGATATAATTATTTAACTGTTTTTGAGGAGATTTCTGTCTAAATTAGGTTTCTTGAGAAGGGGGGGTGACATATGCGGTTTAGAAACAGTTTGGGAAACTCCCTTCTCTGAGTGAGTAGTTTATAATATTGGTTATTGGAGTGACCAAAATGTTCGCACACTCTTTGACTAGTGCGGTTGGTATTGGGTCCAGGTCGCATGATTTGGTGGTGGATGATTTTAGGATTTTGAGGATGTTGCTTTCAGATACAGGCTCAAAAGAGGACAGGGCGGTACTGTTACTATTCGGTCTTGTGAGGGAAACAGGCACTGATGACTTTAGTGCAACTCTGATTTTTGCAATTTTGTCACTAAAAATGACCAAAAGTGTTAGCTAAGTTGATAGGACTAATATGATCAGGTAGGATGATAGTTGAGGATTTGTGCAAGATTTTCTTGAAAGTGTTCCACAGAGCCTTGGGGTTGCCATTATTTTCAGCAATAACTGTAGATTAGTGCCTGTGTCTTGACTGTTTTCCAGTAGGAAATTGTAGCAATTGACAGCAGCTCAATATCTACTCCGGTTGACTGCAGAATTGTTACTGCGCCATACTCACTCACACTTTCGCTTCAGACGCTTTGCTGAGAGGATGTCCGAATTCACAAAGCCTTTGTCAGGGTGCGATTGATTGGGGCATGCTTGTCTAAAATGTTGTGCAAGGTGTTGAAATATTGGTGACTGAGCAAACTGGCTCTTATGTGAGGATGTTTGATTAGATCAGAATTCAGGATGTCCTCTCTGAAGTCAGTGATGTTTATCTTGTGAATTTTCTGAGTATTAACTTGCCTAAATTTGCAAGGAGCCTTGATAGGTATATTGACTGAGAAAGTGATGGGAAGATGGTCAGACAGCCCAGCTGTAACCATGGCGCAAACCGCCTTTGAGAAGGTGTCCCTCACACATACGACATCTAATATATGGCCGTGAATGTGCTTTGGGGAATCAATAATTTGGGTAAAATTGTATTGACAGAGGGAGTCATTTAATTTCTGCGACCAACCATCCTGTTTATTCATGTGTAGATTTAAATCACCCAATATTATATTTTCACAACATGATAAAGCAGCACCTTCGATGAAGGAACTGAAATCCTCAAAGAAATTGGCTTTGGAAACATTGGGGGGCCTATACACAGTATGAAAAACAATGTCCTGGGCATTGCCCATGGATAGGTGAACAGATATGGACTCAAAAGTATTGAAACACGGTTGAGATAGGACCTTAAAATCAATGTTATCACAGATGAAAAACCCGACACCACCACCTCTCCCATCCAGGTGTGGAACATGAGTACATTTGTAACCCGGAGAAGTGACACTTGCTATAAAGCTGTCTGTGTCATCTGGTCGAAGCCAGGTCTCAGTGACCGCAATAATATCAGACTTGTTGCTATTAATGAAGTCTGCAAGAGCAACAGACTTGTTTCTGATGGATCTGATGTTTATCAGACTCCCAGTTAAAAGGCTAGTGTTAGGGACAGGATTAATACTGACAATCCCTGAGAGGATCAACAAGAGGGACACCCATGGGCTAACATGTTTGTAAGAATGTGTTACCCTACGAATATGTCCTTGTATAACCAAAAAGGCACAGTTGACCCTGTTGAGACATGGGTGAATGCCAAACTCAAAATGTATGGTGGAAAAGGCGGGGAAAGAAAAATGCAATCTTGAGGCAACAGGAATTGGTGTTGTGGAAGGGTCATCAGTGGTGATGTTGGTTTCCCGAGCAACCAGCAAAAACTAAAGACAGAGCCAGAAAGTGGTATGCATGTCCAAAAAGGAATACCAAAATAAAGAAACTAGAAAAAGATGGACATACCTTTCCTATGTACTAACCTGTCTAAACAGCAAACCATAGATGAGTAAGTATTGGAACAGTAAAAGATTGGTGCAGGATTAGTATGGACAAGGTATGATATTGTTAATTGAAATTTTACAGTATTTTACAGAGAATATCAATACAATTTGTATGATTTGTTTAATGTTATTAGGTTGTTTAAAATTATTATGTTAAATTACTACAGTATGTGAGAATGTTAAAACAGTATGTGAAATCCGCGGGAAATGTCCGGTGAGTGATAAAACCTGAAAGAGCCACTATTACAATTCTGACAAGTTCAAAGAGGTAGTATGTGCAGACAATGAATATTGCTAAACTAAAATTGTATAAAATGGCAATAAAAACAGATACAGACAAGCAAGCTGTGTAAAATCGAGAATATTTAACTACCGGTCCGTTGTGAAATAAAAAACACATCTCACCTGGCAGATGCTATGTCTACATAAGGGATGGAGTGAAATAATGTAAGTAATTGTATAGAAGACAGGATCATTCTAAAATCAAAGCAGATGTTGTGAATGAAATAATATCTTTATAAAGTAGGGTTTTCTATAAAAAATATTCACTTGAACAAAAGAAATCATATTGAACTGGGATTTAATGTTACTCAAAGCAGAGGCTAGCATTGAAATAATCCCTCAAAGTAGGGAAGTGATATGGACTTTAACTGAATTAATACTATTTTTTCTATACATTTATAGCACTTAATCTCTGTTCAGTCATTTCCATAGCCAGGTCGGTACCACCAAGATGCTGGGTAGTTTATGTATGGAGGGGACCTTACAGGGCTGTTCTTGTGATCCGATTGCAACTTACTCCCGATTGGAAAAAAATGAAAACATTCATGATCCATGGGTGTAGCTTAAGATAGGTTTTAAGATAGGTTCCCAATATTTCCCGATAATTTCTGATGTATTATGCAATAGGTTTAAGATTGGTTTAAGAGCCTTCTGATTGGTGTAAGAACCTTAAAGAATGAAAAATGTAAATGATATGATTGACATTGCTGTAAGGCTAATAAATGACTTTCAAGCAGTAAGATAGGCTTAATATGAGTTCCCAATGGATTCCCGTGCTTTCCAATTAGATGTGGTATCATAACTTGTGTACATCATGTAGTTTGTGATGGCTTCAAGATTTTGCCATTGAGAAGTTCGACCTTTTATTCCTTCAATAAAATAAGATTTCAGCTTTGAGAATATCAAAAGCAAACCTGTGACCAAAGTGTTATTTTTGGATGTATTTATAGATGAGTAGAATTTAGGGACCTCCAAGACCTTTTTATCTCTTCGGCTATATCTACCAGATCTCTGCCAGATCTACCACAATAAACAGACAAAAGAGACCAAAACCAAAAATAACTAGGATGGCCAATTTGCCTTAACTTTAATGAATATAAAGACATGTTTTTTCATTAAGTCCCCTGAAGTACTGTAGATATGGTTTCTTGGACTTTGATTTTTTTTTCGAAAATTAGAAGTACAGTTGTTCATATGCTAGGTCTTCTCCTTTTGCTGATATGATTGGATGAAAGCCATGGTTGGATTAGTAAAAAGATTAAAACAAGAGATTATGGAACATCTGTGGCGAGATGAAGGGAACTCTTGTCTGCAATGGAGAAACAATTCAATCACATACAGGAGCAACTAGTGACCAATGAGCCAGATCCCTCTGAATAGGATAACACACCCATTCACATACACATGCCCTTATCTGATGATGTACCTATCCACTTCCAACAAGCCAATCCAGAACCTGCACTGATAGGAAACAGACTAAACATGTTCCTAGCACCCAATATAGGCATTTCACAAAATGCCTTTAGCTTAAAAACATGCATTACCTGAAATGCCTGGAAACTTTAGGCATTTCGTGAAATGCTTAAGTGAACCAGGGATTTCATGAAATGCCTGGACTCTTTAGGCGTTTTGCAAAATTTCTGATTATGCAGTTTGCCTTAACCTATTCACAAATATATAGAATCTGTAACAAGTTTTCAACAAGTTTAACCTATGAATATCAACCATGTCATGGAAAGATAAAATTGCTCTTCAAATGGACAAGATTCTTCGGCAGAGGGAAATGAGACTTAAATGTAGTAATCACTTAGAAACCAAAAGTAGATAACAACATATTTAAGTTGGACTGAAACACAAAAATGGTTGCATAAACCTTAATGAAAGTGAAACCTTAATGAGCATTCAGTGACAAAATGTATTTAGCGATGCATGGCATTTTGATAACTGAAAAACAAATAAAAACTGAAAGCAAATCATAATTCAAAGCTAATAGTATATATATAACTTCAGAAATAATAAATATCAACTTGCTGGGTCATAATTTAAATGACTGATGTTCAAAATTTATTTATTTGGGTTGTCACGTCACGCCTAGTACCTTACTAGTTATATTGTTATATCAGTTATAATAGGGCTATAATTCTGCATAATGTCTTCCCAGTAATTGATAATTAATACAATAACAACCACATGCATGCACACCACAAACACTAATGCAATGAGCAAGTGTGAATATGAATATTGGCTGCAGAAAAATGATAAAGGAGACCAGGCGAGACTCTCAGCAAAACTGGTCAAACTACAGTTTTGAATAAACAATGCAAAAAGGGCAATACACACTTGCTACACAGTTACATTTGGAAGTGAAATAAATATATGTATTCTCAGACACTAGTGCTACATAATCTACTACCACTATTAATGAATAAAATATAACAATTTACTGTAATACCAAAAACTATCTTTATGTGTAAAAATAATATCTCATATATTGGTAATTCACCTTGGCACAATATTACAACACTCAAGATTACTGTTCACAGTATATGTCCTTTTAACTTACTGTAATGTGTAGCTATATCCTGTTGCAATTACAAAATAACTGTATGTATCTTAAGACTGTCCATACTTATTACTACTCTTTGTTATAAACTTTATTTTTGAAAATTTCTGAAAATTTAGGTGTCGACTATGGCATCAACAGAACAAAGCTTTAGGCAAGGATCCACAACGACGATCCTGGACAAAAGCTGTGCCATGGTATTTTTATATTATTCTTATTGCATTGAAAGACATTTGGCTTTGGGTTTTTATATTGTTGAAACAGAAAACGTATACATTAGACTATTTACACAAATCTTTACACTTTGTTCTCATTTATGTCCCGGTCTCACCTTTCTATTTCTCTAGTATAATACCAGACATATAAAAACGTGGCCCAAAGCATGTACAAGTAACAAATTATATTGTAACTGTTCCTGAGGTGTACAAACATTTTAAATTTGTGGTGGAAGTGTCAAGTTCTCAGAAACGGACAGAAACATGTGTGAAACAGTTTTGGGAATATAAAAACAGGAAAATTTGTAAGAGTTGGTATATTGTAAAATAATTCAAGTCAGAATTTTTATTCTATAGTAATAATGGGAAGTTATTTTAGGGGAATAATTTTTCTTTAAGTTCTTCTTGACTAAAAATGGTTCCCCTATCTCCCAGGAGATCACCAAAACACTTTTGCAATACTTAAACTACTTAAACTATAGAACCATAGTCAATATTTCATTTTATTATTGATGGATCCATTTGGAGGGAAATTAGTCCCAAATAAATACGTCCTTATGGATTATGGATATTATGATTATGCTTTCTAACCAATTTAATAAAAAATACAAAAATACATTGTATTTGAGACTGTATGCTCTACACCAAAGTGATAACCTTTATTAAAATTGCTAAGAACTTTCCTTCTCCGAAATAATCATATTTGTGACCAGGTCTTTAAAGTAGAATTGTAAATAATAAATGGTATGTGCAGAAATTGAGTAAATGTGTAAATATGTACAAATTCATTCCAAATCAACGGACATCAATAAAATCTTTTCTGAGTAAGGTAGTCTTTCCAAGTCGTGAATATTTGTTTTTCCCTTTTTGAAGTTTATGTGCAAGTAGTGTAACACAACCAACCATTTTGCCTTCTACAAATCCAGATTATGATATGTGATTGTAAGATATAGCTTTTCAAACGGGTTATATACAGTAGCCACTTGTATCAGATTTAGAAGATTAGTAACCTGAGTATGTCAGGGAAGGATAAAGATAAGGTTTAACACTGGTTGTGACAGTCACAATTTCTGTGACATTGTTGATAAATAACAAGGCATTATGTAGTTGCAAGAGATCAAAGACATAAAAGGATTGTGGGTTAAGTTAAGTTGACCATTACCATGAGACACCTGGCTACTGGAAAATGCTACCCTCCCACCAGTATAATTTCGAAATGGAGTTGCTCAACAATTAACATATGTATCCCTGTGGTGTGCAACATTATACTCAGACACTACAAGGAAGAAGTTATGCTCCACCACACCAACCTGATCACTGAAAGTAGACTGAGCTGGACTTCAGAGAGGTATGGAAGGTGCCCCATGGAATCAGTACCAGTATGGTATCAGTATGGAATCATGGAACACATTACCCTGAGGTCCCAGTGGTGGCCATTATCACAGCTACAATGGATTACTCTCAATTGTTTCGCTGGTTGTAGTGGATGCCAATTACAAGTTTATAGGGATTGATAACAACACCTGATCTTTAACCACTGAGATCTAAGAGACAAGATAGAAGATGAGCCTATTGTCTTCCCTCCAGCAGAGTCCTTGATGATAATGGACCCAGAGTCACCTTTTTAATACTTCCACATGGCGCTCAAGATGTGGTTTATGAAACCCTACTTCTGAAAAAGGATTTACCAGTCACCTGACTGAACAGGTCCCCACTTATGGAATAATGTTCTTTCAAAATGCTTTGGCAGAAGGTAAAGGGTCCTGTTCACAATGATGTAGCAACAGCCACAGATTAATAAGGAGGATCTGTTAGTCAGTACTACACAGTTCTCTAGCAGTGTGTTAATGACCTTACACTGTTATGTTTATCTATACACAACTGTATTTCGACAATCAGGTGAGTTGTCTCATCAGAGGCTGGAGAATCTACCAAGTCCACCAAGATGCAGCAAGAGCTGCCAGTGGTTGCAATGATATTCATCCAGGAAGAGTTTGACCAGAGTGGTCTGGCTAGGCCTTGCTGCAGTAGAATGACATACCCTATGCTGGGAGAAATCTCAGCTATGCTGGAAAGGCACAGACAGACATCATTGTGGACTACTTCTGTACTTACCTTGTACTACTTTTGTACTTTTATGGGGCTTTCCTTATGTATCTTTTATATGCGTGGCATTAATTACCAAGCTACAAACATGTTTAGATCGAAGTGCTATTTCACTAGAATAAATATGGAAAAGGTGCGCCTGGGACTTAATTTGATGAGTACTTGAACTCTTCTGAACATCTCACCCCTTCCTTCTGGATCAGGAAGGAACTTCACCTCCCAGTCGTGATCTGGTACTGATGTTGATCTTTTCCTGATCTGACACTTTCGTTGTACTGGCTTGGAATGTATATCATGAAGTTTTGACCTATGTTTAATGGGTATCTTGTACAGTGAGTCTATCAGATTTGATCATGGGGTTGGTTTGACCTTTCCTTGACCTTAGGTTGGGCACTTGCAAACCTCATAGTGAGGAGAGAGGTAGGCTTAGCTTTTCTGGATCTTGGCGTTATATGTGTAACATGATTCTGTATTGGGTTGAGACCAGTGTCATGTTATATGTATATATGTATATAAAATACTCATACAATAATACTTAAAAAATGCTAGTAGTCGCATATATATATACATATATAAAATATGGGAAAATCTTTGCAATTACTTTAAATTTCTGGTTTGTTTTCCAATATTTTAAGTTTTACTTAAATTAATTGAGTTGATAAGTGAGATTTACGTAATGAAGTGTTGTAACGAAAAACAACGTAATCACTATAGTAATAGTAAATGCAGGAAAATATTATTATTATCATGCATTTATATAGCACCTATTCTTAAAAACAAATATGGTATGAATCTAATACTTTCTTCAGATTTGGGGTATGTTTCTAATATTTTAACTCTTCCTTTCATTATATGTGTTGACAAATAAAGTAGTGGTTGCAAAATCTCATCAGGGCATTTCGGTAAAATGCTCTTGATACCAAGACGCCAGGCTTACTGATCCATTCCTTATGATATATATATATATATGATATATATTTAACATAAATGTGTGTGTGTACAGTAGAACCTCAATCATCCGAATGCAATGGAGGACATACAGTCAACAACACCAAAACTTAACAATGATAATCTGATACAAATGGTATTCAACAGCATAGACATCTAATATATTGCCCGCTACATTTTAACATTATGTAAATATATTTTAAAATGAATGACCAAGCAATATTTAGTTTAATGTTTTTCATTACACGTTGTATAACCCGTATCACACTGTTTTTAAGAGTATAGAAAATTAATGCACATACATATTGATCAAGACCCAAGGAATTTGGTTCTCAATACATCGGGAAAACATGTTTGCCAGTCTTTGCTATTGTGTCTTGTAGTTGAAAACTGGTGGATAAAAAAATTGTCTGAATCTGCATGCAATCATTCTATCCCATTTGTAAACACGAAACTGAGACTCTGTCAGTTTTGAAAGAAATGCTCAGACGAAATGGCCCAGTTACTGTACTACTCTTAGCCTTTGTATCTTGTTTGCTAAAACTTGTAATAACACATTTTCATAGTAAAAATACATCTGATAAAGGTGTATTTTATATGATCCAGTATTTGTTAATGTTTCATCAATATTCTTCCTTTACTTTTTAAAGACATATCATTCCTTGGACTCAGTTTCTTAAATAATGAATTGTGGAGCCTAATGTTAAACAAAGTATGCCATGACTTTGTTATTTCTCATCAAAAATCGGCACAAAGTACGCGAACAAATAGTACTGTAAAATCTATGTTTTCCAAAAATCTAACACTTCGATAACTGTACTTTAGGATTAATAAGAAAAATAGACCATTTCTTCAGCAAAAGCTAGAGTAAAATGTGCAAACCAAAGTCTATTCCTGTCAAGTACTTAGAGGGAAGTTACAAATTGCCGAGTGGACTGCAAAACTACCCCTGATTAAAATATCTATGTGGCTGTAACCGCTGATCAGAGTAGAGGGAAGAGGGGATTTTATTGCTGGAAAAAGAAAAAAAAATCGAAAAAATTGCCTCCTGACTGTACAGGAGGCTTTATCATCCATACAATATCTTCTGGAGTGACTTTGTGATTGGATCCACATTCATTTGATTATGCTACTTTACAACAAGACAATCTCTTAGAAATTTCGTGATTAAACCACAAAGCGATAATAACTATTTCAGTTTTATTAACAAATTTAATCCAAATTACAGAAATTGAATATAGGTGAGATTGTATGCTCTGCACTAAAATTGATAACCTTTATTGTCATTAAAATTTCTGAGAAACCAAGACATTTTCCTTCTGCTACTCATGTGTGACCTGGCCCCTTAATATACCACAGTTTGCAACACATAGCAACATTTTCTATATATGTAGTAGAGGAGCCAAAGGGTGAAGGTGAATGCCTTAACTGGAAATAATACAGAACATATTTTGGAGAAATATCGATACAGCACATTTCAAGAGAAGCTATACACCATATTTCTCTCCGGGAAATCAAATATTATTATTGTAAACATGGCAAAGCTCACTGAAAGTTTTTTAACGTATAGACAAAAAGAAATACAATAGAAAATAATGAGTGGCATAAAAAGGTTAATCTCATACATATGTACAAATTTATTCCAGATCAATGGACATCTATTAAGCTTCTTCTAAGTAAAGTAGTCTTTCCAAAGTGTGAATTTTCAAATCTATCTAATCCAATCTGACAAAACATAAACCAAAAGATTGGGTTCTCTATCCCGTTCAACAGACAGGGTTACATTGAGACAGGTCCTCAGCATTGCTACTTGTGGGAGTCGAATCCCCACAGAGGTGTGAGCCTCTGATTAGATGTCAAACTGGATCACCACTAGGCCACTAAAACATACAGCAAAAGTGAACACAATGAGGACACGACACACATGGTATTTAATAACACAAAAATTTAATATAGTTCACCACATTTTAACATTATTTAAATATATTTTTAAAAATGTCCAAGCATTATATAGCTCATTACACATTATACAACTCATATCACACTGTATAGTTTTTTAAAGGGTAGATAAAAAGTAGTACACATTCATGTTGACCAAGACCTTAGAAAGCTTGCTCTCGATACAGTACGAAACTATGTTTGCTAGGCTTTCCTATTGTCTTGTTAATGTGAAATGTTGTATAAGAAACATGAAACTAAAACTCTGTATCAATATAGAGGGAAATATTAAGACGAAATGTCCCAGTTACTGCACTAATCTTAACTGTTGTGGCTCGTTTGTTAAAACTGGTAATTGTGCATTTTAACAGTTGTAATTGACATGAACAAATAAATGAAAATGTTTCTTAAATATTCTACATTTATTTTAAACTGTACCTCATTATTTGGATTTCTTCTTAAATAATTCATTGAGGAGCCTTATGTTAAGCAAAGTATGCCACGACTTAATCATTTCTCATTAAAACAGACACAAAACACATGAACAAACACAACTGTAAAATCTATGTTTTCTAGAATACCTAGCTGACTCTGGGATTAACAAAAAAAATAAACCATTTCTTCAACAAAATAAATCTATTTTTGTCGAGAGGTCAGTTCCAGATTACCGATTGGATTGCAAATCTACCCCCAATTTAAGAGATTTGTATATTGGGCCTGTAACTCCTTATTATGGAATACAATGAGGGTGTATTTTCTGGGAAAGAAATAAAATAATGATTAAATTGCATTCTGTGTGAAAAAGAGGCTTTACCATCCATATGATAATTTCTGGAGTGACTTTGTGATGTGATCCACATTCATCTGATTCTGCATATGATTAATATTTATTAATGTCCCAACACCTATAAAATTGATACAAATGAGTATACAACAAATAGGATGGAATTGTCATGTTAAAGTATCAGTTTACGTTGCTCCATACTGTTTGTCCCAATCTCTCTATGATCAGGGATAGATCATCTGTAACAGGCCATTACAAAAGTCAAATTCACTGACCATTTTGAGTTTGACCACTAGGGATCAATAACTGAATAATCGGTTACAGGTAAATCTGTTATTTCTGCAACTCTTAGGTAAAATAGAATAGATGGATGATCTGCTAATGAGACTGACATATCGATTAGCTTCAAGGCGCAGAAGGGCCAAACAGTATTGCATCAGGCAGTGGCTCAGAAGACGGGAAGATCAAGGACATAACCATACCCTCTAGACAGAGATACAGGGCCAGGTCCAGCACTCATACAGTAACTTTATGAGAATGTCTCAAACATTTTTCCCTGACTTGGAGCAGTGGCTGATTTACAGCTATCCAGAGAGAAATAAAATGGAACCTTTCAGTCAAGGAGTCAAGTTGGCTATCACCTAGAGATACCTGACTAGTGAAAAATCTATCTCTAACCCACCCTCCCTCCCACTTTTGATCGAGCTGGTCAACAATTAAGAGATGTATCCCTGTGGTATGCAACACTATCTTGAGGCACTACAAGGATGAAGTTATGTTCTGCCCCGCCAATCCCATTGACTGGAAGCAGATTGAGCTGCACTTCAGAGAGAGATGGAAGTTGCCCCATGGAATCAGTGTCCCTTGATGGCAAACACATTCCCCCGAGATATCCCAGTGGTGGCCAGTATTGCAACTACAATAGATTACTCTAGATTGTTTTGCTGGCTGTAGTGGATGCTAATTATAAGTTTACATGGGTGGATGTCAGTACCCGATCTTATTAGCAGATGATATTTTTCTGCTCAAGATGGGGTTTATCAAACCCTTCTCCCCAAAAAGGATTAACCAGTCACCTGACTGAAAGTGTGTTCATTTACAGAATCAGGTGTGAGAAAAAGGTTTGTTAAAAATGCCTTTGGCATTCTTGCCAACACGTATAGGGTCCTGTTCACAAGGACATATCAAGAGCCGCCAGTGGTTGTCCAGATATTCAATTCAGAATAGTTTGACCAGGGAGGCCAGGCCTTGCCACAGGGGTATGACACACTCTTATATAGGGAGAAATCTTAGTTATGCCAACATAGATGAACTACTTGCCTAATGAACAGACTGAGCCTTGGTTGATAGACAGGATATAGGCATTTTGCCTGATAAGATATATATGTCAGAGTAGGGGATATCTCTAGGTTTTAGCTTTTGTGCTTCAGTGACAAAAATCTGACGAAAGTTAAAATAAGAACTATAATGTAAAATTCCATTCAAAGCATGTGCCACCCATTAGTGGAAGAACATTAAGTGACTCTGATAAAATTTTGGACAAGATCAAACCCTCAAAGATTGCAATCTCCAGTGATGATAATTGGAGTAATACTCTGCTGAGCCTATGTGCAAATGTTATTTGAAGGTTTCCATTGGGACTGACCGGCTGGTAACTAGATATTTTTTTGAGGGTTGGGAGCAATATTTACAGAGTTGGTTAGGATCGGTTACACTTTCCCTTCTTGTTGCAGTGGATTGGCAAAATATCTAACATGTATGATATTTCAACAATTCTCCCTGACTCTGTATCCTGACCTTCGATCCGCCCACCAGGAAACCATCTTGCCATGGATCTTTGTGGCTTGTCACTTACACTTCCCATCTTGTCATATATTTCTCAACGTTTTGTCTGGAAGAAGTTGCCGTCCTGTCCTGGGAAAGTACCAGGACTCTACCTCTAGACAGGCCAGCAACACAAACCGAAAGCAAACCAGAATGTCATAAACAGCAAAAAGGCTGTCAAGATGGGAAGTCTCCCAGTCTTCAACTGTAGGGTCGGTAACATCTCAGCAGGACAAGCCGGGAACAGAAACAGACAAGCTGTAAACAGAAACTAACAAGGCAGTTACACAACAGAGAAGCTGGGAACTGTGTAGGATAAGCTGGCTTTGAGTTTACGACCCACGGCTTGTCTGCTGATGAAATCTGTCTATATAAGGTGAGTCGGTTTGCACAATGCATCATTTGGAATGTGGCATCTCACGGATTACATCTGGCAGTGTTTCAAGAATAGGAGTTTGTCTTTTATCATTTTTCTAGGGCAGTGTTAAGTTATATCCTATATTTTAGGATTTTGTTTTTATTTGACAATGGGTCCTAAGAAGGGCAAAAGAGTGAGGAGGATAGAATCCCCACTAACAGTCCCCAACACCTCCAGAAGTTCCCATATAAACACAGGATGCGTAAGTTATTTTTATTATATATACATTCATCATATTTTATACAAACTGTGTATATCTTTGATAATACATACTCTAAGTCTAGTTATATTTACAGTCCAAGGTTTTGTATACATAGTCATACAACACTAATATGTTGAAGGTCATCTAACCCCACAAGGTCAAATACAGTATCATGCTAGGAACCCCCCAGGGTGACCCACACAAAGGTAAATTGTCATGGTTACCCAATGATACAGGGGACCATAACTTAGGTCCCATGGGAAACACCTTAGCCTTCCATTCGGGTCAAGGTGTGTACATATTTTTCTTAGGGGACCCAACAGAGGGTCTGACCTTGGATAAGGTGAGGTGACCTTTCAGTTCACAATAATGATGATAATTTTTTTTTTTTATGTAATGTACATATATGACATATTAAGAGACGACCAAGGCTCAAGCAGTAGGGGTATTAAGCATCATGTAGAACTCTAGCAAATGTATTAGCAATATTCTCACCCATTTTTTGGTCTTGCTGGATGTACCTCCACACACATTCCGAGGCCCAGGAGCCATGTGTCTGAATTTGCTGAATAGGGACATGAGAGTTGTAAGCCAAAGTGGCCCCAGAGCGTCGGAATGTGTGGAAGGTAAAGTAATGTTTATGGTAGCCTAATTTTTCATTCAATGAAGCCAAAGTTTTTCTGATTCTAGTGTCAGTCAGAGAGGACCAACCTATGGTGGTTTGAATTTGAAAAAGAGGTTGATCCTGTTGTGGATGATAGATCTCAAATAAGTGCTTCAAAGCTTTAAAGGGACAAATTCTAGACCCCTTTATACGAGGTAGTGACAATACATGTATCTTATCTCTCTTTTGGTTAGGCTTGCTCCACTTTATTAGTACTTTTACATGAGTTTTTGTAAAGAATACATCACCTGCAGCTATGTGCCTAGAAGCATAAAATGATGTGAGAGAATGAGGGGCAATATTTGACAACCTTAGGAATCCAAAGAAACCTAATAAGAATACAGCTTTATATACAAACCCATTAAGTAAGCCATCACACAAGGATATGAGATGTTTTAAGGTCTTTACAGACATAATATTTCTCCTAGGGACAGACAGAGGTATATTTACTCTTACTGATTTCAGAAAATATTTGATTTTCGGATCATTGAAGCATACCTGCTTCAAATTAAATATGATAAAATTGGCTTTAATGGCAGCTACCTAATTAGCCAACATGTGAACTGATACATTTTGTTGAACCAAGTACTCCAAAAAGGAGATAATATTCTTTTCATTTACTTTGCATAATTTTTATTTTGCCCACAAATACACAAAAGGCCACAAAAGTTCTGAACAACAACTGATAACTTTGAGTTTTTGGTCTGAAAGCGGTCTTGATTCTCATGGCAGCACTTTTTGAGAGATTTGACATCAGCCTGTGACCTGAAACAAAGCATATTATATGTAATACCAGCATTAAATTTCATGATCTATATGTAACATGTCCCCAATCTGCTATACTATTGGTCCATCTGGACAAGAGATCCGCAACTGCATTATTTTTACCCAACAAATGAACATAAGCGAGGTCAACGTCATACTTTGCTGCTTGATACCATGTGTTTTGTGCACACGCCGCAAGGAAGGGATCACGAGCTTTGCCCGACCTTAGGACATTGATAACTGCATCATTGTCACATTTTATGAGGACACGTTTGTGAGACCATGCACTCCCAACTAGTTTTACAGCCAGCAAAATATTAATCATCTCAAGATGGACAATTGTTAGTTGTTGGAAACCTCTTGGTATGGGTAAATGATAAACCCTCTGATCACACCTACTCCCAAGTCCTGTTAAGCATTCATCTAATTCAATAGTATGAGAAATTGGTTTGTGGCCATATAGTGATATACCATTATATATAGCCATGAACTTTTTAAACCATCTCAAATCTCTATGAAAATCACTTGTCAGGGTTATAATATCTTTGTCATATTCACTTCTAAGCAACTGCAGCATTCGATTGACAAAAAAACGTGAAGGTTTCACACATTTGTGTATGTACAGTAAGTGTCCCAGAAGAGATTGGAGTTGCTTACGTGTGCACGTCTTTTTGGACTGCCACAAGAGAATGAATTCATTTATATGGGTGATTTTTTCTCGAGGGATGGAAACAGTGCCCTCTTTTGTGTCTATGAATAATCCCTTTTGTACTTGGAGGGACCAGTTTCTTTTGACTAATTGTAAGTCCTAGGTCCTCAATAATTTTGTACAGCTGTTCATAAGCCATTTTTGCATTAGAGGGGGTCCCAAACCCAACAAAATTGTCCACATAATTCACAATGGGAAAACCTCTAGTTCTAAGTATATATATTATGGAGTCACTCAATCTCTAGAAAATTTGGATTCCATGTCTTGTCCCAAATGGGAGACAAGTGTCAATGAATGCATCTTCCCAGAAAAGGTCCAATAAATTGTAATCTAGGGGTTCTATTTTTACATGTCTGAATGCCCTATTTATATCAATTTTGAAAAGATGGGCACCCCTACCAATTTCTTTCAAGGCATCAGTGATATGGTCTACTGTGAGGACTGTCAAAGAAAAAGCAGTACCTTAGTACAAATCTTTATGTATGCCTGAATTGACTGAGTTCTCTTGCGGGCCATGAAAGGTCAATGATAACGCACATATGCTCAGAACCCGGCTTTTTTTGGTCATGAATGGTGAATAGTGACAACTGGGTATTGAGTTTTCTTTGAAAGGACCTAACACAGCTTGGTATTGTTTTTCTTCTTTTAAATAAGCCTCAATATCAGCAGGATATTTCAATGCTGATGCATGGTTTGTTTTGTCTGTTTTGAGAACACATTGTCGATTAAAATCCAATGGGAAACCATAAGTCACTAACTGAAGCAACTGCTGATCCCAGTACTCACTAAGATATTGATGCCATTTATCTACATTCAGTTGTGATCTAATTGGTATTCTAGTTCCTAAGAAGTTAGGGACTTGAGTTTGTTTTACAATGAAATGTTGAGCTATTGGACAATCAACTGCATTTGTTGTGACATTGTTTTGTTCTGGCATAATGAAGTCAGATTGTGGGACAAACCCAAAGTCAAAATCCGTCTGCTGTTTCCATTTCACAGAGACACTGCATTCTTTAATATTTTGCATTTTGTTCAGTTTATGCACACCCCGACACAACATGTTTATATATTTATCTGAAGCCACATTGTTTGTGTCAAATATGCCAGTGAACTGCAAGTCCCGCAACGGGTTTGGTGCTTTTTTACCACTAATACAATGTGAGCCGTTTGTGTCACAAGTGGATTTTATATTGCTAGCCGAGGTATTGTGACTAGACGACTCGTCACACACATTGTCCTTGTCAGGCTCGCTGATAACTTGTGTGGATTTGTTGCCATTAACATGTCTGTGTGAGTTTTCACCATGTACCTGGTCTGAATAGCTTTTGTCACTTTCAACATAATGCATCATGTCTTGATTAATTTGTTGCACATTTGTATTGTTAGCGGCCAAGGTGCGACTTTGTGCCATTGTATTGTTCTTCGCACCTTGTGTGGATTTCAATTCACACCTTTGAATTGGGTCTGAGACCTGTGACAATATTTCATTTTGTGGACAACTTTTGTTTTGGACACATCTAGTACAATACACGTTTTTATCAACATGATATTTGTTTACCTGCAAAGGTACATGTACTAGTTTCTTGTGTTTATGTACATAACACAGTCCCCAAGAACCACAAGTTGAGGTTATATTATTTTTATTACTAATTATATACTATCATTGACTTTTTAGCAAATACATAATGATACACAACATAATACATTTAACAGGAAGACCCACGAGATAACTTTACTGTCCAAGATAGTCCATCCTATTAACAGCAGGTCATCCTTAAGTACATAGTTAACATGTAAGAAGTTACTGTCATCAACCAGAAAACTTATAACATAATATATAGTATACCAACAGTAATTGACATATATAACAAATACCTAAAGTATTGAACCTAAGAAGAATTTCGACTTAAAGACATAAGAAATTACTAACATGCCAGAAATATAGTCCATCCTATTAACAGCAGGTCATCCTTAAGTACACAGTTAACATGTAAGAAGTTACTGTCATCAATCAGCAAACTTATAACATAATATACAGTACACCAACAGTAATTGACATATATAACAAATACCTAAAATGGTGAACCTAAGTAAGAATTTCGACTTAAAGACATAAGAAATTAGTAACATGCCAGAAATAAGAATTTACTAAATTTGGAATTCCAAGGCCAAAGAAGGGCAAGTAACATTACAAGTAACTGTACAATGTTAAGAATAAACTTTAGTTAATGCAATTTTACTCATGTATGTAAATGTATAACATGTAATACTAAATGTATATAGCAGAATGTAATTATAGTAATGTAAAACAGAAAAGTAAGACAACCCCTATCATATGTGCTTAAAATGACATCAGAATACTAAAAGTTACTGGTAAAAAGATAAAAAGTAATAATTAAAATACAAAGTAAAACTAATACAACATAGACCCAGCATTAGACGTTTACTATTCCCATTACAGATCATTAGAATTAAAGACAAATCAGACTTATCATAGCACACAAGACCATTTTATACAGAAGGACCAGGAGAGGAGCATTTCACTGTTCATCAGCTTCTGGCTGAACGAACCAACCGCAGCATACCAGAAGGAGGCAGGAGCTGCCACTGCCTCCACCGCTCTCCTGGCCAAGACTTGCTTCATCTAAGGCCCAAGAATCACTTTTTTGAGAACTGTCCTCATGTCACCATTCCATCTGAAACTACAGAACAACTATGAGACTTTGTTCCAATTCAGGGAGGGGCGGGGGGTGGGAAAACACAGTGAAGCACATTCTGTGACGTTTTGCAAGCAAACCTTCAATGTCTTTACGCAATATTTTTGAATTATACACAATTCTTGTCCTAACTTTATCAACGTTAGAACATTTTCCCCACTACGGGTGATTTCTACTTCCTAGATTATTTACACTTTCATGATACTTTTCAGCAAACACAGTACTGTTACAATTACTATTTAGACTGCTGCTCGTGCCATTTGTTACTGCAGAGCAGCCCACAACTTGTATTTTGCTTGTTTTTTTTTTGCAAAAGTGCATTCTTTTTCCCCATATGGAAGTTGTCTTCCATTACGCAGACAAAAAGCACATATGTGGCGATACAACTTTCCCCCATTTTTGTGGTCCTTATTATGAAATTATAAACCTGTTTGAAAGGATTTGTAGTACCATGGCTTTTTGTTTTCACCTCTAACCCAATTTTGCGATTTTTGGAAAGTATGCTTTTGAGCATGCAGTCTTCCCAGTCTATCTAATCTGTCTGAATCTTCCCCTGTTAATCTACCCCTCTCCATTTCACATGACACTGCATTTGCAGCTTTTGCATTTGACCAAGAAAAATCGGTTGCATCCTCCATGAGGTCTGCAAAGTAAGTCAACATTTTCTCTCTAATTTTCTCCGATTTTTCATCTGATACATTTTTCATGAAGCCCTGGGAGAACTGTGTCAGAGAAAGTTGGTCATATGTGACCCTTGTTTGATTTCGACCCCCCCAAAGTGACATCATGTGGCCACGCAACCCTTTTTTTCAACCAAAAACCTCTACAGAGCCCCCCCCCCCCATTTTGACTTCAATTTTTTACTTTTACCTTTACTTTCCACACTTTTTTCTAGTTCAGCCAATCTGTCATCTACCTTCTTTTGAATGGATTTGTTTGATTTTAAATATGACAGTTCAGGGACTTCTGAATCGTCAAAAGATGATTCACTTGACACATAACAAGACTTTCTATGTTTACAATGTTTTGAAACACGTTTATGCTTGGAAAAATAACTTAACTTGTGAATGTCCTTTTTGGGCTCCTGTGTCGCTGACTTCTCTGTCACCTTGTGCTCCACCACATCCAGTCTAGAGTTGACCGGTTGTAATTCCTTCAGGATCTGCTCTTGAATGGTCAGCATAGTTGAAGTCCCAGCAAAGGCTTCTGTGGCTTTCCTTTCTTCAGTGTCACTTGATTCTGACGTGTTATCAACACTACTGTCCAGTTCTTTTCCACTTGAATCATTCCACAGAATCACTCAGCAAAGTGTCACTTTTACTAGTTGACGCCTTAGCAACATGCATGATGGACGAATCCTTTTTATTCTTTGGTCGCAGTTTCAATGTTTTTTGTCCATTGGCATTGTCATCATCAATGTTCTCTTGGAAGACACATTTTTTCCTGTTTGCGGGAAATGATTGTGTCCACATTTAGTGCATAAATATTTTGTTTTTCCCATAATTCTCTGAAAAATTGTCACTGTGACTGTAAAATACAAGAAACAAGGGTCTTTGAGCCTCTGCTGTTTGACAATCTCGGTCTTAATTTGGCCTACCAGCAACAAGGAAATAACATAGGTTAGACCATCCCTTTCAGCGGGGCTGCAAGCCTGAGGTTGTCAAACAGATCCACAGCACTCATCCAGCATCCTATTATCAAGCAACAGGTCACTTCATATCAGTTAGTCTTTCATAAAACAGTACATTAATGACAAGGTGTATAAACGTATAATATAAAAATGTCCTCTTTCCATAAAAACACTAAAAACAGTAAATTCAAAATATATATGTTCATGACGAGTTTAGAAAAAGTCCAGACATGTGAACTGGTCAACATGGGGTTTTAACTATGGCATAAAGCTTGTAAAGCTTGTAACTTAAACTTGACCGATCTGCTTTAAGTAAGTCATATTTATATGGAGAGAGATTAGGCGGGATGCACAGGGACTGACCATTTTATATTCAGAAGCAACCAGGAAGCTTCTGGGAGCGCAGGACTGACTAACGTAAGGCCCACACCTCACTCAGGACAGTGTTCCTGAATTTGAGCTGGGGGACACTGCGGCAGATATTCAATGGAGGAAGGAGGAGTGGGAGGCAAGAATAAGGGAGAAACAGGCCCAAAGAGAGAGGAAAGAGGAGACACTTTCATGATACTTTTCAGCAAACACAGTACTGTTACAATTACTATTTAGACTGCTGCTCGTGCCATTTGTTACTGCAGAGCAGCCCACAACTTGTATTTTGCTTGTTTTTTTTTGCAAAAGTGCATTCTTTTTCCCCATATGGAAGTTGTCTTCCATTACGCAGACAAAAAGCACATATGTGGCGATACAACTTTCCCCCATTTTTGTGGTCCTTATTATGAAATTATAAACCTGTTTGAAAGGATTTGTAGTACCATGGCTTTTTGTTTTCACCTCTAACCCAATTTTGCGATTTTTGGAAAGTATGCTTTTGAGCATGCAGTCTTCCCAGTCTATCTAATCTGTCTGAATCTTCCCCTGTTAATCTACCCCTCTCCATTTCACATAACACTGCATTTGCAGCTTTTGCATTTGACCAAGAAAAATCGGTTGCATCCTCCATGAGGTCTGCAAAGTAAGTCAACATTTTCTCTCTAATTTTCTCCGATTTTTCATCTGATACATTTTTCATGAAGCCCTGGGAGAACTGTGTCAGAGAAAGTTGGTCATATGTGACCCTTGTTTGATTTCGACCCCCCCAAAGTGACATCATGTGGCCACGCAACCCTTTTTTTCAACCAAAAACCTCTACAGAGCCCCCCCCATTTTGACTTCAATTTTTCACTTTTACCTTTACTTTCCACACTTTTCTCTAGTTCAGCCAATCTGTCATCTACCTTCTTTTGAATGGATTTGTTTGATTTTAAATATGACAGTTCAGGGACTTCTGAATCGTCAAAAGATGATTCACTTGACACATAACAAGACTTTCTATGTTTACAATGTTTTGAAACACGTTTATGCTTGGAAAAATAACTTAACTTGTGAATGTCCTTTTTGGGCTCCTGTGTCGCTGACTTCTCTGTCACCTTGTGCTCCACCACATCCAGTCTAGAGTTGACCCGTTGTAATTCCTTCAGGATCTGCTCTTGAATGGTCAGCATAGTTGAAGTCCCAGCAAAGGCTTCTGTGGCTTTCCTTTCTTCAGTGTCACTTGATTCTGACGTGTTATCAACACTACTGTCCAGTTCTTTTCCACTTGAATCATTCCACAGAATCACTCAGCAAAGTGTCACTTTTACTAGTTGACGCCTTAGCAACATGCATGATGGACGAATCCTTTTCATTCTTTGGTCGCAGTTTCAATGTTTTTTGTCCATTGGCATTGTCATCATCAATGTTCTCTTGGAAGACACATTTTTTCCTGTTTGCGGGAAATGATTGTGTCCACATTTAGTGCATAAATATTTTGTTTTTCCCATAATTCTCTGAAAAATTGTCACTGTGACTGTAAAATACAAGAAACAAGGGTCTTTGAGCCTCTGCTGTTTGACAATCTCGGTCTTAATTTGGCCTACCAGCAACAAGGAAATAACATAGGTTAGACCGTCCCTTTCAGCGGGGCTGCAAGCCTGAGGTTGTCAAACAGATCCACAGCACTCATCCAGCATCCTATTATCAAGCAACAGGTCACTTCATATCAGTTAGTCTTTCATAAAAACAGTACATTAATGACAAGGTGTATAAACGTATAATATAAAAATGTCCTCTTTCCATAAAAACACTAAAAACAGTAAATTCAAAATATATATGTTCATGACGAGTTTAGAAAAAGTCCAGACATGTGAACTGGTCAACATGGGGTTTTAACTATGGCATAAAGCTTGTAAAGCTTGTAACTTAAACTTGACCGATCTGCTTTAAGTAAGTCATATTTATATGGAGAGAGATTAGGCGGGATGCACAGGGACTGACCATTTTATATTCAGAAGCAACCAGGAAGCTTCTGGGAGCGCAGGACTGACTAACGTAAGGCCCACACCTCACTCAGGACAGTGTTCCTGAATTTGAGCTGGGGGACACTGCGGCAGATATTCAATGGAGGAAGGAGGAGTGGGAGGCAAGAATAAGGGAGAAACAGGCCCAAAGAGAGAGGAAAGAGGAGGCCAAAAGGGAGGAGGAGACAAGAACAGTCGAAATACACTCTCAACAGAAAGGAGTTGCAGAAAAAAGGCCCAGCATTGAGAAAAGTGACACAGAAACAGAGGCTGGAGGAGAGGTGGAAACTTTACAGTCACACTACAAGAAGGACCACATGACCAACATATATCTTACAGACAAGGAGGCAATAGTTGATTTTGTGAAAGACCATGAAGAGTTTTACGACAAAACTAATGAACATTTTACAGACAAAGCAAGGAAGGAGTGTCTCAGAGAGAGATTCTCCAACAGTTGCAAGCTGTCTGTTAAGATGTGTAAGACATGTTATGGCAAGCTGACATAGTAAAAGTCTGGACAAGCCCCAAAAGAGATGACAGAACATCAGAACTGGATACAGGACAAGTTTGGATTCCTGAGGTCACACATTCGATGCAAGGGGCAGAGCAAGTCATCAGGATTTATGTCCTAGGCCCGAGGAGCCAATGCTTCAGCACACAACATATCATGAACCTCAACTGATATAGATAGTATGGAGATTAGCATGTGCTCAACAGACACCACATTACAGCCTCAACAAATCACCAGCCTCACCGCAGCATCAGGGCGCTTTTCAGTCTACCAGCAGGTCATGGAACAGTTCACACAGATGAGATCCCTGCTCACATCATTCCTTGGGCAGAAGCAGGAGACAACACATTCAGCCTTCGGCAAGTATCTGGCATCGGAAGTGGAGGAACATTCAAAGCAGGGCAGAAGAATATGGTTGTCAAGTCAAGCAACCTCGACAACAGACACTTTCACGCAGCTCAAGTGCTATGTCAACATTTGTGCCACAGACATTTCAACAGCCGCAGCCGCCAGCACCAGCTGCAAGGGAATACATCTTAACCATCCCAGAAACACAGATGTCTGCAAGCAAGGTCATCCCACCCCAAGTGGCAACCAAAGAACAGCAGCAGCAAACCAGAGCGAACCCAACTTCCTTCCTAGTAGTTGACGACCAACAGGCTGGACCTTCAAGACCACTCATCTTTACATTGACACTGACAAAGCTCTTCAACCCTCTGTCAGTTGCCTCAGCTACAGTAGGTGAAGAAAGTCAGCACAACATATCAGGACACTGCAGTCATTTTCACCAGTTGTCACACCAGCACCAGCCGCTTCTCCTCCAACCACCACCACTGCACAGCAAGAACAGCCACCAGCCCAGCTGCAGCATCCTCCGCAGTGAGCGGACACCGAACAGCAGCAGCAATAGAACACCTGCCAAGCCTCCAATTGGTCCTTTCAGGACCACCTGAATCTTCCAAAAACATTTAATAGCTGCTGTTTGAAAAGAAATCAAGAAAGCAAACAAGAAGCATTACACTGCCCCACACAAAACACTTTAGCCCCAAACCCCCCAAAAAGCAGAATGAATGAGTGAGTGATTGAATAAAAATTGAAAGTAATGAAAACACTTCAATTTTTTTTAAAATTTAGAAAATTTTGAACTTAGAAAAAATTATTTAATAACTTTAAAAACCAAACTGTAAGGGGCAAAGGCAAATATATTTTTTCCCACCCCAAAAATAAAAAATAAAAAAGATACTTAGACTTTAAAGATGGTCTGACATTCAGGAAAGTATTTTGACTTTTTGATTTGACCTTTGACCCTTTGTGAAACTTTTTAGTTTCCTCTAAGACTTGGCTGATTTTTAACTGTACAAGATCTGGCAAATTTTAAAAGTTTCTTTTTTCAAATTTTTTTACAAGTTTTAGAAATTGTTGGAAATTGGTTTGATTTGGTTTGGAAATTTGTGGGGCATTTAAGCAACACTAGCTTAAAATAAAAGTTCTTGAAATAATTGGGTATTCCTGAAATGGACTGACAGTAGTCCTGAAAAGGACTGATACATGCCAGACATCTCAGATCAGTTGACACATCTCAGATCCTGTCCTCCTGCCCAGCCAGTGCCCCTATGTTGAAGTAGTCTTTCAGTATTTCTCATTGATGTTTGGCCTACCTTTGAAGGATTCCTGTAGTTCTTTTAGGCACACACACTGCCTGTTCATTTTTGGGGGCCAATCCATCATTTCCTGGGATTGGTGCTGGGATTGTGCAACATCACATATGTATAAATAATGTCTCTGACAACCCTTGGCCTTTGATCCATGGTGCCCAGTAGTACCCAGAACCTGCTCACTAAGATTTCAAAGGCGTTTTCCTCCGCCTTGCTGCCTCTGGCGATCCTGTAGTTGGCTATTATATCTCCCTGTGTGAGCTGTCTTCTGCTGTAGGGTTTCACCATCCATGGCATCAAGGCAGAAATGTCGTCACCCAGTAGGAAATAGTGCAAGTCTGGAGCTCCCTCCCCCAGTAGTTAAGGTGCTGGAATTGTATTGTGTATTTATACTCAGCGCAATATCTCCATATACTACAGGACTCACAGTGCTATTTAATCCATCTGACTGTACAGCCCCAACTGACAAGCAACTGACATTCCCCTAACAGAAAGATAGAGGCTCTGGGATGACCATTTATCAACGTCCATGAGGTTCTTTTGCCTGCCACTGGGGATAGAACCCAATGACAGAAGACTGCCATTTTAAGTGGTAATCTTAGCCACTATGTATCTGCCTGCACCTGGGTTTGAATCCAAGTCCTCTGAGTTCCTAGACAAGTGTGCTACCGCTAGGCCACAATGGCAAGGAAGGCCCAACCCAGCAGGCGCAGGTCCAATTCTTGACATCATGTTTTGGTCATGTTAGTATATGACATCAACTAACTATCACTCGGACATGATATTAGGTGGTCACGTCATCTGACACAAATCTGACATCCAGTTTATGTGACATGACATGACTTTATGTCAATGACATACCTATAATATCAACTAGATGTCAAAATGATTACCAGACCTGACATGATCGTATTATCCTATTCAATGACATAAAATTGACACCATCCCAACATGACTCTGTGTAGTCATGTCAAATGATGAAAATATGATGTTCGAATAATATACGGGCATTGTTTCTGACATCTTAATGATATTAATGTGATGTCACTTTGTTAAGACATTTAAAGTAGAGTATCATCATATAATTTGAGATCAGATTGACATTGGTATTCTATAAAATTATGATTTCATTTTTTATGAATATTACCAATACATCGTCTGGATGTCTAAATCATGCCTAAGTCGGAATAATTTATCTAGTCTGTGTTAAGTCAAAGTTGGGTTTTACATCCTGAAAACAGCCAGGGTCATATTAGGACAGGCCCTCAGCTCTTTCGCATGAGTAGGGGCAAACCCAGACAGAGGTGACAACCTGTGATTAGATGCTGAACCTACTAACCAACTTGTCCTATAGTCTGTGTGATGTTGCTTTGAAAGAAATAATTAATTTTTGGTATAGACAAAACAATTATGTTTAAAACTGTAACTAAAATGCTGTGTGACAGCAAAAACCTTCAATAAATATGTTGACTTGTAAACAAATGTATTCTTTAGTGTTTGCAACCAAGCCAAAGATTGAACAAATAAGGAAAAAAAGTTTAGAAAAAGTGCTTCTAATATTCAAACATTTGTACCCATAATTTGTATCTTTACAAGTGGTATAAATTTTTCCAACTTGTTCCCAGATGACATTCATTATTTTCTCCCATGGAATAATCTGTATAGTACATGGTAATGACTTAAAGCTGTGTCAGGTAAGTGTGCATAAATGGCAGTTGTATGTTGGGAGTTTAAACAATGTAACACAGTATTAACTTTGAAACCAAAAAAAAAAATTTTTACCTGTATTTCTAAAAAGCACTTGCAAAATGATGTCAATCAGATTTTTAAATCAGTACATCAAATTGATGTCAGTTTCTGATGTCACATAGATATGAAATCAGTCCAAATTGGGTCATCATATTGATGTCTTATGCTGATATCAAATTTATAATCGGCTACTAGATGTCATTTTTATGGCTTTTGGAGATGTCAAATAGACTAGGCTACTAAAGATCTATTTGACATTTAACATATGATGTCATTTCGAATTTCAAATAAGCATGAGTTTTGGATGTCATACCCAGTGTCTTTTTGATTTCTTTTTGACATCCTATTGCCTGCTGGGAAGGTGGCATCCTTGATCATCTGCCTCAACTCACTTCTGTCGAAAATCTGTGCATCTGAGCAAGAACCACTTGACCCACAGTCTATCCACAGGAATCTGTATTCTGTGTCCACCAGGGCCAGGAGAAAAGGGGAAAGAAGCCCTTGCAGTTGTAGTAGTCACTGCCTGATTTCTTCAGTAGACCTGCGGATGAATTTGCACATGGTTCTTTTGCCAACCAGCTAGTGATACTACAAGGAGGTGTTGGTCCCTCAAGTGGCCAGATGTCGCAGCGTTATTGCCAGTTTCAGTCCCACCTCTAATTGCTTTCTATTATTGGCGACTGACTTCTTGATGTGGTGGTGTACACGTTTATCAATGAGGTAAAAAAGCAGGGGCATCCTGACAAAATTCTGGTATCCTGGGATATCTGTGTGTATGAGGTCGACCAGGAGGTTGCTGTAGCATCCCTTCTCTTGTCTTTGAAGGATCCAGGGTATGACCCATGGGTTTGGTGGCTTTCTTTCTCCTGGGGGGTTGGCTGGGGCTGAGGCTGCTGTGGTGGCTGTAGGGCAGGTGATGGTGCTAGCTTTAAATGCGTCCTTCTCTGTCTTCCCATCAATATGCAAATCAAAATATTAAACTCAATAAAACAAAAAGTACCCTAAGCTTATATAAAAATTCTCTCGGATGTGTAGCTGACATCTTTGCAGTGACAAATGATGTTTTGTCAGCCAGAGGTGGTTTATATATTGTTGGATCAATCCCAACTCTGAATCCCGACTCCAGGAATTAATTAGTCTTGTCAATGTGAGTCTGGAAAATGCTCCAGTCCCGTCGGTTTTTTACTACAACTTGCCGGGACTTGCTAAGATGGCTTGTCTGTTAGGGTTTACAGTTTGTCCTAGTAGTCAGGTCAGTATCTTGATCCAGACAAGCCAGGATGTGCTATGTCCTGTCGAAGAGATACAATTGACCCAGCATTTTTGCAACACTTTTTTTTGTTTTTATCCATGATTACCCGACCTTTGCAACCAAACCTAGAATTGTAGGGTCAGTTATAGGGTCTGTTCTAGTGAAAACCCCTCATTAAGAGTGCTAAGTTTTGAAACATCCAGACTGTAATATCAAGAGGGCACTAGTCCCAGGTCACTCACGCTCTAGTGACCATGGTGATGCAGAAGTTTCTGCTTGGGACAAGCACTTATCTGATGATTTACAGATGTGGATTCAAAAGGAACTACTACAGCTCAATTCCAGGCTGGACAAAGCAGGGGACTAAGTGGACAGTGGTCATTGCAGCAGAAAACACAAAACTTACAAAAGTTGAGTGATCATTCTTACCATGGTAGTTCTAGAAACGGTTGTCAAAAAAGAAGATAAATAAGAGATTTTAGTGACTCATCGTCAGATGAAGATTAAATTCTATGTTTGCAGTCCTGAAGATATCGTACGATGCCCAAGGAAGGTTGGTGACAGAATTGCAGAAATTAAAGGCACTTCTCAGCTTGAAGGTAATGATAGTCTAAAATTAAAATTGAAAGCGTGGGTGCAGTCAACTTGCTGGGTGGCCACACAACACAATGTTTTGGAGTTCTTCAAAACAATGAGACACATCAAGTTAACTTTCACTTACACAGTTTGTCTTTGGCTCTACAGGTAATATCCTGTAAGAGCCCAGTCAAGAAAGAAGAGAAAATGTTTTGGCACTTACCTTATGGAAGATTATGCATACTGCGGTATTTCTTTGTGAAATAGAGAAGGGCACAGTTGACTGCCACAATATCAACCGTATTGACAGAAAGGTGTGCTCTTACAAACAAGTAGTCAAAATATTGCAGTAAATCTCAAGAAATTCAAAAGAAACTTTGATTTGCAAATTTTTGCAATCTGGACAGTTTGGTAGGGATCACGAATTTGGCTGCAAGATTCAAAAACGTGTCTCCTCATTTTGTATTACTCAAAGACGTGTAATGATTCCCCCATAGAAGATTGTAATTTAAAAACAGATAGACATCAGAAAACGACCGAGGGGCTGCACAGAAGTGTTGAATAAACTGAGCAGCTGGTCTTATCCGTGTAAATATCTATTTCTGATACATGTCCTGTATATAGCAATTTTAGAGTAGCTGTTGATCAGCGTGTTGTTATTATTGTCTGGTGAAGCATATGCTGATGATAAAAATCAGAATCCCTCATACAATTCTCAATGGGAACAAAATTGTTAAAGGTATTTCTATAATTTGGGGGGGGGGGGACCAATTTCAAAGGGGCAGGGAATTAAATCTGACTGCTTTTGTCTAATCTAAGTCTGGGACGTAAATTAATTTCATAAAAGGTGACTTAGCTAAGCCCTAGCTTATCAAATAACCACAACGGGGTTCTAGGTCATGTGACCCTTTATTTCTTGTCAAAACCTTGTAACCACATAAAATATCTAACGACTAATTTACAGAGGTGCCCTATATATTTATTCTTCAGTTTAGTCATTTAAAATTTTTGGCTTGGGTTTAAGACAAAAAGTCTTGACTTGAAGTTTAAGTCCAGGCTAAGTCCTATTGTGAAACCGGCCTCATGTGTATATAAGATATATAAGAAAACTGTACAGTTTGTTTGTAAGAGGAAAAGGATAAGAAAAGATTTTAAATGTTTCTTTTGTGATCAGGAAGTTTTCAGGAATACAGTACCAAGCAATTCTTGAAGAAAAAGTACAGATAAAAGGTCAATAAATGTCAACACCACACAAAAGTCAGTTTAGAAACCAGTGTTCTAGGCAAGTGTGACAGCACCATTAATCTTACAGCTACAAATAGCCAATAACTTTCTCAAAACGTGAGAGAAAATGGTGGGAATGATCCAAGCCCCTGACAAACAAACAATCCGACACTTTCAAAGAAAAAGAAGTGAAATAGAAGAAATACACTAAAATTTACTCCAGCTTTAGAAATAACAAATAAATTCTTTGGTGGACTTGTCACATTGCATAGTGACATATATAGGAAAGAAATTACCATGGCTGTATAATTGAACTAAATGACCATCCCTTGCCATATGTACCACCAAAACAGAAGATAACTCAGAGTAAAGTACATGATATAGCAAATGAAAGTCATTATGTTCAGAAACAACAAATGTCCTTTTCAAACTGACGCAAGATAGGGATTTCCAGGAGGCTAGACAATAGGTGACCATTGACCCCTAAGTAAAAACTATAATGCCTAGCAACCAGGAAACCCCTCACCAAAGTGAGGTTTAATGTTGAGGCAATTACGTGACCCCTTAGATTACCCATATACTGCCCTGGTTAGTTTTCCTGGGGTGGGGTACTGAGTGACGTGATGCACTAAGTGGACATCTCTAATGAATAAGTACTTTCATAAAATCTTTCTTTAAGAAAGAAAGCTGTCTAATTTGAAACTATTTTGCCAAGAAAATGCTTTATCATAATGGCTATTGCAGTTTAGGCTAGTTAATGAATAACACATAAAAGTAAAGAGGTCTCTAATGTTTTTGCAAAGTTATGTCCTTATCACTCTTACCTAAGTAAGTTACAATGGACTGCCTTGAGAAAATATCCTTTTAAAACATATATCTAATGTCCCAGTAAAAAATATTTTAGATCTAACCAAAATACATTAAAGAATTCAGACAATATCCTGTGTGTTCTGGGTGTTTTACTAGTTCTTATTATTTTCAAGGGTTTGCTATCCAGTTCCCAGGAAGTCGAGAAGAAAGAATTTTTTTATTCTTAGACTTTGTAAAACTGCTTGATTTGCAAGCAAGCACATACAATATCTGTTATAAATTCTCTTAATGTAAAATGTACTTAGGCTGGCCAAGCAACCTGCCAAACTGAGCTACAAAGTAGCAAGGATTTAAGATCAATGCAAGTTACAACATCGATCTAGAGGTCAAGAAAGGCCAAACCAAGCAGGACTATGCAAAGAGAGGCAGACAGAATGGACAGCAATATGTAACTGATCTTTTAGAGTTCATTGTTTTCATAATTTAACTGTCTCCAATCTGCCTGCCAAACAAAACGACCCATAACAGGCCATTACTGAAGTTGAACCAAAGGCACATTTCAAATCTGGTAATGGTATTGTGGCAATGACCTGCAAGGTCGCAGCAAGGTCAAATTCCAACATGGACAACCTTGAAGTAAGGGAGGTAAGTTGGTCAGCAAATACTCAGTGTATTCTAGTAAAATTTATCCAGGATGATATACTGTGCAAATCTAGTGTTACAATTGAAATTACTGTTCTTTAATCAATATAAAATCTGGCAGTGAGAAACTCCCAAACCCGAGTATAGCTAGGGAAGTAGGGCACGTTGAACAGCAAACGAAACAGGGTTGGAAGCAGACACAGAGAAAGAAAGTAAGTCCTTATTGAGTCAGATTTCCAAGTGCCATGCCTCATAATATGCTCCAGTGGCACACCTTGATGTCATTCTGTCCTTCCAAAATAAAGAAATGTCAGCGACTTTTTTTAGGTCCAGGGTTCTACAAATGTCCTTCATATGTTTATGAGCAACTGAATCATTTAGGGGAACCACCCAAGTTCTCCTAGGAATCACACAGTTAGTTAGTTAGGCTCCCCTGGAAATGTTTTCAATAGGGATCTCAAAGCTGAGACTGGGCATAATGGGACACATTTCAAATCTGGTAATGGTATTGTGGCAAAATCTCTTCTTTTCCGCATAGTTTTTGACCAAGTGACTACTAAAACAGCCCTCTCTTGACCAAATATTTCATTGCCCCTTGCCAACTGTCTAGTGTGGTCAAAGGTTGTTATAGAATGGGGTAGCAAGTTGGATGGCCCCATAAAAGAGAAAAAACAACCAAATAAACTGGTTTGAAAACCACCGGAAAAGGTGATTTATCACACTGGCAAATAATTCTTTGCAACATGTCTATATCCAGGGTAAGAACTTGTTTTGGATTAAAAGGGGCCTGAAACTTAAGTGATTTTAGAAACAATGGTAAGCGCTCATCTTTAAATGCACTTGTCTCAAGGTCATTTACAATGTACAGGACCCTTAAATCAGTGAGATAATATAACATTTGACCCGAACGAATAGCATTCTGCTACAAAAACTCCAGAAAAGATAACAAAATCTGAGGAGCTACCTGAAAGGCTGACAGCCCAGCTGCCACCTGGAAAGATAAGAAGTCGAATCACATTCTATGGTACTGCTTCAATGTGGAAGGATGAAACCTATCGGCAGATGAGGTGGCCAACTGGGCTGCCATCCCTAACGCATCTGAAACATAAGACACAAGTTTAGATATCATGATTTAGTAATCAGAATCAAATGATTTACCGGAATCTGAATCCTGGTCCTGCTGTAAGATTTGTTTCATAAATGCTGAATCATCCGACATCTGAATTTGAACCGGGAGCTTAACCATTTCACTACCAGAATGCAAATTGTAGTGCATTTTTTCAGGTTCTGCCATAGTACACTTCACTAAAAACAATATAAAATAAAATACTAAAACCCCTCAAAATTGTGTGCATATTTGCAGTCCTCCTTCAAAAATAATTTTTAAGATGTTATCCCATGTGCATCCAACTTCAAAATGGCAGAATGAAGAGGGCTAACTACTGACCAGGGAGTGACCAATCAAAAGTGGCCTCATACAACAAATAATCAGTAACATGATTTTAAGGTAGTTACCAACTTCCCAAGAACTGACCTAGCCCACACCCACATGTGGTCCCGAACTTCACTGTAGGACTGTTGGTGCAGTCACTGGAGTACAGGCCTTCAGAAGAATAAAATGTTTTCCTATGTAAAAATATTTGAATAAAATGCCCTCTGTGCTTGAGGATTATTTTTATGATCTTCTGTTATATTACCATTATGTAACTATAATTTTCATATATTTTTCTCTGTGAAATTTCTTTTTTTTTCCAAAATTACAAAAATATTTACTTGATTTCTCTCAGTCATGAAGCCAATCTAAATGGGATCTTATGACCATGAAATTTGAAATCTCTTATACCCCAAGACCCTGTTTCTTATCATCCACTATTTAGATTTCATAAGGATACAACTTATGAGAGTTTTCGGAAAGCTGCAATATCACTTATAAATGTCATTTCATCTCGGTCTTTTCTATATTGAGGAAAATGTTATTGTTTTTCCACTTCCTCTTTAAAATAAAGCTTCCAGCAAGGTGTAATTAGCAAAATGTAAATGTTTCTAACATATGAATTCTAAAAAAATTGTAATATATGTATATGATCAGCACATTTAATTTTTTTAATTTGTTGACAAGGTTGAGATAGTCCTAATTTTTTTATTGTAACAGTTATTGACATTTCCCGGCAATTATTTTTATTATTTATAACATTGTTTGCAACACATAATACATACAAAGTCATGGCAATTCATCTTATAAAGCCTGTCACCTAACACATAAGAAACTTACAGTTTAATTCCAGCAATACAAAGGGGGCTCGGTGGTGTAGTAGTTAGAGCTCTCGCCTCCAACCTCTGAGTCCGCTGGTTCGAATCTCGGGCCGGGCGCTTCATGTTGGAAAGTTGGTAGTTACTTGCCGATGCCTGGTGGTTTACAGTGCAGTATGCACTGGTTTCCTCCACCTGTAAAACTACCCGTCACAATATGACCCTGGCTGTTGAACACGACGTAAAACAACAAATAAATCTAATCTAATCCAGCAATACAAAACAGAATTCTTATACAAGCCCTCCCAAATTTCAGGGCATTAAACGAGTTTAAAGCCCTGTGGTAGAATACAGGGTTGAAATCAGCAAGGTCCCACGCTTGACCACTTGACCAATAAACTATGAATATGCAAATGAGGTGTAGTAATGGTTGCATAAAAGTAAGGTCGCTAAAAATGAACTTGATGGCACCCTAATGCCATCCCACACATTTACCTGCGACCCCCCAAAGCCAATGAAATATGATATGGGTTTAAAAATATTTTTATTATTTATAGCATTTTTGCAACACATAATGCATACAAAGTCATGACAAGTCATCTTATAAACCTGTCACCTGACACATAAGAAACCTAAAGTTTAATTCCAGCAATACAAAGCAGAATTCTTATACAAGCCCCATCTAAACTTCAGGGCATTAAATGCGTTTAAAGCCCTGAAGGCAATAAAAGAAATATGATGTAAAATTAGAAGAGGCAATGAGCAATAAAAATTACAAGGTGACATGGCAAGCCATGTACCAAGCTTTGTAAATTTGATTCATAATGTTCTAATATAGAATTTCAATATCAATGAAAAGCTGCATGGCTTTGTAACTAAGTAAAATAAATATAAAAGAAATGTCTGCCAAACCCCAAGCTAAAGACAAAGAAAGTGTTGGAAAGTACGAGAAACTTGAGAGGCCTGTGTAGGAAGAGAATGTATATATCTCCAGACATTGTCACATGGCCATGTTCCATGCTGCATGATCAGCTGCATGGGAATGGCCTTATGAAAAGCCCATGTAGTGGCAGATTTTCAAAACATATGAAAGGTCAAAGGGGGGTCAATGTGAAGAAGTGAAGAAACTTGCTTTAAATGTTTTCTGGCCACAGAATCTGTCAGAGGAACAACAAAACCATGCTTGCCTAAGGAAAACAATAGTTGATTTTTTGAAGCACCGAACTGGCAGAACATGGCTTGTAAGGCTGTGACAGGGCACAGAACTGAAGAACCTAGATAAGGAATGGAGATGGTACGACTTTGTTGTCTATCCTGTAAAGTTTTTGACCATTTTATAATAATTGTAGAGTGATTTTCTGAAAAAATAAGGCCCCCCCTTTAACAAATGCCTGGTGACATCAAATTGTTTCACAGAATGTGGCAATATGTTTGACATATGCAAGAAGGAAAAGGTGAACAAATACAATGCTTTAAACAATATGGGATGCTGCAAGGTATCGCAAACCTGTGTAATTGCTTCTAGCATTTCTATGGTAATAATTTTTTGACTTTTAAGTGATAAGGGGGCATTGATTTTCAAAGCCTTTATGAACAAGGGTAATCTTTCATCTCTAAATGGAGCAGTATTCAAACCATACATGATAAAGGAAGCCCTAATGGCTGCCAAATGGTTGGAAATATATATATGTGCGAATAAGCTCTCTGATGCAAATGCTCCATATAAGATAATAGAACAAGTGTATTCACCTGGACTATGAGTATGTTTACGGTCTCTAGAAAGTCAGAGAATTGTCTAAACATTCTATTGTATGGAAGAAGGGTGGCTGGCCTGAATCCAGAATGCAATCTTTGCAATGCAGAGTAGACTAAGGAAGCTGTAAGTCCCTGCACATCTAAAACATAATAACATATTTAAATAATCTCAATCAACAAAGTATAATCAATATGTACTAGAAGCCATTGGTAATCGGGCACAATAGACTGCAACTTACTAACATTCATACTAGTACCCTGCCATCTGGACAACAGGTCAGCCACCACATCGGAAACTCCGGGGATATGAGTAACAATTAATTCAATGTTAAACATAGAAGTCAGAAGCCACATATTTCGGGCACATGTGGCCAATGTGGCATCCCGGGCACGCCCCGTATTCAAGACCTCAACAACAGCCATATTATCACATTTAATTGCAATAGTACTATCTCTCCAACAAGAGCCCCATATTTTCAAAGCACCTATAATGTTCAAAATCTCCAAATGAACTACTGAGTAGTTTCTAAAGCCTCTTGTAAAGGCAAAGAATATACCATATTTCTGAATATACCACCTAATCCTTGCAAAGAAGCATCTAAGAACACAGTGTCCTTGATAATGGTATTGTCATAAAATGTGATGCCATTATATTGAATCAAAAAGGTGTTAAACCAATTCAGGTCTCTATGAAACTCTTCATTAAGCATGATATTACCCGTATTTGTAGACAGTAACAACATCCAGTTTAGGAAAAACCTAGCCAGTTTCACACATTTAGTAATATATAGTAAAGATCCCAGCAGGGATTGAAATTGAACCTTTGTTACCTTACTTTTAGTAACATAGGAAGGACATATTTGTTGAATTCCACTGTTGAGGGCTCAAGAAGCCTTGCAATACTTATTTCTAGGCCCAGATGTTGAAGCAAACCCTTCAATGTGCTGTAAGAAGCATATATATCATCAGGTAAGCCACCGTATATCAGATCGTCAATATAATTGTATAAGTTTGGATAACCGAACTTTTCTTTCATAATATACCATACGGCATCCGTACAATGCTGAAACAATACCGAACCATGCTGAAAACTGAACGGCAAAGTTCTATCAATATAATAATCACCATGCTTAAGACCCAAGACCCAAGAGATCTAAGTCCCCAGGATCTATTCTGATGTGCCTAAATGCACTATTTTATATAATAGAGCATTAGTACCAAGTTGTTTAAACTTATACACAATATCGTCTACAGATAGATGTTTAAGTTGAAAATAAGAATCCAAGTACTTATCTTTTGCAACTCCATCATTGATAGATTGGCCTACTAGGAAACTAAGATCCAAGATCACCCTCCTATTACCTGAATTAGGCTTTTCTCTAGTGAGAAAGGGTGAAATATGACATGGAAAGGGAGGTTCTTTGAAAGGACCCCATATAGCTCCCTATTTAATTTCTTCAGAAATATATCTTGATACATGATCTGAATGTTTTAAGGCAGAAGTATGATGTCAGTAGATTTGAGTATAACACTTCTATCAAAGTCTAATGGAAATCCGAATCTTAAGAGGTCTATTAAATTGTTTATCCCAATAACAATGTAAGTATTGTTCCCATGCCTCGACATTAAGTTGAGTTTGAACTGGGATCCTCATATACATGAAGTTAGGCAAACCAGAGTGTTTGATCTTTGCATGTGCTTCTACTATATCAGGGACTCGTCCCCAAATAACTTCCTGCCCTGTATACACCATAAGGTCATTTTATGGAATAAACCCAAAGTGTTTATCATTCTGATACAAGCTGTTCTTATAATCTAGTGACTGATACCTCGCCCCATATACATCAGGAGGTATTTGTCTAATGTGTTTGTTTGTATGCCTCAGCATGTCGCCAGAAGTCGGATCCGATGACGAATACGCTGATGGTTGAGATGAACTACTTGAAAGCATACCAATAGTATCATGTGAAGCTGACGTATTACCCAATTTAGTCTCATTTCCATTTTTATTGCCTTGCAAACGGAAAGTGTCAGCATTTGTCAATTTGTTGCCAGGAGTTGGATCCGACAATCAAGTTGCTGATAGCTGCAGTGAACTACTTGAAAGGGAATCAATATTAACATCCGGAGCTGACCTGTGACCCAATTTAGTCCAATTTCCATTTTTATTGCCCTGCAAATGGAAACTGTCAGTATTTGTCCATGTATATGTCATTATTGTTTACTCGTGACATTTGACAAGTTTGTAACTGCATGTTACCCACTTTTGACCCATTTCCGTTTTTGTTGCCCCATAAAGATGAATGTACATGCAGACGCTCTTGTGATTGATTTGTATCAGTGTTAGTACTGGAACTTGAGTGTCCTTCCTTAAAGTTGGACTGACCCAATGAATGCCCAGTTTTGTTTTTGTTGCCCTTCAAAGTACAATCCAAAGAGGCCAACATGTCAGTGTATGTTTACTCTCAACTGCTACACCCAATACTTGCCCAATTCCGTTTTTGTTGCCCTGCAATTGTAAATTGTTAGCAGCTTTATGACACACAGAAGTTGGCACTACACAGTCAGTAGCAGTGGTCTGTAAATGGTCCTGTAAACCTGAAAACAATAGGGAACAAGAATTGTACAATGTCTAGTATTATATCTATTGGCGTGGACAATTCTGTTGTCCTCATGATATGTTTTGTGTACACTAGGCTTTGTAGTAGTACTAGTATTTGTGTTATCACTAATTAGCAACTTGTTGACTGTGTTGTTGGAGTTTGTGGTCCTTCTGAGACCAGTTTTAGTTTGGACTACTGCTTTGCCTTGTTTGACAATAATGGCATATGAACGTTGATCAAGCTGTTTATGAAAAGAGTTCGCTTGTACTAACCATTAAGTCCATGTATGTCAACTAGCTTGCATTTGATATAGAATCACATTTCTATGTACATTAACATTATAAATAGCTCTAGATTTATGGATAGGCTTTGGCCTATCCATGGTTACTCGTTTTTTGGAATCTGTTTATTCTTTGTTTTTCAAACAACTTCTGCATGTGGGAATGTTTTACCGTTATTTGCAAAACATGAAGCACAAATGTGCATGTAAAGAACTCCCCTTGTCTTATGTGATTAAAGTATGTACAAGGCATTGATTTTGTGACTTTAGAAGATTTTTTGTATGAATTGAATGTACCTGAAGTCACAGAGTGAGGATTCGGTACATGTTTTTGAGCATTCGGCCTCCGGATCCAGTCTACAGCAGAAACATCAGAAAAATCTTTGATCTCTCCTTGTCCCATCCAACACAACAAAACGGCGTGGCTGGCCTTGGCTGAGGTCCAGGAAAAATTCGGAGATTCGGATCCGATTCTTCCCTCATGGTTTGACCAAAACCAGCGACCCATTGAGTTATGTTGAGCTGGTCATAGGAAATGCGTTCTTTATTCAAAACCAGATAAGACATGTTCATGAGGCCACCTAACTTTATTTTTGACCAAAACATCAACATTTCCTCCTCTCTGAGATTTCAATTTAGAAATCGTACCTGATTTGGCCAGATCCAATAATTCTTGTAGCCTTTGATCGACTTTGAGTTGCAGTAATATTTTATCAGCCATTGAAGTGAACTGCCCAATTTTTGAATCAGTAGATTTGGAACAGGACTGCTGCAATTTTTCGGATATTTTCTTTGGTTTAGAAACTTTACCACCTGAACTTTTAATTTTTGACTTGTCAGCCGTTTTCTTAAAGTCTTTATTTTCAATTTTGTCCAATCTTTGGCCAATTTTTTGGAGCTGATCTGGAATTCTGGCATTAATTGCTTGTTGCATATCTGGATCCGACCTTTGCAAAGAACTGTTACTCCCGGTCATATGCGAATTCCCAGCAGTATTTTGACTGTTTATATCAGTATTCATGACTTCATCCAAATCATTCAACAACTCGCTACAATTTAAATCACTTCCAGATGTATCAGAATCCGACATGTTTTCAGGAATATCCAACACAGTATTGTGTTTCAATATTGATTCAATAAATTGTTTTTCTTCTGTCAATTGAATCTCAACGGGCAATGATACAGTATTTTGCTTGCATGAACACAAATTGTACATGTTCAATATGACAATATGACTAGAATTTGTTTACATAGTACTGTAACACGTGGAAACAATGTAAAAATACTTAGTAAAAGTTACATAAAACACTAAAATATAACATAAAAAGAAAACCATACAGTAATCTTGCGGAGTGCGGATCACAGCTGCAGTAATAAAAATTTGATGTGTGTGTTCAATATACAAGTGGCAGAATACAGGGTTGAAATCAGTGAGGTCCCGCGCTTGACCACCTGACCAATAAACTATGAATAAGCAAATGAAGTGTAGTAATGGTTGTAAAAAAATAAGGTCGCTAGAAATGAACTTGATGGCACCCTAATGCCATCCCGCAATTTCCATAAAGTTCTATCATATATCAAAAGGAGCTGTTTCATGGAATTCTTTTTTCCCCAGTAAACCTTTTAATATTCGAACAAAGGGTTCTACTAGTATCCATTAGATTATCAATGCTTAGTAAATAGAGTGCTTCTTGACTATGCTTGGCACTCTTATCATGAAGATTTCGGTATTATACTAGGGCTAAAGTGATACTAAATGTTACTGTTATTTCGCATGGACACTGATGCAAAGATGTAAAGCAACACTAAACTATGACATACTAACATTACCTGTGAGTTACTAGTACTTATCAAAACAAAATTGTCATTTCACTTTGCAATGAATCACCCTGCACTGTAAAGCTATTGGTTAACCTTTATTCTAAATTTTATTCAATTTTTTAGTTTCAAGATGGCAAGTTCGTTTGCCATCTTGAATCTTTGGGCTTTTTTGGCTTGGACTACTTAATTTCCTGTCAACCTATGCTGTTATTATGTTTCTTCAACCATAGTGGCAGGGTTTAAGATATATAATAAATTTGAAGTAAATCTTCTCACACTTTTATCGTCCACCTGGCTCATGCTCTGACAGTTTCCTGAACCAATTTCTCAATCTTTTAGAATACTTATCCTCAGTTTCTCCCTCATTCCTAATTTGTGGTGATTTTAATATTTATGTGGATACTTCTTCAAATGATAGTATTAAATTCCAGAACTGTTTAGAATCATGCAATATTACACAAAATGTTCAAATGGCTACCCATCTTCATGGTCATATCCTAGACCTTGTTCTCACTCCTACTGATGCCAGTGTCATTTCCAATGTACGAGTTGTTGAATTTATTTCTGATCATGCTCTTGTCCTTGCTCTGCTTGACTCAGTTAATCCTCCTTCACATAAGACAAATGTTGTTACCTTTAGGAGGTATCATAAAATTGACTTGGACAGTTTGCGTAAGGATTTGGGAAATTGCTCATTCGTAAGACACCCAGGTGATACAGTCAGTGTTCTGTGTGAACAATACTTAGACAATTTGAGTAAATTGCTTGATAAGCATGCACCATTGGTTATTCATACTTTTACTAAACAAGCTACTGGTTGGCTATCTGACACCTACCGGCTGGCAAAAACCATCAGGTGATAGTTGGAACGAATCTGGCAAAAAGATAAATCTGCCTACAATCGAGCTAGACTTCGAAGACAGATTGCTCAGTGCAATTCACTGGTCAACATAGATAAGGCAAATTACTTTAGAAACCTGGTCAGAGATAATGCTTATGACTCCAATAAGCTATGGCAGGTCTTATGTTCTGCACTACACTCTTCTCATGAATCTAAGAAAGGTCTTGCTGACCGGTTTGTCACTTTCTTTAGTAACAAAATAGCTAAAATCAGAAACTCATTTTTCTCTAGTGATTTATTCACTCTGCCTCCTCCACCTGATGTACCTAATATCAGCTGCTTTAAACAAGTTTCTCAAGAGAAAATTAGAAAAATTATCATGAAGTCACCCACTAAATCTTGTTTGTTAGATCCGTGGCCTACATTTCTTGTTAAGGAATGTCTAGATATTCTACTGCCCTCTATTACCAGGCTTGTTAACTGCTCATTGTCAGAAGGTGTTGTACCTGATGAGTTTAAAAAGGCTATTGTAACCCCATTGATTAAAAAGTCATCACTACCACCCAATGACTTAAAAAACTACAGGCCTGTTTCAGGGTTGGGCTTCATATCCAAACTTGTTGAACGTGTTGTTGCTACTCAGTTGAACGACCATGTCAGTTTGAATGCACTATAGAATGTCAGGCAATCTGCCTATAAACTAGGCACTCAACTGAATCTGCATTGCTTTCAATTAAGAATGATGTTCATCTGGCTTTTTCTAAAGGTGAGGCTACTGCTGTTGTTCTGTTGGATCAATCAGCAGTGTTTGATACTATTGATCATGATACGCTGCTTGATTCTCTTAGCTCCTGGTTTGGTGTTGGCAGGATTGTCCTCCATTGGTTCAAGTCTTATCTCTCAGACCGTGTTCAGTGCATTAAGATTGGGTCAACTTTATCTGATGCCAAAAAGTTATTGTATGGTGTGCCTCAAGGCTCTGTCCTGGGGCCAATCCTTTTTTCACTCTACACTACTCCGCGGAGTAAAGTCATACAGAATCATCCTGGTATTAGTTTCCAGTTCTACGCTGATAACACAAAATTGTATGTGCATCTCACACATAAAAATGTTGCCTCGGCCCTTGATAAGCTGTCACACTGCCTTGAAGATGTTGCTGACGTTGTTGAAGATGGCTCTCTACAAATAAGCTCAAGCTAAATCCTGATCAGACCAAATTCATTGTGTTTGTCTCAAAGTCTCAGCGTGAAAAACTTAATCACTCATTCCCAGTCAACATACTTGGTAATCTTATATCACCAAGAGATGCAGTTAGGAACCTTGGTGTCTGGTTTGATTCAGATTTCTCATTCTCTTGCCATGTTATCAAGATCTGCAAGGCTTGTTTTGCTGATGTCCGGGATCTTAAGCGACTCCGAACACATGAAGCTGCTCTTATGGCTGCCAATGCTCTGGTCGGAAGTCGTCTTGATTACTGTAACTCTGTGTTCAGAGGTCTCTCAGCTCTGGATCTGCGCAAACTTCAATGTGTTCAGAACAGTCTTGCCAGAATCATTGCTAACACCACCTAGTATTCACACATCACTCCAGTTAGAAAAGCACTACATTAGTTGTCGATTAAGTACCGTTCTATCTTTAAGACTGCCGTGCTTGTATATATGTTCCTACACAGTGGTAACCCCAAATACTTTGAACCCTTCCTGATATCCAGACATGTGCATATAATACTCGTCGAAGTCAATCTGATGGCATATTTCTGGAGGTTCCCCACTTTGCTTCAGTTTTCAAGTCTCGAAAGCATTTTGGACTCAGTTTTGCATATGACGCACCTATAATTTGGAATGACCTTCCTGATGAGGCCCGCTCTGCAAACTCACTTGCCTCTTTCAGGTCAAAGTTGAAGTCATACCTCTTTCGAAAAGCATACCCACCCTAAATTGCCAATCTCCTCCTGCTTTCTCCACGGTGCTGACCCCTGCAATGTCTCTGGTTTATGAATATTGACCAATGTTTTTGTGTGATGCACCTTAGAGTCTGTCTTTTGACAGAGATTAAGTGCTATAAAAGTGCTATTAGAATTAGAATTACCTTGTTTAATATTTGTTACTCTGGGCGCTAGAAATTTTAAATTTTTAGTAATTTTTTTTCCTTCCAGATGTCAATATGTATATATTGGTCTGTGGAAGCTGCCGGGTGTCTTAGTAATGGTGGGTCTTTAATAATGTTGGCATGTGTTGTTTGCTCATGCCTTTATTGGTCCTGGTGACAGGGTAACCATAACATAACAATGAACTGCAAGAATAAGTATTATCAAGGTACCATATATATGTTTACAATTCTCCAGTTGATGTCTAGATTAAAGATTCTCACTAATGAATGTATAGAGTTTCTTTCAGTGTCTGTAATTTCCTTTTGCATTTTTAATTCGAGATTCGTATTGAAAAGTATGGCCCTTCCCCTCAGTAACTAAAAATGCTATTTAAACAGAAAGCTCCATTGAAAAATTGTTTTAAAAGCGTCATCAGTAGTTAGTTGGGTAACCTATAAATAAATTATGTTAGCCTTAGTATAATGTTAGCCTTAGTCCAAGGCATTACATCATGCCCCTTTTCCTTCGTGTATGCCATGACAATTTGTGGACAACACCACAAAATTGTCAGTTTCATACATTTTAAAATTGCATCTTTTTCTGTTCCTGGCTGATGAAGTTGCTGCTGTTTGCAGTTTTAAGTTGTTAGACTTAAAGTGGCCTCTTACGTAATTGCTGCTAGAGTGCCTGCTAAAGTACCTGCTGCTGTACTGGCTGATAAAGTTTCTGCTTCTACTTGCTGATGAATTGCTGCTGCTGTAGTTGTTGTTGAATTGATATTTGTGTATTGGCTGGCTGGAAAAAAGTGACAGTTGACCGAAATTGTGTTATGGTGACCTGATGGATTATATACTCCAGCTGCTGTTGACAAGAGTCTTAGACCTTAAATTATTCCTGCTTTTCTAAGAATTCATGCAATATTCATTTGTGTCAAGCTTCTTGTGAGGCACTATGTTTGACTCTCTTGGTAGTCTGCGTCACTGATGGTAGGGGTGGTACCTGATTGTGGCGCTAAGAGGAATTATGTAATCATAGAAAAAAACTTGGTATATCAAGTTGCTTAAACAAATATATACTTAAAAATATATATTCTGGTGAGCCTAGGCTAAAAAACCCAAATGTCTCTTCAACCGTTCTTGATGGTTAAGGAAACAATTCTGGATGTTTGTTTTCCTATAATTTAACAGAATTTTAAAATTATTTTTTTTTATTGCGAACAAAAAGGAAAAATCACCAGCATATAGTGAAAATGGAATTCTTAAGCTTTTTTCATAGTGACACACAACCCCAAATTTTTGTTGCTATTCTTTATCATTTATAGGAAGAGCACATAGAGAGTGCCCATCCAGAAGTAATTATTCCTTTACATTACTTTACATTTACGCTAAGGCAATCAGTCAAGATTTTGTTGTTCTTATGTAAGATTCAGTTCAAGACCTAATTGCTCAAGAAATTTTTGCTATATATAACATGATTGATCAGAATATCTCTGCAAACATTTATTATTTTATTTTTTTTCCAGCAGGGCCAACTTTATTCAGTTGATGTACAATTCTATTCACTGAAACATAATATAAATCAAAATGTGTTTCCAAATACATGGCCTTACCCCATCCTTGACTTAGATCCACAATTGTGAAGAATGTAAGAACTGGAGTTTTGTCATAAAGGGATTACTTCCGCGCCAGAACAGAGATATAAATTTTAAGTGTGGTCCAGAACATAGTCTCTGTCAAAATCCACAGGGAATCCAAATGCCATAAGATCTAGGAGTTGTTGGTCCCAATAATATGCCAAAATCTTATATCAAACTGTGTGACAACAGGGATTCTTAAACCTAGAAATTTGGGGAAACCACTTTCCCTTATTAACAAATGTGATCTTGCAATATTACCAACAAATTGGACAACACATTGTTTTACATTTCTCATATTCACTGCATGTCCTGACACTGGTATTTGTAGGATTATTTGCCTTCAAAGCTGCCTTAGCTTTATTAATTTTGCGAATATGCTCCAAATGTGTTGGGGGTCCAGTGTTGGAATGTATGTGTATGCATGGTGATAGGAGCATGAGCCACAGTAAAAGTATCCGTTACTGTTACCCCATTCACATAATAGGTGGTATCACCCATGGAAACCAGCATTTGGTGAAACGTCTCTGTCCTAGAATCATCGTCTGACATTTGAATGAGACCTTGCAAGTCAATGGTGAGTCACCCATTACCTTGCAAATCGCACGGTTGTTTCCAAAAGTTTCAAATTTCTGCTTCTGATTGTGGTACTATGAGCATGCACAGACAATTTCAATCATGCACATATGAGTTTCTGACTACAGTAACAAAAGGTGTGGTCATCACTGACATAACATTGTGATTCGGTCATATTTCAGTCCAATACAGCAACATAATGTGTTTTAAGGTATTGGTCATTTCACCACCTGTTTGTCTGATGGCTACTGAAGGTCAGTTCAGGTTAATGGAGGTTGCAACTCGGTGACCAACATTTGTAGCACTATCATCCCACTGTATAACAAGACACAAGTGTGTCTGTATAAAATATCTCTGGTTTTCCTGAATATCGTTTTGAAATCATGCATATTGTTGAAATAGATATAAGGCTTGAATTAACTGAAAAAAATACTGACACCTGTCTGAGGTGTAGGAGTTTTATGCAAGTAGGGTGGTGATTTGTCTCTATGCATAAGTCCAATGGGCTCAATCACATATGACCACCCTTGCATGTGCCCCTAGTTTATATGACAGAGCAAAACTGCATTTCACGTTTTTCTACAGACCATGTGAAATCTTTAAAAAAAATTTCCAACCAACAAAACGTTACACTGTCCTCACCAAAAATATATCCCCTTCTACACACAAACACAAATATGGGGAGGTGAGTAAATGAAAAAAAAATAGTGTATGTCTGCTTGAATGAGTGAATGAATTTTTTTTTAATTTTTATATTTTGTTTTTTTTTCTCTTTTTAAATTTAAATTTTTTTCCATATTTTTTCTTTGGAGGTTTAGATTAAAAAATGGCTTGGTGAAAATTTGGGAAACTCTAAACGTCTGAAGCCTGAAAGTTTAAAACTTTGTGAAAAAATAGAGATTGGCATTTTTAGAATGTTCATCTGTCCCATCAAATAAATGTTTATTTATGACTGGCAGGCTATCCTTTGGGCTGGATGACTGGACCCCTTCTTCTTGACGTGTCCTCAGAGTGCTGTGTAACACAAGTCAACACTTTATCTCTAACAGCCTTTGGTCTTTGCTCCATTGTGTCGAGTAGGATCTTGCTTGCACTGGTTAAAAATTTGTGCATTTGATGAAGATCTACAGGATCCAAAATCTACCCAAAATAAATCTGTATTCAGCATCAACCAGGGCTAGCAGAACCAGGGAAAAGAAACTCTTATAAATGTAGAATTTACTCCCAGATCTGGTATGCCTCTTTGTGGCAATATGTTTATCATACACAGAGCCAACAGCATGGGGGACATTATTCCATCTCTTGAGAAACATCGCCTTGATCTGTCCCCTTGTCTCTGTCACTCTTTCTGGATAACCAACAAACCTTAAGGACGAATTTGCATATAGTCTTGATAGCCTAAGAACTAGTAAGTTTCTCCAGTAGCCAAGTGTCTGAGTGTAATGGCCAGCTTAAAGTCCAGTTTTAAAAGCATGCTAGAAATTGGTGGCTTCCTTCCTCAGATGGTGTTCTACCCACTCCTGAATGAAGTCAAACACTGCAGGTAGCATGCTCATATATTTATGTTAGCCTGGAATGTTATTCTGAATCAACTCAGCCAGGAGGTTGCTGTGACATCCTCTATCTGAACAATGCTCCAGTCTTATTATGTTACCATTATATCTTATCATGATTTGCTATGACTTGCCTTACTTTTGCTCTATGGCTTGTCCTTGTACTAATAGTTTCACATTTGATCATGCAGAAAAAGCAGCATGTTCCCAATACATTTTGGTAGGCGACTTCAGACAAGCCAGGATGTACTATGTCCTGCTGTTTAGATAACCCTTCACTTTCCCGCTCTACAATTGCCCTAATTCATTTACTACCTTCTCGATCCTACAGTCATTTAGGATAAGTCCCCCAGGAACACCCCCCATAATCTTAAGCACCATCTTAAAGGTTGTAAATGCTATCACCCAGTAATAGGCTATAGCTGTTATGTGGTATAATTTTATAGAAATTTCAGTGCAAAACATATATAAAATTACGAAAGGTCGTATCATCCTTCTGAAAAACAAAATGGATTGTTAGAGAAAAGTTGTGGTAAAAAACCCCTAAAATGAACACACTCTATTAATGAAAGTGGGAATTAGAAAGTTAATTATTCTTTAACATAATCTCACAGTTCATTTTAAAGTATGAGTAATGTATTGGAAATAGATAAAAGGCAGTATATCTGTTTCTTTGCTGATCGGTGAGTCTAAGTTGTCACATCATTAGATCTACATACATTGAATCTGCATTCATTATGCTGCAGTAGGGAAAATAATTGACCAAAAGAAGTGCATGGTTCTACCCATACATGGTTCTGAAACATTTCCAGGAGGTGAATAACAACAAAATATTTTCAATTTAAAACAAATTAAAAGCCTAAGATGCTTTCTTCATTTTTTATCAAACATTTCCAGGAGGTGAATAACAACAAAATATTTTCAATTTAAAACAAATTAAAAGCCTAAGATGCTTTCTTCATTTTTTATCAACAACTTCATCATGTATTGTCATGCTGTAACTACCTATCAAACCATGTACGATAATAGCTATATTATGTTTAATATCACTTAGTTGGTTCATGTCTGGAATGGGTATATAGAAAGAAATGAGACATTAAATATAAAATGAAACCTTTTAAATGATAACATTGCTGTTTTGAAGGTAATTCTGCGATTTAGGTGTTACGCATTGTAACCTGATGCTGGTTTTCATTGTACAAATGTTGTCATAAGTTAAATTGGCTAATCTTTCAGCATGCCATTTTTAGGTATTGTGATTTTGATTACCTCTAAACATACATATGTGTGGAAAAAGGCTGTTGGCAATTACAAAATTATGTTTAACCTAAAACACACATTATACAAAAGATACAGCTTCAAAATGATATAAATATATGTACAGCACAAGGGAAAACTAACTCAAAATAACGTTGCATTCACGCTGTGAAACACAATTGTTCAAAGAGAAGTAGCTTTCAGATGACAGACGGACCCCATTCTAGGATAAAGTACAAATACTCACAGGGTTGCTATTTTTCATTAATATAATAGTAAGACTGCTGCATTGTTAAATACAGGCCTCAAGTTTACACCCAAGGTGCATAAATTTACCATTAAATGTAATTTTATCCATTATGTACACTTAAGGGATCGCTCAAACTCCAAAACCTTGTAGTGAAACATTATACCAATATTTTATACCTCCCCCCTTTTATACCCACTTATTTAGAACTCCAAGTTCCATAAGCCTTTATGTCACCGAGACTCTGGCATAGATTCCAACCTACAGATTATCTAAATAGAAAAAAAGGTTGGTGCTGCTGAGCTTATATCTAACAATCACTGATTTCATAGCTGTATGAGGACATATCACCAAGACAAATAGCATTCTGAGTGTGATAGACTGCTATGGCCATGGACATGTTCTAGATGTTTTATCCATTAGACAATCATTTGTCTCGGATGTTTGGTCACAAGTTACAGATGGCCCCTCTGACTATTTTGCAGTAAATGTTTCTGTGAAAGTGCCTTGTAAAAGAGCCTTGTACATTTGGACTTGTCATAATTTGTAAAATTCATAAGATTAATGTCCACGAGTTTATAGAAGGCATTTTACATTCAGATTTTATCAGTTGTCCTCATAAAACAGCTAGTCTTCTCAGTCATCTATGTTTAAACCTTCTTGATAAGCATGTTCCAGAAAAGAAGAAGGACAAACATTTCAAAGCACCCCCACACTGCCTTCATGAATGCTGACATCCTTGCTGCGAAATGTTTTAAGAGGAAGTGTGAGGGAGCATGGTGGCTCGAAAACTCAGCCAGGAATCAATAGGCTTATTCGATTCACGATCACTTGGTAATATGGATCACGATCTAAGTGATCCGTCTCTCTCGTAGGATCACTTGGTGTGATGATTTTAGTTGCACGAGAAGCCCCAATCGAATAGAAAAGATCACTTCGGATCACTAAAATCACTTAAAAAGTTGTGAATCGAATAACCCCAATGAAGATATTGTGCGGCTGTAAATCATTACAATTTCCTCCTCGAACAGGCCAGGAGCAGTCATTTTTCAAGAATCGTGGCTGAAAAAAAGGGAAACTGAAGTCATTGTGGAACAGTTTCCAAAGAATCCTGGATAAGTCTTTGGATGCAATATTACCAGACTATAAAAATCTTGTTGACCTGGCAAATATGTTTGAGCATTTTTTCAGTGAAAAATTTTCAAAATTAGATCTGGCTTCCCATCATCTGCTATCCCAGTCATCAGACCCAGTCCTATTAAAAATATGCTGCCTTCCTTCGCGCATATTTCTAAGGATGATGTGCTAAAAATTTTGTTATCCTCTCAAACTAAAACATGTGACCTTGAACCTATTCGAACCTCATTGGTCAAGGAATGTGCTGATGTACTCAAACTCCTATTACTAACATAATAAATTGCTCACTCAAGGAGGGACGCTTTCTGAATTGCTTTAAGAGTGTTTATGTTACTCCCCTTCTCAAAAACCCAATTTGGACAAAATTGAAAAATTATGGACCTGTGTCAAATCTCAGTTTGATATCATAATTACTTGAGGAAGTTGTGACTTCATTAGCCAGGAGATCTCCAATGTCAATCAGTCAGCATACAGGGCTTTTCACTCAACTGAGACGGCACTCCTCAAGATCCAAAATGATATCTCTACATCTGTGGATTCAGGGAAGGCAGATGCTCTGACACTGTTAGGTCTGTCTGCAGCTTTTGACACAATTGTTTGGAGTTGATGGTACGGCGTTGATATGGATAGATTGTTACCTTAACAATCACAAGCAGGAAATTAAATTAGGAGACAAATTTTTGAGGCTTTCCAACTCACTTTTTCCTTCCCCCAAGGTTCAGTTCTAGGTACCCTTCATTTTACTCTTTATACTTCTCCCCTTAGTCAAGTCATTTTAAGTTTTAAGGTCACACACCATATTTATACCAATGACACCTAAATATACTTGGCAATGGACTATAAGAATTCGACTCCAGTATGGCAGAGTTTACGGAGTGCCTTGTTTCTTTTCAGAAGTAGATGAACAGTATGAAATTGAAATTTAACTTGACAAGACTGAATTCATTATCAACAGTGATAAACATACCAGAGAGTCACTTACACCAATATTTCCTGTTAAATTCCTTCAAAGCTCTATAAAGCCAGTAGAGGAAGTAAAAAAACTTAGGTGTTACTTTTGACATAGAAGACACTTTTGACAGTCAATTCCTGACTGTTGACACTGTAGTTCTTATGGCAAATGCTATGATCAGTAGTCGGTTAAACTATTGTAATTTCCCGAATAGCGTCAGGAAAGGCAATGTTGCTAAACAGTGTTGCTCTGGCCCCCATTTTGTTTTCAAACTGGACCAAATGAGTCATGTCAAACCTTACCTAGAAAAACTCCACTGGCTTTCCATTTCATATCGTATTTTATTCAAATAAAACGTCCTTATTTTAAAAGCTAGAACACTCTCCCAACTCCCTCCCCGTATTTGTCATCCCTGATCAAGTCTAGTAGTCTCACGCATGGAAACAGATTATCAGTTTCCTCAGTCCGTCGCAGGAAGGCTATAGGCAGATGTAGTTTTGCCACTGCTGCTCCGGCAGAATGGAACAGGCTCCCATTTATTGTCAGATCACAACATACCATTTCAAGATTTAGAAGCCAACTCAAGTCCTACCTGTTTAGACTAGCTTACTAGACTAGCTTACTCATAATAGAATTATGACTTTGCTATGGGTAACGACTGCCCCGTTTAGGTTTCCAGGACATTAGATGATGTTCTTCAATGTTGTGGTATATAAATACTTCCATTATTATGATTATTATGGAGGATAGGTAAATAAATTGGTTAATACCTCTCTCGCCTTTTTCTATGCTTATGTTATGGTTTTCTGAGAAGCGCAGATCTCTAAATGAGTACCCCTTATCGGTGAAATGTTTTGATACTGAGGTGACCCTGTTCTCCTTTGGTTTTTTGATAGATAGGATATGCTCATACATGCTTGATTTCAATGCACACCTGGTTTCACTCACATAGTATTTTTCATATTTCCTACATGTGATGAGGTATACTATATCGCTCAGCTCAGTGGGTATGCACCATGTAGAATTTCAGTTTTCTTTTTTTTACTTTTTTCATTACACTCTTGTCTTTGTGTATTAGGGGGAGTATGTGTATTTGCTCTATCTCGTACAGTGCCTGGGTTGGATTTTTTGCCTTTGTGCAACCTTTGGGGGATATCAGGTTGCATTGGTTAGGATGTCCTTGAGATTTTTGAGTCTTTTAAAGCCTATTTTAGGTTTTTTACTGAATGAGTATACACAGTAATTACTATGTTCAATGATTTTTCAATTATTGTGGATGAACACATGGAAAATATCGTTATTTGGCTTATGTGTTGTGACGATAACTGGTGTCTCAACACCAGGTTTTTCAATGGGGATACCCTCTATTTTGGTAGTGCACAATCATCTGGATGCCATGGTGTATGAAATCATCATTTTGGGTACAGATGGAATTGGCCATAAGGCCCTTTTCTATGGCAGGGCTTATGGCAGGCTGAACAATAATGACGATACAGGTGTGTGTCTGAAGGTTTTTCATACAAAGAAGGACAAACCTTCTGTTTCTATGTTTACTGTTGTGTCCAAAACGTTGCTAAATTCATCCCCACTGGATTCACGAATTTAATCTTGGGTTGTATGTTATTAAGATAGTTGATGAATGTAGTGAGTTCATCCTTGCCATCTATAAATCTCAACCAGAAGACGCCATTTCTTCTTTTCAAACCCCTGGATATATAAAATTGTTCCTAAAAAGGTGAATAATGACGTACAATATACTTATAGTTTCAAAGAAGAATTAACCAGTAGATATTACTAACAAGCTTGTAACTCTAGGATCCCCACAAAATGTGCACTTGTATTTCATCTATGGCTAAAACAACCACGACCCACAAATAAGCACAAAAATTGTCGAAGATGAATCAACCACAAGTGAGGCAAACACTGTCAAACATGTGCAACAAATGAGCAATAGACAAGATAAAATCACATTGCGATAGACTACAGGGTTTTTTTAGGATGTTTCAATATTTAAACCTTAATATTTGTGACTTTATGATTCATTTTGTGCGTTTATTTGTTTACTTGTCGACACTTGTGTAAATATATACAAATATAACGTGGGCTAAATGTGAGAGGTTAAATTTGTTAATGACAGTTCCTCGGTGACCAGTAAGAGTGTGACCTTGACTCATGACCTTAGGTCAACAAGATAACGCAGCATTGCGGGATAAATATTTATTTCTTCAACAAGATTTCTACATTACTATTATATTTACAAACCATGAAAGTTTAAGTCAATACTTAAAATGTTACACTTAAAGTCCAGATTTATAAGGTCACCTTACCACTAGTCCCAATTTAGAACATTACTGTGAACTAATAAAGTTAAGGTAAACAAATTAAACTAGAAAGTAAATTTGGAAGAAAATATGAAAGGGGACATTATGGTAAGGTGACCTTATGAATTTAATATATTTACTGAAGGCATTTTATATTTTACTGGATATTAATTTAATTTAAGACTTTTAAAATAACTTTTCCACCCTGCGTGGCCAACAAGGCACTTTACCTAAAAGGTTACATAAACTGACCACTGAACCTCTATACAAGTATTTGCATCATACCCACTAAAGTCATTTACGACCAATGTAAGTGATAGCATACCAAATACAGTTACAGCACCATATGTTACAGCACCATATGAGCGATTAAGACTACTTATCTGCCCTGTGATTGGACATAATTTTTTCCATGTGTAAACGCCCAATGCCCTGATATTCTCATACCAGGCAGACCATTGTACTTCCATGCATGTTACAGGTTACAACCATAAATAACATTATTCCATGATTATAGCTCTTCATATTGGCATACTTTTTAACATACATATTGAGTAACACCACCCAAGGTTTTAACCATCCCAAAGCATCAAGTGATGCACCTACATGCTACTCTCCTTGCATACGTACATACTCTGATAACTACACATAACTAAAACCAATGACAGGTGTACAGCTGTGCAAAAGCACCAATAAACTAAAATTACTAAAATGTTACTTTAAGCCACCTCAACAGTATTTACTGCTCAGTACAGCCACTTCATACATATAATGCTACTTCACACCATCCACATGATTGAGCAAGACCTTAATCAAAAACATCAATATTTTCCCCTTTACATCACTACTAATACTGCCCATATAATATTTACAATTAACATACAGTTCCCAACAAAGGGGACTACCCCAGCTGCTTCTGCTACCTATACATGCAGCTTCTTCTCAAAGACCCCAAGCTACCCTAAAGGGCTGAGCAATACAGCCCCAGTCTCTCTCATCCCTAAACTTGGGGCCAGTAACGTTGAAGCTGACTACTGACCATTACTTGGTATAGACATGAGCCCAGCACTGTCTTACATTTAAGCATCTTAAGCTTAAGCACACAGATGACAACCAATTCAAACAGCAAGCTTTGCTCCAGGTAGCAGCAGCTGTGGCGCCAACATTTGAATGCAAAGAAGCTTTTATAGTAAAAATCACTAGACCATAACATCCCACAATGCAGCATTTCAGACTGGTACCAGAACTGAAGCGTATGGTTCCAAAGTAACCATACCCCCACAGTTCCTCGGTGACCAGTAAGAGTGTGACCTTGACTCATGACCTTAGGTCAACAAGATAACGCAGCATTGCGGGATAAATATTTATTTCTTCAACAAGATTTCTACATTACTATTATATTTACAAACCATGACAGTTTAAGTCAATACTTAAAATGTTACACTTAAAGTCCAGATTTATAAGGTCACCTTACCACTAGTCCCAATTTAGAACATTACTGTGAACTAATAAAGTTAAGGTAAACAAATTAAACTAGAAAGTAAATTTGGAAGAAAATATGAAAGGGGACATTATGGTAAGGTGACCTTATGAATTTAATATATTTACTGAAGGCATTTTATATTTTACTGGATATTAATTTAATTTAAGACTTTTAAATAACTTTTCCACCCAAATCCCAGCAGGAAGGTAGTGTTAGGAAGAAGCGAGCTTAACCCTGAACATATCTGCCACCTGCTCACCAGCATTAGCTGAGTCAGTGATATACCTCCACACGCAGTCCGAGGTCCAGGTACCATGTCTTTGAATATTTTGTAAAGCTACATTGTTATTGAATGCAAAAGTGGCACCTGAATGCCGGAAAGCGTGTGGAGTATAGCCAGTGTTTTTCAACTGGAGTCGAGATAATATGATGTTGAAATGCCTTCTGACTCGACTGTCAGTTAAGGGGACCCACTCTCGAGCCACTTTTATTTGAAACAAAGGAAGATTTTCACCTTTGGGTGTAAGCAATAACAAATTTTTTAATGCCAAGACTGGACATAAGCTCGAGTTCTCGATTCTGGGTACAGTGATGAGCTTCACTTGGTCATTGCTTTGCATGGTTTTGGACCATTTAACCACAAGAACCGCTTTCCCAGTGCGAAATATGACATCCCCTCTACATAAGTGTTTAAGGGGTGAAAACTGAGCCACAGCATGTGGGACAAGATTAGACAATCTCAGAAATGAATAAAAACTAAGTAAATATAATGCTTTGAAAATTTGCCCCATGAAAGTGTAGTCACACTGATTAACGATTAGCTTTAACAATGGAACATCAATGACTTTTTTCAAATTAACTCTGATGGGGCCCTGCCTTTGAATAGCTTTTTGATAATATTTCAACCGTACGTCAGCAAACCCAGCAACATCTAGGCCAAATATGAGTAATTTTGTTTTAATGGCTGACAAGTAGTTCGACATTTGAGAGCACCCAACACCATTAAACTGCAAACATTCAAGAAAGCAAAGCAACTGGATTGCAGTCACCTGTTGTATATCCCAGGACATGAAGACCACGAAGGCCAGGAAGGTCCTGAACATGTTAGTGTAGGCTCTTCTGGTCGAGTCCGCAAACGCAGTGGTGAGCCTAGATGCTGCCAGGGAAGCCAGATGCTGTTCTACTGGATTGGAGCCTACAATGCAAATTATATAGACTCATCCACTTGCAATAAATCAACAGATACATCAACCCATGATACTGGGTGGACTAATTCCTGCAATTTTTTGAAATTATTACTGGTTAAGTGCCATCTGGACAAAAGGTCTGCTACTGCATTCAAGCGACCTGCAATATGAACAACTCTCATGTCTATATTAAATGCACTAAGCCACAAAAATATATTCCTTGTGTATTTGGCCATGACAGGGTCTCTAGTCTTTCCTGTTGTAAGAACTGAGACCACAGCTTGATTATCACATCTGATTAATACTGAAGACCCTGCCCATTGAATATGCCAAACCTTTAAAGCCACCAAGATATTAACAAGCTCAGTATAAGCTATATTCAGGTCCCTCCAACTACTGGGTAGAGGAAGAGAATAGACCTGCTGGTCAAAAATTGCACCTAAGCCTGAAGGACAAGCGTCCAGATGAACCGACTTGCTGGGAGGTTGCTTGAAAAAATGAGACCCCATTAAAGACCGGCAAGAAAGCATTAAACCACCTAAGGTCTTTTTTGAAATCTTCAGTAATACGTATACGACTGCAATGAGTATTTTCTCTTAGTAGCATGAGCATTCTATTCAAAAAATATCTAGCATACTTGATGCACTTAGCAACATATAGCAACAAACCCAACAATGATTGCAACTCTTTCTTTGTGCAGATTTGTTTGCCAGACCATTCTGAGCAAATGCTTTTAATTACTGTTAATTTCTCAGTCGGAATAGACACGGAAAGAGCCACGGTATCCACCACAATACCCAGGCAGGTAACCTGAGTGCTAGGGGGCACCAGCTTCTTAGCACTAACTGTCAAACCCAATTCCTGCAACAATTCCTGCAATCTATCGAAGGTAGCATTTATTTTGGAAGGCAGGGACACACACAAAAAATCATCAATATAATTCCAGATACCGTGGCCCTCCTGTCTCATAATGCAGCGTACCGCATCGGAAATTCTCTGAAAGATGGAAGAACCGTGTTTAAAGCCAAAAGGCAGTGATCGATCGATAAAGTACTCCTTCCAATGTAGACCCAATAAATCTACATCCCCAGGGTCAATGGGAACATGCCTGAAGGCTCTGCGAATGTCTACTTTAAAAATTTTGCAACCCCTACCCAAGCGAAGAACTTCTTGAGTAATGTTGTCCACTGAAGGGTATGTAAGGACAAATTCTGTACCTAAGTACTTATCAGAAGGGACGCCTGCATTAACCGAATTGCCCTGAGGCCAGCTTAGATCAATAATGACCCTTCTATTTTCTGAATTGGGTTTATCACGAGTCATGAATGGACTGATATGCAATTTAGCAATGGGAGGATGGTTGAAAGGGCCTAAAATCGCCTGGTGCCGTAGCTCTTCCTCCAAGTAAACCGAGACATGATCCGGATATTCTGTAGCACTTTTTTGATTTATATCATGAGAAGTAACAACACTATCTCTGTTGAAATCCAACGGGAATCCGAATTTTATAAGCAAAGGCAACTGCCAGTCCCAGTACTCTCGTAGGTACCCTGCCCATACTCTGTAATTCAAGTTAGATGGGACTGGTATCTGCAAGCCCTCATAGTTATGCCTACCATCTTCCCTTAGCATTTTATGCAATTGCAATATATCATTGCATTCTATGTTGTGACATTTGTCAACCACATGGCTTTTTATCCCATAAATGGGTATGAAGCCAAACAAAGGTACATTCTGGGTTATGCATAAAGTATTATCAGGAGCTTGCCTTGCCACTTTAAGTTTTTCTTTTTTCATTGAGGTTTGTAGTTCTAACGCGTACTTATCCGCAATAGCATCTGGTACTTGTTTGACATTGACAACCGTACTTTTGTAACCGTTATCCATTAGTTGGTCATTGCCCTCCATGTCAACCGTTTTGACACTACTGAAACCACAAAGTGGTCGGTCAATGGCGAATTTTGCATTGTCTGAGGGATTTTTGCAAGTATTAGCAATCATTGCATCATCTCTGACGTTGTTAACCGCGTTTAAACCCGGCAACCCCTTTGATACAGTGTTTTCATTAAGTTAACAGCAAGGTTACTGCAGTTAGAAGGTACTGCTGGCTTACCTTTGACACTTTTACTTTCATCTTTCACGAGTGAAACTACTGGTGAAACTCCTACTTGACAATCCGTACCTGCACATGTACTGACACTACTTTGACATTTGTTTTCAATACTATCAATATCATCTTCAACTAACGGTTGAAACCTGTTCATGTGAACAAACCTTTCAACCTGGTCATCCTTACATATTAAACTCTGTTTACCTTTGCTTTTCATAAGTGCACAAACGTCTCCACCCAGGTGTGACACACCTTGCTGACACCCAGAACCACCACTACGTTTTACTACTTTAACATGCTGACTACTTTTACCATACTGCACAGCATTTCTGCGACCTAGCATCTTTGGCTGCTGACCTCCATTATCTGACCTTGTCACAGGAGGGGAACCATGCACATGATTAACAACTTTTTTACTTTTTACCACTGCTGCAAAGGAAAGTGACGACTTTACTTTTTTACATACAGACAGTAATCTAGCTATATACACATTGTCAAACAATTCTCTATTTACAAAACCAGTTTTATAGATCAAACGTTCAGAAAATTTTTTGTTCTTATGCTTTGCCACTGCATTCATGCAGTGGCTACCTAGTTTTTTTAATTTACTTTTTGGGTACACAACCGTGTAACATGTGGTCCATCACATGATTCACAAACATGTCTGAAATACTGCCCAGCAGTCCTATGATGAGTAATAAATTTGCATGACCCTTCTTGGAAATATCTACAAATTATTCCGTTCTTTAAAGTACTGGTCTTCTGTTTTTTTTCAGATTGAAAGCTTTAGAATTTACAGTTTGACCCATGGTTACATGTCTCTGGGCATGGGCCCTGCGAATCCTATCAAGTTTGTCAGTGTCGGTCCACTGTAACCTGTCCGCCTCCATATTAGTCAGAGCAATAGCATGGGATGCCTTGGCTGCCTCCCAGGAGAAGTCAGATGCATCCTCCATTAAGTTACCCAAATAATCCAACATACATTCTCTTGCTGCATCTGACTTCTCCTCCTGAATGCACCGGACGAACCCGGACACCCACTGGGTAATAGTGAGGTCATCGTAAGTGGGTCTAGTCTTTCTACTACCAGTTAGAATAAAGTTTTGAGGCCAATCTACCATTCTTTTAACCGAAAAATTGCTAGGACCTCCTCTCTGTGATTTTAATCTACCTCGAGTAGTTGTTTCATTCAATCTTTCAAGCTCAGCCAAACGCTTATCTACTTCTGACTGAACAGATTCATTTTCCCTGAGGTAACCCAACGAGGGGACCACACTCTCTGTACTGTTACCCGATACAAGAGGTTGTACTAAATTCTTTTCTGGTGAATTTTTAGCAGAAAAAACAGCACCACTTACCTGTGAGTTCCCCTGGTCCAGAGCTGCTTCGGTCTGCTGCCCCCGTCTGTCCATCTTGTCCATCTTATCATCCAACTGCTGCAGTTGTAACAATATCTGTCCGGATACGGAACTTATGCCGGACACTGAAGGGGAGGGGGGCGCAACGGCCTCCACATCTGAAACCAGGGACTCACCTGCCACTTGGCACCTTTTGCCCACCAGACGTGGATGCTGTGAAGTACATTTAGAACAGTAGAATACTTTAGGCATTGTCACTGAGCAATAAAATCAATATAAAATCGAAAGTAAAATAAACTAAAAACATATACATAAAACAAAGACATAAAATCGAAAATATCAAGCTCAGTGTAAATTTTCGTTGTGTACTGTTCAAATCCAAAGAGTGTGGCGCCAAAATTTGAATGCAAAGAAGCTTTTATAGTAAAAATCACTAGACCATAACATCCCACAATGCAGCATTTCAGACTGGTACCAGAACTGAAGCGTATGGTTCCAAAGTAACCATACCCCCACACTGACGCAACATATTCAATGAGGATGAAAGCCAGGACTTCACACAGTGGTTTCAGATCCTTATACAGAGTCAGAAACTAACCCTAAGATTCGTCTACAGACTTAGCCAGATACTGAGGAAACCACCAAGGAAGTCAAGAGCAGGAGGAAAGGGTATCCACTCAAAAGATTTGCCCCAATGATACAGAAGACCAGCGGAATCAGAATAGAAATAAGTCAGCCATGTAGACCGGATCCAAGCTCCCACCCCCACCCCCTCATCCTGTACAGCTGAGGGCTGTTTGAAAACAAGAATGTGATGAAACATCTCTGGCAAGACAAAGCAGAGGCGCTAGGAAGAATGTGACATTGTTTTATGTGTTTATTGCAGTATTTCTATGTTCTTATGTATAAATCTATCATGAAAGGCTCTATCTGTGAAGAAATACAAACAAATTGTAAGATTATCGCATTGCATAATTAAACTCAAATGTAAAAATAAGTGACTGTAATCACAAATAGTTCTTTCTTGAGTTATCTGAGTGCAGTGGCACATTTATTTATAGGATGTAAGCTTGTATATCTGAAGCAGGTGCATGGCCTAGTGGTTAGCAAGTTTGGCACCTAAAACAGGCTATCACCTCAGTGTGAGTTCGACTCCCACAAGTGACAATGCTGAGGACTTGTCCCAATATAACACTGGCTGTTTAACCATTGGAGTAAAACCCTGACTCCCATTGTCTGAATTTGTAAAATAAATACTATTACGTGTATTTCCTATGTCCAAAACCATCTAGGAATCAAGATACTGTGAAATAACAAAGCTACTATTATCCAGACATCTGTTTTGGTGGCTGTTTGATTTTTGTACAATGACACTTAACAAACTTAAGGCTGTTGTGTAATGATATACATTTGAAGAGTTAACGAACATATTTGAATTACTTATATTATGTTCAAGTGTTTTCTATTAGTATCAAATAACCCATGATGAAGGGCTGGCTATATGTATGTGGTCATATCCATTAATAGTTTACTTCAAAAGCTGTAGTGATCCAGGTAGTTATTTTTTTATCACAAATGTGGTGAATAACGCCCCATCAGGACTACTTTATAGTTTACATTGTGTGCTGCTGGGCATAGCACATATCTGACCCATTAAGCAAGCAACAACTTCTACTTCACATCTGACAATTACTTGTTTTGGTTTCTCTGCAGTAAGTTTGAAATTCCTTTTTCTAAGACACAGAAATAGTAAAATGATGTAACAACAAATATTTTAGCCTCCAAAGTAGTTCATATTTGGAGGTGTTACAATATCATTGTTTAATATGGCATGGGGCCATATCAAAAGCACTGTAGTGGATGTACAGCCTCAGCAGTATTGTACAGGGTTCTTGAATGGGGGTAACACGTGTTCCATGTACAATGTTGAGAAAGGGCTGTTCTTTGCACCAACTTTTCTGTATACTTGTATGTATTAATTTTGGTTTGTGTGTCAACCCAATGCATGTACTGATAGAGTATCGATCATGGTTAAACCATGATGGTTTACACTTAAGGTTTTAAATTATAATCCTTCACACTTTCCTCCTGAAACTGTACCAATAAGTTACATGGTGTCATTTATGGTGCTTCTGTACGGTATTACAGTGGTGGGAAAAGCCCTGGTTGATTCTTCTTATTTTCACCGCACGTAGTACATATTGGAGCCAGTAATTGTTTTTAGTGTCTATTGCTGGGTTTGAATCTCTTATCTGGGAAGATTTGTTCGTTGGACATGTATTCAATTTTGGGGAAATATGTTGAATATGTAGACAGGCTTTTATGTTTGCTTTTTTTCTATTTGTACACGTTTCAGTACTGCAGTCACCTTGTACATACAGGGAGTGGGAATACTTCTCTTTGTGTGACAGGAGAGATTATTATCAATCTGGCATAAGGCCAATGAGTTCATGAGCCAAAGGTCAAAGTTTGTGTTCCATGTCCAGTTCAACAGGCAGGGTCATATTAGGACAGGTCCTCAACTTTGTCACTTGTATGAGTCAAACCCCCCATAGATGTGACAATCTGTGAATTAATACCAAACCTGTTAACCCTGTAGGCCAATATGGACCTTATGTGTCCTAATATGAATGGCCCGTCACTCTGCCACTTCACATTTACACCTGGCTGTACATCATCTCGCCACCTTGCATGGTGTTAACCTGCTAACAAAGTGTTAGCACCATAACATGTGTTTTAGATGTTCGTTTCTTGTTACGGTCACATTACTATTTAGTTTTTTGTCTGCAGTAAAAAACTGCATTGCATAGTAGTAGTTTGTTAACATAGGGTGAGCACACGAATAAAATTGTCAATTTCAAATGCACTGATCATATCTTATTATATGTACATCTGCCTACATTTTAGTCAACTGGGTTGGCAGTACACGAACCATGTCATTTATATTCAAGAATTTCTATTTTTACTAAATAGTAATGTGACCGTAACAAGAAACGAAAATCTAAAACACATGTTATGGTGCTAACACTTTGTTAGCAGGTTAACACCATACAAGGTGGCGAGATGATGTACAGCCAGGCAACAAGGGACTCAGGATGTACAGGAGGGGACAGCATTTCGCAGTGGACAGCGTTTCGCCAATTTCTATTGTACTTCATTTAAAACCAACATCTACCGTGATACTGATGGAACTGTATAGCATAGAAAAAAGTCCAATATGTCTTGATACTTTTCTAAGATTTCTGAACTGACAGTTTGCAGGATTATAAAGATTAATAAAAAAGTTTATATGTAGTGAAAAATGTGATCAACAAACTGCCTTTGACTGATGCAAAGAGCTGTATGTTCTCTAAACTGTGTCTGGGGTCAATATAAGTACTATTTGTAACTTGATCATATGCTAAAACACAATGAAAAGAATTGATTTTAGCTTTTATTATTGTATGCAAAATGTTAAACAGTCTTTGTAACTTTTTGGGAACAGTATAAAATAATTGGCCAAATGCTGTCCACTTTTCTACAGCCCTAATTTTATTACCGTATGACAAGTTCCATGGATATATTTGTACTTATCGCAAAATATATTTTAGGACGCTACCATCATTTTACAGTTTGAGAAACCTCTTTTCATTCTGATAACTTTTATATAACCACACTGCATATTTTGTCTCAAGAAACTGCATTTTATAGTTTTTATGGGCGAATTGCTGTGCCCCCCTGTAGCCTGTCCTGGCAGTCTAGTGCCCCAGAACTGACTCTATTTAACCTAAGTTCATGATATTTTGTTACCAGAAGTGCAGTAAAATAAAGAAAACATATAAATAATCGAGAAAAATAATATCACCTTTAATAAAACTTTATAACGTATAACGTTATTCCTAATCCTATGAGGCAAAATTTTTCAAATTTGAAATATTTAGATTTTAGTTTTTCTCCAGTCTTAAACACGAAATTGAAATAGGATACCTGAAATAATACTTAATAATTATGATAATAATAATACTTATTTAAGTGAAATTATACTTTAGCACAATTAAGGATTATTTAAATTCAAGTAGACCAATGACTGTTCTTACCATAGATATTACCCATTGGTGTAATAGCTTATTATTAATTTTCATTGAAAACCAATACATTGTGAAAATATAGTGACAACAAGAAAATCATGAACACAATCAAAAATGAAAGGAATTTGTGATTTTGTAAGTAACATAACATTGAAATAGTGAAAATGTTTAATGATTCACCATTATATTGTAAGATGCATTGAAAGCTGGTTATGGATACATTACTCTCGGGTCCGAGTATAAGTCAAAATGGGGATTATTTCTTTATTAAAATATAGTTGTAGAACGTAGTCGTAAAAATTTGCAATGGCTCCATGTACATAAATGTGGAACACACACTCATGTTAACAAACGTTATTGGACAAGAAAAACATCATTAAAAATTACTAATGTAAAAGGTCAATTAGGTGACTCATACAATTGACTACAAATGTACATGGAACCAAATAGAGGAGTGGTTAACAGTGTCCAATAATTCAGTACATGGAGGCGTTATAGGCTATATATGTCTGAAAGCACACAATCACTCAGCCCTCCAAATAATATTTAAAGCTCACGTCATTGGCAGACTCATTGCTTACTTAAAAAGTAACCTTTGCCAGGGATATAGGCCAAATAGGAATTGAAAAAAGCAAAAAATATCACCCAGAATCAATTACTTTGGATAACACTTGCTCATCTAATAACACAGAGGTCCCAGCATGCTTTAACTATCTACAAATCAAATTGATAAAAGATTATAATGTTGCAGACAGCAGGATTGATCATGAAACACTGACAACTGAAAAAAATAGTTATCGGTTGGTGTGCATTCAATTGAACTGTAAATCAACTGAACATGTTACAGGTGAACCTATCTTTGCATGAAAAGTTTCAGTATAGACTTTTTAGAACACATTTACTCGAACATAAATATAACATAACATAAGTTCTGTGACTCTCGAAAAATTACGACTTATTTGCCAGGGGTTTATCTGAAGTAGAGCTGATAAGACCTATCAAATGCCATTCCGTACTCCAGTTCCACTGTCACAAATTTGTCTTACCACTGCCTGATAATATGACAGTCAGAAGTGTAATCTTGTAGTTCCCTCAGCCCATCTGATGACTTAATAAGATAAGTAGCAAAATCATAGCAATCATAGATGTTCATCCCAGTTTCAACCTTGAAATTTGCAGGAAATTTCGATCCAGGAATCCATAAAAAATTTATCATTTGCACTCATAAGCAATACTGGAGGTTTTAGGTCCTTGTGGAGATATGTGATAAAGAGTGCATTTGTTTTTAATGTATTGGACAAGAATTTCGGGGAGTGATGTCATACAAAAATAAGAAATAGAAAATAGAAATAAGACTTTTGAATATTGAACAACATTACCATCAGGCAATGTGGGTCTCTTCAATGTATGTGTTCATATTGGGAAAGACATAATGTAAATCCAAATGTTAAGGAGATACCAGCATCAGAAATATAGTACACTTTCTTTCATGATAAAACTGGTTTTGGTATATAAATATTAAGAAATATAAACATTTTAAGTGTTTTATTAAAGCCAACTGAAAAAAAAATGTATGCAGATATAATTTTCTATGATTTAGTCTTTATATCACTTGATCACACTCAATAAACTGTTGATAATATGAATAAAACTACAGGCATAGTGGCATATGGATACTTGCCTTCCCTTTGTAACAATAAAATCTTGGTAGTAAACTTATATCTAGTGTTGTCTTGGATCGAGTTTTACCGTAAGACTGGTATCAGATATAAAAGGTACAAAATTACAGCAAAATAAAGATACAACATCATACAACACCATAAAAGTCTCATTAGCAAAATTAATTACAATAAAATAGAATATACACAATACTATTCAGTTTTGCAGTTTGCAAAATTAATTACAATAAAATAGAATATACACAATACTATTCAGTTTGCAGTAAAACATATAAATTATGGAACAATACCAAAATTACTATACTCGTTCTTAAGACAGAATAAAGTTCAGAAAAGTGGGAAAACATGTAAACAAGTTTCTGTTGACCAGGTTTCGTATCACAGTTTTGAAAAAAAAAACTGCAGTCATAGTTGTAATTACATATTATGTTTGGTTTTATATTTAATTAATAATTAACTACATACTAATTAATAAATCAATTCAATAAGTCCGTACTCAAGCTCCAATTATTGCTACAAATGTAAACATGAGGAGAGTATTCATTTTATAAATTAAAAAGACTAATATAGTTATTCTCACAAAAACAATATATGAAAAAAAGAAGCTGGGTCAGATTTCACAGAAGAAAATGTGACTGGATTTAGACACACAGTTAAAACCTTTTTCTTAAACTTAGGTTAAGTCTGTGGTCTTAGACTTAGTGGATAGCACACTCTAAGCTTAGACTAAGTCTTTGGCTTTGCTTATGCTCGCCTGTGAATTGGCTTAACTTTTATAAACAAAGATTTAATTATGGCTGCCATAAATGTTTTCCACTTCAAAGTTTGAAATGGCTGAAAAATCACTATGGTTATGTTATAAGTCAATTTGAGCTTGATCGTTGCTAGGTTAGATCTTTTAAAATTCATTTACCTCTCAGACAAAAGTCTTAGATTTAAGCCCCTGACTTAGCCAAAAACATAGCTAAGTCAAAGACTCTTCTTAAAACCAGCCAGTAATCTAACATAATGTTACACACTTTTGATAATGTTTTATAATAATTAAAAACAATTTGAAAATACTATCTATTTATGTTTAGTTATCACAAAATATCAAATTTTGAATATTTTCTTAATTTAGCATCTAAAGATGACAATTAAAATTAAATATATAAATGTACATTGGTTACACAGAAAGCATAAAATATATCTTTTGGATAAGTGTAAAACAATCCTGTAGAGTTATTTCAAAATATGTCTTTGGTAAGTATAAAATTAATCACAGTAAAGTATGATACACCGATGTTATGTATGCATAAAACCTAAAAACAAAACATCAAATCTATTGATATCTAATTAAATGAAAAAAATCCTTTATAGTCAACAGTTCACGAGACATTAAATAACACAACTACACATTCAACATTAATAATCATTTCACAAAAACATGTAAAATTATTTCTGTAAATTACTGTTAATTTAGCTCCCTTAGACTTCTTTGGAAATTCCTACACAAGGATATTCAATTGTTTTTGTGTCACTAACAAACTATAGCAAAACAGCATTTATTCAGTTTTATGCATGTCATCAACTTGTCACAAGCTTATTGTACTGTTTTTATATTTTGTAAAATTGTGTATGAATAAATGATGACTATAATTTTTGACAAAACATTATTCATAATTTTAAAGATTTTACTACAAAAAATAAAGTTACTCCAAAGGTAAGACAAAAGTCTTAGATTTAAGCCCCTGACTTAGCCAAAAACATGGCTAAGTCAAAGACTCTTCATAAAACCAGCCATTAATCTAAAATAATGTTACACATGTTTTATAATGTTTTAGAATAATTAAATATAATTAGAAAATACTATCTATTTATGTTGTAGTTATCACAAAATATCAAATTTTGAATATTCTCTTAATTTAGCATCTAAAGATGACAATTAAAATTAAATATATAAATGTACATTTGTTACACAGAAAGCATAAAATATATCTCTTGGATAAGTGCAAAACAATCCTGTAGACAGTTATTTCATGATATGTCTTTGGTAAGTACAAAAGCAATAACAGTAAACTATGACACAAAATGTTATGTATGCATAAAATCTACAAACAAAACATCAAATCAGTTAATATCTAATTAAATGAAAAGAATCATTCACAGCCAACAGTTCAACAAACATTAAATAACACAATTATGAATTTAACAATAATAATTTCACAAAAACGTGTAAAATTATTTCTGCAACTATCGCTGTTAATTTAGCTCATTTAGACTTTCTTGGAAATTCCTCCACAAGGATATTCAATTGTTTTTTTTGTGTCGTTCACAAACAAAAGTAAAACACTATTTATTCAGTTTTATGCATGTCATCAACAACTTGTTACAAGTATATTGTATAGCTTTTATATTTTGTAAAATTGTGTATGAATAAATGATGGCTATAAAATTTTTGACAAAACATTATTCACAATTTTAAACATTCTACTGCAAAAAAATAAAGTTACTCCAAAGGTTTACTATTAAATGGACTTACAATAGGCTACTTTCAGAATTTTTATATCACTCTACAACACTTGATCAAACATTCTAAAACTGCTGCTCACGTGGCAGTAATTGTATATTGTATATTGCCTTGTGAGGTGTACAGTGCGACTGGTATCAGTAAAAGTATAAAAATACAAAACAGCAAAATAAAGATACAACATCAAAATCTCATTTGCAAAATCTAAAAAATATTAAATAGATTATAACTATAATACATTCGTTGTGACGTCAAACCTATAAACTATGTAACAATACTAAAGTTAACTGCACTCTTTTTAAGACTGAATAAACTTGAATAAGAGTGTTAAAGTGTTTTAACCAGTTTCCAATGACTAAGTGGCATATCACAGTTTTCTAAAATTCTGTTATTACAGTGTAGACATGAGCAATGCATATTTTTATAAAGTAATCATTAATTAGTTAATTACATACTAATTAACCTATCAATTAAACAATCATGTACTCAAGGTACAAAAAAATTAAAATTAAAAAAATATTCCTTTTGTAAATCAACAAGAATGTGGTAAAATACACATAAATTGACACTTTTTCAGGACTATTTAGAGCTATTTATTATATTTCCAATATATTTGTAATATTTTGTCTTCAAAAAGATGCCCCATAAAGTTTGTTTTCTCATCCAGCATGTCTTGGACCATTAATAAGGGAGATAAATGACCTCTTTTGCACGATGATCATGCTTGACGTTCAAGCAGGGTTCAAAGGTCAAATTCAACAATTGGAAAAGATTTGATTTCCTAAAAGTTGTTTTCACATTTTAAAGCCCAAGAAGCAATAATAAGGGATATATAGGACTTTTTTCAGTATAATGACCTTACTTGACCTTATAGCGCTGTAAGAAGTCAAATTTGACGATTAGAAAAGATTTACAGTTCATGATTTCTTATAAGTTGGAAGCACTAAAACAAACAAAAAATGGAGATATAAGGCAAAAGAGCAATGATAATGATGTGACCTTTTAAGTGAATAAGCGAGTTCACAGTTTCAGATGTCTCGTTCTCGTTGTAGATCTCGGGCGATAGGTCAAAGGTCAAGAGGTGTAGGAAGTAAATCTACGGATAAGAAGCTGGCGAAATTAATTGATGTAAATACCTGCATTAAGGGACATATTTCATTAGAATTGTAAGTGGACATAAAAATATACATATAGATTTACAAAATAGGCGTTTTATGTTTGGAAAAAATATTTTAAACTATGTTTTCCAGCTTTCTTAGATGGGCGAAAATAGGGGAAATTTGAGTCTTAACAGTCTTTAAAATGCATATATTTTACAAGCCAATTGCTCCCTTGTTAATGGACGGATTTAGATGAAATAAAATGTAAAATGCTGCCATCATTGCGGTTGGTGGAACTGCTCAATAGTTTGTTGAAAATATTTTTAAAAATATTATAAAATTTCACGAAAATATGGCAATAAACACATGCACAATATAGTTAGTATTTCATTTCATTTTTGAATATTTGAAGTAATACAAAGCCGTATGTAGTCTAGAAAACTGGGCTGATTTTGTAACTATCTTATTGGAACATGAATATTCATGAGCAACATCGTTGTTTAAAAATTTAAAATAAGATAAGAGTTATTTTGATTCTTTAGAGTTATGATTGACAAATCTATAATAGAAAGGAAACCAAGATAGATATCAATTTAGGAAAATAAACTTCAGAAAAAGTAACAATTATTATATTGGTATATATATTCTGAATAATTGGTCTTTGCTTTTTTAAAAAATATTATATATATTTCTTTTTGTAAACATAACACTTATAAATTGCTACATAAGATGGAAATATACATCCACTACTGCAGGTCATTTCTCCCTTTGCAGAAATAGAGGAAAATATTTATTTTATATTTCTGTTATTTTAATAACATAATTCCTGGTTGTTTGTGAAAGAAATTGCCTGATACAAGCATTAAACTACACTACTCTGTCATTTGAACCCCTTCACCAAAGGAATTACTTGTTTCTTGCCATGTTATCAGTCCGCCGTCCCCACCACCGAATTTTTACAATATGTGAAACATATATATGTAACAATATATACAGATTGGCAGATTTTTTAGGTATTTTTTAAAATGTGCATAAAAATGCCTTTTCCATGCAATTGTGTTTCATTCAGTTGTTATATACAAAGTATTTATTTCTGCAAGGGTTGTCTTCAAACATTTAATTTTTTTAATGTATTTTCAGGTAAATAATATGAGGCATAACATGAAGAACAAAGATGCAAATGAAGATGCCAGATACAAATACAATTGTGCCTTATCCTAAGTTATCCTGAATGACTTTGCTGTCCCACAGAATGGATATTTTTTCAAGGCTGATTGACTGATAAACCTCATTACTGTGACCAGATAATGATAAATCATTTAATGAAATCAAATGAAATTGGCTTTAGAAATTATTTTTAAATTTAAAAAAAAAAGAATATTAATGTAAAGAACTTGTGAAATAAACAACACAAATGGCGTTTGAATATGAATAAACAAAATATATGAAATCAAAGAAAAGATTTTTTAACACCTACATGGAGCACCTACATACAAACCTGGAGTAAACCCCACAAGCATAGAGGAGGTGGATGGTCCCCAGTCAAAACAATTTTACAATTCCAAATTATTTATTTGGGTTTTTGTTATCATTTTGAACACTGTATAGGTCATTTCACAAGTAATTTTGTGGGCAGGGGAAACCAGTACATGCAGTTGGTCAAGGTTCAGTACTGTAAACTGCCGACCATTGGCAAGTAACTACCAAGTTTCCCACATAGGGTCTGGGTTTGAACCACAGACCTCAGAGGTGGGAAGTGAGCGTGTTACCACAGTAAATACCACTCCATCCCTGCAATTTCAAATTTGACACTTACTTATGAAAAGCAATAAAAAACAGGAATAATACTAAGAAACAAAACTGTGGGTTTGATTTATTTGTTGTTTTACATCGTGTTTAACAGTCAGGGTCATATTGTGACGGTATACTTTGGAGGAAACACTGTATACTAGCTGGTCAAAATTCTGCACTGTCCACCACTGGGATCGGCAAGTAACTACCAACTTTTCATCATGAAGCACCGAATCGAGATTCGAACCAGCAACCTCAGAGGTTGAAAGCGAGCACTCTTACCCCTACATCACCAAGCCCCAATCAAAATTGTTGGAGAAACATGCATGATGTTTTGGTTAGTCAATCCTGTTTGACCTTGAAGTGAGAGTCAAAGGTTAGATGAACAAAAGCACTCAAGGTCTGTGTCAATACTTTATTGTTTCTAACTTTGGCACAAGGGTGCCAATAACTGCCAACCATTGCCCAGTAGTCAATGTACATCAGTCCAAAAGCGGAATCGTATCTGGCCTACCTTCAATGTCTCCTCTATTGTTTACACATTTTTGAGTTTAAGTGGCAACCTTAAGACTAATGAATGAGTAAGTTACTCATTCATTTTGAGTACATCCAACAATTTATAAGCCCTTAATAACAACAGTACTATGATCATTTTTTTTTTTGCATATTTACAAATTTAAGGTGGCCCTAACACTAGTGGCATTGGTATTGACACCTCCAACATTAATTCACTTCTTACTTAAAAATATATGGAAACTCTGAAAACTTGAAGAAAATCCATTCACAACTTTTTGAGTTACTTTTTAAAGTAACAACAACAGTACTACGATCATATACTTTTTGCATATTTACAAAATTCTAGAAAATCAGGAAAATGCTCAGACATGAATGGCCTTAAATCAGCTACGATTCTGACTTTCAGTTGGCCTTAATTTAATAAAATAAAGCTGTTGGAAAATGCCAGTTATTTAGGATTTAATGGCCCTGCATGGTATTTCAAAAAAATATATTAAAATCTGACATTTTTGCTTTTAAAAAACTCTCAAAAATCAGTCGTTCAACCTACATCCATTAAACTTACATCTTTGGAATGCCACGAATATAACCTTTCTTCTGGTCTTTATTTCATGAAAATCCGTCCAGAAATACCAAAGTTATGGAAGATTTTACAACACCCCATCACAAAAAGAGTACAAGTATCCTTATATGCACTGAGCGATAATTGGTTATATATGCTCAAAAGTTCCCTTTTTGAAAATGACTTAAAGAAACTGATGTAGATTGTATTGAATTAGTATATCATACAACATTTTGTGGTAAAATGCTTTTCAAACAATCAGTACTTTCTTTACATTAAAGAAAATTATAAAACTGCTTTCTACTCTTCCAAGTTACTTCCTACACCTCTCGAACTTTGACCCGGAAACGATACGACCTGTTACCGCATGCGCACTTCGAAACTGTGAACTCGCTTATGGGATACGGAGGTTTATGTCAAAATATGATTTTTCAGTATGATGACGCAACTTGCCCTTGAGCAGGTCACTTTTAACACTTGGGAGAGATTTGCAGGTCATGATTTCCTACAAGTTGTTTCACATTTCGATCAAAAGGCTAAAGATTTCAGCTGATAAATTGAGTAGGTATGGTAAGATGGGGGTCTCCTGGTCTGCAAACCTCATTATTGATATTGATTTGGACAAGTTACCACAGTTGTGTACCACAAAAGCCTTACCCACTATTAAAGAGTTTCAAACAGGAAATTATACACTCATTAAAACCAAAAATCCATAACTTTGTAAAGAAAATTTTAAGACAACGACTCAAAGGCCATTTCAAAATCAAATTGTACTAATAGACCTGGAAAATGGTTTGTTTCAGTGTGATAAATTATATCACAGATTAACATTGTGCTCTGTCCAATGTATCTTCTCTGCAAAATACTTGTGTGATTTTTAGAAATCAACCTTTCCAAATAAGACTTTATTCTTTCAGCAATAACTGCTGGTGTAATTTTATAAAACACATACAATTTTATAACCCCAGAGTAGTGATATTGGCTGACAGTTGTTTAAGAATTGTCTAGCTTTGTTACCGAGAGGAAGATGACACTTTGTCCAATTTAACATGATAGTGTACCCTATTTAGCAGGAATTTATGGTATAGGTAATAAGATATTTCAACCTAATCCATTTTTTATCAGATATCTGCACTTCCAGCATCAATTCCTGGGAACTCCCCATTCTTCATTTTTCACTAAAAACTAGCTAAGCTTTGAGCTGAAATCTCACAAAGATCTCGTTCATTTCATTCGTTGAATTTCAGGGGCTTTAAAATGTTAAGAACAATTTTTTTCATTCAAAACTCTACCCTGATTTTGGAATAAGTTACTGTTTACACAAGTTTTGCATTTCATCGAGAATTTAGTATTCAATCAGTTATGACACTTAAATTTGGTAAATTTTTGGTTTATGTTCTAAATTACAAAAAAGTTTGCTTTTCTGATTCATTAAGCTACCAGTGTTATTTGTCGCTTAACCTTGTCTTTTACGTAAGTCCTCCAGTTCTTTCTTTTTATTATATTACATATCTGAATACAATGTTATTGGATTTACCATATTTACCATATTACTAACTTGAAATGTCTCCAGAAACAGGTCATCAGCTGTGTTAAATTGTATATCATTAGATGACTTTATAAATTCAAGACTATAAACTGGAGTGACATATTTAATCTTTCCATCTGAAATAATGTTTCAAATAAGGGTAAAATATTCATCTGTTATATGAAATAGTTAGATATGTGAAAATGTGAAATTTGCAAATGCCCTTTTCTCTTTCAAATGGACTTATCACTATTTGCACCACTAGTGGAATAGTCTGAAATGTACTTACGTTTAAATGTAACACTTGACGATATCAGTCTTAATAATGTACACCTCCAAAGAAACTGTTGTATACTAAACTTAGGAATTCGAAGCAGGGAAATAACATACAAACATAAAATATACAAAGATAGAAGTATGTACAAAAAATTGTTAGACAAAAATGTTACAAAAATAAGAAAGATTAAGAAACAATTAAACAATTATTTAAATTGTACATGGTAAAGTATATCACCAAAGCCATTACACACATTTTTATGAGAAGTACTATGATCAGATACAGATCCTTAGTCTATCGCAGACAAAACTATAATGTCATATTATACTAATTTCCGCTATGTATTCATCCATTGATGCCATAAAATCGTCCACAATCAGCCATTACCTAACACAGGATCAAATACAAAAAGTAGTAAATAAGTGAGTTACTGTTTAGCATGAAAATAACGCATACACTTGAGAGAGAAAATAGAATCATCAATATAACACATTCAGGTAGTGAAATCATTATTAATCTTGATACATTAATGCTTTGCTAACTGCAGTTTAGGATAAACAAGAAAAATAGATCACTTCTTTAGCAAAAACTAAATTAAAATGTGTTAACCAAATCTATTTCTGTAGAGTACATAGAGGACAGTTCCATATTGTCGAGTGGATTGTAAAACTACCTCCGATTGAAAATATCTGTGGGTTAGACTTGTAACTTGTGATTTAGGGATAAAACGGGGATTTTATTTGCTGGACAAAATCAAATCATTATTCAATTGCTTCCTGGGTAAAAAAGAGGTTTGGCCATCTATGCAATATCTTGTGGAGCGACTTTGTGTCTGGATTCACATTTGTCCTATTCTGCGTGTAATAAATATATAATAAGTTTGCAAATGTTCCCAACACCTATAAAATTGATACAAATTAGTTCTGTTATTTTTGCAACCCTTCAGATGAGGCTGAAGAGGTACATCATTGTGGATACTTCATAATGAAGGGACTGTACCTTGGCTGATGAACATGATATAGACGTTTTGGCTGATAGGTAGGATATACATGTACATGTCAGAGTAGGATGAATATCCTTAGCTTCTATGTTTAGGTGAGATAAATATGACGAAACTGGAAAATTAGAACTATTGTATAAAATGCCATTCAAAACATGTGTCACACACGGGCAAGAATGTAAGAACATTAATGACTGATAAAGTTTTTCACAAAGATGAGCCCTCGGAGATTGCAGTCTCTAGTGAAGACAGCATGAGGTGACACATGAGATGTTGATAGATCCTCTATGCAAATGTTAAGAATGCCAAGATACTTGTCTTTACACAACGAGACTGTAACATCAAGAGGGCACTAGCCCCGGTGTAACGCAAGATAATGACTCCCGCTATATTTGGCACCCCATCCTTTGATCTTTAGGGGAGTAATTACCTTGCAAGCAAGATTTTGCACCCCCAAACAATAGAGGGATTGGGGGGTCAAAATATAGCAGACAGGGCTGCAAGATAATCACCCCTTGCTAGATATTTACTCCGCTCACTGTTAAAAGACACAATGGGATAATCCAACAGTGTGTTTGTTTAGTCAATTGGACAGTTGTCAATACACATATATCAGTAACAATGCTTCAAAGACTCTTTTGGGGTGCTTGGGGGGTGACACTTTATACATGTTTATTTAGTCAATGGGGCGACTGGCAATACATGTATATCAATAAGAACAAAGGAATGTGAAATGTTAGTGAACCACCCATAAACACATTAAATAAACCTCAAGATTCAAATAAGATGAGCCTTGGTAGTATTAATAATTAGAGTTGCTTTTTTAAAGGAAATACTAATTGTTCATTTTTTATTTTTTCACCTCACCAATGCTTTTTTTTGTCTTTTTTGGTTCCTGGAAATGGAAGCATCTTTTTTGATTCAGAGCAGCTCTCAATGTGTTGTCTCAGTGTTTTTTTAGCAAATTCTGTAGCCCCATGGATGAAGTCTATGACACACTGGTCTATGACCATACCCCTGGGGCTTCCTTACACCAGTTACTATAATTGATAAAGTTTGTGTGAAAGGACAATACAAACATAAGAGAAACTTTATCTTATTTGGAGGGTGCAGTCATTGTAAAAATGCAATTAACTTAATGGCAATCAAAGCTTTTTCATATATATACAAATTCATGAAAGACTGGCAATCTCTAGATATAGATTAATACATTTCTCCCTAGTTGCAAATTTATATCTAACAGACCGTACAAAATAATATTATTAATGCAAAAAAAGTTAACAAGACACTTTTTGGATGAAAGTTGACACCATGATAATTTTTTTACCATGCAGGCAGGCACATCAATTCAACGTAATAAATAAATAGAATGCACTTGTTTTCATTCAAGTTAATTCCCCACATCAATACTAAAAAAGTATGCAAGTGTTTTGCTTCAAGTTAATCCCCAAACAGTAGTGATCACCAATCTGTGGGGGATGGGGTGCAAAATCTTGCAAGGGGGTTAAAATATTTAAACTCCCTTTGCTATATCTTACCCCCCCCCCCTCCCCCAGTGACAAATATAGGGGAGTCATTATGTCGCGTTATACCGGGTCACTCACTCAGTGGTCATGCAGATGCAAAAGATTGCTCTGGAGACATGCACATGTCTGACGATTTACAGATGCTGATTCTAAAGGAAGTATAACAGGTCAATTCTAGCCTGGACAAAGTGGAGGTCTATGTGGGCAGAATGTGTTATCACAAGGGAAAACCTAAAACTTACGAAAGTAGTCTTAACAAATGGAGGTTAAATGTTAATTTAACAAAAAGTGAAATTATACATTTTAGGAAAACTAGAAAAAAAAAAAACTAAATATATGTTCAAATTTGGAAATAACTCTTTAGCAATGGTGTCGAAGTATAAATATTTAGGTATAATACTGGATGAACATTTGACATACAATGAGTGTGCAACTACACTTGCTGATTCTGCTGGGAGGGCTCTTGGAAGTGTAATTTCAAAATTTTATTCTTTTAAAAATATAGGGTATTCCACATTTTTAAAGCTATATGACACAACTGTTTGGCCTATTTTAGATTAATGTTCCAGCATTTGGAGCTTTAAAAAACATAATTATGCTGCCAAAGTACAAGACAGAGCTGCTAGGTACTTTCTGGGAGTCCATAAGAATGCACCTTCCTTAGCCGTGCAGGGCGAAATAGGTTGGATATTACCAGAATTTAAATATTACGTGTCTATGTTACGTCTTTGGAATAAACTAATAAGCCTGGATCCAACACGAATAACACACGTAATCTTTGAATGGGATCGTCAAAATCTTAATCCGGATTCTTGGAGTGGTAAACTATGAAATGTCTTTGATTTATTAAATTTAAGCGATGCATTTTTAAATGGTACAGAAGTAAACATTTTGCAAGCAAAAAGAAAATTAAATATGATTATGCACCAAACTTGGTGTGAAAAGCTACCATTTAAGCCTAAGCTTAGAACATACATGCTTATAAAAATAGTCTTGAACCTGAGTCTTTTGTTACAGGTTTTTTAAATAAATTTCAACGATCACTTATAACTCAACTACGTATTGGTATTCTCCCTCTTGCTGTTGAAACTGGTCATTATTACCGTACCCCACTAGAAAATCGTGTCTGTCAAATTTGTAACGATAACTTAGTTGAAGACGAGTTTCATTTTGTATGCAAGTGTACGGCGTATTCAGATATTAGATCGAGATATTTTCCTCATTTTAACAAACTTTTTAAAATTTATGAAATGGATTTATATGAACAGTTTGCTGGGAGACATTTGGGTGTCTCGGGGCTCAGTCCTGGTGCCACCTTAATGTCTTTTTATTGTAGGTTCTTGTCCCCACGTGCATTTGATAACACCTCTGTGATTGGCCAGTGAAGCGTGGCCTTCCCAATAGCTGGTCAATTGGTCACTTTGAATTTAGAAGGTGACCTGAACACATGAAAAATTTCCCTTCTATCGATGCTGTGATATTTTATATGATTTTAGTTCACATGATTTTAGTTTTTTATCTGTAAATATGAATGAGGCCAGATACAGTCTGAGGAACAGAGGGGAGTGTCGTATTCCAATTCAACTCCAGCTGGCGTCAGATGTGGACTTTTTGACGGCGTCGGGAGAGGGAGCTGACTCTTCACAGTCCGGGCAAGTGGTTACTGATTTATCTGACTCCGGATCCGATATTGACATATCAGCATTAATTGAACATTCTGATCAAAATTTGTCCTCTAGTCCCACACATTCTGGCCTTGGTGTTCAAAAAGCTAGGAAAGGTCAAGCTTCACAGGCCTCGGGTTCGAATGTTCGCCTTATGGAGCAACAACACATTAATGCCCAAATTTTGACCCAGCTGAGCGCATTGGGGGCCAGGCTTGATAGCATGGAAAATTCCATGAAGAAACCGGTCAGAAAGACAAATGATGTTACAAAAATTAAAAAGTCAAAAACAAAGGCTAAGGTCGCCGGCGTGCAAGTGCCATCCCAGGAGGTTGGGGCGGCTCCCTCTTCAGTTCATGTTCCTTATACTATTCCCCCACCCAGTCGGTTGAGAGAGGAGGCTAGGATTCAAGAAGAGGTTCAGAGTAGGCTCAGACACCTGGCAGATACTGCAAAACCAGGTATGACCAAACTAAAGTCCCAAAGGGGTGGATCAGTTGATGTTTTCGTCAACCATAAGGTCAGATGGCCACATGAATTCGTACTTTCGGGTCAAAATAAGGATAGGGTCACCTATAATCAGCTGTCTCCGGTTCAATGGATGGCTGGCTTTTTGCCGAACCATCAGGGAGGAGTCAGATATTACCGTTAGGGACCATATGCTAGATTATGTTATTGATTTACTGGATGATGCTACTGACTTCTCCTGGGCTTCTGCAAAGGCCAGCCATGCGGTGTTGCTATGCCGTATGGAGCAGGGCGAGATCAAAAGTTGGTCAGAAACTGAAAAGATAGATAGAGTCCGTAGAGCTCATGCCCAGAGACATACCACTGCTCTAAATAACGCTCAAAAAGGTCAAGATAGGTCTTCATCTAGCAAGGCCACCACCTGTGTCTTTTATAACAAAGGTACTTGTGCTCATAAACAAACTCATGAAACCAAAGGGGTATTGTATAAACATGTTTGTATGTCATGCTGGACCAAAGATGGCAAATCCTACCCTCATCCTCAAACTGAATGTCGTAAGAATACAAAAAATGAGTAATCCTGGACATGACCCTGGGTTCGAGTCATGTCCAGAAGGCCAGGACTATACTTAATTCTCGATTTTGTCACAAAGATTTCCTTACATCTTCTCGATGGTCCAAAGCTGACATAAAGCAAAAGTTTGAATCTGCCATGGCAATCTTTAAAGTCAGAGACCATAGGACCTATGCACAGGCCTTGCTGTCAAAACATAATGGTCATAAAAGTGACACTGGCCGTGTCACTGCACACCAAACACCACACGTGACCAAACTGCACTTAAACAGCTGGGAGTTAATACTGATTCCAATACTTCTAAGGTCAAGGAAAGTATTCTTCATATAAACAAACAGAAGTACCAGAATGTTGGGCATAATTATGTGGCCAAGCAGGACAAAGTTGGCAATTGTAAGGTGAATTCTGACTGTGTAGGGACACAACTACGGCCTTGTAGCACACAAGTGAGCCAATGCTACCCCATACCTACAAGCTATAGGTTTCAGTTACTTGATAACAATCATGAGGTCCAGGTAAATACAACTGCTGAGGTCGACTCTCAGATCATAGATAGTTATGTCTGTCAACAGTTACAAACTGACCCCGGTATTCAGCAAAATGTTGTACAACCGGATCCGGAAAGGACTGTAGCTGACCCTTGTGTCATCCCAGAATACCACAAATGTAAAGATCAGATTGGCACCAAGTTTGGCTGCGTTCCCCTGGCCCCTATATATGTTTACAAGGGCCCGACAACATACTGGCATGCTATTCCAGATATCTTAACTTCTCACAAGCTCATCCGACAATCTGGACTACCCAATTTTTTGGGACTTAGGATACCAGTTCGAACTAATTTAAATGTTAACAGTTGGAGGCACCATCTAGTCGACTATTTTGACCAGCAGCTTCCGGACCTGATTGAATTCGGATTTCCTCTCGATTTTGATAGATCCAGAGACCTCCAATGTACACTGGTCAACCATGCTTCTGCTAGGTTATATCCAGATCATGTAGATAAATATATTGAAGAGGAAGTCGGCTTCCAAGCAATGCTAGGGCCACTAGATTCTAAGCCTTTTGATGTACATATATCACCCTTTATGACTAGGGCTAAGTCGGATTCTGAATCCAGAAGGACCATTATGGATCTCAGTTTTCCAAAAGGTTTATCCATCAATGATGGAGTACTTAAGGACACATATTTGGGCACAAACTTTCAGATGCATTATCCATCTATTGACTCCATTATACGGAAACTTAATGAACTAGGTCCTTCGGCTGAAATCTTTAAGATCGATATTAGCCGAGCTTTTAGGCATATCCGTATAGATCCGGAAGATATTGACCTACTTGGCTTGCAGCATAGAGATAAGCTTTATCTGGATCTTTCTCTCCCATTTGGATATCGCTTGGGTGCTTTTTTCTTTAGTAAGATAAGCGATGCTGTAAGATATATTATGAATAAAAATGGTCATAATGCACTCATGAACTACATTGATGACCTCATATACTGTGGCTTGCCTTCTAATATAGGTCATTCGTATCAATTTTTGTTAGATCTACTCCAGGACCTTGGACTCGACATTAGTACCAAAAAATTATGCCCTCCTGCTACAAACGTCATATGTTTAGGTATCATGTTTGACACTGTGAATAGAAGTATTTCCATTCCTGGTAATAAGTTACAGGAAATATGTACAACATGTAGCGCATGGCCCAATAAGACCATTGTTACAAAAAATGAGTTGCAGTCATTATTGGGTTTATTATTGTATATTACAAAATGCGTTAGACCAGCAAGATATTTCCTTAATCGTATGCTTCAGCTGTTGAGAGATAGCCATAATGACCAGAATATTTATCTCACTGCTGAATTTTTCAAAGACTTGAAATGGTTTCAAGTATTCTTAACTTCTTACAATGGTATCACATTTTACCACCAACCCCCCCCCCCCCCCCCTTCATAAGCGTATATATTTGGATGCTTCTTTGGAAGGTCTAGGTGGTTGTTATGATAACTCTGTATATGCTATACGCATTCCCAGAGGTTTTAAGGACTATAATATTGCACATTTAGATATTCTTAATGTTGTGGTAGCCCTTAAAATTTGGGCCCCTTCCTGGGCCAACAAGTCCATTGAAATTATGTGTGATAACATGGCAGTGGTCGAGGTCCTTTCCAGTGGCAGAGCCAGGGACTCTATTATGGCCACTTGTGCTCGCAATGTATGGCTGTTGGCAGCTATGTTTAATGTTAGTATTATTGTCAAACACATCAGAGGTCGGGACAACTCCATAGCTGACCTTCTTTCCAGATGGCATTTAACTGTACATAATATACAACAATTACATCACTTGGTGAAAAACCCTGTATGGATTGACACACATATAGATTTGACCTTGCTCAATCATGATATTTAGCCACATATTTCTTCTCTTATTTCAGATCCCCAGGCGGCGACAGCTCCACTGGCTACCCAGGCTTCCATAAGATTGCGTTTCGGTTTGCGTCCCAACACCCTGGCTTCCTATGAACGTATGTTCCAACTCTTCATTGCTTTCCTGGTGGTGGTGGACCTGTCGCTGCCTGGGATCTCAACTATGGATGTACTCGCATTCATGGAATACCTGGCACAGTCTGGTATGTCTCCTGATAATATCACTAACCATATCACTGGCATTAGATCCATGTCCATTGTTTATGGTATTGATACTACACCATTCAGAGATCAAAGAATCCCATTGTTTATTAAATCTTTAAAAATCAACCGTCCCTTGGCTCCTGTTGTTAAAATTCTTATAGATCACACATTGTTTTTAGCAAATTGTTACAGTTTCAGCGCACTTACAATTTCCTTTGGTTTACACACCATTGTATTTGCAGGCGTTCTTTTCCTTTCTTAGAATTTCCAACATATTGCCTCATACTGCCAAGAACTTTGATAAAACAAGACATCTCTGTGTGGGGGATGTGGTCTTTGCTTTTCAGAGGGCTACCATTGTGGTAAAATGGTCTAAGACTTTACAGGACCGAGTGAAGACCACCACAGTTGATATTCCTTACTTAGGTGCTTCTGCCCTTTGTCCAATTGCAGCTCTGGAAAGAATGCTGGCCACACATCCTGCCCATCAGGATTCCCCCTTATTTCAGATCCCACAGGCCGACTTATGGTCTCCCCTTACAGATTCGGCTGCCACAAAACATCTTAAGCAAGTGTCCTCATTACTGGGCCTACAGAAGTCTTTGACCTTCCATGACTTTCGCAGGGTGGGGGGCACTTGGGCCTTTCAGCATGGAGTTCCTATTCAGGATATCCAGGCCCAGGGTACCTGGTCAACTAGTTGTGTATGGCGATATATTACCCTTCCTCCTGCCCAGTCACGAGTTTCAGCTGCATTCACATCAAAGTTGTACTCCTAGCCTCTTCTCCCTACCTCTACTGGGTGTTTGGGGCCTGCTTTGCATTTTCATATTACATTTCTGTCATAATCTTACATGTTTTATACTAAATTATGACCTTCTCACCTGGTGGGACCCCTCCACTTCTTAACTCAAGGTTCATGATCTGTTTCCCTGACCTTGACCTTTCACCTTAGGTCACATCTGTTTGTCATTGATCAAGGTATTGTTTTTACCCCCAGGTTTTAGGCATAAGTAAATACCAGTTCATGGTTTACCTGACCTCTTGACCTTCATTAACCTGGGTCTTGACCTCGGGGTATTGTTTTCACCCTTCCTGACCTTAGGTAGTACTTCATAATTTGACCTTCAGGTCAACCCCAGTTACACTGGGGTCTTAAGGGGGGGGGGGGGGGAGATTTCCACATCTGTATTGATGTTATTATAATGTCTTCTGTGTTGTATGTCTTTTAAAGTATTTTTAGTTGCAACATTTATTGTATAATAAAAATATATAACCCCAATGTGTCTTTCTTGGGGATGGGGACAGGGACTGTGCTGGGAGACATTTGGGTGTCTCGGGGCTCAGTCCTGGTGTCACCTTAATGTCTTTTTATTGTAGGTTCTTGTCCCCACATGCATTTGATAACACCTCTGTGATTGGCCAGTGAAGCGTGGCCTTCCCAATAGCTGGTCAATTGGTCACTTTGAATTTAGAAGGTGACCTGAACACATGAAAAATTTCCCCCACCCCAAGTTTAACCCCCCCCCCCCCCCCCTTATATGTGTCAATATCATGCTGGCTGTCAGATTTTTCAGTTTGAGATCTGCCTGGTTGTGGGGGCTCCCTCTCCCGATGTCTTGCTGCCATCATCAGTGCTGGTCTACCTCTCCTACTTGGTGGTTAACTGCTCTACCAGTGGGTTCGAGCCTCCTGCTATGAAGTCTTCATGCCGAACATGTTGCAGAAGCTGTTTCCTGGGCTCGCCAGCTTGACTGGTTGGCCTGATATGATGGGATCTGTCCATGGCCTCTTATCCCCGTTGCCAGATGCCACCTGCAGGAGCTCGCCAGTGTATTTGGTTGGCTTTCCCGTCCTACTTTGAGTGGATGGTACTCTTTGTGGCCTGCAGTTACATTTCAGAATGTGCTCCTCAATCTTCATACCACAGTTATCATGTTATATGGCTGAGAAAGTTGTGTTGCTACCTCAACTGCTGTTCTTCATCTATACCTGGGGCTCAGGTAGCAGGGAGCCCATTACTATCAGGAGAGCGCCTGCTTGTATATGTTTATGTTATGGTTAATTTTCCACTACTATGGACCGGTAGAGATTGGGCTCATGTTTAGTTATCCAGCTTGTGTTTGGGCTGGCACCCTGCTTCTTCATCCATGTTACATTATGTTATCTTATCTATGATGGACTATCCTGGTGCAATGGTGCACCCAACACCTGTTACGAGTTAGTGTTATAACAGACTGACCTGGTGCGAGGGGGCACCCACCTGTATGAAAAGACTGGCCTGGCACCTCTAGGTGCCCAACTGAGTGAACCAAGTTCTATACTCTGGCTTCTGTATTGTTTGGCAGCCAGAGTTGTTAATTTATTGATGGGACTGTCCTGGCGTTCTGCGCCCAGCGGAGAGGAATTTATCAACTGCCCTGGCTCTGTTGCCCAATTGTGAGTGGATTGTATGGACTGGCCTGGCACTATTGCCCAACTATTGTGCAAGTGTTTTAGACTGTCCTGGCTTAGTGCCCAACGAACTTTATACGCATAATTTTAGTGCATCTGATTTTCTTTCATTGTTTTATAGTTAGTTATTGATATATTTTTAATTACGCCTTGTTATGGTCCTTACAGATTGGGGCCTGCTTTGCATTTTCATATTACATTTCTGTCATAATCTTACATGTTTTATATTAGATTATGACCTTCTCACCTGGTGGGACCCCTCCACTTCTTAACTCAAGGTTCATGATCTGTTTCCCTGACCTTGACCTTTCACCTTAGGTCACATCTGTTTGTCATTGATCAAGGTATTGTTTTTACCCCCAGGTTTTAGGCATAAGTAAATACCAGTTCATGGTTTACCTGACCTCTTGACCTTCATTAACCTGGGTCTTGACCTCGGGGTATTGTTTTCACCCTTCCTGACCTTAGGTAGTACTTCATAATTTGACCTTCAGGTCAACCCCAGTTACACTGGGGTCTTAGGGGGGGGGGGAGATTTCCACATCTGTATTGATGTTATTATAATGTAAATTTTAATACTCCTTTATGAACATATATTACGTACTCTTTCATATCTTCTGTGTTGTATGTCTTTTAAAGTATTTTTAGTTGCAACATTTATTGTATAATAAAAATATATGACCCCAATGTGTCTTTCTTGGGGATGGGGACGGGGACTGTTATAATATAATTAAAACAGAGAAATATAAATTGTTGGTAAATTACATTAATGAGATATGGCAAACCAGGAAAAGTATGCTGTATTGTTAGTTCTCTTTTTTGCTATTTTCTGACCACTGTGTATAAAATAGATTTGAAGTGACATATAAGCCCACTTTGGGCTGGGTATAACATTCATTGTATTTTTTGTTGTTGTTTGCATATATATACATTGTATACATGTCACTATAATAAATGAAATAAACAGTCTTATATATCATGCTACTTTGAAAAATGGTAGTCAAAACGTAGATTAAGCAAAGGTTGCCGTGAATCACGATCAAATGAAGATAAAATTCCATGTTTGACAGTCCTGAAGACACCAGGTGATTGCTGCAGTTAAGGTACTTCTCAGCTTGGAGTAGTGGTAGTCTAAAACAGAATTGAAAAGGGTGCGGGTAGTCAACATTCTTGTTGTGAAAAAAGTGGCATTGCCAGACAACACATCTTGGAGAATTCTTCAAAAAATGGGACACATACAACCAGCTTAAACTGACACAGTTTGTCTATGGCTTCACACATATTATCATGTATGAACTTATTCATGAAACAAGGAAAAAACATTGTGGTATTTCAATAACCTAATGGAAGATTCCATAGACTTTTCGTGAGAGAGTACCAACTTGGTACTACCAAGGCATATTATACGGTATGTCTCTATGAAACAGAGAAGGGCACAGTTGACTGGCACAACATGAATCTTATAGACAGGAGTGCTCATACAACAAAAGCACAACCAAACCAGTAGATTTGGGTAAATCTCAAGAAAATCTTAATTCGTCAGTTATTCGAATCTGGAAGGTGTCAATTTGGTAGCGATCATGAATTTGGCTGAATGAAATTTGGCATGTACTGGGTCACCCATCTAAGAATTATAATTTCCAAAAGAGACAGGCATCAAAACACAATTCAGGGGTTGCTGGGAAGTGTTGAATAAACTGAGCAGCTGGTCTTATAAATTTGAGAAAGTGTTTTTGATACATGTCGTGTACATAGTACCTTTGATGGATCTGTTGATCAGCCTGTTATAATAAATGCATTGTCTGGTGAAGCATGTGTTGATGTTTAAAATCAGAATGCCTCTGACAATTTTCAATGTGAAAGAAATTAGTTTCAAGGTATGTCCATTACTCTGGTGTAAATAAGAAAAATGTTCAATGTTCAATTTATATTAGGAAAGATATAAGGAGTGATTTTAAAGGCATGTAAATGTTTATTCAGTGATCAAATCCAAAGTGTTCAGGAATACAGTACTAAACAATTCTTGTAGAAAAAAGTGCAGATGCACGGCCACTAAATGTCAGAATTCCAGCAAAAGTCAGTTTTAAAACCAGTGTTCTAAGCAAGTGTGACAGCACCATTAATAATACTGTCACACATAGCCACCACCTTTCTAAATAGGTTAGAAAGAAGTGTCCCCTCCCCACCACCAACAGGTAAAGAACACGTTCACCCTATCAATGAAATAGAAGTAAAATATAACATAAGAAATTGATGTGTCAATAATGATCAAGGAACTAAATTTGACACTTGTGTTAAAATAAAACTTAGCTCCTCATTGTACTTGCCACATTGCATTGTGACACATATGACAAAGAAATTGAAATTAGTTGTATAAGTGAAACTAAATGACCGCCCCCTGTTACATGTAAGCACTAAAACAAAAGATAATTTAGTGTAGAATATGAGTCAAAGCAAATGAAATTCAACATGCCCCCATACTACAAATGTCTTTTTCAAACTGAAGCAAACTTGAGATTTCCAGGTCACACATTAGGTCACTAGTGATGCCCAAGGAATTCCTCATACAAGTGAGATTTTTGTGGTGAGGCCATTATTAACCTGTAGGTTACCCATACACTACCACGGTTAGCTTTCCTTGGGTTGAGACTAATAGACGTGATGCGTGACTACCACTAAAAATACTTTCATAATTTTTTCTTCCATAGATAATGCCTAGCTGTAATTTTGATAATTTTTTTTCAGGAAAATGGATTATCCTAATGGTTGTTGCAATTTAGGACAGTTTATATAGACAATACATGAAAGTGAAAGATATCCCCAATGTTTTAGCAATGTCCTGTCCTAATCATTCTCGGGTCATTAAGGGCCATGCCCATTTTATAACCTGTATTTAATTTTCATATGCCAAAAAACTGCCGATATCCTATCTATTCCTGTTGTTATTTTTCGTTAATTCAAGCTTTCACTAACCTCCTTCACCATTAGAAGATCACCCAACTCTGTGTTGACTCTAGAGTACTGGCCTACATTTTGAAATAACATGTTATATTTTATGTTCAAATCGTCTTTTCTCTGTTTGACATGCCACCACTACCCCCAGAAAGAGTACACAATTGTGGATAATGATACACAACTTTTATATGTGACTACTAATAGTATGCACAATTCAACAGAATATACAATGATCACGAATACCCAAGACACAATTAAAAGAAATAACATTTAAACTTGTGAATACAAGCTATAATTACTTTATGACTAGATAAATATGACAAGAAATTATAAATTATGTGGCGTGTGTCCGTCGAGGGAAGTAGGGTTTTTCAAAATTAACCGTTTCTCGTTGTAAACCTCACCATTAATCCAACAATCTGCCTCTCCAAACCCTAATAACAGTTGATTTTTCGTCATATACTTTTAATTTTTCAACCAAATCTTTTCTATCCAGACATTTTACTGAAATATCACTACAATCCCCTAATTTCGCCCACATTCCCCGTTATCGGCCCAATAATATACTACCTGTTTACACATTTCCTTTAAATTTTATACACTTCCCCATTCTATTTTCCTACTTAAAACAACTTATAAGTACTCCTTCCTACATATGATGTTATTTTTACAATTTCTGTTGTTTTTCTTGCCTGCCATATCTGTTTTTCGCCACTATGGCAGCACTCAGATTGTCTGTCCCCCAGTTGTCAGTTTCTTTCAACCTCGACATACACCAACCGCCTACTGACTACATTTTTTGTTCAAAAAGAACGTCCATATTCCATCGAAACTTCCACCTCTCAGCCCCCTTACACTTCTACTACTAGCTGGTGACATTAATCCAAACCCTGGTCCTCCTGATTGCATAAATTTCTCTTTTGCCAATGTTAGATCCCCCTCAAACAAATACTCATCCATACAAAAGTTTATCTTGGACAATAATACAGATGTGTTTGCCATGTCAGAAACCTGGATTTGCCCAGACGCTTCACAGGCGTATCTCAGCGATATCTCCCCACAGGGTCATACCCTTTTTCACCAACCAAGGGAGTCACGACGGGGTGGCGGAGTAGCTTTCCTGGTGAAAAATGAACTGCAAACCAGCCGCATACCTACAGATACTTATTCCTCTTTTGAAAACCTCCTTATTAAAATCTCCTTACAAAACGAATCCTGCCTTTTTCTCAATATATACAAACCCCCATCAACCAGCCCTGCAACCTTCTATGAACAGTTTAATGCACTTCTCGAAAATATCTACCCTACTACAGACAATTTGGTAATCATCGGTGACTTTAACATTCACATGGACACAAATTCCAACGACTCAAAAAAATTTCGTGCTCTTTTAGGGTCCTTTGGTCCTTCAAAAGGTAAATTTTCCTACCCACATACTCGGACACACCATTGACTTAGTTCTCACCAAATCTAGAAATGACAACATTTCACACGTCCATGCCACCGAGGCTTTCTCCGATCACTTCTCCATAACATTCAAGGTCAATATCACCCCCCAAAGACGAATCTCTGGAGACACCGTCACTTTCAACCTTGGTGTCATCCTGGATGCTGAAAATTCAATGCAAAGACATGTGGCTAATCTATGTCGCATAAGTTACTACCATCTCCGGGAACTACGAAGGGTCCGCAGGTAAAGGTGGCAAATGCCTTGGTAAGTAGTCGTCTGGATTACTGTAACTCACTGCTTTACAACACAAAAAAGGCATATACTAGCAGACTACAGAGAGTTCAAAATGCCTTATGTCGGACGGTGTGCAAGCTAAATAAATACTGTCATGTTACACCCTTCCTGCACAAACTACACTGGCTCCCCATTCATTACCGTATACTGTTCAAATATAATCTCCTCATTTATAAAGCAATACATTTGAGCCAACCTCCATATCTCTCCGCTCTAATTAGGCGGAGTGATCTCACACGGGGCAATCGCCTATCAATTTCCTCATCTAAACCAAATAAACGCTCAGGGCTACGCAGTTTCATAGCAGGGGCTCCTACAGAGTGGAACAAGCTTCCTCAAGCCATCAGAACCATAGAAAGCATTTCTGGTTTCAGGAAACAGTTGAAAACATACCTTTTTAGATTGGCTTATCCTCCACCATAGCCTATCTCCCCTACCGGACGCTAATATGGAAACGGACATCTTTCTGGAACTGGACTATCCCTTTTTGCACATCAGCGCCATAGAGGATGTTTACATCAAATTCGGCGCTATATAAGTGTTTCTTACTTACTTACTTACTTTCAGAAAATACCATAAAATCAATATGGAAGCCATGAGAAAGGATCTTCTCTCATCTGAACTTATTGTTGATCCCAAAAATAATTCTGGTGCCTTGTATTCACAGTACCACTCCACTCTAACAACTCTCATTGACAAACATGCTCCTTCCATCACTAAACACGTCAGGTCCAAATATATCCCTGGGTGGGTAAATGACAGTGTTATTGCGGCTAAAGAAACAAAATGTCTCTTTGAACGCCTTTGGTGCAAAAACAAATCCAGTTTCAACAGATCACAATATATCAAAAAGGTTCATGTATAATAAAATCTGCATGAAAGTGAAATCTGACTTCCTCAAATCTAGAATCCATGACAACCAAGACAATCCTCAGAAACTTTGGCAAACTTTAAACGACGTACTCCACAGATCTGCTGCAAAGGTACTTCCCTCAGTAAATTCTCCTCAACTTTTAGCTAACAAATTTGTTGAATTTTTCACAGAAAAAATCACAAACATTCATCAATCCTTCGCCAACTCAAATCCCCCTCAATACACTGACTCTGATCTCATACCTCCTGTTTTCTCAGCTTTTTCCTCTGTTTCAGAAGATCAGGTAGCTAAAATCATCAAAAACTCCCCTAGCAAATCTTGCTCGCTTGATCCTTGGCCAACATTTCTTGTAATTGAGTTTTTAGATATTCTCATCACCCCTATCACATCAGTAATTAATGCATCACTCCGTGAAGGAAGCTGCCCTAAATTTTTCAAACAGGCCCATGTAACTCCTCTCCTAAAAAAATCAACCCTTGATAGAGAAGTCCTTAAAAACTATAGGCCTGTCTCTAATTTAAACTTTGTTTCAAAGATCTTAGAGAAAGTGGTGTCGTCCCAACTCCTGTCTCACCTGGATGAGTCCTGTCTTTTGACTGGTTTCCAATCTGCCTATAGAAGGTTCCATTCTACGGAAAGTGCCCTCCTAAATATACAGGATGATCTTTTCCTCAATATGTCTGAAGGCAGTACAACAGCCCTAACCCTCCTTGATCTCTCTGCAGCTTTCGACACGATTGACCACTTGATCCTGTTCCATAGATTACATGAATGCTATGGCATCAATGGACTGGCTCTGAGTTGGTTCGAGTCTTACTTGTCGGACAGGACTCAATCAGTCAAGGTAGGCTCTGTACTGTCACATCCCATGGATTTGAAATTTGGTGTCCCGCAAGGCTCTGTCCTGGGGCCACTCCTTTTTTCCATGTACACAAATCCACTCAGTTCAATTATTCAATCTCATAGGGGTATAAAACACCCTTTTATGCAGACAACACTCAGTTATACATTACTCTTTCACCATCAAATTTCAGTCAGTCAATGACAGCTCTAACGGACTGCCTAAATGATATACAAAATTTCATGGCTGCAAATAAACTCAAATTAAACCCAGACAAAACAGAATTCATCCTTATTGGTTCAAAATACAGTCGTAAACAACTTAATTCACTTTTTCCCACTGATATTCTTGGGAATAAAGTGGCACCTGCTTCAAATGTCAAAAACCTAGGAGTGGTGTTCGACCCCAACCTGACCCTCACAGATCACATTTCCTAAGTCATTAAGTCTACTCGGTTCCATATAAGAGATTTATATAGGATTTGTCATCTCCTTGACCTTAACACAGCAATACTCCTTGCAAATGCTCTCATTAGTAGCCGAATTGACTACTGTAATTCCCTTTGCCTCACTCACTCTTTCTGAGCTCAAGAGGTTGCAGGGTGTTCAGAACTCCCTCTGTCGAGTAGTCACTAGATCCTCGAGGTACACTCATGCAACTCCAAATCTGGAAAAACTACATTGGCTACCAGTCAAATACAGGGTTCTTTTCAAAATTGGGTTGATCACATATAAGGTCCTTAAGTATGGTCAACCTGTGTACCTCAAGGATAAACTTCATCCATACACCTCATCAAGGAACACCAGACATAGCAGTCCAAAATACAAATTCCTTCAAGTTCCTTCTTTTGACTCTAAAATACATAAGTCTCATAAGTATCTTACCAAATCTTTCAGCCATCATGCACCTGTTTTCTGGAACTCACTTCCTGTCCATGTAAGAACCAGTCCATCTGTCACATCCTTCAGGAAGCACCTGAAAACCCACCTTTTCAAATCTGCTTTTCTGACCTAGCTTTCTTCCCCACGTTCACACCCACAACCATCGGAATACAGACCTGGACACGTCCCCCACTTATGACTCGGATATTATATATGATTAGTTAGCGCACTGATGTTCCCCTTCAGGGAAGATATTGCGCCTGCAAAGCAGTAGATTTAGATTTAGATTTAATCTCACAACTGGATAACTGAGTATACACAATTTAATATCACTTGTAATGTAGATAGAATCTATAATGGCTAATGAAAATGCATAATATTCTATAAGTATATAAAGCACGATCAAGTATTTTATGTTGCAAACTTTGAACCCCTTGGGGCATTGCATAAGCTAACAATATAATCCGTCAAAGTAAGTACTAAGTATCAAGAGCACTGTCGGAGTTGTGTTACTGAGATATATGGTTGGCAAGTAATATATGATAGAGACATATAGCTATAAGAAGTACCCTGCTAAATACACTAAAAAGAATAAAACGAGTTAAGGCAAGAGCTAAAACTGCCCAGGCATGACAGGGTTTAGGATGGGTAGAAAAAGTATCACTAAATCTGTCCAAAGTGTAAATCCAATTGATTTAAAATGGCTTAAAATCCAACTAGACTAGACTGGTTCTTTGGGTTCACTTGGAATCCTAAACATTTTTAAGGTCAGATTTTAAACCCCTGACCCCCACCCCCTCTGTATTGGCTAGTTGTTAGCATTAATAGCATATGTATAGAAAACTCCATTCCGGAAGGTTTTAAAAAATTTAGCAATGTTATCCTGTATGTTAGCCCTAGTATTGCACCATGTCTCTCTTTCTTTATAAGTAGACCTTGGTAACTTATGGTAACTTGGTAACTTTTGCAGATCCACTTATTTCACAAGTGCATCTTTTATGTCCCTAACTGCTGTATCTGTTGCTGTTGCAGTGGCTGCTTAAGTGGCGGTTGCTGTATTGGTTGTTGATGATGTGGCTGCCACTGTAGTTGTTGTTGAAAGATGTGACATGATTGGCTGTAAAAAGTGGCAGTTTATCCAACTTTGGTTAAGATTGCCTGATGTAATATCTACATGCTCCTGTACGATTAATTCCACCAAAGTTTCCCACTGGGGGTCAGCAAATCAGACAATGGAATATTGATAAAAATATTTACCAAAGTGTTGGTCACCCTAATAAATCAATATCCTGTGACATCCCTTAACCAATCAATACACAAATGAGATCATCAACAAATTACATGACTGCATCACCCCAATAAAAAGAAAATTCCTGAATCCTATGAAGTCCCTCAACCAATCAGATCTCAGTATTTGGTCAGTAATATGACATCATCACACCCCAACCAGTCAAGTTGCATCATTTAGTCACATGTTGTGACACCAGCCCCTCAAGCAATCAAATGGCTGCATCCTATGATGTCCCTAAACCAGATTGCAGTGTTTAGTCACGTGATGTAACGTCATTACCTAATCGAATGATTGCATCATATGATTTCCTTCAACCAATCAGATTGCATGTGATATCATTATCTCTAAACCAATCAAAACAACCGGAAGTGCACTGCAATAACTGCAGTATGGCAGTCTCCTGCCTACAAAACACCACTACTAATGATTTATGTTGGTTAGAAGCGAAATACATTCACAGCCCCCCCCCCCCCCCCCCCCCCCCCCATTCCAGGTCCAGCAACAAGACATGGAGGATTGACAGTTTATTGATATAAAGTAACATCAGTAAATTACAGTTGTACAATGTATGTGTATGCATATATATATTTGTAAATCTACTTTATTTTACAGATTGCAATTGTCATAATGCAGCAAATAAGTCCATTAAATGCAAACATGTGTTAACTTTACAATAATGACATTGAGTTAAAGACTTGGATGTAAATACGGAGCTATTTGTACACTTTTTATCATTTTTAACTATTTTACGTAAAATAACATGTTACACAATCGCAGGAAACCAGCCCACATCTACAACTTACAGTCTGACCTTTGACACCAGGGTCACACTAGGACTAAAAGGTCAAATTCCACATTCAAATTTGAATCCCCAATCAGGTGACGTACGAGGGGGCCCAGAGGTCAAAGGTCAGAGTTTGTTATTAATTGTAACCTCTGGATTTTTATGCATCATTTATACCAGACTGCCTCAAGTCCAATAACAGCATTAGGAGGGGATACATGCATATCGCACCCACTTCAAATCGCTTCCGCTAACTCGCACCCACAAATCGCACCAGTTCAGTTAATTTATTAGCGGTAGATGTGCTTGACAATTGCATAGAATATAGGTCACGGAAATCTGTGGGGTTTCCCAATAAATGTATGTGTAGAAAATATGCTACGTAGTACTTGTACATGTGTGTAGACTTAAGCAAATATGAGGCCACAATGGGTTTCTAGCCATATTTTGCAAACAGAAGATCCAGAGAAACCAGTCTACTTTCCGTCTGCAAACGTGATTAATATTTCATTAACCAGTGAAATAATTTATTACAAAATGAGTACTTGTCCATGTAGATTTAAGCAAATATGAGGCCACGAAGATCCAGGAAACCAGTCTACTTTTCGTCTGCATTAACAAATGAAATAATTTGTTACTGAAACCTCACTCAAGACAAAGTATAACAACGTTCGTATATTTTTCTAAAAAATATATTCAAAACTATAAAAAAACGGGCGCGATTTGTGGGTGCGAGTTAGTGGTAGCGATTTGAAGTGGGTGCGATATGCATGTAAATCCATTAGGAGGCATTTATAAAGGTTTTAAAAGAAGCAGCTATGACAGCACTACGACTATGATCGTGTTGTATGTATATCCAAGCACAGTCTAATGCCCAGGAGCCAAGGGACTTTATACTTTGGACCGGTACCTGAGCGTCGAAATGTATAAAATGAGAAATGGTGTGGTTGGAAACCTAACTTTGAATTTAATTTTGATAAGGTTTTACGCAATCTAGACTCTGTTACAAGGGTAAGGCCATGAGTGGTTTTATCCTGAAACTTGGCAGGAGTAGTGAACTAAAGCCCTCTTGAGGGCATAAACAGGACATAAGGGTGAAGGGTGGAGGACAGGCAATGTAATGACGTGCACCTTGTCTTGACTTTCCATTGTTTTTGACCATTTAAAGGCCATAGGAAGCATTTTCAGATCATTCATTAATGATTACATATACATGTGTAAGTTCAGTTTCTGTAAAAATAAGATGCATCTGGACAAGGTTACATGGCATATTCAATCACTTTCTGACTGTTTTTTCAAGATTTTCACAACTGGCGCTATCATTTTTCACTGGACAACTCTCGTAGAAAGTACTAGCCTTGATGTCACAGGTTCATGACAATGTAAACAAACTATATCATTTCCGTAAGCCTTTTAGTACATACATATATTTTTAAAAGATTGCATAATCTGTTTTTATGAAGTTTATTTGTTTATAAGACATCAGTCTGACACAGTAAATTTCTGAATAGCCTTCAGAACATCTTTTATATTTGCTTCAGATAAAAAATTATTTAGAGAGGTACGTATTAAGCAAGGTGCATAAAAATCACCAAACAATGCAGTCAACCAGGTTCAACTCTGAGATGAATTTTGATAGTTATTTTTTCAATTTTGAAAACCAACAATTACTAGGGGATGAAATAAATACAACATAAATGTCTTTAGAACTGGGCCTCAAGCAAGGATAATCATATATGTTATATATATATCAGTTCAGAACTTTCCCACCAAAACCGTAAACAATACTGCTTTCATAGTATACATAATGCCTGTAGCCATCTACAGTGTTGATTACAGTTCCCCTAAACACATTTCCTTTTTCTTGATCTCCACAAAGGCTTAAATTGAGAATAAAATGTCACCAACTAATTTTCAAAACTTAAAATTATCCAAACTTAAGGCCAAGAAATATTGAACTACTATCTTAAGGAAAACCCATTATATACTGAATTATATCATGAACTGATAATGTAAAAGTTAGAACTTCAAGGATGATTCTTTCAGAATAAATTCAATAAATTCGACTACAATAGGTTGCTTTTATAAATGATTTATGCAAATGAAAACAAATTGTATATTTTGATTTCACTTTACATCATGCCTTATCTTGATAGAAGTACCAGTGATTAATGGCAAAAAACAGTATCCAGTAAATTCTAATGACAACTTTTGAATTTGTCAACAGATTCTTAGTTTTGTGTAAATGTATCTAACTTGTAAAAGGCTACTTTCCCATCACAGTTTAAAAACCTGGGAAAAATGGAAGGAGGCAATATCTCATACATATGTTTACCCTTTCTGCATTCCAAGACAAGCCTACTTATAGTATATCTGTGTTTGTTAGAACTGTTAGTGGTTAAAAATTAGGTAAAACTTGAGAAAAAGAAAGCATCTGGAAAAAATAAAGGCTAGTGAGCTGTTTTGGGCAAAGGAAAATGTTATCTTCCTTCAGTCTGCAAATACATACACTATATCTCCAACTACACAGAACTTCGTTATGAACCTGTGATGTCATCAATCATCTACTACGTAAAAACAATATGTCGGCTTTTTACTCCACGTTCGTGATATTTATTTTTATAATGCTATTTATGGCTCTTGTACCATATATTTCTTAAAATAAACCACATTTTCATTCTTATAGGTTATTTGTCTACTGAATTAAGTTAACTTCATAATTTTTGTAAAAAATGTTTACTATGACCTTTAAGGGTGATACGCATGCCAGTACTGGTAAGCATAACAACCGACCTAGTGAGGTGCCTTGTATTATCAAATTGTGCATATGAATGTGGAGCAATGTTGGAGATTCTGAGGAAACGAAAGAACGCAATCAGAAATATGGCTTTAAAAGTGAAAGGGGAAACCAAGTTATCACACGCTTGAACTAATTGCTGAAGAACCGGCACGGTTATTATATTGCCCTTTACCAGGGAGAGAGGCCGGTTGATTTGAAGGGACTTTATAAAGAATCTAATGTGGGGGTGTTCTAGGAGATGAAACTTGAGGTTGTACATTATGAAACTAGCTTTTAAAGCTGAAATATTGTTTGACACCATGTTACATGAAACTCCATTTTCTACCAGGTACTCAAGGTACGCAATTAGGTCCAGGAACTGGATGGAATGAATATTTAATCTAGTAACTTGACAGAACCCCATAAAATTACAGAATAAGAGTTTTGTAACACCTTCTGATCTTGGGGCGGAAGGCTTGAGCTACCCTGGAAGCTGCTCCTGACTTCAAGGCTGTTAGCGCGTTCTGGCCTAACACAAAGTGCAGCATTTGTTAATATGTTATATTTCATTGTCAATTTGTACGACATTTTAAGGAACCAACATCCAGACTTTGTTTGGGTTTTTGGATTCAATTTGTGAAACAACTGTCTCTCGACTTTGGGGGCATGGTTCAGTGGTTACATAGGTTTCCACCAAGCAATGTCCCACCTTGTGACACTCACTGATGTTTGTTTTGTCTCTATTGTGTTTTTAATTGTTTCTAAACACTTTTGTCTTGACCTGACACTCTTTGTTTTGATGTACTTTTGACACTTGATCTATTTTTGACCCTGTAACAAGTCTGTATTTCATATTTTCAAGTACTTTGTATTTATTTCCCCTAGCCATCAGAGCATTCTTTGTGGATAGGGCTGAGTTAGTAAATGTTCTACTAGTCACAGGGCCCTGTGATGTACTGTTTCTGGTGCACACCCTACAGAGTTCAAATCACAATTAAAACTTTCCTTGATGTTGTTACTCTTAAAAACTTGTGAATTTTTATTATCATCTGTCATTTGTGGGCTGCCCCCCTGGTTTATAGGTGGGCAGCTCCCTGGTCGTTTTTTTTTACCTATTTTCTTTGAGAACTGACACTCATGCTCTGGATGATTTAACCGCTTGCCCTGAGACAAACAATAGGCACATATATGCTTGTGTAGCTTCCCCCCAACCTCATGATCTTTGGCGAAAGTACAACACCCTGTTTGATAATTTTTACAGAACCATGGGCGTTTTTCTTGTTACCTGTACCCCCAATTTTGTCTATTTTGATGTTTTTGTGCATGAGCTCTCCTAATTCTATCTATTCTGGATGTATCTGACCAGGAAACTTTCCCCGTCTCCATTTTGCAGAGTAAAACTGCATGACAAGCTTTGGCACTAACCCATGAAAAGTCTGACGTATCTTCTATGATGTCCCCCAAATATTGTAACATGAATTCCCTATTTTCCAAATTTGTTTTCATCGAAAATATTCTTTACAAAACCCTGAATAAATTGGGACATGGTCAACTGATTGTATGTTACCCTTTGCCTGGTCTGGCCTCCCAAAATGTGCTCATGGGGCCAGGCTACCTTTTTCTGGACTGTAACTTCTACAGGACCCCCCTTTTTGATTTTAATTTTTAAACTGTATTATTACCTTCTGTTTCCTACTGAGCTTTGCTATGCTTCTATCTATCTGCTTTTGAACATCTTTTGAACTTCGAATGTATGATAATGCTGGGACTTTTGCCCTTCCACTGTCTCGCTCCAGTGTCGCTGACATACACCTCAGTTCTGCCAGGATCTGTAGCTGTACCCCTTGGCTGGCTGCCTCATCTCATCCACCAAGCCCCCATCTGCTGCAGTATCGCTCTGGCCACCGTGGCTCTTAACAGTGGAGTCCTGGACACCTAATTTTTGGACATTTTTCTTGACTTTTTTCTGGTTTTTGACATGGCTTGATGGGGAGTCCCGTTCATCAACACTTTCTTCTGTGCTTGAACTTGCCACAACTTCATCTTTTTGCTTCTGGGCACTTTTACAGTTCTTACCCGTGGGCAGGTAATGCTTGCCCCCACATGCCCAAGAACGATTCTTGTTTTTTCCCATTTTTTATATTGTCAATTTGTTTTAAACACTGAAATACACTGAAAAAATGTCAACAAATGTCAATTTAAGTATTAACTTAGAAAATGAGTTTATGTCTGAGTTTTAAGGTGAGTTTAAGTTTAAGAATTTTCTGTAGCGTGAAAAGTTTGAGTTTAAGCATAATCTCTTAAAGATGAGCTTATAGGGGAGTTTTAACATTAATTTAAGTTTAAGAATCTTTGCCCAGATTTACAAAAATTCTTAAACTCATGCTTAAACTCAGACACAAAATCTCAGTTTTTGTCTCACTTGAGATTATGATGAAATTGGTATTTGCAAAAGCAATCTCATGCGAGAATAAACTTAAACTCAGCTGATATGTAAGCATTTCATTGGTTGATACCACAGCACTTCTTAAACTCACACATAAACTTGTACATTAACTCATACATAAACTCAGTCTTGAGTTTATAGCTACTGATTATTATAGAGGCTTTATACTAATTACAGTGAAGGGTTTTCATATTACACTGCAGTGACAACACAATTTTTTGTGAACTTCACTTAAAATCTGACACAGTAGCTCAAGTGTTTTTAATTTTCACAGTTAGAATTTGTTTATCCTGTGTAAATATATGAGTGATACTGAAAAAAATTCCCAAGACCATAATGTTTTGAACATGGATTTTAGAATGACTACATTAATTCCTTTTTTGGTCTTTTGTTTATGCATGTCCAAGATTTTTTTTATCGAAGTGACTGTGCTACCGTTGTCGGTTTCACAAAGCACGGCATTGTGCGACCGACAACGGACTAATTAGGTGATAAGTGCCGATCGTCGGATTAATAATTACCACAACTGTCGGATTAATAATTACCCCTACTGCCAATATGCCCTCATTAATTGTCACACATAAATTAGTACAATCTTATATTGAATGTATTCACTATGCTTACCGTGTGTTTGTTATGACAGTAATGTTGTCAGATAACTGAAATTTATCTGCAACAATTAATAGCCACCTATATAAATTTCAATTGGTGTTACTCTACTGTGGAGAAATGTCAACTTCCCAATCAACTTCAACTTCAATTAATTCACGATTGACAAATTCTCAATTAATTCACATCCCAATCAACTTCAACTCCAAACACAGTTCAATCAATTGGACTTCATCTCCAATCAATTGGAATTGTATTATGAGGTTATTCAGTCACATTTCCCAACAATCAACAAGTGTCAGTTAATTGGAGTAACTTTGAGTAGTTGAATGCAATTAAGCATATGTGGACTGGCTATAAATACCCCCTTAGAATGGTCTGCAAATCATTATGGTTTTCAACACTGTTGATTATCACACACATTTCTAGAGTTTGATAAGGAGTTTGACTTAATAAAGCATGGCATTTTCTGTTGGAGAACTGTTTAGTGATTATGTGTCACTAGAAAAAAAAGTTAAAGACTTTGAAATTACCAACTTTGTGAAGTTGTCCAAATCAGATTGTAGAAAAATTTCTGCATCATCTGTTCGTTGCCCTGAAAAAAGGTTTAATGCAGACATTGTCTACAGTGAGATAAAGTACTCATGCTGCCATGGTGGGAAAGCCTATAAGTCAAGGTCAAAGGGTGAAAGGCCCAACCAATCTACTGGAAAGATTGGTTGTCCCTTTGTACTTAGACTGAAATCAACTAAAGATGGTCAGGCATTGGAAGTGATGAAATTTGACTCAACACATAACCATGAGATCACAGAGTTGGAATACAAGTTTCATCCACGAGTTAGGAAGGTTGACCAGTCCACGGAGCAAGAAATAGCCACACATCTCCAGCTCAGTGCCAACAGGAAGCTGGTTCAACAGTCGTACAAGGAAAAGACTGGAAAGAACATTCTAATGAGGGGTCTGCACAATATTGCCACCAGAGCTAAGCAGAACAACAAAGGAGTGAACACTACAGCCTCTGAGGTTCAAGACATTTCCATGTGGCTCAAGGAGCAATACCCTGCAGTTGACTGTGAGTTTGTTGTAAATGTGAATAACACCCTTAGTGGTGTGTTCATACAGGATGCTGAAATGAAATCCATATTCAGTCGGTTTCCTGAGGTTGTTTTGGCAGACTCAACCTATAAAACCAATAATCTGAACATGGCTCTCTATGCCCTACTTGCTGTTGATGGGCATGGAGAGAGCCACTTGATCTGTGCCTTCTTTGTTGTTGATGAGGACAAGCAATCACTGGAGGACATGCTTTTCAGGTTCAAAGAAAGGAATCCAAAATGGACTGATATTTGTACTGTCATTACGGACAAGGATATGACAGAAAGGCTGGTATTCAAATGCTCATTTCCTCAGGTGAACCTTCAAATTTGCCTTTATCACACTCTGCGCAACTTCAGCAGAGAAGTAACCATGGAAAAATTACAGATCAGCTCATCACAAAGAAAAGTGTCCCTAGAATGTCTGGAAAAGCTAGCTTATTCTGTGGGTGAGGAAGACTACCAGGACAAGTACACTTCCTTTGTTGAGAAAGTTCCCATTCAAGTCCAAAATTACTTCAATTCCAACTGGCATGGGATTAGAGTTGAGTGAGTCAAGGGTTTGAAGTCCTTCCATCTTAAAAATGATACTACAAATAGGGTGGAATCTTTCTTTTCAAAACTAAAGGCTTATTTTTCCCCAAGGTCATCCCTCAAAGAGACACTGACAGGCTTGATGAGCTGTGTTGACTCACTGTGGTCTGAAAGGAGATATAGACAAGCCAAGTTCCTCAACAGAATCAAGGTGTGTGACTCTTCACTATCAATCACTGAAAAGAAGTACCACCAGATATTGACCCAGTATGCATTCACAGCAATCCAACATGAATATAACAAGGCAGAACAGTCTGAAGTTTACAATACCAGCAGCAGTCAGTGTGACTGTTCATTTTTTAGAGGCATGAGGCTACCTTGCCGTCATATTTTCAAGTACCTCACCGAAAATGATGAAAACACCTTCAATCCTGAACTCATTGCTGATAGGTGGACATTGCAATATAACTGTACACTGAATATCAGCCAAAGATCTACTGTGATTGCAACAATGGGGACTCCAGTTAGACAGCCATCTACAATGACCACCAACCAAAAATTCAGAAAAGCCACTGGAAAATTACAAAAACTGGCCGGATTACTAGCACAGGAAGGTATGTCTGTCTACAGAGAAAGGATGGACATTATTGATCAGCTGATAGACTTTTGGCAGGAAGGCAAGAAGTGCACACTTGTAGAAACTGTAGAACTGCAGGTAGATGATTTGGATGAAGGAATCATTGCCCAGGGGACTGAAGATGTTCAAGATGAAGTTGTCGACACAAATGCTGGGGAAATTATTGTTGGAGATATGGAAGATACAAACGATGCTGTTGAGGTTCAGGACAATGTGAATCAGGATGTATCTGAGAACCATGATGATACAAATCATGACATCGACCTCTCCACAGTGCAACTGCCACCAATGGGAAGAAGGAGAGGAAGACCAAAAGGCACAGTTAATAGAATTATTGGATTGCCCAGGAAAAAAATGGAGACAAGGAACAAAAGAAACAGTCAAAAGGCCAAAAAAGGGGACGTGTGGCAAAAGAAAATCTGAGCCAGCCATCAAAGAAGTTGTGCACTACGCTACATCTGAGTAAAATTCCTGGTTCCAGTGAATGGACATGTAAGTGAGATGTCTCCATTATCTTTGTAAATTGCCGGTTAAATTAATAAAAGTCAGTTATATGCAGGTGTATATGGATAAAGCATTACTGAAACTATAATTGTACATAAATGTCAATCAATCATTGTTACCGACATCGGTAAACCAAACCTACACTTTGGGATACCGTTGTCGGTATCACAGTCACAGCGTTTTTTTATTTATTTATTTTTTTTTTCAAAACTTTCCTAGTAATTTAAGACAAATGGGTGAATCCTGACTCATAATAAGTAATATCTTTGGCAATATGGCAGACAACTGAATCACAGGAGTAAATTTCTCCAAAGGTAGAATATTACACAGATATTATAGCTTCACTTTACTGTTATTAATTGATCATAGACTCCTTTCTTGAGTGTACTCCGATGCAAACTCAAATTTTAGATGAGTTTAAGCATAATGTTAGCCTGAGAATTTTTAAAAATGTCAATAAACGTGAACTTAAGCATAAGCTCAGAAAATGAGTTTATGCCTGAGTTTAAAGGTGAGTTTAAGTTTGAGAATTTTCTGTAATGTGAAAAGTTTGAGTTTAAGCATAAAAATGAGTTTACAGGCGAGTTTTAACATGAATTTAAGTTTAAGAATCTTTGCAAATACGGGCCCTGGTTGTCCACGCATCTCAGTTATAGTATTACTACTTACTGTGCCTATCTTATGCGCATATTAAACATGTAAATATGCCCATCTTATTTTACATCTATTTATATTCATACTATATGTGTTGCACAAGAATTATGCCTCTTTTATGTGCATCTTTGTTGTTTTTCCCTACTAGTGCTTCAGAAGTCTGATTACCCCTATTTCATGTGCATCTCAGTTATTTTAATGTTACATTTTTGCCTATCTTATGTGCACCTTAGCTAGATGATTGTAGGACAAAAAGTATCTGGACAAAAAGTATTTACCTGAAAATAACTAGGACAAAAAGTATCTAGACAAAAAGTATTGCATACCCGGACAAAAAGTATCATTTTTTTTTATTTTAGATTTATTGTTACATAAAACACATATAAGTCATTGCACATTTATAGCACATTTATAGCACAAAGAAGTTTTTGATATTTACATATTTGTGAACATTTATTGTTAATAAACACCAAAATACATTCATCAGTGACTGCACATTTACTGTTATATGGGTGCATGAACACTTTGTTTCAACATCATAATATATTTTAGCACTATTACAAAATTAGTCATTACAGCATGATCAAATATTGTTTTTATGCCTGGATTAAAACAGTCTTATGGTATGTCCCACTCCCTCAAGAAACTCTTCCATACTTTTTTCTCCATTTTGCAGGGAAGTGCACAGGTACTTGAGCCTGTCCTGAAGATCTCTTGATGTTTTTTTCACTCTTTTCTTTGGTGGTTGACCTCGTGACTCCTGGACAAGATGTAGCCTTGCAAGTGATTCATCTTCCTTGATGTGGGAAAGTAGCCTCCACAAAGAAGGGTGATGATGTCCGACTAACTGGTAAAATCCAGAATTCCAGGCCTCACATTTATTGTTCGTTCTATCTCCTTGGGACATTGTTGCCTCATGAACATTCCACAGCTGGGGCGGAAAGAGTGGAGGCATTTTTCTCAGTCGCATACCCAGTTGACCTTCACCTGGAGCAGCAGGTCGTTGTATGGATCTGAATGATCCAGACACATATGTGGCATCAAAATAGTCAAGGAGAGCCTCACTGCCAGGTACGGATATACTACGAAGGTACTCCATTCCTGTCTGAACTTCATGAAGAGGAAGAAATGCCAAACCATCAACCATCCCACAAAAATGTCTGAATTCACTATCACCTTTGTAGTATTCACTGAGACCTAATTCCTGGATTTTGCGCCACGTACTCTGAGTGAGGTGGTAGAAGCAGCCCAAAGTTTGCACATGGGGCCCGAAGGTAGTTTTCACAGCATTAATAGCAGCTTGTTCAAAATCCAAGTGGATAGTGGTAGGATCTGGAGAAAAGCCCAGCTCTTCACATCCTCTAATCACAGCCTTCAACATCTGCTCATAGTGGCACTGAGATTTCCCCGTCAGCAGAGCATACACACAGGTCACAGCTGAGGTCCCGAGTTGAGCACGAATGATGTATAGTTGCTGGAAGAGCTTTGGCGCCATGCTGAAAGTGCCATCCATGTACCAGTTACTCTGCCTGGCCAAATGAGTTAGTCCTTGTTTACTGGCAAAGATTATCACCCTTGAATGAGAAGTGGGGCCGCTGTCATGGATCAGGAACTTCTCCTTGTCAGCAGTTTCTGTCCACTCTCCTTCAATCACTACATCCTTGAGGGCTGTTGGTTCTTTTGGTAGATTCTTTCTTTGTATTCTCCGTATGGTATGCTTGATGCTGTCTGGATTGCCACATTCAGCTCTGACACTCTCCTGTTCTTGAGATATTTGTGCTGCAAGAATCTGGCCTGGACGTTCTCTGGAAGATTTCCCTTTGTCTTTCATAGCAGCCTTCATCTTTGCCACCTGCACTGCTGTTTCACTCCCTTCATGGCTGTGTGCCTTCTGTACGACGGGATCTTCATTCTGTAAAAAATAGACATGCATCAGGTTAAATCCAATAAAGTCCATTGACTTCCAATACTTAATACAGTTAAATAAATATGGATATATGGATCAAACATATTATTCCACTTTTTAGATTTATTAAACATATTTATCTTCATTCTGTAAAATATAGACATGCAAACATGATAAAAACATCTGATTAAGCATGATAAATATGTCTGTATTCTAGTATATTTAGACAATTATGTATTTAATATTTATTGCACTTTTGACATTTTTTAAACATATTTAGCCTTCTCTTAGGCTTATAAGTCACCCAATGTTTTATGATAAACATTATCTATCTTAAAAACTGTGATAAACTTACATTTAGTCCAGTCTTGAGTGTTGATTTGCATGAATGAGCTGCCTTCTGAGCACATTTCCATATAATTGAAGAAGCCTTAGTCTGATGCTTAGTGTACATATATCCATCTAAACATAACTTTAATCCTCCCTTGTTACTTGTAATTATCTCCATGATGAAAATAATTTGAATAATGACCAGGTAAAATCTGACCACCTTTTATAGTAGTGATCTCAATACTCCAGGTTATGAGTCTTAATCCCCAGGAGCAGGTTCATGCCTTTAATCTGTGCTCAGGCTTTATTGTTTTAAGCTAACTTTAAAGGACACATCTTAATCCCCAGGAGCAGGTTCATGCCTTTAATCTGTGTTCTGGCTTATTTAATCATTATTATCACAATTTGTTAGTCAGAAACCCTGTAGTGGTAACCCCAATTGCATGGAGTTAATTACAATTACATTATCAATGATGATAGATTAGTTTTCATACATGGTTGCTTTTGTGTTGGGAATAATAACTGTTATATGATTGAAAAGGAAAGAAAGTTCAAAGGCAATAAAGCTGATTCCCTTGAAGGTATAAGTAATATAACACAAGATTAAAAGGTTAGAGGGTAGGGTAAGAAGCCACATCTAACAGTCATCAAAGAATTTCATTTCATAATAGCTGGTCTTTCAATTTAAAGGGAAGCAGGAAGGGAAGCCTAATTTGATGTGTTTCAAAGGAATGTAATATAACACAAAGATTGCAAAGGATAGAGGGCAGGTTGAGAAGCCACATCTAACAGTCTTCAAAGAATTTCATTTCATAATAGCTTGTCTTTCAATTTAAAGGGAAGCCTAATTGGATGTGTTTCAAAGGAATTTACACCATAATAACTGGTAAAAGTTGAATGAGACAAAAACCAAATAGCACAATGGCACATCAAATAATGTTAATCCCCAAGCCTACATTGAAACATATGTGAGTACAAAAGTCCCTAACACTATCTTGCAATGTAAAAAATGCTTTAAAATACTGAAAAATTACTGAAATGCAGTTCATATTTGAAAGATATATATCACACAAATGCTTATATAAAAATATATGTGAAATACTTTTTGTCCTATACCCAATACTTTTTGTCTGGGTATACACAATACTTTTTGTCCAGATACTTTTTGTCCATACCCCAGCTAGATTATCCCTTTTTGTGCTAAACAAGTAAATATGTCTATCATTTTTTTACCTCTTAGTTGTATTGTCCCAATATGTGTTGCACAAGTTTATGAGGCTTTGTTATGTGCATCTTAGTTATACTATCCCTATATGAGTAGCACTAGTTAACATGACTTTCTTATCTGCATCTTAGTTATAAGATAAGTAAATATGCCTATCTTATGTGTATATTTACATATACTGCCTATATAGGTGTTCCACAAGTAATATGCCTATCTTATGTGCATCTTGCTTATGCTGTCCTTATTATTCCTATATGCACTACATTACTTAATATCCCAGTTGAATGTGTATCTTACTCATATTGTAACAGAAAGAAAAACCCTTTTCTGGCTTTTAGTTATCCTATCCACAGATCTGTCATGCAACACAATTCCCTGTCATATGTGCATCTTACTTATATTACTTATTAGATAAAAATGTTAATCAACTTTCTTGAGTGGGTTAGTTAAAAATGTTAATCAGCCTTTCTTGACTGGGTTAAGAAGTGCCTAGTTTCATGTTTAGGTGTAAAATTGTCACTGTTGACAAAATGTAATGTAAGCTACAGTCATTACATGTTACCTAACGGATAAATTTCAGAGATCACCATATGATAAAAAGATATACTGTTTATAATTTTATATTATATATATCTCATATTCTACAGACTTCTTAAGGGCTGGGTCCTGGCCAAATCTCTAGAGTTTAAGAATGTGACATTAGGACCCACTTAATATAGACTAAATTATTTACTCAATGGTTAATATTAAATTAGTTAAGTACACAACAGTTTATTGTTTAAAACTTCAGGGGTTTTTTCTCAAGCAAAAAGATATAGCCTTGATTTGCTTTGCTTGCAAACATCCTTTGAGTTGCAAGCCTTATGGGCCTTTTTCTCAAACAAAGAGATACAATCTCGATTTGCTTTTTTGTAAACATCCTTTGAGTTGCACGTCTTATGGTACTTTGCAAAGTGATGATTACGCAATGAATGGTTGATTTTTAGTTAGTTAAGTATACAACAGGTTTATTATTTTAAAATTTCAGGCACCTTTTTTCCCCCCAAAAAATATGGGAGACGGAAAAAACCCCTCACAAAATGAGCTCTCAGGAGAAAACCCCTCAGGAGAAAACCCCTCAAAAGTCTCCTGTGGAGAAAACCCCTCACCCTATTTTGGGGCTTGTGGAGAAAACCCCTCATGTTATTTTCAGGCTTGTGGAGAAAACCCCTCAACTTAAAAAGCCCTCATTTTTTATTTAACCCTATATTTTTATTTAACTTGTACTCAAGCACCCCATCCTATATTCTATTTTCAGGCCTGTGGATTGGAACTTTGACATTTTAAATTGAATTCAAATTTGATTCTAATTAAAAAAAACTGTTGTCCTTTGTTGTAAAATCTGAAAATATATACAAAGAATGCTTTTCTTTGAAATGTGCTCAGGATTGCACTACTCAGGTGATTGATCACTTTGAATTGAAGATGAATATTATGTTTTGGTCTATTGTTTCAAAACTTAAATCAGTGGACAGAATTAAAACTGTATACATTAGCATATATAAACAATCAAACATGTCTCCTATTGTGTCACTTTCAAGTATAATATAAAAAAGAGGGGTTTATATGTCTCCCTTTCATAATTGCAATTAAACTATTTAGCCCACTATTCTAGGGCTATCATCAGGCAGTATAAACTCTGGCTTGTCAGCTTAACTCTGGCTTGTCAGTAATAAGGTTTGAGACACTGCATTAACAGCATGGCTTCACTGGCAGTGAGTGGATAGAAATAAGTAGAAGCTATTCTAATCCTCAAATTACCCCAATGCCTAAGTTGTTATGTACAATTGTATTTATGTGCTCATTCAGTGCTGATATATTTCATTCCATTTAAATATTATATTCATGTACTGTCATTTATATGCTATATACTTATAATAAAACCTTGCACATATTTAGCTGAATAAAGAGTTTTATGAAGCTTAAATAAAGTGCATCATTGGTTTTTCCCCAGATTTGGGTTAAAAAATAATATTGCCCAGTATTGCTCACTTTTCAAAGTGTTATGTGATTTTAATGTGATTTTAAAGGTGTGTATGACTTAATAAAATTCTTCTTTGTTATACATGATTTTCTATGTGTAAATGAATGAATATTCCAAATTTCCAAAATGAGGGCTTTTTATAAAGTTGAGGGGTTTTCTCCACAAGCCTGAAAATAACACGAGGGGTTTTCTCCACAAACCCCAAAATAGGGTGAGGGGTTTTCTCCACAGGAGACATTTGAGGGGTCTTCTCCTGAGGGGTTTTCTCCTGGGAGCTCATTTTGTGAGGGTTTTTTTCCTGGATTCAAAAATATAGCCTCAATTTGCTTTTTTATATAAACATTGTGTGAGTTGTAAGCCTTATGGTACTTTTGAAGAATTGTAAGATTTTACGCTCTGCAGCAATCCTATAAACAGCACATTACCTCCTTTACTGGGTAAAACCTAACTATGAACGGTTTAGTTAAAGTTTAAATTGATGGGTCCCTAAACATTTATAGACGTTCAAGTATCCAGCATGATTCATGGGAGAATGTAAACAAACTTCATTGTATGAATAATTTGCCTATTTACATTAATTTATCCTTGTACAGTGTATTCTATGATGAAAAACGCATGTATTATATAATAATTTATAAATATATAACAATTACATATAAATAAAAAACATGTTTATAATTTAAATGTGAAAGTGTTTACATACTAAGTATAAGTCTCACTCTATTGTTTATTCAATTAAACAACAATAGATACATCTACTGCTACATTCTTTTTATGGTTGTGAGTCAGTTTATGCAAAAGCTAATTGCAGTGATTTCTTTACTCAGGAATGTGACAATTTGAATAGGATTTCATGACACCCTGTTAGATATTTCAATTGAAGCATCATTGTTAGGCTAATAATAAGACTGGGCTCTTTCCCTGCATGCTTTGATAGGATTATGAAATATCTTTGTATTGAAAGCTTTCAACAAATAAACCTATGTTATTTTATATATCTACATGTGTAGAATGTGATAGATAGACCAACTGTCTATTTAGTGTTATTTCCAGAGATTTTAATGAAAGTACATGTAAATATATTAAATATTCTCCTGATGACATAACTGTTAAATTTTTGAAAGTATTCTGGGGAAGCCTGATATACTATATTCTTAATGCTATAAATCTCTGCTTTGTAAAAGGCATAATGCCACTATCTCTGCGTCAATGCACATTTGTCTGTCTCTATTAAAGAATTGGAGGCCAATTTCTCTGTTTGTAATATACAAATTAGCTTCAAGCTTGATTGCAGATAGACTAAAAAGAAATTTGGACCAAATTATTTCAAAAAGACAAACAGGTTTTGTTCTAGGGAGGCATATGAGCGATAGTACTAGATTAATATATGACATAGGTATGCGGAAAAAAGGCCTTGTGGAAAAAAGACCTTGTGGAAAAAAGGACTTGTGGAAAAAAGACCTTGTGGAAAAAAGGCCTAGTAAATATTTAGATATTGGAAAAAAGGCCTTGTGGAATAAATTTTTTGGCTATGATTTTATTTTATAATTTTATTTTTCTTTTAAAAGATTTAACAAGATTAAACATATTAAGAACATATTAAATCAAAAAGCACATTTATATTTGATTTACATTTAAAGACATCATATGTGAAAAGCTAGTGAACATAGAAAATCAGTTTAAAAAGCACAACTGTACAAAATAAATCAGTCCAGAAAGAACTACTATATATAATAAACAAAATAAATCAGTCCAGAAAGAACTACTATATATAATAAATCTGTGTAAAAGCACTTCTGTACACACTAAACCTGTTTAAAAAGCACTACTGCACACACTAAATCTGTTTAAAAAGCATTACTGTACATAGTAAATCAGTCTCTTTATTACAAACTTCTACTTTCCAATTAAAGAAAAGCCTCAAAGGTGAACTGCCTTTAGAAGGCTGCTCAGGATTGGATTGTAAAGCTGTTTAAAAATGTTGGCTTTAATAGTTATTGCAATTAGTTTCTTTATTAAAAACTTCTACTTTGTAAAAAAAGCCTCAAAGTTGTACTAGCTTCAGAAGACTGCTCAGGAATGGATTATAAAGCAATTTAAAATGGCTGGCCTCTTTCTATTTATTGCAATTAATTTCTTTATTATAAACTGCTATTAAAGATATTATAACTCATGAAAAGGTTCAGAGGCCAATTGGCTTTCAGAAAACTGCTCAGGATTGGATTAAAAGGAATTAAAAAAATATGTTGGCCTTTCTGTTGTTATTAGAGTTTATTATGAAATAATTAATTACAGAATGTTTGTGTTATATCTATGTATCTATATTTTTGATATTTGTCAACATATAATAATTCTGGTTTTGTGTTTGTCTCTGTGTGGCTTAATTATCCCCCATTACTTAATTCTATGCTCTACTTCACTTCCCATTACCTTCTAACTTTACTTCTGGCTTTAAAAATCTTGAAAATTTTTATTAAAATTTTTATTTCATTATTCAAAAATATTTTTACACAAGGCCTTTTTTCCAAATTTCCAAGAATGACAAGGCCTTTTTTCCACAAGTCCTTTTTACCACAAGGCCTTATTTCCACAAGGTCTTTTTTCCACAAGGCCTTTTTTCCCGGATTCATGACATAATGTTTCATGCTGAAAGGAAAAATAAAAATGGGGTTTTATTATTAATTGACTTTGAAAAAGCTTTTGACTCCATTTCTTGGAACTTTTTACGCAATATTCTAGTCAAATTTAGCCTAAGTAATAATTTTATAAAATGGGGAAAACTTTTTAATAAGGATATAAAAGCCTATATATTGCAATGTGGTTTCTTGTCTGAAGAAATTCCAATTGAAAGAGGATGCAGACAAGAAGATCCCTCAGCGAATCCAGGAAAAAACCCCTCACAAAATGAGCTCTCAGGAGAAAACCCCTCAGGAGAAGACCCCTCAAAAGTCTCCTGTGGAGAAAACCCCTCACCCTATTTTGGGGCTTGTGGAGAAAACCCCTCGTGTTATTTTCAGGCTTGTGGAGAAAACCCCTCAACTTTATAAAAAGCCCTCATTTTGGAAATTTGGAATATTCATTCATTTACACATAGAAAATCATGTATAACAAAGAAGAATTTTATTAAGTCATACACACCTTTAAAATCACATTAAAATCACATAGCACTTTGAAAAGTGGGCAATACTGGGCAATATTATTTTTTAACCCAAATTTGGGGAAAAACCAATGATGCACTTTGTTTTAAGCTTCATAAAACTCTTTATTCAGCTAAATGTGTGCAAGGTTTTATTATAAGTATATAGCATATAAATGACAGTACATGAATATAATATTTAAATGGAATGAAATATATCAGCACTGAATGAGCACATAAATACAATTGTACATAACAATTTAGGCATTAGGGTCATTTGAGGATTAGAATAGCTTCTACTTATTTCTATCCACTCACTGCCAGTGAAGCCATACTGTTAATGCAGTGTCTCAAACCTTATTACTGACAAGCCAGAGTTAAGCTGACAAGCCAGAGTTTATACTGCCTGATGATAGCCCTAGAATAGTGGGCTAAATAGTTTAATTGCAATTATGAAAGGGACAAGTATAAACCCCTCTTTTTTATATTATACTTGAAAGTGACACAATAGGGGACATGTTTGATTGTTTATATATGCTAATGTATACAGTTTTAATTCTGTCCACTGATTTAAGTTTTGAAACAATAGACCAAAACATAATATTCATCTTCAATTCAAAGTGATCAATCACCTGAGTAGTGCAATCCTGAGCACATTTCAAAGAAAAGCATTCTTTGTATATATTTTCAGATTTTACAACAAAGGACAACATTTTTTTAAAATTAGAATCACATTTGAATTCAATTTAAAATGTCAAAAGTTCCAATCCACAGGCTTGAAAATAGAATATAGGATGGGGTGCTTGAGTACAAGTTAAATAAAAATATAGGGTTAAATAAAAAATGAGGGCTTTTTAAGTTTAGGGGTTTTCTCCACAAGCCTGAAAATAACATGAGGGGTTTTCTCCACAAGCCCCAAAATAGGGTGAGGGGTTTTCTCCACAGGAGACTTTTGAGGGGTTTTCTCCTGAGGGGTTTTCTCCTGAGAGCTCATTTTGTGAGGGGTTTTTTCCGTCTCCCCCCTCAGCACCATATCTGTTTTAATGGGAACAGAAATTCTGTCTAATCTAATCAAACTTGACCCCAAAATACTAGGCTTAAACATAAAAGATAACAGCATAAAAATAACTCAGTTTGCAGAAGACACCACTCTTATTCTTGATGGCTGACAACACTCCCTAGAGGAAGCTCTAAATATGTTAGAAATTTTTGGAAACTTTTCAGGGCTGAAAATGAATATGGAGAAAACTAAAGTCATATGGATAGGCAGAAAATGTTACTCAAAAGAAAAATTAAATGTTAGCTATAACCTGCAATGGTGCAGTCATGAATTCACAATGCTAGGGTTAATTTTTTTAACAAATTTAAAAGAATTTCAAATATAAATTATACAAGAACACTAGAAAATGTTAGAAATGAGATGGGAAAATGGAAGTACAGATATCTGACACCCTTTGGCAGGATCACACTGATAAAAACAATATTTCTTTCAAAACTAACACATTTGTTTCTGAGTGTTCCTGCCCCACTTACTGTCATACAAGAAATCAATGGTTTAATGTTTTCTTTTTTACGGAATAACAAACCCAATAAAGTTAAAAGAAACACTATCTGTGGAGACTATTTAAATGGGAGCCTAAAAATGATAAACATTTTTAACTTTGAAAAAGTCTTGAAATTAAATTGGATATGAAAAGTTATACACAAAACAGAGGCATCCTAGAAACTACTGCTACTTGATCCAGACTACAAATTAAGTAATATAACTTTAATGGGTGGTAGCTTTCCATTTAAACCACAGGCACCACCAAACGATTTTTGGCAAATTGTTTTTGAATTTTGGAAAGACTTCTCTCAAAAGAATCAACCAAAGTGTAATGAATATATTTCACAGTCTTCTATATTGCACAACTACCAATTGTCAAAATACCCCCTTTTCCTAGCCTCTTGGTACAACAAAGGAATATGGCTTGTGGGAGATATTCTGCAGGAGGATGGGTCCATAATTTCCCATACAGAATTAAATAGCACGTACAACTTTTCAAGCAACATATTTGACTGAATCCGGGAGAAAAGCCCTATGAAGAAAAGCCCTATAGGAGAAAAGCCCTACACTTTTTGACACCCATGGAGAAAAGCCCTACACCATTTTGACAAACCATGGAGAAAAACCGTACACTATTTTCTCAGACTGTGGAGAAAAGCCCTACAACCCTAAAAATTCAGTAGCATAGGAAAAGGTAAGACAGCTATTGAAAAGACCTACACTAATCTCAGAGACCGTGGAGAAAAGCCCTACAACCTAAAAACTTCAATACACAGAAATATGAAAAAAGGAACAAATTATATTTATTTATAAGTGTTTACATATTTTCTAAGTAGAAAAATGCACAATACTGAACAAACTAAAAAAACTACTCACAGTATATGGTTCACGACAGTTACCAAGAGGTGACATCATATTCACTGACCACGGGGCTAATATCTTGGTTAAATGGTCGAAAACCATTCAAAATAGACAAGACTTTCACACTGTTCCCATCCCTATGCTGGGTAAATCATTGTTATGTCCTTATACAGCATTAAAACATCTCCTGGAACAACTTCCAGGTACTTCCAACCAGCCTCTATTTTCCATCTCCAGGTCCCATGGTTCAGTACCTTTGACTGATTCTGTAGCTCGGCGCCATCTGCATACAGTATCACAGAAACTCCATCTTGTTCCTTCTCTAAAATTTCACGATTTTAGGCGGTCTGGGGCCACATGGGCCTTCCACAATGGAGTTCCCTTGCATAACATCATGCACCATGGGACCTGGAAGTCAGATTCGGTGTGGAAATATATCAAATCTGTCCCTACACTTTCATCTCCAGTTTCCTCCACCTTCCAACGCTTCCTACACCTATAGTTCATTTGGCTGTTTGGGTGCCATCTTTCCATTTTAACCACACATTTCCTCTCCTTTCTTATAGTTTTATTCAAATTTCATATAAATTCCTTATAGATATAGCCACGTATCACACTGTGGTGTATTATGAATTTCACAAAGTAAAATTCATTGAATTCAGTTGTTGGACACACTTTGACCTTTTATCAACTCATGACCTTGTCATGTGACCTTTCACTTTCATTGTGCTTTTGACATCGAAATTTCAACCTGGCTTCGCCTGGGTCCTAAATTTCTAGCTTTGCATATTTACTATTATCATAACAAAGTGTGCCCTCTTCTGGTACCAGGTGCTTCAAGGTGCCTGAAAAATTTACTATGAACCAAGAAAAATGGTTACTAAAGATAAAATAGTTATCCAGTCATATGTAACTAAATATTTGGATGTTATTCAAATGTATACTTAGTTATGCATATTGCCATTAATAAATGTTATGCCTAAATATTGAAACTTATGTTGATATGTTTGTATGTTATTGTATTAATATCAGTCAATTTATAGTAGAATAAATATATATATTATCCCACCTTTGGGGTTTTTTCTTGGTTCCCTCTGGGGAATGACTACTCACAGTATATGGTTCACAGTGTATATGTATTTAAAAACTGCATTAACAGAAAAAATCACCTTGTACATTCAATTATATATAAGAAGCACTGCATTGAATTAATACATGTAATACATGTTAAATAAACAGCTTTGTGAGAGGTCATCTTCTCATTGATTGAAATTGAAAATGCATTGGTATAAGGAGGCATTCTCTTTAATCATTCATCAAAGTCATAAGACATCAGCCTTAAGTTTCTAACAGTACAATTGACTATTGGAATTAGAAATTACATTGTTGAACATTTTGGATAGCAATTGGGGCAATTGGAAATCTTGGAAATGGCTTCTGATTATTCCTGATTAGCAGGTTCAAGAGAATAAAGAATATAGATTCCAATTAAAAATGTCATAATATAAGAGGCATTCTCTTTCATCATTCATCAGAAATGTAAGACATAACCCCTGCACTATTAACTGTTAAATAAACAGTTTGAACCTCAGGTGCAGGTTTGGAGGCATTGCCTTTCATCATTCATCAAAGACACAACAAATGATATTAACTGTTCAATGCTCAACCCTGAGTAGGTCTTACCCTTTTAATCATGATTTATAAAAATTCACAGGAAAAAGTGGAGTAAACTTATATCTATACTTAATTCAATAAGTGTTTTACCATTCTCTATATAAACTTCTCAACCATTGATAAACTACTTAAGAATATAAAGCATTTTTCAGAGATTAGTGTAGGGCTTTTCAATAGCTTTTTACCGTTTTCCTATACTACTGAATTTTTGGGTTTGTAGGGCTTTTCTCCACAGTCCCAGAGATTAGTGTAGGGCTTTCCAATAGCTTTTTACCGTTTTCATATACGACTGAATTTTTGGGGTTGTAGGGCTTTTCTCCATGGTCTAAGAAAATAGTGTAGGACTTTTCTCCACGGTTTGCAAAAATAGTGTAGGGCTTTTCTCCACGGGTGTCAAAAACTGTAGGGCTTTTGTCCTATAGGGCTTTTCTCCGTACGCCATTTGACTATCAGAGGACAAAACTCTGCACAAAAAATTTACAAAAACAAACCAGATAAACTCAAAATTTTCATAGCAAAGACCAAACATTCCTTTTCACTTAAAACCTCTATTTATTTCGAAGAGTGGCAGTAAAGACTTCTACAAAATATTGACCGATTTGGAAATAAAAGTGCCAAGCTGTGAGCATGGGAAAAAAGCCCAACTTGGAGGCAAATGATGATACTTGGAGGGCTCTTTTTAACAGGGATGGGGCCAAGTACAAGTCAATATACTTGAGTACGGGTACATCCAAAATGTATGAGTACAACTACAAGTATGAGTACATTTTTCCTGTGATGTACTTAAGTACAAGTATGATCGAGTACTTTGGAAAGTACTCGAGTACAAGTACGAGTACATTTTATAATTTTTCTTTAAAGTAGGAAAACATAATAAAGCTTTTTCCCAAAAGAATACCTATTCAAATGTATCTTCAAAGTTAAAACTTTTATATGGATAAATACTAGTGGTGTGAATGATAAACTGGCATACCGCATTTTGTTTAGTTTAGGTAGAAATGATGAAATTCGCAAAGAATATTTAAGTACCAGTTATGGAAAACTTCATTATTTTAGACTTTCTACTGGTTAATATATCATCGAAACAATTAAAAACATATAGATTTGAGAAAGTATTTTACATTTTTACTTGATATTCACTTTAAATGAAGTTTATCAACTTCAAAATATCTCACGAATACAAATATCCTGTTTCAGTTATGGATCATGTACACTGGCATTTGATTTTTATCACATCAATGCAGGCATTTGAAATCCTGGACTTTGTTCATTTTCAGATCCTCAGAATTCAGTTTTGACTTTTAAGACTGGTCTGGCCACTAATAAATGCATCAGTTTCTCTTTTCTGTTTGAAAATCAGATAGTCAAGACACAGTAGCTGAAATTCATTGTATAGACAACTTCTCCTCAGGACAAGTTCCGACTAGCAAGAAAACAAATCTTAGTATTTAAATATCAATATAATATATCAAGAATTAATGAATGCCAGAAGCTCAGTTGCATTTACACTTGAATCACCACACCTCGAAATTGATATAATGAACTAAGTCTATCTAATAAAGTCAAATGTTACAAGTCACTCATCTTAAAAGTTCTGACCTCATCACATTTCAAAGTCTTTTTAACACAATCACAGCTTTCAAATATACTTTTTGAACTGTTTTGCAACTGAATAGTTAATTACAAATCTGTAATCACAGTATATGATTACTAAAATCAAGAACTCTTTCTTTTATTCACCCATATGTGTCCTGTAAAATTTGATGCAGTCTTTCAGAAATAACTGCAGTGTTTGTATCTCACTTCAACTCTCCCTCAACTATTCAGATTGATTTCAATATATTGTAAAACAGCCTACATATTTCACAAATATTTGACTTCTTGATTTAAAAAGTTTTTAAGGGGAGTCTTAAAATAGTAACCGATAACTACTTAAGATAGTCCCAATACAAAATATTGTACAATATCTTAGATACTAATGACTATCTCTTCAAAATCAAAGTGACACAAATTTATGTAGGCTGTGTAAGGAATACCCAGAAACAACTGTTCACTTATTTGTACAATGCCCTCAAGTAATAAGTCTGTGGAATAACATAGTACAATGGATTAAAAGTAGATTGCACAGTCAAATAGATTTAACCAACGCTAGAAAAATATTAGGTTATGAACACTATGATCAACATTTTTGGCCCCTAAATTTTCTACTATTACTATCTAGACAATACATATTTTCATGTACCAAAAATACCTATAAACCAAACATATATTTTCTCCAAAAAAGTGTGAATATAAATTCAATGAACAAAAATGTCTATCAATATTGAACCAATCCACAGGAAATTTTAATGCAAAATTGGAACTGTGGGAAAACCTTTTCTGTATAAACAGTGTGCACTCTGACTCCAGGTATTTTTTTAAATAGCAGTGATGACTTACACTTATGTTTGTAATATTATTTCATTTTGTAATAACTATTTTGTTGATTATGATGTGTCAAATCTTATGTATATATGTTATACTGTTAACGACAAAAATAAAAAAATACAAAAAAAAGTTACCAGCTATCTAATGGATGACAAACTTTTCTCTATGTTTGTTTAACATTTCTAGTCCACTATTTTATGGCCAATTGTCCTTTCTTACAAGTCTCATGACTCATCTTCCCTGCTTTCATGAGTTATTTTGATGTGGTTTTGCTTGTTATCTTTCAGACATAGTGGTTGGAAGAAGATTAGAAATCTACCGTTTGGGCAGTAATGCAATTCAGCTTTATTGGTAGATCACCAATTCCCCACCTATTTTGTACAGGATCAGTTCTGGTGAGGCCTTGACTTTAAAGTTGTCCAGGTCTCACAATAAATTGTGTTAGTAGGATTTAGGGATTGAGTTTATATCAAGATACTCTAAAGACATTGAAAGATGAGTGCAAATTAAATATAATATGACTGTACCTGTTGAAACAGATGTAAAGCTACAACGGTAACTGATATAAACAGACATAAAATTAAATTATGTCACCAGAAAAGTAATAGAAACTGACAAGTTTGCTTATCAATTTTAACGTCCAAGTTAAATTAACATTTCAATGATGTAAATGCCAATTTTGTGGTTGTGACCTGAAAGCAGTGTGTTATTGGGCAAGATCAACTGTCTTATTCAGTATGATTGTAAGTTCATTTAAACTAATAAATATATCACCGTTGATAAGTCAAATATATACATTATTTAGCAAGTATGATAATTATTTCTGGCAAGTAGGACATGTAAACAGTGTTTTGCAACTGTCTGTTTCTTTACAAAATAACTTGAAAATTTATGGACAAAGTTTGATTAAATATTCCGGAAATTTCAACACTAGCACAAAAAACAGATTACATTTTGGTGACGATTAGATCAGGAATGAATAGAGATTTTTCATCATTGAACTCATAGGCAATACTGGAGGTGTTAGGCCTTGGTGGAAGTATGCAGTATCTGAGTGGTCTTGTCTTTAATGTGTTGGCTGGACACTAATTAAATTGTTTGCTGTCATACAGCCTTGTAAGCACCAACAGCCTAAACAGAAATAACATTTTTGAACAACGAACAAATTTACCACAAGACAATGCAGTTTTCTTCAACATGTGTATTCATATTGGGAAAGAGATCACTTAAATTTATATGTAAAGGAAACTGCAGAATCAGGAGTACAGGTCACAAGAGTTGGCTTCACAATATGGCTTAGGCATTACATAAAATGTAAATTCTGAGAAAATGAAAACTGAGAAAATTAGTGTTTTATTAGATCAAACTGATGTTAAACTGTATGCAAATAGAAACAATTTTTTACAACTCAATCTTTATATCACTCGATCAAACTTACACAAACTACTTATCACATGAATAAACCATATGCATAGTTCCTGTATGGATATGTGTATTCCCTTTGTAACAATAAAATATTGATAGTATATTTTTATCAGTAGCAGAGTAAGACTGTTGTAAGGAAGTGTATAAAAATAACAGAACAGCAAAATGACTTTATATAAGTCTCATTAGCAAAATGTGAAAAATAACAAATTAGAGAATACATACAATAAATTCAGTGTGCCATGTAAAACATATAAAATATGCAACAATACCAAAATTGTTATACTCGTTGTAACGACTGAATGAAGTTCAGAAGAGTGTGAAAACATTTAAAACAAGTTTCCACTGACGAAGTGTCATATCACAGTTTTGAAAAATCCTGTTGCTATAGCTATAGTAATTTGCTATGCTTATTTTAATTAATTAACAAATGACTAACTACATACTCATTAATCAATTCAATAATTATGTACCTAAACTCTGCTTAAAGTTACAAATGTAAAAATATTCATCTTTGAAATTAACAAGAACAAAAATGTGGGAAATGCGCACAAATAGATTTAAAGTAAGCACATGCATAGCACTATTTATAAATATTGTTGTTCTCACAAAATGATCTAAAATAATGATACATAATAAATTAATTAAATAATATTGGAAAACACTATCTATTTATGTTATAGTTATCATGCAAAATCTTGTCATTAGCCTGTGTATATTGTCTGAATTCTGTAACAAAAGATGACTTAAAAAAACTTAGATATGCAACTGTACATTGGTTACACAGAAAACATCAAATATACCTCTTGGGTAAGTGTAAAACCATCCTATAGACAGTCACTTTATAATATCTCTTAGGTAAGTATGAAACAATTACAGTCATGTATGATATACCAATGTTATTTATACATAAAATCTAAAAATATCAGATCCTTTGATATCTAAATAAATGAAAAAAAGATCCTTTAGGTTCAATACTTCAACAAACAGTAAATAACACATTTAACATAAACAATTATTTCATAAAAAATCAGTAAAACTATTTCTGTAAATATTACAGTTGATCCAGTCCCTTTACATTATAATGGCAATTTCTGCACAAGGACCTTTAATTATTTTTGTGTGTCTCTAACAAATTATAGTAAAACGATATATACTTGGCTTTATGCATGTGATCAACAACTTATCACTGGCATACTAGGTAGCTGTTACAATTCGTAAAAGTTTATATAAATAAATGATGGTTACACTTTTTGACAAAACATTATTCAGAAGATTCAACATTCTACTGCTAAACAAATAAGATTACTCTGATGTTTTACTGTAAACTGGGCTTTTCGTAAAATTACTTTATCTCTGAGTAATGAACATTAACAATGACAGTATCCTAACATAAAGTACATTAGCTTACAAAGTAAATATAAATGAGAAATTTCAAACTAGTTAAGATATGGCAACTTCTTCAGATGGCAATAATCACTGCACTGAAAAAAGGGTGTTGTTCATTTAAAACCAAAACTTCACTGAGTAAAATGTATCATCAAAGATAGTTTTGAAGGACGTACAATAAAGGGTTCACACTTTAAAATATAAAATAAATATAAAATTATAACAAAAACAAACAATAATTATATATTCAACACACAAAACTAATGTAAACATTTGTCTAATAAACAAATTGTGGACATATTTAAAAAAAAGTTTCAATAAATTAAATTATAATCATTCTGGCAAAGGTGTTCTAACAATGATTGTCATTGGGGTCTTAGTACTTGCTTAAATAATTTAATATACAAAAGGAATTTTAAATGAAAATTTAGCTGGTAAAAAAAAAATAATTTTCAGACTATTTTTAATTTTACTAGAATTCAATTATCAATTTCTACTGAGGATAAAATCGCAAATATAAACTTTCAATAAGAATTTACTTTTACTACCCAAACTTGTTAGCTACAATGAAATTCACTGATAGAGTAATTGTAAAAGTGAAAAAACTAGCACAGTGTATGCCTGCAGTCAGAACATATATCACAGAAAATAGTCAAAATAGTAATATCTCTGGAGCTAAGTGTCATATCAATAAAGTAAAATACAAGAAAAAAGTTCTAGTGTGTGTATAAATACAAAAACAAAATAGGTTTGTATATTCACAAAGGCCCTGAGTTAATGTTTCAAAACAACTGAACAGAATAACAAGGTCAAACAAGTATCTACTAGAAGGAACCAAAATAACTAAATATGTAAATTTTCACCCACATCTCATTTTGATAAGATCTGTTATGTTATGTTTCCAAAATGACCATATTTATTCCAACATGTATACTTTATACTTGTTACTTTATGCTTCAAATTATCTGTTGAATGTTTCATGGGTAATAACAGCAGGGTAATACAAAATATAAATAAATAAGGAATAGATGTATATACCAATATTTTATAACAGAAAACAAAATTCAAAAATAATAAAATTAATTAAACAATGTACAATTAATTAATTAATGTGTATAAAGTAAAGTAAATGAGCAAAGTCACTCCACACATTTGTGTAACAATACTATGATGACACAGATCCTCATTCTATCACAGAAATACTGTAATGTTATAAAGAAAATAATTTCTGCTATGTATTTATCAACTGATGCCATAAAAAGTCCACAATCAACCATCAGCTAACACAGAAACAAATACAAAAAGCAGCAAGTAAATGAGTTACAGTCTAGCATCAAAACAACACATATAAGTGAGAAAATCTGATTATCATTTTCCAACATGGAGGCTGTGATGTCATTATTACCTCCCCCAAAGCTATTATTTTGACAGTTTGCCTGTTTGTTGCTGGGATTACACCAATATTCATGGAAAAAATCAGATAGTTTCTTGCTCCAACTTAGAACCCATTAAATTTTAAGAATGATGTGGATCACTGTCTGGATACAAAAACGTTATCCTTATTTTCCCATTTTCTTATTGTAACACATCTTGGTGGAGGTCTGCACTCTTTTGATATCATGATGTTATCATGAGGCAATTAGAAATGAGATATTGAGATTTGAATTTAAAATGCTAAGATCATGGAAGCACAAAATGTTCTGTATTTAAGCAGAAAATCCATTTTATATCTAATAAGTACATAGATATTCATAACTTATTAAAACTTGTGTATGTATCTTGTCAAAAAGTATCAAGTTTCTTTACTATGCTTGTTTCAACCAGAAGGGATAAATTACATTTTTTAGCCATGAATACTATATGTCACAAAAATAATACCGTTTTATAAGTAATTTTGATTATATTTTCCTAAAAATTTTATTGATACTGTGACATCAGTTATGTACTACATATTTTCTACATGGAGACATGCAAATATAACAAAATGTAAATCTCTTTTATACAAACTTGGTAGAAGAGTGAGATTTTGCTTACATAATGGGAGGTTTGTAAAGATAAGCAGGTATTTTAGTGTAAACTTCAATAGATACCTAAGTTAAAAGAATAGATCTGTGTTCATAAAATTGAAAATTTAGAAAATAGAATGTTAGATAAAAAAGGTTGTACTATGTTATGAGAATAGGCATCCATAATACATGTATCACAAGCAAGATTGGAAAGAAAAAGCAAATAATGAATGGTCTACAACAACTATGCCTGTATCATGTTCAAATACTTACCTCAGTGATATACAGTGGGGATGTGAAGTTCACCAGAGAATAAATCTCCTTCTATGTTTGCCCCCAGACTTGGGAAACTTCTTCACAAATTTTTTTTTAATTTTGTGACCTCTTCTAAGGCAAAATTGGCACAAAAAAATTGATTATTTTGACTTAATTTTAAATGATGTCCCCTAAGCTGACCTAGCCATGGAAAATTTCTCAAACTATGGTAAAGTTTACATTTTTAACTCTATTTTGCTTAAAATCTGTTATCAGTGATTATACCCTATCAAGTTTATAGAAATTAAATTGTTTATTCCATGTCTAAGTCGTCTTCAGTAGCTGACACTTCTATTTTCTCCTCATGTGTCTCCTCTTTTTTCTGATCTTTGTGAGGTTTTGGCTTCTTGCCTTTCTTTGCCTTTTTGCGTTTGTCTTTCCGTTGCTGTTTCTTATCGAGCCATATTTTTAGGTAAGGAGCCACAGTTACGATTGAAAGCATCTCAGATTTGATGCTTTTGATTTCCTTGTGTAAGTCATCAGTGTTGATTTTGCTGTAACATAATTGATAAAAATGGTTAACCATATAAATTGTGACTAAGAAGTAGCTTGCCTGGTATGCTACATTTAAGGTGATTAAATAGCTCGAAATATAGATAGTTTTACCCATATACTGCAAAATGTGCTTCACCCCTCACAAACATTTCATACTCTGTTTATTATATATACTGATGTTTCAATTCAAACTTTGCATAGTTTTTTGAATGTCCACATAATTTCTTGAAAACACCCAGTGATTTTACAAGGTGACAAAAACATAAGTACAAAACAAATTTTTCAAAAAGTACATAACCCATGTGCCAAAGTGATGCAACATATTATTGTTTTTAAAATTCCGTCCATTAGGACCTTTAAAATAATACCCATGTTAAAAATATATAAGTCATAAGGACACACACCTGTAATAGCTCTGCTACACCTGTATGGAGAAAGGGTCACGTGACTGGACTTAAGCCAATAAATTAAACATATTTAGCTGTTAGCTTTTTTAGGTCATTCAGTTACATTATTGTTTACTGAGTAAGCTATTAGCACATCATCAGCAATGGTATAGCAGCACTATGATGTTTCTCCCTATATCTTTTCTGCACCATCTTCAGACAAAGGATAAAACTGTCTACTCAACAGAAGTTTTTCTCCCTTACTCTCCCTGGCCTCCTAGCATTTCAGATGTTAACCAAATTTAATATTTTACATGAAGTCCAAATAATGCTTCTGATCTAAGCACCTAAGCATTTACTGGTACAGAGGTTTGGTGTAGTAAAAGTTTGATTCAATCATACTTCATATGAGGTTGGTTGTAAAGAAGTTAATTAAACCAAGTCCTCTTTCATTGTCACTAAACTCTTGACCTGTTACAAACTGTCATTTACCTTTCAATCTTGTGCATCTGCTTCTCCAGATCTTTGAACTGGTTTTCTTTCTGTTTCTTCTTTTCCTGTTTCAGATGGTCCCTCAGTACTTTGGTCTCTAGATCATCATTTCTATAAGACTCAGATAAACCTACACAAATCGAAATAGTGAGCATAAAGATTTTATAAACATAAAAAGGTTAAAATTGACACTGATGCTAACTAAACTTATAGAATAATTAGATTTTGCTTATGCGGGTGTTCCACTGGAGCCGACCCTGCAACCGGCCCTACGAATCTAGGGTCGATTGTGAAAGTCGTGGGATTGTAGAAAATAGCATCAGATATGCCTTACCTCACTGCCTGGGGAAATAGTTTTCAGCACCATGAGATATAGAACCTAACCAATGTCCTTTCCAAGTGTCAACGTTCTACATCTTACAGAATCCAAGAAATAGCCCAGACAAGATTTTAAAACTCATGGTCACTATGACAAGGTCAAAGCTCGAATCAAGATTGCGGCATGACCTGTCGGACCTACAACCTCTAAGCAATGTCCCTACCAAGGATCAACCTCCTACACACAGAACTGGTCATATTGGCCACACAGAATTTTAAAGGTCAAGGTCACTACGGTAAGACCAAAAGTCAAATCAAGGTCACATCATGACACTGCACACCTACAACCCCCCCATCAATGTCCCTACCAAGTATCAACTTCCTACACCTTACAGTTTCCGACATATAGCCCGCACAAAATTTTATAGGTCAAGGTCACTATGACAAGGTCAAAGGACAAATCAAGGTCACTCCATGACGTTGCACACCTACACCTCCTAACCAATGTCCCTACCAAGCATCAACTTCCTACACATTATGGTTTTTCCGAAATATAGCCCGGACAAGATTTTATAGGTCAAGGTCACTACGGCAAGGCCAAAGGTCAAATCAAGGTAACATCATGATGTTACACACCTGCACCTCTTAACCAATGTCTCTACCAGGTATCAACTTCCTACAACTTACAGTTCCCGAGATATAGCCTGGACAAGATTTTAAAGGGTCAAAGTCACTACAACAAGGTCAAAGGTCAAGTCAAGGCCAAACCATGAAATGCACACCTACACTCCCTAGCCAATGTCCCTACCAAGTATCAACTTCCTACACCTTACAAATTTTAAGATAGGGCCTGGACAAGATTTTATAGGTCAAGGTCAGTAGAGAAAGGTCAAAAGTCAAGTCACACCTTAACATTGCACACCTACACCCCTTAACCAATGTCCCTACTAAGTATCAACACCTCCGAGATACAGCCCAGACAAACTTTTCCTGCTGCCTGACTGCCTGCCTGGACGCCCGCCTGCCCATCTGTACACCATGTGTGAAAACAATACCCTGACAGCCCATAAGGGCTGTGGGGTAAAAACAAGAGGAGAGTGCCCGTGAACGGGCACTGTGTCAGCTGACTGAGTGTTTTTGATTTGTGAAGGTGATAATGATAGGAAAGCATAATTATCAGGGAAAGTGCTGTACTGAAATAGAGTAAATGGTAATTGAACAGCATGTTCGAAAGAAATTCCAAAGCTGACAGAAGAAAAGGACAAAAAAGTTGTGCCCTGCAAATGGTATTATGAAGGAAAGTAACAAGGTAATTGTTTAAGTGTAAAAAGTAGGTTAAAACATATTTAAAGAAATACTGCAAATGCAATATCTTCGTTCGACCTTGAAGAAGGGGTCCAAGGTCAAATCCAACCACACAAAAACATTCCCAGCCCATGATTTCCTACAGGTTGGTTTACCATCCCAAACCTCTAGGACCAATAATAAGCGAGTTATAAGCACTTTTAAGTTTGGCTGTCCTCATTTGACCTTGAAGAAGGGGTCCAAAGGTCAAATCTGACCACACCAAAATATTCCCAGCTTATGATTTCCTAAAGGATGATTTACCATCCCAAACCTCTAGGACCAATAATAAGCGAGTTATAAGCAATTTTAAGTTTGGCTATCTTCGTTTCACCTTGAAGGAGGGGTCCAAGGTCAAATCGGACCACATCAACAGATTCCCAGCCCATGATTTCCTATATGTCTGTTTACCATCCCAAACCTCTAGGACCAATAATAAGTGAGTCAGAAGCACTTTTAAGTTTGGCTATCCTTGTTTGACCTTGTAGGAGGAGTCAAAGGTCAAATCTGACCCCACCAAAAGATTCCCAGCCCATGATTTCCTACAGGTTGGTTTACCATCCCAAACCTCTAGGACCAATAATAAGCGAGTTATAAGCACTTTTAAGTTTGGCTGTCCTCATTTGACCTTGAAGAAGGGGTCCAAAGGTCAAATCTGACCACACCAAAATATTCCCAGCCCATGATTTCCTATAGGATGGTTTACCATCCCAAACCTCTAGGACCAATAATAAGCGAGTTATAAGCAATTTTAAGTTTGGCTATCTTCGTTTCACCTTGAAGGAGGGGTCCAAGGTCAAATCTGACCACACCAATAGATTCCCAGCCAATGATTTCCTATAGGTTGGTTTACCATCCCAAACTTCTAGGACCATTAATAAGCAAGTTATAAGCACTTTTAAGTTTGGCTATCTTTGTTTGACCTTGAAGGCAGGGTCCAAGGTCAAATCCGACCACACCAAAAGATTCCCAGCCAATGATTTTCTATAGGTTGGTTTCCATTCCAAACCTCTAGGACCAATAATAAGCGAGTTATAAGCACTTTTAAGTTTGGCTATCCTCATTTGACCTTGAAGGAGGGGTCCAAGGTCAAATCGGACCACATCAACAGATTCTCAGCCCATGATTTCCTATATGTCTGTTTACCATCCCAAACCTCTAGGACCAATAATAAGAGAGTCAGAAGCACTTTTAAGTTTGGCTATCCTTGTTTGACCTTGTAGGAGGAGTCAAAGGTCAAATCTGACCACACCAAAAGATTCCCAGCCCATGATTTCCTACAGGTTGGTTTACCATCCCAAACCTCTAGGACCAATAATAAGCGAGTTATAAGCACTTTTAAGTTTGGCTGTCCTCATTTGACCTTGAAGAAGGGGTCCAAAGGTCAAATCTGACCACACCAAAATATTCCCAGCCCATGATTTCCTATAGGATGGTTTACCATCCCAAACCTCTAGGACCAATAATAAGCGAGTTATAAGCAATTTTAAGTTTGGCTATCTTCGTTTCACCTTGAAGGAAGGGTCCAAGGTCAAATCTGACCACACCAATAGATTCCCAGCCAATGATTTCCTATAGGTTGGTTTACCATCCCAAACTTCTAGGACCATTAATGAGCAAGTTATAAGCACTTTTAAGTTTGGCTATCTTTGTTTGACCTTGAAGGCAGGGTCCAAGGTCAAATCCGACCACACCAAAAGATTCCCAGCCCATGATTTTCTATAGGTTGGTTTCCATTCCAAACCTCTAGGACCAATAATAAGCGAGTTATAAGCACTTTTAAGTTTGGCTATCCTCATTTGACCTTGAAGGAGGGGTCCAAGGTCAAATTGGACCACATCAACAGATTCCCAGCCCATGATTTCCTATATGTCTGTTTACCATCCCAAACCTCTAGGACCAATAATAAGTGAGTCAGAAGCACTTTTAAGTTTGGCTATCCTTGTTTGACCTTGAAGGAGGAGTCAAAGGTTAAATCTGACCACACCAAAAGATTCCCAGCCCATGATTTCCTACAGGTTGGTTTACCATCCAAAACCTCTAGGACCAATAATAAGGGAGATATAAGCACTTTTCATGACTGACAAAGAAACACCTGTGGCGGCCATCTTATTTTTCAAAATGAGGCCAAAAATATTCCCAGTCAAGATTTTATAATGAGCAACATATCCTGCGAATTTGAGATTTCCATCTATAATACCCTTTGCTCTAGAGGGCCAACAAAAGTCCTTGTTTAAAGTCGAATAAACGTCCCTGGCGGCCATCTTGTTTTTCAAAATGAGGCCAAAAATATTCCCAGGCAACATTTTATGGTTATTAATATATCCTGCAAACTTAAGAAGGCTAGCTATAATATTTTTTTCATTAGAGCGGTAATGGTGAAATCTCTCTACACACTGCGGCTATCCAGTGGATACAATGATCTACTCAACAGTGAGAACCTGAAAGTAGCTATTGCTCAGCTATGCCATGACATAGAGGTCTGCAATTTCACTATGTTATAGCTGACCAAAAATTATGTGAATAACATATTTTAACAAAATACTCTAAATGTAATAGTTTTCAAGTTACAACTGATTTACTCAACAGTGATAACCTCAAAGTAGCTATTACTCAGCTATGCAATGAGCTATAGGTCTGTAATTTCACTATGTTATAGCTGACACAAAAGTAGGTGAACAACATATTTTAACAAAATACTCCAAATGCATTATTTTCCAAGTTACAGCTGATTTACTCAACAGTCAGTACCTGAAAATAGCTATTGCTCAGTTGTGCCATGAGCTACAGGTCTGTAATTTTGCTATGTTATAGCTGACCCAAAAGTAGCTGAATAACATATTTACACAAATTTCTGTAAATGCCATAGTTTTCCAATTATAACTGATTTACTCAACAGTGAGAACTTCAAAGTAGCTATTACTCAGCTATGCAAGGAGACACAGGTCTGGAACTTCACTATATTATAGCTGAGCCCAAAATAGGTGAATTACATATGAAACGAAATTCTCTAAATGCAATAGTTTTCAAGTTATAAGTGATTTACTCAACGGTGATAACCTAAAAGTAGCTATTACTCAGCTATGCCATGAGCTACAGGTCTGAAATTTTACTATGTTATAGCTGACCCAAAAGTAGCTGAATAACATATTATATGAAATTCTCTAAATGCTATAGTTTTCCAATTACAAGTGATTTACTCAACAGTGGGAACTTCAAAGTAGCTATTACTCAACTATGCAAGGAACCACAGATCTGGAACTTCACTATGTTATAACTGACCCCAAAATAGCTGAATGACATATTGAAACAAAATACTCTAAATGCAATAGTTTTCAAGTTATAAGTGATTTACTCAACAGTGATAACCTAAAAGTAGCTATTACTCAGCTATGCCATGAGCTACAGGTCTGAAATTTTACTATGTTATAGCTGACCCAAAAGTAGCTGAATAACATATTATATGAAATTCTCTAAATGCCATAGTTTTCCAATTACAAGTGATTTACTCAACAGTGGGAACTTCAAAGTAGCTATTACTCAACTATGCAAGGAGCCACAGGTCTGGAACTTCACTATGTTATAACTGACCCCAAAATAGCTGAATGACATATTGAAACAAAATACTCTAAATGCAATAGTTTTCAAGTTATAAGTGATTTACTCAACAGTGATAACCTAAAAGTAGCTATTGCTCAGCTATGCCATGAGCTACAGGTCTGAAATTTTACTATGTTATAGCTGACCCAAAAGTAGCTGAATAACATATTTATATGAAATTCTCTAAATGCCATAGTTTTCCAATTACAACTGATTTACTCAACAGTGAGAACTTCAAAGTAGCTATTACTCAGCTATGCAAGGAGCCACAGGTTTCGAACTTCACTATGTTATAGCTGACCCCAAAATAGGTGAATAACATATTGAAACAAAATACTCTAAATGCTATAGTTTTCAAGCTATAAGTGATTTACTCAATAGTGATAACCTAAAAGTAGCTATTACTCAGGTATACCATGAGCTACAGGTCTGAAATTTTACTATGTTATAGCTGACCCAAAAGTAGCTGAATAACATATTTATATGAAATTCTCTAAATGCCATAGTTTTCCAATTACAACTGATTTACTCAACAGTGAAAACTTCAAAGTAGCTATTACTCAGCTATGCAAGGAGCCACAGGTCTGGAACTTCACTACGTTATAGCTGATCCCAAAATAGGTGAATAACATATGAAACAAAATACTCTAAATGCAATAGTTTTCAAGTTAAAAGTTATTTACTCAGCAGGGATAACCTAAACATAGCTATTGCTCAGCTATGCCATGAGCTACAGGTCTGAAATTTTACTATGTTATAGCTGACCCAAAAGTAGCTGAATAACATATTTATACAAAATTCTCTAAATGCAATAGTTTTCAAGTTATAAGTGATTTTATTCATGGTGGAAGTTACTGAAAAGCCCAATAGTAGCTATTACTCACTTAGCTATTGAGACAGACACCCAAGTTACTCACCATGTTGTAGCTATGAAAAAAGTAGCTGAATAACATATTTTAACAAAATGCTCTAAATGCAATACTTTTCAAGTTATATGTAGTTTAGTGCATGATTTCATGAACTTTAATGCACTAAAAATTATTTAAAAAAAAATAAGACAGATCCAGGTCTCATACTCACACAAGAGAATCTACCTCTGGCCTAGTACATATATGCAAGATATGAGAGAAAGCCCTGCAATAGTCACTGAGAAAATTGTGATAAAGTGTTGAAATTTTCACACTTTTGGTGGGGGTACCCCCCTTGTAATGTCTCTAGCAAACAGACAGACAGATTTGCATGCCTTGAACAATTTTTCATCCTCGATAGATAAGGTATCTTTTAAAAAAAAACAGCATGTCTCTAGGCCTTGTAGTTTTGGAGGAGAAGTTGTTCACGCGGACGCGGACGCTCACGCCGCAGAGTGACGACATAATGTCAGCTGACTGACAATTACAACTTCAAAGTAGCTATTACTCAGCTATGCTTTATGTCAGCTGACATAAAAAAGGTGCAAAACTGCAGTTTAGTCGGTTTAGAAATCCACGAGAGGACATTACAATTACAGAAAGGACGTAATGACTTCATGTACAAGACGTAGGGTCAGGTACGTTCATTGCATGGTCAGTTGTAGAAGTAATATGACAAGCCCTAAACCCCTAACTGACAAGGCACATCACAAACAGACAAGCCATAAAGCCCAACAGACAAGCTGGGAGTATGTTTCCGACCAATGCCGACAGGACTAATTGATTTTGTGGGTCGGTTTCAATAGTTAGGATCCAGAATCGGGATCCACATCACACTATATAAACCCCTGTCACTAGGGATGTGACGCTCATTTCACACTGCAAAGATGATAGCAACACATCGAGAGGAACTGTTTTTGACAAGTTGAGAGAGCTTTGGTTTTTTATTGAGTTATATATGATACTTTTCTTCATGATTTTAAGCCACAGAAGACAACAGAACCCAGCACCTGCCCAGCCAGCACCTCCACCACAGCCACAGCCCCAACCATGTAGAAGGAGGAAGCAACAGAATCCATGAGTTATGTCCTGGATACTGTAAAGAGAGGAGAGAGGATACTACAGAAGACTCTTGGAAGAGCTAATCACAACTGACATACCAGGCTACAAGAATTTCACCAGGATGGAACCAGACTTTTTGAGTTAATTGAAGAAAGAATTTACCTCATTCTGAAGAAGTCAATCACCAACTTCCTAAAGCCACTGGAAGTCAGATTAAAACTGGCAGTTACTTTGAGACACTTATCCACAGGAGAACGCTACACTTCCCTGCAGTACCACTGGAGGGTTGGAAGAACCACGATTTGTTAATTTGTCCTCCAGGTCTGCAAAGCCATCTTACAGGAATTTCAACATAAATATTTGATTTGTCCAACAGATCCTGAAGACTGGAAATCAATTGAGGAGAAATCAAGAAACAGATGGAATTGAGCACGGAACCTTGGGACTAAAACCACCAGAATCACTTGAACCTGGGGGCCAGATCCACACTACTTCGTCTTGTGGAACGATGCCTTTGCTCTTATGTCTTGGTTGGTCAAATCCTACAGCAGAAGACAACTGACCAGAGAAGAGAGAGTATCCAACTACAGGATATCCAGGGGCCAGAAGGTGGTTGAGAATACCTTTGGAAAACTAGTGAGAAGATTCAGGGTGCTACTAACTACCATGGAGCAGAGGACAAAAGTTGTGAGAGACATTTTTTTAACATGTGTGGTACTACATAACATGCTGAGAAGCCATCAGCATTGAAGAGACAGTCCACCAACCCCAGCAGACGACATAAAACAAACACAGGCTGACCAGGGGGAGCAGGGAATAGAATGAAAACATCAACAAGACCTACTGGAAGACTACTTAACAACCTTGGGGCACTGGCTGGACAGAGGACAGAATTTAAGAAGACTGAGGGGAGAACAAGCTGTCTTCTATCAGTCCTTTTAAGGATTACCCAAATAATCCAAGAACTTTTATTGCAAAAGTGTTATACAGACATTAAACCCAACTCCTTATTTGGGACAAGCCAGATACTTGATACAGACAGGCCTGTTTCATTAACCAACAAGGCGGGAAGTGTAACCGTCATGCCGTTCAGTTAACTGAAAGGCCTGCTGCTAGGTGGATCAAATCAGGGTCTGTTACAAGGGTTGGAAAAGGTTGTAGACTCAGCCTGGAAACTGTAACAGACTGTAACTGTCCATGTAAACATTGGCCCCAACTCTCAAAAAAGACATAGTTACCGACTGGTCGGCCCCAGTGGAACACCCGCATTACATAAAATGGTAAATTATGTGGGATATATAAATAAAATAGCTTTTTCAGTTCAGCCCCTTTGAGCTGAAGTATATGAAAAACACTTAATGTTAAAAATAGAGGTAGATATCAACATTCAGAGTGTACCTGACAATATTTCTTTCTGATAAAAGTAATCTCAATTGTTCAAGTTTGAGAATACCTCAATGATACACGAGCATGTAAGACATTTTGTTAATGATTCCTTTATGGCATAGGTTGTCACAGTTGACAATATATGAGTTTATTTTAAAGGTTTCACTTGTATGACACATTTACAATGTAAATTTCCATGTAATGGATGCCACAGAAGGTATTTTTCAGAATTTTATGTATGAGGACATTATGGATGATAAGGAGCACTTAAGGTGAGTGCACTGGCAACTAAAGATGTCTTCAAACTCTTCTACTCCAGAATTTTCTTTTATAAATTTATATATTGTTCTAACGATAGTGAAGGGGTGAAGGCTGACGAGCAAACTCAATATAAATGAAAAATAAAAGAGTAATGCTTTCTTTCATACAGAATCAATGCAATGTAAATCTGCTGTGTGGACCCAATACAGCTGTCAATCTGGCAATGGCAATTGACACTGAGGAAACACAAGCTAATAGTCCTCTGTACACAATGCCTTATAAGAGGATTTCACAAAAATTAATTTTTTGACATCTTTCGATGCATCACAACTGCATTCTAATATTTGACTTTTTTTTCTGGAACAACACTTTCTTCTTTAATCTGGGACAATCTACATAATTACCATATTTAAGAGTTGGTTTGCTTTAATTTTAAAGTAATTTGTGATTACTTCATACTTACAGAAAAGATTATCTGCCATTGCAAATGGCTTGGAACTCCCATTTTCTTCCATGTTTCCAAATCGCTGTCTGCATTTGTTCACCACTGACATAACAATCCTGACTACATACCAGATGAGGTTGAGAGGTGGAGCCAGCCATACTAAAGAGTAATACTCACGATACAGGTCATACAGATGGTACTGCCAAACTTCTACTGATTTCCCTTCAGCTTCCTCAAATGAATGACTGCAAGATATAATTCAAATTTATTATAAGCTATGGATCTTTGTTTCTGCAAAGATGTAAAGGAACATGTTATAAGATGCTGAACACTTCAGACTGTATTGTTTGAGCCTCCAATATCCACACTGTTTTGTTTTCATTATGGCTACTTTCCACCTGCATATTGTGTTTGTGATATTATGATGTGAAATCTGGCTCTATCTTAACCAAAATATGACTTTCCCTTCTATCAATGTTGAGTCTACTCTTAAACTTTGACTTTAAACAGATATTTTAAATAGCAGTTGTATCATTCTGTAGAGTTGTGAAAAGTATGGGATTGTCATAGAAAAATTTAGAAGGAGTGGGGGGGGGTGTATTTTTATACAATGATCAACATGAATTGGTTAATCAAATAAATAGTACAATAACTTTTATGATAAATGATAAATACCAAAACACAGTATTCAATTGAATATTTTTTCATCTGTATGCATTGTAGAATGGGTTATACTACCTGAAAATGGCAATCAGCAAGTTGAGAAGCAGTATATTGGTGATCATCATGAAAAGTCCCAATAAAACTGGTAAGAACCAATCTGGACAGAATTCATAAATGTCTGGCTGAGCGCTGGCCAAGTCACGGTTATTTGTGCAGTTTCTTGGTGCCACTTCTAAGCCTTAAAAGTGCAAAAATACTACATCAATAGCAATATTTACCACCAAATATTGTCTACAAAGTATACTAGAACCTCTATTTTATGATTTTTTACCTTCTATAATACAAATATTCAATTGTATAACTTTATTTGGACTACATCTTCTATTTAACAACTCACCTGTTATCTTACCAAATTTTACTCTTCTAACATAATACGGTTTTGTACTAGGTCATAGAGCTAATTTGAACTTCTGAGATCCTAGGCTCAAACCTTCGCCTCCATGGGGCTCACTCTAACTGGTGAGGTCCTGGATTTAGACATTGGCTTCCAACTTAATAGGAAAAATTGGCCGTTGCTTGGTGTACCTCTTGGATTACATTATAGATTCCTGACAAATCAGAAAGTATGGGTTTTCTTATTCTCCTCTAATGCTTGATGCAATGTACGTTTCCTCGTGAGCTGCATTACACATATTAAATTGAAAATTTTAATTACTTAAATGTAGCTTTTATAAGCTACAAGCTTACCATGTGGGACTTAATGCTGTTCTCGGGTGGCCACACCCGGGGCCAACGTCTTAGAAAAAAAGATCGTTCTTGTTGGCCACCGGATATACTGGCAGTTGTCGCCACGTGATAACTTCTGACCAATCGCCCTACTTTCTTGTTGAAATTTTTTACAACCTACCCCTCAGCTGTAAACAGCGAGGAGGCAGGGTGGGACTCTTGTAAGTCCCACATGGTAAGCTTGTAGCTTATAAAAGCTACATTTAAGTAATTAAAATTTTCAATTTTATTACGCTACAATAGCTTACCATGTGGGACTTAATGCTGAATGCAACCGCCCGGTGGCGGGATTACAGCTGAGACTGGAAGATATGTCATTTTTTCTAAGATTTTGAATTAATACATAAAGAATAGTGCCAGAAATACCAGTCTGAGTCCCGTTTACAGTGCCCCGATCCCGAAGACCGGGCCTGTAATGAGCCAAAAACCTAAGTAAAATGTGAGACAGTGCTAAACTGTCTAGATGTTTGATTCTAGGACGGAAGTGCAGCAGTGCTCACTTGAGGTCTAAAGTGACTGACCAACCCAGTGGTTGGATGTCTCATAAATTTTTACAACCTGAATATGAGATTAATGACAACTTAAGAAGTCCTTAATACAAATTACTTGATAACTAAAAAACAAAAATGACCTTACCCGTAACATCGTGAAGGTAAAGGAATACCTAGATCCTGGGAGAGACTCCTGAAGACTTGGTTGTAGCGGATGTGCCCCCCCCCTTTTTTTCTTTCCGAGGACAACTGGTCTGAGGGGAAGGATCTAGGACTTGTTGTGCCGCCACTATGGGTCCCAGATACATATTGTTGTCGGTGTCCGACCAAGTAAGGTCTTTTAGATAAAAATTGGTGAATGTGTTGTGAGCTTTCCAGTGACAGGCTTGCATGATTTGGTCCACCGATACCCCACCGTAAAAGGCCTTAGAGGCCGCGAAGGCCCGGATGTCATGCGCCTTGACTTGGACCAAGTCCAAGGCTTGTTGGTCTGCTTGTTTGTAACAAAGTAGGATGGTTTGTTTCAACCAGGAAGAGAGAGTAGCGGGTCTGATATCTGAGTTATGTCCTTTCTTGAAGGAGATGAAAAGGAGAGAACGAGACCCTCTCAGGTCTTTGGTTCGGTCCAGATAATACCTCAGGGCCCGTACCGGACACAGGGTCCTGTCTTCTTTGAATTGTCTATCTACGATGGTAGTCAAAGCAGGGATAGTCACCGGAGACACACTTTGAGAACCTTCTCTTACTAGTTGGTTTTTGGCTATGAAATCAGAAGAAGGGAACAAGGCAACCTTTTCCATTGGCCTAGATTGGATACTTTGTTTGCGACCCAGGCATGGATTTCGCTGCGGCGCTTGTCAGAGGCCAAAGCTAGCAAGAAAGCAGTTTTAAGAGTGAGATGTTTGAGGTCTGAGTCTTTCATGGGCTCAAAAGGGGCTTTTGTGAGCTCATTGAGAACAACAGAAAGGTTCCACTTGGGGAGATTTCTGGAACTTTTAGGACGATCCCTGTGAAAACTGGAGAGTAACCTATGAAGGTCTGCATTGTGTGCAATATGTTGGGCCGTTGGGCCCAAAGTGTCAACGATTGCAGTCCTGTAACCATCAATGGTCGAGGGGCGCCTGTTTAGGTCTTGGTACAGGTACATGAAAAAATCTGAGATTTGTTTCACAGATGGAGTGGAGAAATCCACCGAATTTCTCTGCACCATTTTTCAAATAGGGCCCACTTTGACCTGTAGATGGTCCTTGTTGATGACCGCTGAGGGGCAGCAATTCTCTCTGCCACCTCCACAGAGAAGCCTTGTTCTTGGAGTTGTCCGCTCCTAGACACCAGGCGTGGAGGTTCAGCTGCTGGAGGTTGTTGTGGAATACATACTTGTGGGACTGTTTGAGTAGGGTCGTTGACACTGGAAGTTGTAGTGGGATCTCTGTTGAGAGCTGCTCTAGGTCCCAAAACCAGGGCATCCCTGGCCAGCCTGGGGCTATCACGATGATCAGGCAATGGCATTGCCTGATCTTTTGAATCACCTTGTGAAGGAGAGCCGTAGGAGGGTAAGCATAGGCCGTGAGGTTGTTCCAGTTTATGTTTAGAGCATCTATGTCCCAGGCCCTTGGGTCTGGGATAGGAGACACGTACAGTGGGAGCCTGTGGTTCAGGTGAGTGGCAAATAAGTCTACATGAGGGGTGAACCACTTCTGGCAGATCTGTTTGAACACCTGTGGGTGCAGAGACCATTCTGTTGACTGCACTTGGTTGGACCTGGACAGTAGGTCGGCCATCACATTCAGGCACCCTGGAATGTGCCTGGCTCTCAATGTTATGTGGTAGTGGTGGCACCAGGTCATGATCTTCCACAGGAGAGCACACATCTCTGCTGAGTGAGTTCCTCCTCCTTGTTTGTTGATGTAGGCTACCACTGTTGAGTTGTCTGTGGCAACTAACACTGTTTGATTCTGGCACTGGTCCTTGAAGTCTCGAAGGGCCAGGGAGACCGCCTTCAATTCTAGGACATTTAAGTGTAGCCTTTTTTCCTGATCTGACCACAGACCCTTTGTAGAATTTTGGTCTAAGTGAGCGCCCCAACCTTCATTTGAGGCGTCGGTAAAGAGTTGGATACTGTGGTCCTTGGGATGAAGGTCTGCACCTTTCATCACGTTTGCAGGATTTTGCCACCAATCTAGGTGAGCTGCAATGGCTTCTGTTTCAAGGAAGGAGGTTGTCCAGCGACTGAGGATATCTCCAGTGCTCCTTGAGATGAAACTGAAAGGGCCTCATGTGAAGGCGTCCCTCCGGGACCATTTTCTCCGTTGAGGCTAGCAACCCAATTAGAGACATCAAACATCTTGCAGTCAAAACACGTTTTGACTTGAGTTGTAGGATCAAATCCTGAAGTTTGAGCCATCTCTTGAGTGGGTTTTACAAGGGCTGAGTCTAGGTGGTATTCGTAGCCCACGAACGAAAACACCTGAGTAGGTTTCAGTTCTGATTTTTCCTGATTTATTATCCACCCCAAGGACTGGGTTAGGTCTACCACCGCCTGTGTATCCACTTGGGCTTCCTCCTGAGACTGGGACCTGATCAGCCAGTCGTCCAGGTATTGGTGAATTCTGAGTCCTCTTGAGAGGGCCATGAGTTTCACTTCCTTTACAATCATTGTAAAGACCTGGGGGGCAGTGGCCAGTCCGAACGGGAGGGAGGTGAACTGGAACACCTGAGCTTTGTAGCAAAACCTTAGGTATTTCCTTGAGTTTGGGTGGATGGGGATGTGTAGGTAAGCATCCGACAGGTCTATCAACGCTACCCATTCCCCTGGAATCAGGGAGGTCCTGATGGACTCCGGAGTTTCCATTTTGAACTTTTCTACGTGTAGAAAAGTGTTGAGCCTGCTTAAGTCTATGACTGGCCTCCACCTTTGGTGAGGCTTGGGTACTAGGAACAGGCGACTGTAAAACCCGAGAGATTTTACATTTTCCACCCTTTCGATAGCATTCTTTAACAGGAGAGACTGGATACAAGAGGCCAAGGCTTGGTCTTTTTGATGGGCCTTGTACTCTGACAGGATCAGAGGAAATCTGACCAAGTTTGGCTTTGAACGGAATGGCAGAACGTAGCCATTGGTGATAATGTTTAACATGTTTTGAGAACATTTGTTTGTTAGCCAGTCTCTCCTGAAAGAACGGAGGTGACCTCCTACTGGTGGACTGAATGAGGCTTTGGAGGAGTCATTGGGAAGGGGGGTTTCCACGCCCCCTTCGCCTATTGTGGGGTTGAAAACGACCCCTGGAGCCTCTGAAGTTGGGTTTTCCTCTTCCCGAGGGAAAGGATTGGTTACTGCTTTGAGAGGAATTGCCCCCATAGGGGCGTTTTCTGTAGGAGCCTCTTTTCTTGTGGGGACCACGAAAGGGCTTATTCTGGTAGGGTGCAAAACCCTGAGAATCTTTTGAGGTGCCTTTTTTGAGAAGGAAGTCCCAAAAGGACGAGTTCCTCAGTTCTTGACGTCTCGTTTCCCCTAACTGGGGATGTAAGAGTGTCATTTCGGCTTCGCGCCTAAGCAAGCCGGTGTTAGCCATGGAATATAGCTCCCTCTGGAGAATATGGGCTAGGGATTTGCTGAGACATGTGAGGGCCCTGTACTGAGTAAGCACGGTCTTGTTCCAGAAATCCATGTACTCAGCTACTTCCTCATATCCGCGCTTTGCCGCTTTCTCAGGATTGGCACCTATCTGGATCTGAGATTTTATCTTCTTGACAGTGGACTTAATGCTGTGCTGGCATTTCTCCAACGAAGCATTGCAAGAAGAGGAGGTTTTGGCAAAGGCCGCGGTGAAATTGAGGGTAGAGATATTTTGCCTAGCCTGATGTTCCAGCTCCTTGAGAACTGGCAGGGGAACTTTGGCTACAGGGGCCCCAGGAGGTTTAGGAGTAATGCAGATCTTGGCGAAGTCCGTATTCAATTCCTGAATTTTATCTTAAAATGTAGGCTGTCCCACCTTGTAGCACTTAGAAGTGGAAGGAGAAGGCTTGACATATTTGCCCTCAGCTAAATTGGCCGCTTTGAAGTCATGTTGGAATTTATCAAAGGCGTCTTTGATAACTGAGCTAAGGGGTAGAATAGAGGAAGGACCTCTAGGTCTGAGCTCTTGGCGACCTTTTTCGTCATCCAGACCCAAAACTGAAGTTGAAGACCTGGGCATAGAGTCCCTGGGGTCAGGGAGATAAAGAATACGCCTGAAGGTGTCTACCTCTTCAGAATATTGTGAGGGAATGTCAGACAGAGCTACTTCCCTATAATAAGGGGGGTCTGGATCATGTTGTGGCAGATCTTAGTCAGAATCTGCACCTGAGGGCTGAGCCCTAGAGGGCTTAGAAGACCTGTGTCTGGCTACAGGGGACTGATCTTCCTCTGAAGAAGATGACACATACCTGGACCTGGATTTGTGTTTACTCTTGTCAGAGTGTTTCTTAGGTCTAGTAGAAGGGATCCGAGGTTCATCGGAATCCTCATGTAGTTGGTCCGAGGCAGAGCCCGGATCAACTGTTTGTCTGTAGCTTTGCTTTTGTGAGTACGAGACCTCTTTTGGACGAACCTCAGAGGGGGCAACGTACTGATCCGAGGTATCTGGATTAAGTACTAGCTGAGGAGGAAGGGCTGGACCAACGTCCACATCCATAGCCTCGGTATGAATGTTAGTACTAGATCTCGGAGGGGGTAGGTCCAGATTTGCAGCAGTGTTACTGGACATGCCAGGGTTGGAAGTAGGAAGCGAGGACTCAGCCTCGGCCTTCTTTTTTATGGTTAACTCCTCTCGGAGTGATTGAAAAGCTTCCAACATGGATGCCTGAAAAGAACCCATTTGCTGCTGTAGTTGTATATTTAAGGAATCACCCAGGGATTTTTCAATGTTTTTCTGAATTTTATTTTGCAAAGCTGTACCTGGGGTGGGTGGGACAGACTTGGCTGGGGTCTTCAGTGACAATGAACTGAAGGCAAGAGGTTGAGGACGGGGGGGTGAGGTGAAAAGGTTGTCAGCAGCACTCTCTAGGTCTGCATTGGAACCAGTGAAAGAGTCCCCGTCGCCTTCACCCAAAAGGTCTAGTTCATCATCTTTAGAACTACTTGCCGCTTTTTGCTTTTAAAGATACCTCTTCCTGTTTTGAATTTTATTCAGCTGTTCATCAGTAAATGATGTACAGAGCTGACAGGGGGCTTCGAAGGTGACACAGAGGTCATCTCCCTTACCAGCCTCCCTACAGGTAGGGCAATAGTTGTGATGGTCGAAACTGAAGCAAAAGTGGCGGCATTTGAGAGCTCTGGGTTTGTCTTTATTAGCTTGGTGGAGAGACATTTTACCCGCAATAAAAAAGACGTAGATTAAATAGCCTGAACCGAGGAAAACTCAAAACACGCGAAAGCAAAGGAAATACTTATCCTGTGAAAATTAAAATTTTACAGAATGATCTATGATATATATTCAAAGAAATAATTATCCAAATATTAGCCTCCGACAATAAGTAAAGACTGAGAAATAAATGAAAATGTCTGTATATTTACAAACTGCTACCAGTCATCGTGGCCAACAAGAAAGTAGGGCGATTGGTCAGAAGTTATCACGTGACGACAACTGCCAGTATATCCGGTGGCCAACAAGAACGATCTTTTTTTCTAAGACGTTGGCCCCGGGTGTGGCCACCCGAGAACAGCATTAAGTCCCACATGGTAAGCTATTGTAGCGTAATAAAATGTATCTTTCACTTGAAGGTAACTACACTGACTTTTCTAACTTGGAATTAATACTGTAGTAAAAGTAAATTAAAATATTACCCATCCCTTCAGTAGAATCATCAAGGAAAATTTCTCCCAGCATTTGCCAGTAGCCTCTCCAGAAAACGTTTCTGAGTAATTCCCAGGAAGGCTCTTTATTAGGATCAACAAGGGCTTGGAATGCTACTCCAAAACTTATGATAAATACCATCAGTACTGCCATAAAGTACACCAAATCTGATAACTGAAATTTGTAAAAAACATGTTGCACTAATAATATAGCAGGAGAAAGGTGAAGATATTTATGTATTTATACAGGAAATTTATTCATAAAAACAAAAGTGTACCAATTCAGTATAGTTAATTAAGATATCATTTTCTACCTCAAAAAGGAAAATGAATATTTTGAATTAAACCTGCAGCAATGTATATTAAGAAAATATACATACACATGTTATATGTTCAAAAATTATCAACTAATAAATACAACACATAAAAACAACACTAAGACAAATCTTCAATTCTTCAATTGGAATCATGATACTTGTACAAGCTTACCAAGGTAGCTATCACAATGATTCTTGGTCCCATTTGCTTCAAAACATATCCAAACCTCAGGAAGCGGAAATAGTACAGCAACAAAGTGATGCAGAAACAAATCCTGGCAATTGCAAAATCCTGCTTCTCTAGCGCGAACCGCAACACAACTGACACCTAAATATTTGAGCAAATGTACCAAAAGATTGAATGTACTGGAAACTTTTTTTACAAAACATAAACTTTTTTTCAATTTCAATGTTCCTTTCTTATGATGTCTACTTATAGGTGGGATTGTATATGAATATAATCTATCATACAATTGTACAGATAGTTGCGAAGTCTTTAATATATTACACTTGGGTTTGTCCATTCAATGTCAATTTATTTGGACTTAAACAGTTAAGTTTCCAGAACAGTCCAGAAAGTCCTATGACTTCAAAATCCATTGTAACCCCTTATATTCACAGCAGTGTGACTGCTGTGATGATGTGTCTGATGTGACATCTAATAAGGCACTTGTCATGTATATGATAGCCCCTAAGTTATGGAATGATCTTTCATATGATATACGCAGTGCTCCAAATCTCTCCAGTTTCAAAAGTCGACTCAAAACCTACCTATTTCAGAAATCATTCCCACCATAGCTTCTTACTACCGAACACCGGACCGCCTCCCTGGCAACGACTCGGAACATGTCTAATGTCTCATGATTTATGCCTTACGGATTGGATGGTGTGCCTTAGAATCCGTTGATACGGAGATTAAGCACCTGGACAACTGATTGGATTGGATGATAGGATGTTTTCTTCAGTATCACCTTTGCCAGAGGGATGAGTGATTTGAAATACTATCTGATCTCTTGACTTTAGGCTTTAAATATATTTTAATATAAGCTTGTAAATAAAATTCCAATTGACCTTTCACCAGATTGTGACCTTGACAGTTGGGAAACAAAGTTGATGACTATTTCAAATGTATCGCATATTTTTAATGTTCTTCTGACTTTTACAGATTGTGATTCCAAACATGTATAATTATCAAAATCTGAGTGCTGACTTCAAAGTCGGGAAGAGTTGGGACAAAGTCGTTAATCTAGAACCATCACTCTAGATGTATATATCATTATTAAAAAGTAGCTCTTAATTTATTTATATAATATTTATTTACATATCTATGCTGTATTAACAGATCTTAGAGCTTTATAAACTGGATACTACAGCAACATAGTCAGAGAACATGAGAATAACCCCAAAGCTCCATAAATCACAAAAACAGTTCAACCAGACTGTAAAACTATGAAGGGTCTAGCAAACAAATTTGGCAAATACTTTGCAGTAAATATTGCCAAATTAAGGTCTTGATTAGCATCAATGGATGTAGATCCTCTGAACCTAGGCCCCGACAAGAACAATTTTGATTTCTTTCGGACTATGTCAGAAGACAAAATTCTTAAAATCATCAAGTCAGCACCAAATATATCATGTGACCTAGAACCCATTCCTACCTGTGATTGTCTGTGACTGTATTAGCATACTCCTGACCCCCATCACGAACACTGTGACCTACTCCCTATAGGAGGACAGTTTCCTGTCCTGCCTCAAGACTGTATATGTCACACCCTTGCTCAAGAAAGCTGGTCTTGAGAGAAATACCAACTATCGACCAGTATTTAACATCAGCTATATTTCCAAACTTACTGAGAAAGCTGTGGCCAAGCAAATAAATGAGGATATTGCTTGGGAGGGTATATCTAATATAAATCATTCAGAATACAGAGCTTTTCAAGTAAAAGGAAACAGAACTGCTAAAACTACAAAACTACATTGCCTCCTCAATGGACAAGGGTATGGCTGTTGGACTAGTCTTCTTTGATTTGTCTACAATAGATTATTCTGTCATACTGACTGCCTAAAACATTGGTATGGCATTGACAGGGTTGTACTCAAATTGGTACAGTCATATCTTAAATCTAGGAAATAGAAGATTAAAATAGATGGACATTTCTCAGATGCTTTTCAGCCCCCCTCTGGTGCTCCTGAAGGCCCAGTCTTGGGCTCACCCCCTTCAACTTCTACATAACTCCCATTAGCACAATAATATCTAAATTTAATGTCACACATCATCTATATGGCAATGATACACAATTTTATTATGAAAATGACTCAAGGAATTTTAACTCAAACATCACTGAATTGGCAAATTGCCTTGAAGCCATCAAAGTGTGGATGGAATACAACAAACTCATACTGAATCCTGACAAAATTGAATTTATTTGTATTGTGGTGAACACACTAGAAATTCTCTGAAATCATCATTCCCTGTAAGTCTCCTTGGAAATATCATGGAACCAACGGAATCAGTAAAAAAAAACCTTGAAGTAATCCTTGATGCCGAAAACTCAATGCTAAGACATGCGACTAATTTATGTTGTGCTCTGGGAACTACAAAAAGGTTTCATAGGTATCTAATGTACAATGCAATGTTCAGCAGCCATCTGAACTTTTGCAATTCATAGCTCTATCATACAAAAAGATAAATATTAGCAGATGTAAAAGAATTCAAAACACCCTATGTTGTATTGTGTGCAAACTTAGCAAACCCAGTGCGGTCACACCTTTTTGACACAAACTATACACTCTTCCCATTCAGCACCATATACTGTTTAAATATAACCTCATTACCTACAAGGCAATAAATTTTAGCCAACCCCCATATCTCTCCTCTTTAATTAAGTGTAGTGACCTTGCACAGGGCAACCACCTCACCAGATCAAATAAATGCATGGGGATGCCCAGTCGCTTCTCCAAAAGAATGGAACAAATTAACTCCCTCAGGCCATGAGAACTCACGAAAGTATTAATGGATTTAGAAGATAGTTGAAGACCTACCTATTTAGGTTAGCCTACCCACCACCATAGTCCTTCTCCCTTATCGGATCTAAACATGGACATGAACTTTTTTACATACATAGAACTATCCCTTTGCAGACATCAGCATCTGAGGGGATGTCTTCATCAATTTGGTACTTTATAAATGCTTCATACTGCTACATCTTTCAAACATACTTTATTTTAAAATTATTTTCATAAAATTGATGCAAGTGTAATAGTTTTTCTTTTATCAATACCAATAATCCAAAATTAACCTACCAAAAACATGGTGAGCATGAGACCATCAATGAAATTCCAAACGTCAGTCAGCCATGCAGTCAGTTTGAACATTCTAAAACTAATACGTTCAGAAAGACTCCACACTTTAGACCACAATGGAAAGTGACCATCCATCTTGTACAAGGGCCCTGAAGTACTAAGCTCAGTCACCTGAAAAACACAGGACAGAAATATGACCCAGGTTGTGAATATCATAATTCATAGACTAATCAGCCCTTTGCCAATCGGTCCCCATCAAATCTGCCCCAAGATAAAATCCAGTTGTCAAATTGGCTCCCAGAAAAAAAAACCTAGTCAAATTGGTCTCTCAAAAATTACTGTCCTTTAAAAGAAATAATTTATTAAACAAAGGACAAAGATCACAAAAGATATGTGCTAGTGAACCAAGGCCACATAATATGTAATGTAATAAACTTTAAAGGCACTTAATCTTCATCAAACTAATTGCACTTTTAATAATTCTAATATTGACATGTGAGGAAAGGACAGTGGATGAAAGCTTTTGATTACAGTATCCCAAAATGTTTGACATGTGTTAAATGAACTTTGTCTGCATATCACTTTGAAAGGGGCCACCTTTGTAAAACAAACATAACAGGATTGTGAAGAATTATTCATCATTATTTGCCATAAATAGGAGCCAGGTTACAATTACAGGATGCTAACCTGATACAGTCTTACCTAATGTACTATTCAAAAATAATGTAGCTCAGCCTTAGAATCTGTTCTATGGAAGACATTAAGTGCTATAAAAATATTCTTATTACATTACATTTTATTGTTTGCTTTCAATTGGGAGCTGGATTTGCAGGGGATGATCTGCCAAGGGCTGACCTTACAAGGGGGGGGGGGGGGGGGGATAATGTGCCAAGGGCTGAATTGGCCAAAGGCTGAAACATCCAGGAAGAGGAAATGGCATTGGACCCTATGACATATAGAAGATTTGAAAAAATAAAAAGTCTAACAGTCAGTGTAAGTTATGTGCAGGTGTAGTAGAAATGACCCTTAAGAAAGAGCATTGCAGAGACAAAGCATCAAAACCACCCACCTGCCCACCCAGTTTGAGACTATGGATTAAAACAATATTGGCACAGCCTTTAAAGGCTGTGGGATATAAATCACCCAAGTGAAATTTTAAAGTCAGGAGAAATAACAAATCAATATCATATTAAGTCTTTTTCACCTGATAAATATAAAACAGAAATAAAAGTGACAGTGGTCCAGTAGAGCCAATGTTACCTGCCATACAGTCCAATTATTTCTACTCTTAATTTCTTATACTAAAATGATTATCCAAACCAATCTCATTTTCTCAGCAAAATGAGTCTCCTTGGCTCCAACTAGACTACATTCTGAAGCACTTGCTATTTTGAGAATGCGATGTCTTAAAATCACCCACTGTCACAGTTTGATAAGGTTACAGCTGTGATTGATCACTACTGCAATAACATCACGCTTTGAAGAAATTTCATCACACACCTGTTTTACTTCCTGGCAACCCAGTGAAAAAACCCAAACATATATGATCCACTCATACACTGTGACCCCAGAAATCCCATCTGAATCCAGTGGTTTAAGTTCTGTCAGCACAAAATGGGTGAAAAGCCCAAGGAGAATCATGTAGCTCACCTGAAAAAAATAAAAGCTCCAGAAATAGTTCTTTGTGAGTATTACAACTTTTTATGTAGTGACAAAGCCTTTTATTGCAAAAAACATTATTTCTAACACAAAATGCACCAATAAAGGATATTTGTCACCAATACCATATGGTAAGCAGAAGTAAAGGCTCACAAATAACACAGAAAGCCACTGTAGTTATCTGATATAGCAGTCTAAGCTTGTTCTTTAACTTAGCTTTTATGAGAATCCACTTTAGCCCAAAATTTAGCAAAGTTGAAAGTTTTACATTTCAGACATACTCAAAAGCCTGGCTAAGATGTCCCATTACATGTATTTCTGTAGGCATATATGTAAAAGCTAAAGATATCACTAGAACCAAATCCTATGAATCTTTGAACTAAGATTCCATGTGTACAGAGTCTACTCTATTTGTTTATAAAGAAATATGATATAAAGCTACATGCATGAGACTAATAATTATAATACTGTATAAGTGAACATTTTCACAATTTGCTAACTATATATTTTTTTTCATTATACATATATAGAAAACTAATTCCTGATAAATTTTAAATATTTAACACCTTCTAAGTAAAACTAACCATTAGTGAAAAGTCAAGAAAAAGTTGTTATGGTGTAAGTGAAGAGGTTATAGCCCGACATATAGCTTTAATAGTAGCTTATATTTTGACTTTTCTTATAGGAATGGTCTCATCAGAGGCTTGGATAATCTTTGGTCTTGACCTCCTGAAAGTAATATTTTTAGCTCTGGCAAGCTCCTATTTTTTTGGTAGTTGCTCCAGATTTTAAAATTAGTGGAGGATAGCTATTTGAGCTGTACAATTTAATTTTAAAAGTTTAATGATGCATAAATTAAGCACTATATATGGTGTATCAGGTTATTAATGGTTGGTTGCCATGGCAACTCTTGCATCCACTCTGACCCGTTGCCCCTAATTAGCGCCTTAAGGAGGTTAGGTGGTTATGCATGGTTTACCAAGAGTTTGGTGGTGTGGTCAAGGTGGTCCATATCACTTATTCAATTGTTGGAATTATTGTGATATTTAACCAAAGTTGTTGATTCAACAACAGAGAGACATACAAGAAAAGAGTTTTATATCGAGTAAAAATCTTATTATTATAATTTGCTACTTAATTATATTATGTAGAATTGTGTTTCACAGGAAATAACATTATGTAGTATGTTATATTGATAATAATAATTTTGATTGAATATTATTAACCCCATATGTCTGGTTGGAATATGGAATCCCAAAATTTAAGCCTAGTGATGGTTGCTAGGTGACCATTGTGATATTTGTGACATCCCACACTATGATGTAATTTCATTGTGTTACATCGCAAATCGGTCATGTACTGGAAATTTACACTTGTGTATAAATTTATACCAATAACAGACAATATAATAAGAAGGGGTGGAATATGGACACATTATACCAATAATGATGTGTCCATATACCACCCCTTCTTATTACATTACTGAAAAGTATTTATCCAGTTAAATCCTTAAATTTGAAAATAAGTAAAATTTTCTGCTGTTAAAATTTCCAAGAGATATATTCAAGAGAAGGTTTTCCATGAATAATATGCAATGACACATGAAATGTAATCTATATAATGACATACTTATTATTTACAAAAGACATAAAAAGTCTTTAGTGATCCTGTTGATCAATGGTATTCACTGTTATTTTGCAGTAGTCAAACAACAGGGGGAGGGGTTGAATTCTCAAATTTATAAAGTTTCCTTTTGTCACGTGTTAAAATTAAGTTAATAAAATATGACATAGAGTAACTAAAATCTGATAAAGTCCACTTTTTCCTGGTGGTTTGTATGGCAAGTTCAAATATCTTACTGATATGAAGCCATAAAAATACTTAAATATAATATATTTACAAAATGTTTACATATTTGCAGATCTTGAGATTTGGTTTGCAACAAATATTGTTTTCAATGTGACTTAAGACAGTGAAGCGATGCTTTAATATTATACATTTATATAACATAATTTATGTAAAAACAATATGCAGTCAAGTAATATTTGAAAAGATTCTAACATACTGAAGATGATACTATTCGATCTCAGGAACAAGTTACATTTTGTTTTTATAAGCTTACCGAGGTAAAATGTATGTGTATCTACCTAATGGAGTTATAACTGATTGAAATTGTCCAATGAAAATAAAATATAAAAGTTTACAATTACAGGTATCTGTTGTTTAAAATGAAGAAAAACAAAATTACAAAGCTATTGGCAAATTTGCAGACTGGTGCTGTGAAGTAACTTTTTACACAAAACCACATAAACTGGACCCTGGACGTGTTCTGTACATCATCTGTACTTTCTGTCTTTTCAGGGACTGAAAATAAAAAAAACTGAAGATATAAAATATGTTACGTGTTACCAGAAAGTCCTTCTACTTAACCAAGCATTCTAAATAACTAGATAAAACGCAATGGAAAAGATGCTTTAAGGACTTGATAATAACCAGTGATTATTTCTACTTTTTCTACTCACTAGATGTGTATTCTCCAAAGCTAGTTTAAAATATTATCAGTCAAAGATAACTGCAGCTATATAATGTATGAACTGAATTATTTGCCTGTATCCAAATATAAATTGAAAACTGTATCCAGGTACACTTGTGTTTTTGAATAGGATAAGGAATACCTACAATAAGAAATAAGAATTCCCAAAAATCCAAGTAAGTACAAATGTGTAAAGAAATAAGTCTACAAGTGAAGGAAATACAATTTTGTTTCTCACTGATGATTTTCACAAAATACACCCAGGGACAGTGCATCCAGCAGTGTTTATGTATTCTTGCTTCACCTCAGTACTAAACTGAAACTGTCACTCCCCCATTTTAGTGCAAGGTGGAGATACATATTCTCTTTGACTATTTATGCATTTCCAAGTTAACTTGCTTCATCATTTCAGTACTTTTGTCACTGACTTGCACACACATCTACATATTCTGACCAATTGAAACTAAAGTTGACAGTAAAACCAGCAGTTGAAGAAACAATATTGCTCATGGATATTCATGAGCTGGATTTGCCAGTCTGTCCATGAAACTAAAGCAGTGCTTATAATATAACAATTTGTGTAAGTATGCATTCACCAATTCTTTAATTTGATTGGTTATTCACAATAGAAAGTAGCAGCAGCCACAAAACAGGGGCTTATTTCATTAAAGGTCTTAGCCTGACCTCAGGCTCACAGTTAATACTTTTGTTTGGAATATTTTGGATGAGCCAATTGGCCAGACTTTATGGATCTCACCAGGTGCTGACTTAATGATAGGATTTAGCCTGCTCTCAGGCTCAAATTGAATCTTTTTTTCTCAAGTATTAGAGCAATTTAGTTTAGTCTATATATGCTTTATGGCTTTCAAAATGGTCCCAGTCTCAGCTTTGGCTAAGCTTCTGGCTCAAATGCTGAGACAGGTAGATAATGGACTTAGATTTTGCAAAGCAAAGGTGTGTATATAATTACCACATTTTTTTCTCCATTACAAAATTTAGAATGGAAAAATAAGCTACAAATATACATAAAAAAATCCCATGAAAGACTTCCTGGGTACCGGTAAAATACTATTTCCCAATGGGAAACTATGTAAAATTTTAAAATGTCCAGAGATAAAATGTACAAAACAAAAGAAATATATGTCATCAGCAGAACATTTAGACAAGAAATAAAGGGTTACAAGACATAGAAAAATACTGTGGTTATTTGATAAACTGAAATGATCTCAGACATTTGAGAGAAAAACCTGATTGAAAAGGCTCAAATTTCACAATTTGGCTGAACCTAAGTCCAAACTCTATTTAAGACCCATTGTGATTGACCGATTGGTTATACATCTTCCCTAGTACCTAGTTATAATTTTTCAATCTTTTGAGTGACAGGCCAAAATCTCATCTGAGTTATTTTTGTTTCTAGTAAGGTGTGTTTTGTAAATCCCACTGCAATTTAAGCCCAAAATCATCTGAGAAAAAAGATCTGTCTCAAGTTTCAGACAATATTATGGCTACGATTAGAGGGTATTTCATGAATCTGCACCCCTACACCCCACTTCCAACTTACTCATTGTGCTTTTTGATCGTTTCAGTGTCATGTCCCTTCTCTGTGGCTGTTGAGGTTGTTGGATCTGTTTTTCTGTTGAATCTTGCTGCTCTCTCCTTCGTATGGACTTTTTTCTTTGCATTGAAGTTTTCGGAGTCTTTTCCATTCCTTGAGGCTGTTGTTGTGGCAGTTCCTGTGTTTTTGTGGGTTTTATTCTGGCATACTTAAGGACCTCGTCTTCGAATTTGATCCAGTGTATAATAGATGCTGAGATGAAGGGAACAAGTTTGTAGGAAGATGTGTCCAAGTCCATCGAGTTCATCCAGATGAGTTTCAACAGCCTTTGGCAACAAGCATGACCCAGAAAATTTCTAGCCCCACTATCATAGGCTATCAGCATGGGTGTGAGATATTCTCCCAGTTCATATGGTAGACTTGCGGTCAAGTTTTTGTATGCTTCATATCTACTCGAGGCATACAGGTTGTCAAGTGTGGTTAATGCTAGTTTCTCAAAGTGTCTGAAAAATAATATGGCTGTAGAGTACAGTGTAATGTCATATATAGTCTTAACATATTGGGAAAGTGGAATCTGTTTCAATAATAATAGTTACAAAAGTGAAATTTGATACAGTATGGCCAAGTTGCACATATTTCACTTTACTTACTCTTTAAGCTTCATTTAATCAATAGAAAAGGAAGTACTGACTTAAGTGAATAGTTGCAAGGGTTTAAAAATTGCATAAAAATACATCATTATCCTAATTCTGGCCCTGGTCATAAGAGAAAACATGGGTAGCTACATACAAATTCTTTATAAATTAGTATTCACGGTTTGACTCTATCAACAAATCTACTCATCGGTAAATAAGATACCTACAATGTTCTAAAAGAAATAATAAACCAAAGCTAGTCAATGCATGAGGTTTTGATGCTTAGGAAAATTCTGATAAAATTTTCCTAGTTTCTTATTTTTGACAAAACAATAAATTTCTAACTCACTATAATAACAATGAATTTTCAGAATATTTGGCCATTTCTCAAGGTTCACTCAGAAACACTCTATTCACCGCATTTTTACTTTACCAAAATAAAACTAGAGGTTAAAACTAAAAACTTTTAATTAAAGCAGAACACATGATGTGTACTTTGTTTTTAATGAATTATATCAGATTCATTATCCTCTTACCACATGTCACTTAATAAAGGATGACTTGATAAGCCTATTGACAGTTTTTTTCTCAAAAATTGGCACTGACCACAAATTATGACAAACTATGACAATATTTCAGAAATACAAGTTTGTGTCAGCAAAATAGAAACAGAGTAGTTTGACTCTAATGGTGTGGTGGATCACAAACATGCCCCGGACCCTGAGATTTTTGGGTTTAAACTTCTAAGTGGGTAAGTTGGCAGTTATTGATACTGGCTGTTCATGCACTAGACTTAGCATACAGTGCCATTTCAACTGGTAATGAATTTGTACTCTGTGGCAGAGTGAGTAACATCTTGTGTTGTGGGTTTAAATCCTAGCACTGATCAAAAGTAGCAAATTTGTTAATTGCTTACTGGTGATCTAAAAGTTTCAGTTCCGAATCTTATCAAGCTTTTCCGTGTCTTGTGAACTATGCAATGTGATATAACCTAGTCAATGTGTTACAAGTGACATTAAATATAAACGAATGAGTCAAAAACCTAACTATTACAAATAAGTGTATATAGTAATAGTTTTATAACTACAAACTAAGACAAGTACAATCATCTACAGTATTGTGAAATTCTCTATGAGGAAACACCCTGAATGTTGTTACGAAATGTATAATTATAGAAATTACAGAGTTCCATTTCTGCTGCACAATTGCACGTAATTCTAAAATTTTTCTGTGTTGAATTTTAAAAATCGTCCAAAGTAGAAAATTACACGTATTGCTTTTGCACATATTTCTAGTTCAATGTTATAGCAGCTAAATATCAAAAGTATGACCAAAATGGAAAATTTCACACATTATTTTTGTAAATTTTTCTCACTACGCATGTCAACAGCTAAATATCCAAACTATACAAAAGCATATACAGAAACCTGGTCTCCTCAAACATGTGACAGACATTGAAAAGTGGCCTCCTAAAATAACATAACACCAATGACGTGTGTGTAAATATACACAGCATGCTAATTTGAAGGATATAGGAGGCTAATTTTCATTGATTGTCATTTTAAGGGGCACAGATTTTCTAAGAGATCCATTTTCCTGGCTTCTATAAACACATACTCTGCATTCCCCTCCAAATCCTCACATAACTTCCTTTCACGAAGGACATCAGCTTTCAGGGCAAGCTCTTTGAACAGCTTACAGGCAAGAAGGGCTGTACCTGAATAAAGAATTATGATACACGGACATACAGCATTTATTTCAGCACCCGTTAACCTTATATGCCAATGAGATGCAATGGTCAAAATATATAATAACTTATATTTTTTAATACAGTTAAAATAAAATTAATCCCAAAGAATAATTACAGGTCGTTGACATATCCAGGTGATACAACAGAAAACACTGGTGGCAGTGTGGATAAGGCTTTTGCAAACAAATAAGTTTGGAGATTTTTCTGAGAGAAGGCAATAGAAGATGATTTGCATACATTGTCCAAACAATGTTTAAATAGAGAAAATACTGTCTAAGAAAAAGATAATGCATGTACTCTTTATCTACATCTGGCATGGCTGAATTATGGTTTCGATGTTTTGAATATTACAGAAGTGGTAATATATTCAATGAATGCTTATGTGTGGTGTTGGAGCAAAATCTGTGGCTCATTTTATGAAATTCCATCTGTTACAATGGGAAGTTGTAAAAGTAAAATTCTTAATGAATTCTAATATGACTTTAACAGTGCTTAATCTGCATCAACAGACAGAACCAAAGGTGCAACAGTCAAGGTCACTACAAGGTCAAGGGTCAAATCAAGGTCACACCATGATGGTGCACACCCACAACCCCTAATCAATGTTCATACCAAGCATTAACTCCCTACACCTTACGGTTTCTGAGATATAGCCCCTACAAGATTTTATAGGTCAAGGTTATTACAGCAAGGTCATAGGTCAAATCAAGGTGAGACCATGACGTTGCACAAGTACACCCCCTAACCAATGTTCCTACCAAGTATCAACTTCCTACACCTTACAGTTTCTGAGATATAGCCCGGACAAAATTTTATAGGTCAAGGTCACTATGAAAAGGTCAAAGGTCAAATCAAAGTCACGCCATGACGTTGCACACCTACACCCCCTAACCAACCTCCTTACAAGTATCAACTTCCTACACCTTACGGATTCCGAGATATAGCGCAGATAAGATTTTCAAACTCAAGGTCACTGCGGCAAGGTCAAAGGTCAAATCAAGGTCACACCATGACGTTACACACCTACACCCCCTAACCAATGTCCTTACCAAGTATCAACTTCCTACACCTTACTGTTCCTGAGATACAGGCCGGACAAACTTTTACGGCTGCTCAGAGACACGGATAGTCCAAAACAGCTTTGAGAGCCAATGTGAAGAAATTTGTATTAATTGTTTTTTGAACATACAATGGCATTCAACAGGCAGCCGGTGTAGTCGCTTAAGGATGGGTGTTATATGTGTAAACAGTCTACAATATGTGACTATATGTGTTTTATTTATTTGGGGTTTTACGTCGCTTTCAACACTGTACAGGTCATATCACGACGGGTAGTTAGAAGGGCAGAGGAAACCAGTATATAGACTTCGTCAGGGTTCTGTACTGTAAACTGCCGACCAATGGCAAGCAACTACCAGCTTTCCCACTTGAGGCCGTGACGGGGATCGAACCCCGGCCTCAGAGGTGGGAGGCGAGAGTGTTACCACTCTGCCACTGTGGCCCCCCGTGACTATATGTGCAACAGTATTCTGATTTAGTTACCAGTAAGATACAATATTGTTAGTAATGACTTATTCAGTTCATTTTTAAAAGATATAGGATTACTTTGTATTTTTGTTGCAGTAAAGTGCAAATATGACTTATGAAGATGATCTTAATTTGGCCTAGACAGCCTCAGGGCTGGCCAAGCTATACAGGTGTTAAAAGGTAGCACTACAGTAAAATCCATGCATAACACAATCAGCAATAACCATAAAACAGAGTTAAGAAGGTTTTAACAGATAGGTTGACATCAAGAGAGGCTCTCACTTTATCTTACATGCTATCATGATCTGAGTTTGAACCCACAACCACAGAGGCGAGAGACAAGTAAAAGTAAGTTAACAGTAGCTTGATAAATCAATACAAAATATCCAAACCCAAAAACATGGTTGCCAGGGCAACAGATATTTACTTGATTATAAATGCAGCATATCTCGGGATAGGACAAATTCAGCCCCAATATTGTTGTATCTATCATACCATATTTAATATTAATACTTATTTGATGGAATTTGTTGACCCCAATGCTTTTGTCTTGTTAGTCTCCCGTTCAAACTAGACCAACAGAAAGGGTTAACACTCATGAATTCATATATGTTGTTTAACATTTAACAACTGTAGGGTCAGTAATAAGCATGATATCAGGCATGTTTTTGTATGTAGGCTTCTTGAAGCAGTTGTCAAAGGTCAAATATAAGCCTTCTAAAAGATTCACAACCGACGTTTTCATTTAGGTTGTATAAACAAGAAACAAAGCCTTTTTGGTAGACAATTGCAGTTTAACCTTGAATTAGAGTCAAAGGTAAAATCTGATAATTCTATAAAATTCTTAGTCAATGATTTCCTATATATTGATTTATACATTCTGAACCCTAGGAACCATCATAAAGGGAGTTTCAAATGAGAATATCCCAAAATAAAAAAAAGCGGAGTCAGACATGATGTTTGGAGGTACGAAAATAACACAAAAGGAGGATGAAAGTCAAATTTCTGCACATATATAGGAGATTTGTTACATTTGTATGAACCATACAATGATATGTAATCTGCAAGAACCAGGCCAAAATGTATAAAAATGCACCTAATTTGACCTTTACAAGGCTGCCATTGGTCTTAAAGTTGATGAATGATGCAATGGGTTTTGAGGCCTTACCAATAGGTTTTGACACTTTACCCATATATAACTACATATAAAATTTGAAAGGCATACATAAAATATTTTTCTTTTGTTGTTTCTGCATGGAAACCTCAGCAGCAGTCATACGCTAAGATTTAGGTCCTTTTGAGTACACAAACCTCTGGCAGGGGGTTTTAGTCTGCTGAACAAATTTCCCAAACAGGATAATTTTTTGAAAAATGGTTGCCATTGCAACAGTTTTCATTGGATGCCGTAAATCTAAACAAATATATCTCAGATTTGTTAAAAATTGCTCAAGGGGATATGAAAGCTATGTTTCGGGTTAGAGCTTTTGTGATCAACAGAGAGACGGATCATGTACCCACCCATTTTGCACTGACAGTTGTACCAGAACAACTCTGCAATTTCACGTTCATTGGATAACACTGCCCATATAAATATATGCCATTCAGTAGTCAGCTTCATGTAAGTGCCTTGGTTGCTGCTGCCAGCATAACCTGTGAAAACAAAACAATTCACAGAATTCGTTGGATATGGTTGAGTATAAAATTTTATGTATTATTATAAATGCTCTGGTATTATATTCAGAGAAGTTCTCAATTTATTTGAATCTTACACCATATTAAACAGCTGATGATTTTATCAGTGATATCGTGTCAATCAAGATGGACATAAAAATGAAATAAAATTAAACAAGCATTTAACATTTATAAAACTGAGACTGGAAATATCAGCTTTCAGCTCAACTTTGGCTACTGCCATTACAAATGGTTGCAGAGGCTATAATATAATGTGTGAGTTTGTTTGTAACACAACTGTTCCTAATAAACAATCACACCATGTGCTGTAAGCTTTACTCTGTACTATGTCACATTGATGTAAAGAGTTGAGAATGTGAAACTCACCACAAAATGTAAAACCTGTCCTATTTTCTTGATTTGTGGAAAAGTCATTTGCAGTTTTTGTGACCACATTAGGCCGCTTGTCTTCCCTGATTCAAACTTGAAAAAACTTGTAATTATTTTCTCTCTTACTTTGAAAGGGGTTTCTGAAGTGTTGAAATTCACATACTGTAGTAAATTTCTAAATGTCTGTAATGTCTCACCTGGTTGAAACATTTCCTCCTGGTACAGAATCCTGTAGTTGTTGCCCACTAGTTTGAAAATGATCTTTCCCACACGCATCAATAATTCCTGCGGCATAACTTCCAGGTCAGTGGGTTGGCTCTCAGTGTACTAAGAGATATAGAATATTTCATGTCATTAATCACATACCAGTGAGTGACTGCTTAATAGATCTGGGTTTTATCCCTTCACAACCAATGGAGCAGTGTTCAACTATACCCAAAGAAATTCTGGGGTAGCAAAGTTTTGCATACATTTTCAATCTGCTAAAATAAACACCCACATGTGTCCCTTGTCATCTGCAGCACCCTTATAGTTTTATAAAACAAGCAGTTCCTTAGAATGTACAAACCCTAACCTGTAGGTCACTGCTGAAAAAATTAAAACATAAATGAATCCCACCACACATGCATCCTGGGTAGAGATCTCGGAAATTTAGAAGAGGCTTTTACTTTGACCATTACCTTGTTTTCTTGGTCCTCCTCTTTTGATTGGTTTGCACCTGATGGCACCTACTAACACCTTCCTTGTCTTTAGTATATGCTCTATGTATACTACAGTTAGTATGTCGAGTGGTTAGAAGTTTTACTTGGCGACAGAACTGCCTCCCAGGTTGCCACATTATGTCCGAGTTTTTCACACTGCAGACAGACAGCTACAGATTGGACACACAGCTTTTTTGTTGTCAATAACAGTAAGATGACAGTACTAGAAATGTTGGTCACTGAGCGGCAACCTCCATTCACCTCAACTCACCTTTGGTAGTAGTTGGATAAACACATTCTACCTACACACGACCAAATCACAACCTTATCTAAACTGCGGACTTCACCTTCAGTTACCATAGAGAAAAGTTCATCTGCACAAGTTTACGGTATGAAATCTGATGTGGAAACTTTAAATATTTTAGCACTTTCGTGGTACACTCAAGTAACTGGACATTTTGCCACTATGTCACAAGTTTGCATATGAACATCACACGGTAGTTGAAGGACTGAGGCGTTTTGACCAATGTCTCTAACCATGGGTTGTAACACCTATAGTGTTCATGGGGTAATAGTCTTTAGCTCTGGTTTGTTCTCTGGCCTTTTATGTACAATAAGTATGAAATATTAGTGAAAAATAAGATCTGGATCGGAATCATATTTGAAGAGGACTAAGACACCACCTTATGTGAAAAAATAACCCACATAAGAGATATAGTTTTCTAGTTATCAAGTTATGCACACAGACAGACAGACCCAATAACAATGACCTCAAAACTCTAATTTTGTCTGAGTTCAAAGTATAACCAAACATGTATGCCTACTGCTAGTGACAGACTTGACAGTAATACACTTTGCCCTCAATTGCTGATAAACAGACAAGGTCTTCAATGAGTTGATGCTATTTTTAACACTTTGTATAGGTCATACTATGATGGGTAGTTGAGAGGATGTGAAGAGGTTGTGAGGATTCTGCACTGAAAACCATTGGGACAGCAAGAAATGTTTACTTTCTTACCTTTCCTTTCCTCCTCATCAGTGACCTTCCACCGATAAATTTTCATATGGTAACTGAAGGTGTTGTTCGGGGATTATAGAAGGTTGTAACTCATTCTCATTTCTGCAGCAGGTGTTAATCTGATGTCTATATGAGGTGACTGGAGGTAAATGGAGGTTGTCTCACGGAGACAGACGTTTGTATTACTCTCATGATGCATTTACTGATGGTTACACACCATGTCCAATCAGTGGCCATGCAAGCCACACCTTATGGGTACTCCAAATGACAGATGATTTGAGGCATCCTGGCAGGTGGTTCTGCTGCTGAGTAAAACTTCTAACCATTGGGTATACTGCCAGTAGAATGAACGGGGAATTACCAACAACTGTACAGAGCAGCACTGATGTAGTAGTGTTTTAAATTAAATTGTAGTTTAACTAAAATGTGAATAATGACAGTAATAAATGTGAAACTTGACAGAGTTTTGTGATATTCCCCTTATAATACCTTGGCTATTGGGAAAATTTGTGACATATATGATTTAACTACACATAAGGACTCTAAATTTCTCAAATTTGGCAGTTAAACCTAAGTAAGCTTGGTTATTTAATCTTACTTTTAAAGAGTGCCCCCAACCATCATATTTTGTTTGCTGTTTTGAATTTTACATTCTTATTCTACTCCAAACATATAGAAGACAAGTTAGACAACTATACAGAATAAACCAAATGGCATTCAACACTTGTATTACAGGAGAAAAAGCAGAACTAATCTTTAAAAGTTAATTTTAAAAGTTTAAATCTGATTGGATTCACTTTGTGTTTAAATCAAGTTTACATTTCTTTTTTTTCATTTTTTTTTAAATTTAATTTCTGAAGAGGAATGGAATTCTTTCCACACAATCCAAAATGCAAGGTTTTGCAGATAAATGAATAAATACTGAAACTAATGCAATGTTTCTGAAGAAGTCATAGTACTTGTATTAATTTACAACTGGTAATGCCTTACAAATTTCTTTTCTGCCATGATTCCTGTCAAACTTTTGAGGACTTTGGAAACTGCATTTTCAGTATGCAGCTGAAAATAAAAACAAACTTAAAGATGAAACCATATTCTTTAGCAACTGTAAACATTTTTTTTGGACAAATTAATGCAAAAAGTAAATGCAGTAGCAATTATATCTTGATAATAATGAATTATTCAATGGCAAACAAACAAGAATAACATTATTATCTATTCTGTTACAATTGTACAATAGTTTGGTTTAACATACCACTGAGCACCTGTAAGAAGACCTATTTTAACCTTTATATTCACTTTAACTAGTATTGCATTTAGAAATTGTAAATGTAACACACCAGTTATCTTTATTTAAGCCTCCTAATAACAGTTCTACTAAATGAAAATGACTGGCTTGTTAAGGGCCTGCAGTGTAAGTGTATTATGTGGTATAATTTTGATAGCCTGTTAGATACAATTCCCCTTCTACAGAGAGTTATGTATTAGGTCCTTCATTTCATGTCATTTCATATTTAGCTTCTAACTTTAGCAAAAAGTTGGCTGTAACAAAAACAAATAAAATAAATAAAATAAAAATAATAATAATGTACATCCATTCCCAGGAAACACTCACAGATTCATTGTACAGGGTATGCAGCCAGTCAGAAATTCCAATCTTCATTAAATCCACTTTGACATCTGATTCAAAATCCATAATGAGTTCAACAAAGGCAGTCTTCTTGGCCTTTAGGGCACGTAATAGTGCTTCTTGAACCAATTTCTTAGCCTAAAAGTAGATGTCAAATACAAAGATATTCCATTAATTGGCATCATAATATTTTTGTCCACACAAGTATAAAGTTTAGAAACTATGAAAGGCAAAAAGAAAAAAAGAAGATAAAAAAGAACAAATCATGGCACTACAAAAACACTCTAACTCTGAGTCAGTCAGTTTCTAAATCTTGCAAAAAGCCACAAGAACAATTTCAAAAAAGGCTGAAAGTAAAATCCTTGACTACTCTGTGGGTTCGAAAATGAGTTTCCATTTCTTAGATATTTCCGATTTTTTTAAAAAAAAATTATGTTAAAGCATAAAAATAGACAAAGTCCCTACCCAGTATGAACTTTCTACACCTTAAAGTTTCCGAGAAATAGCCCAGACAAGATTTTATAGGTCAAGGTTACTACGGCAAGTTAAAACGGTCAAATCAAGGTCAGACCATGACATTACACACCTACACCCCTAACCAATGTCACTACCAAGTGTCAACTTCTTACACTGTACAGTTTCTGAGATATAGCCTGGACAAGATTTTATAGGTCAAGGTCACTATGGCAAGGTCAAAGGTCAAATCAAGGTCACACAGTGACGTTTCACACCTACACCCCCTAACCAATTTCCCTACTAAGTATCAATTTCTTACACTTTACAGTTACCGAGATATAGTCCAGACAATATTTTATAGGTCAAGGTCACTACGGAGAGGTCAAAGGTCAAATAAAGCTCACACCATGACGTTGCACACCTACACCCCCTAACCAATGTCTCTACCAAGTATCAACTTCCTACACCTTATGGTTTCCAAGATATAGCCCAAATAAGATTTTCAAACTCAAGGTCACTACGGCAAGGTCAAAGGTCAAATCAAGGTCACACCATGACGTTGCACACCTACACCCCCTAACCAACGTCTCTACTAAGTATCAACTTCCTACACTTTACGGTTTCAGAGATACAAGACGGACAAACTTCTTCCCAATGCCCATCCAGACACCATGGGTGAAAACAATACCCCGACAGCCCTTAAGGGCTGTGGGGTAAAAATTGCTCGAATGAAATTCATCAGGGATGTTATATCACAGAAGTGTCAACTTAATGTTAGAATTAGACAACATACCATTGCTAAATTTGAGTTGTGTTTTTTCAACTTCAGTTTTATCTATATATTACACACCTGTTATATAAATATTTAATATTGATCTAACAAATTATCTTTGCATTTTATGCCCACTAATCAGTTTGTCTTTTCATTTGTTGTTCTTTAAATTTGCATTCAGCTAGACACATCAATAACTTATCAATAAGTTATAACAGAGATGTGGATTGTTTATAAAAGTTCACAAACCAGCCATCCCCCCACACCCCAAACACACATTAAGTGGTGGTTCCATATTTCTGACTTTGGCTTGATTCTTGCCAATTTTCGAAGTGTGGAACATGTTTTGTAGGCTGGGAATCATAATCAGGCTATTTGTGAATCTCAGAAAGGATTTCAAACATGTTTAATATTTTGGGAAAAGTCGGTGCACATGACTTTGTTTCCCGACCCTTGAAGATCTTCTGTCCATCCTAACTTAATGCCATTATATCAAATCTAAAGTTCAGGAGGCATTCCATACAGATCCCATCATCATTACGAATGACTGTATTGCTGTTATGATCAGTCATATCAACATTATATAGGTTGGGCAATTTCTGGCCCCACCTTTGACCCAAAAGATGAAATGGAGTGGCTATAAGTTTGTCATCTGCTGTTTTGGCCGTTTTATTGCCAAAAATTGGGAGGATCAGGGATATGAACTCTTCATGTCTTACCTGTGATCCGTCTTATCATATTGATATCATATAGAGGTCATAAAAGCTAGGTCAAAAGTTCTGGGGACTCCCAAGTAAGGTTGGGGATGGTTGGGATCAGCTCCAACAACAACTTGTTTTTCCCAGACTGATCCCAAGGTTCAAGGTGTATTTCAATTAATTCCCACCCTCTTTGGCAATTTTCCACCCAGATTCTCTCCTACCTTGATGTGACAGTGCCTCTGTGTCAAGAGTACCTGAATATGGAATCAGGCCTTAATTGGAACACATTATATAGCACCAATTTAAATAGAATTTACATTGGTGTATTGCTATTACAGTAACCAGTTTTTTAGGTGTGTGTGGAACCCTTTATATTAATATATTCTGACAAGTTAGACAGTGACTAGTTAGACAGTCACTATTTAACTTGGTACAGTAAACTGAAGCCTCTGGCAAGAAACTTAAAGCTAATTGATGCAAAGAACAAGATGCTGTAGACATTATACATTCAGAGAGCAAGGGACAATATCTAGTGAGAAAATAGCGACTTTACTCACCCCTTCTTCATCCTTCTTTTTTTCTTTCATGATTATATCTCGGGCCTGTTGTTTATTGTCTGTCAGCACTGCCACGTCAAGCTTTTCCTGCACATTCTTTGATTCTGCTATCCGGCTCAAGGAAATGGCCATGTCTAAGTCAGTAATATTCTGTGGCCCGTCACCAAACACCAATACCTATTTTTATATAACAGAACAATTGATTTATTTGGATAATGTCCCTTTCTAAACATTATATAGGTCATATCATATAGTGGTTAGTTGAGGGGATGGAGAAAAACAGCACAGACTAGTTGTTTGTACAAAACCCTGCACTGTAAACCATCAAAGATCGGTGAACAACTGACAACTAGCCATTTAAAGTCAGGGGTTGGATTCAAACCCATGATCTCAAAGGTGGGTATCATGTGTAGAAAAAAAGGTAACATTAATATTTAGCTTCTATTTGCAGGAAATGTCTCTTAATATTCTTCTATGGCATTTTTATTCTCATGATACTGTTAATCATATTTACAACAAAAAGTTATACGAACCATGAATCGATTCTTCAAGATTTGCTTTAAATGTTTCTCTGTTGCTTCACCAAAAGAATATTTGCTGAAGACACCTCTGCCCTTAAACTCACTAATAGCCATTTCAATTGCTAAGTCATCAGATCCATGAACCAATTCTCCTCTGGTAGAAATATCACTACAAAACAATAAAAATATTTACAAAATAAATCAATGTATAAAGAATGGATGATTATAGACTCCTTCAGCTAATTTTTCACTTCTTTTGTGTTAATCTTGGCATTTATGAATATCTCTTTTTGAATTAGTGATTCAATAATTGTAAGTAGTCTTGAAGTCAAAAATTGAAATTTTAATATAAATCAACAGTGGATAGGAGTTTTAAAACCAATATACAAAGAGTATATGTTACAGTATCATTCCAAAGAATTAATGAGAAAATTTAGTTTGTAATTTAAAACTACTGAACATTGGAATCATAAAGATTTGGCACATTTTGAAAACAACCTAGCCTAGGTGGTGCTCTACCTACCTGTTAAGTTACCAATCAATTGGCTCAAGCGTCTTTGAGCAAGAGTCCAGAAATGGAATTTCAAGATGGTGGGCATAGTGCCCAACCTGTTTTGTCAAAGGGCACCAGTTATGAAGCCTAGGTTATGCCCTACCACCCTGTTAAGTATCAAATCAATCAGTGGAAGCATGTTAAAGTTAGGGTCTGAAAACCAAAATGTTGATGGATCAGTACCAAACACATCAATCTAACAGTCAAGTTGGTTACATGCAACCCGCCCAAAAAGGATGGACACCAAAGCCTCACACAAAATATTGTTTTGTTTGGATGGCCAATATATCAAAACTGGAAACACTTTGAATGGTTTTCACAACAGGATGAAATTTGAACAAAATGGCAATTGTTTATGATAGTTTCCTTAAAATTAAAGATTTCTGTGTTTTGAAAAATGTGTTATTTCTATGTCCTCAGAGATGCAGGACAGCAGCAATACTTTGGGGCCTCAGGACAATGACTATTGTGAACACTTTTAGTTAGTGAAATATACCAGCCTATTTCTGTACAACAACAGAACATATGTTCTAGTGGATGAAAGGGTCATCATCTGGCATAGATACACATAGTACAGCATACTATAACTTGAAATGAACTGTGTTCAATGGACTTGGTAATGGAAGGGTTTAAAAATGATAATATATCAAGTGAAGTGAACATAAAACAAAACATACTGGATAAGAGTAATGGCACTTGTGATAAAGCTTTGAAGGACCCAATATTCACTTCTACTCAGTGGGGAGTCCTACTAGGAGTTTTGATTAATGGGCATTTGACTATATACACTTTTTTGCAAATTGATGCATGTGAGAATATCATTCCTGAACAATTTTGACCACTTCTGGTCATAGTGACAGCCAGCTGGTGATAAAAATCCCACCAGAAGGTTAAACTCTGACACTTGCGATGTTTTGCTCACAAAGTAAAGTCCAAATGTAAGACTTCTAACTACCAACTTCCAATATTTTTCAGTTTGCAAATAATTTGATCGAAGCCAGCCAATTTTACTATGCATGTAACGTTAAACACCTATTGCACATGACAGATCTGGCAAAGTTTTTAGTCAAGGGTAACAGCTAGTGAGCAATATCTCACCTTTTTCTTGTTTTATTCAATGCCTGCACCATTTCAGCTAACATGTTGGCAATGTCACCAGTGCCATTGACAACCACCACCGCGGTGTTATTTTGTACTGCAGATGCCACCTTTTCTATTGTGAACTGATCTCCCCCCAGTACAATAAGGATGAGAGGTAAGGATTCACCTGAAATCCACGTCAAATTCAATTTAAATTTTCCAACAGTATTTGACATTTGCAACTGGGGGCTTAAAAAATGTAAGTCAAGAAACCTTTAAAAGTAAAACAAAATTATCAAAATTTGCCAATTTGACATCATAGGGCAATTCCTCAATGACAATTTACTTTATTTCTCAGTAAAGCCACCAAAGATAACACAGGACTAAAATATAAAACCTTATCTAATTGCAACACCCATCTCTATTTCCCCCCTCCTTTCATTAGTTTTCAAAATATTAAATATATACAAAAAGATACAGTTTCAGAAATTACACAAATGAACAGTATCTAGCTCAGAAATATAAGAGAACATCAGCTCAACCCTACAATTGTGATCACAGAGATTTGACTTCATGGGTTAAAAGTTCAATCTCAGAATTTCATTGAAAAACAAAAGCAAGAATTCAAGATAACAGGGTAAGTTTCAATGAAATGGACCTTCTTAGAAACAGATAATTACAGGAAATTCTGCTAACCAAAGTTTGCCTCACCAGAGTGTAACTTACCCATTCTTAATGGTGCATTAACTTCACTTTTAGAATATTAATTTTATTATTTTATTCAGAATTCTAGATAACAGATTGACACACTAAAATTCTAAATATACTGTCAACATTTTAATTTCATTGTCTTAATAAGATTTCCTGTTACTTCCATGAGAGTTACATAATATTTTCACTTAAGAATATTGTACTTACAAGATTTCCATTCATAGAAGTTTAATTGCACTTAATATAATTTTTGGTTTCATTGTTTTTAAATTTGGAATTCCATATGTTTACTTTTACTTAGCAAATTAAGAAAGTAATTCTTTATATTAATATTACAATTATTTTATATCAGTACTTATATTTCACAGATAAAACTTTATACCTCTATCCACATCTGGAACCCTGACGGTTATTTGTCTAAGGTATTTTTCAAGGCGGTCTCTAAGATCGGGTTCTTTTTTGTATTGTCCATGTGTCCCATCATCACATAACAGCTGAACTTTGTGATTTGTTTGTAAAAAATATAATGAATGGTCGACCTTCCTCACATTCTCATGTGCCTCGTCATAGTCCACAAAATCTGTAAACTATAGAAAAATAAATGAACTAGCAAGATCCAGAGCTAAGAACACAACACTAATAGTAAAATCAAGTTCTGCCAATGTACTATCTACCTAAGCATATTTTAAAAAAATCCTCACCTTGGCAAAAGAAAACACAAGCAATCAGATTTCTTGATCGATTTCAAAACTGTAAATGACTCTAATTAGAAGTATAACTCATGTTAGTCAATTTTTTATATGAATGAAATAAAATATGCAGACAAATTAGATTACCCAGGTAGTTCATAAAACATATCTAATGAGTTTCCCCAAGAGTCTTTTTCACCAATCTTTTTACCGGTATATTATATAATCTAATAATTCTTATTTATATTTGAAAACTATTGCTTCCAAGTGTGTGTGACTTGCATAAAAATGGTCATAAAGGAAATCTTATCCGGAAATAATTAAAAACTTTGCACCTTTTATCAAATGCAATGATCAAAGTGCAATGACATGAACCAACAAAAAATTTTATATATTATTTATTTAATATCAATTTGGCTATATCAGTTTCAAAATACTTTTGATCCTGATGGGAGAAGCAGAAATGAAGATGATTTCTTACAAACTGGGATGCACAGTTTTAACTTTTGCCTGGTATGTTGTGTGAATATTATTAAGTGTAAAACAAATAGCATTTTCGGTTCTGAATAATAATCCCTGTTTGGAATTCCACTTTAATTTCATTACATGATAAAGACACATTTGGAGTTCTAGATTGTATATTTAATTCTATCTACATTGTCATTTTGTGTTGCAGTGAAAAGAAATTTCTATATGATTGCATACCTCTAAAGATCAAGGTCGCTACAGCAAGGCCTAAGGTCATATCAAGATTATACCATAATGCTACACACATAAAGCCCCAACTAATGTCCCTGCTAAGTTGTAACTTTCTACACCTCGCGGTTCCTGAAATATAGCCTGGATAAGACTTTCCGACTCAAGGTCACTGCAGAATGTTCCAAGGCCAAATCAAGGTCACACCAGGATGTTGCACACCTACACACCCTAAACCAATATCCCACCAAGTTTAATTTATTTTACTTTACGATTTCTAAGATATAGCCCAGGCAAGATTTTCAAACTCAAGGTGCCTACGGCAAGGTGAAAGGTCAAACCAAGGTCATACTATGCCATTGCAGAGCTTCACCCATAATCACTGTCCCTACCATTAGAAACAACTTTCTGCACATTTTGGTTTCCAAGATATAGCCCGGAGAAGATTTTAACTGTCGAGGTCACTACAGCAATGTCAAAGGTAAAATCAACATCACACCATGCTTTGCACACCTAAGCCCCCCATACATATATCCCTACCAAGTTTAACTTCCTACACCTTACGTTTTCTGAGATATAGCCCGGACAAGCTCAAAATCACTATGGCAAGGTCAAATCAAAGTCACTTCATGATACTGCACACCTAAACCCACAGCCAATGTTCCAACCAAGTTTCAACTTCCAATACCTTATGGTTTCTGAGATACATCCCTGACAAACTTTTTCTCACCACCCATCTGCCCACCTGACAGCCTGCTTGGTCGCCTATCTGGAAGCTATGGGGGAAAACAATACCCACACAGCCCTTAAAGGCTGTGGTGTAAAAACTAATCTTAAAAACCTTCCTCAACCATTTCCAAATTTCCACAAGTTTGGATACCATTTCCCAATATTTGAGAGCCCTATAGATTTCACACTGAGCTTGGAATTCACTCATCTCCAACCTTTTTGATGCATTGTCCAAGTTTCAAAAAAAGGTAAAATAATTAAAAAATGGGCTGCAAGCAAAATTTTCCAACATTTTGTGTAGAGCTTTGCAGCACTTGGCAGCACAAATTTAGCAGAAATAAGCAACTTTTAAATAAAAGATAATCCTGTAGTCACAAAATAAAGATGAGTACTAAAACACAAACTTTTCACAAAGTGTAAGACATCGGGTCTCCTAACTTTGAGTATCCTGTAAGCTGAAAAATAATTTTGAAATCGCTCTATTGTAAAACATTTCTGAAAAGCATGTCATATTTAGGTCGTAGCAATTCTTTTCATTATAAAGAACAAAAATGCCTCTAAAATTAGCTTACAAATTCATGACAATATAATTAATACAGATACAGGAAGTAATTCCCAGGGATACAAGAATAACTGGAAGCCATTTATTATTTAAATAATTCAAATAAGTGAACAGGAGGAAAGAAGTCCTAGTAATTTGCTGATATCCAGTTATAGCCAGTCCTTATAATAAATACCCCAAGGTTATACTCAATTGTACTAAATAAATCCAGTTTCTCCTCTAAAGCCGCCTTTAATTCCAAGAAAAACTGTAATCTCTGGCACTTTATTTGTACAGTTACATCAGTCAAGGCTTACATGCTCTCCTTCAAGAAGATTGGTCCCAGACAGAATGCCCCAAGGTGGCATACCAATGACACTTGTGTGTTCACCTTCATCCTCTAGGAACTCTGCTATCATTGCAGTGTTATTCCTTACACTAAACTCAGTGTTTGCTTCTATTACACCACTAGTGAGCACCCACGTCTCTACAAACAAAGAGAAAACAGACATGTTTTAGTCACATAGATGGTTGCCCATCGATATACGCTCAAACCTGCACAAGCAGCCACCTGTGAAGAGCAAGTTCACCTGGAAAGAGCAACCACCTTTAAACCTGCCTATAACATTTTACTTTAATTTGAAACAACAAAGAGCAAACACCTGTGATTTGCAATCACTTTTGTTATATGTTCCAAGAAAGCCCTGACATGTCCACCTCAAATGAGATATGCCAGGATATATCCACATAGCATTAGTGCTAAATCTACAAGTGCATGAAAAGGGCAGTCATCTAGTAATGGTATAACATGAAGAGAATGGCAAATGACCTCTGATACTGGCCTTGTATCAATTGCAATAGGTGTATTTTTTAAACATAAGATTTTTGAAAAGTCCTCTGATCAGGCAGAGGGAACAAATATAGAGTAATTTGACGAAAGTGTTAAATGTTTACAAAAAAGCTGGATATCTAAGATTAAACTTCTGCAAAAACAGAGAGAGCAGTTTTTAGAGCCGGGTAGTAAGTTAACAGATGAATAAAGCAGCATCTGTACAAGCATGTTAGTGTTTGAGGAAGAGTTCTGTACACAGACTGCTAAAAATGCTGTGGGCAGTAATGACATAAACACAGTATTTTGTTCACCAAATACAGGCCTCAATAACCAAGATGCTACAAATGCACTGATTCACTTGGCAGGTACAGGTGCCATCAAGGATTCCAAGATAGCTACCTGAAAAACAATCAGCTTACAAATAATGTAAGGGCAGTTACATTTGCATTCTTTAGTACCCAAACAAGTCCTACAGTGCATGGGCGGAATAGGTAAACATTCAGGTGTGTTATGCTGGAAAGCTGTTGTACTTCCCCACTGCTTGGTATTCTGTCACAATGATGTATACTTGCAGAGTTTTGCTCTCATAACTACTATGTACAACAGCAAAGGTCAAAGTTGAGGTTTGAACAACTAAAGTCACCTCATGCCTGGCCCTATGAGAATACCACATGTTGCTGGGAGCTGGACTCAAACTCACAACCATATAAGTTAGGGTAAAGTGAATAAAATGTCATGGACAAAATCAGCCTGTTCACTGAGATAAAAAATGACCTATAAATGGAAGTGCATGTGGAACAAAGTATACTTCACTAAATATTCATTTAATATAAGGTGTTAAAAATAAGAATTATAGAACATTTAATACAAAATTTAGAAAATTTGATGAGTCTCTTATCACTGTTGTGTAAGAAATAAGTAGAATCTTTCGATCATAGCTTGAAATTGAAAAGGATTGATATATAAAATTCAGTATTAATAATTTGATGTCTGTATTATAAGAAATATGAGCATCTCACTTTTAGCATTCACAGTTTTTGATAAGTTGTCAGTGAATTCTTCCATTATTTCTTCAACATCTTCGTTATCATCATCCAAGTAGCCACCAGTCAGTGATATCACAAGTTCAGGCTCGGTTAACTGCCAGTGAGTTGTCAGAAGCTTGTATACTTTATCCATGTTGCTTTTACTCTTACTCTCCTCATTGCCCATCATATCGTCAACACGGATGTACTTTATCTGAATATATCAATGTCATGATCAATTGTGAGATTGTGATTTATCTTTTTTTGTGAACATTATATTAAATATATGTCTATTGACACAATGATAATTGTAAAACAAATAATAAAAAGCAATTTGAATTCTTTCTGATAAAATCTTACTTACACGTTCCCAGTCACCATCCATACAACCAAAATCTAGTGTCTGAATCGTTGCAGTGTCCTCTGTATTTGACCAGTCATCCGTGAGTTTGTTAACAGCAACTGATTCTGTATGCTCATCAAGAGACAATCCACATTTGCAGATTTTTTCCGAACTAAAAAAAGAATCAATACAGGATTACAGCTACCTTCAATGGTTTGGCAGTGCTGCACTGACAGAAGCTCAAACACAATAAGTAACACATCAGCAAAAAAGTAAAAATAAATGTCTCATATGAAATAAATATAATTTTATAATTAAATCCTATAAAAGTTGAATCTCATTGAGAGGTCCACAGAATGCTAGCACTTTATTAAGAATAGCAAATAAAACAAGTTTTTTGTGACTGATTTTACACACTTACCCTTGAGTGTCTTCAGTGGTTGCAGAAAACTTTGTGCATATTCTTTGTTTAAAATTTTTCTGTATGAACCACAACTCTCCCCTCTCTGCCTTACTTAGATCGACACCACCATTTGCTGAATATTTATCCTGAATTTAACAGAAAAACATTATTTTATGTTTTAGAATGGATTACATAAATATTGAACAAGTTTTCTGATATTTACATCATGTACGTACAGCATATACACCAACCTTGAGAGTTTTTGGTTAAATGTACATTTTTTGTAAGATTAAAAAAAAAAAAATACTGAAAGTGATGTTAAATTCAAAGTAAATTGCAAATTTAATAAGTAAATTAAATTTTTATAAGTTAATACCCTATCCAATGGACAATAGCTTATCCGGTCGGCGCGGACCGGCCCGTCAAACGTCAGAAAAAGACATCCTGTGTCTCCACCGGCCAGGCCGGCCCAGTACTGTGCACTCGCCAGATGGCGTGTCGTACTTCCTTCCTGTCTAGACAGAGTGACGTCATAGCATCTTTTTCGTTGTCTAAACCAATTAGACCCCTAGTAGACTGATAGCGGGGTCGGTGGGAGGGTCTTGTGTGTCCATTGGATAGGGTATTAACTTATAAAAATTTAATTTACTTATTAAATTTGCAATTTTATTGCGTTAATCCATCCTATCCAATGGACAATAGCTGAATAACTACCGCTTGGTCAGCGGGTAAGTTACTAGGGAACTAGATGAACTCATAAAATAAACTTTTCAGGCCTGGGTCAGAAACCCTTAAGGCTATAGTCGGTCAACAGATACCGGTTAACCGGTCCAACCGACTTACCCCCCCCTCCCCTTTTTGACAGACCTGCTCTGAGGTAGGGGAAGAGAGGGCTGAGTTCAGTCCCCTGAGAAGAAATAAACCTCCCGAAGGAAGCACGTCTGAGTTTTTTTGTTTTTTTTTGCTTACTGTATGTACACTATTTACAAATCTCCTCTAGGTCCTAGTTGTTTGGTGGATCTGCTGAGCAGCCACAACAGGACCTAAATGGTAGAGCTCTGAATCAGCCCAGGCCACGTCCTTCAAATAAAACTGTGTGAAGGTATTATGAGATTTCCAGTGGCAAGCTGACAAGATCTGCTCTAAGGAAAATCCTGACTGGAAGGCCTTAGGGGAAGCAAAGGCTCTGACATCATGAGCTATAACTTGATGCAGGGTGTGGGCTTGATGATCAGAGAGCTCATAGCATAGGATCACAGTCTGCTTGATCCATGAGGAGATAGTGGTAGGGGAGATGTCTTTGTCGAAGCCTTTCTTGAAGGAGACAAAGACTAACTCCTTGTGTTGCCTGAGGTCTGAAGTCCTGTCCAAATAGTAGTGCAAGGCTCTGACTGGACACAGGGATCTGTCAGACTTGAGGGATTTATCTAGAGTAGGAGCCCGGGCTGGTATGACCACTGGGGCTACACTCTCTGGACCCTCTTTGGCCAGCTGATTCTTGAAAAGAACGCTGGGAGATGGAAACAGGGACACCTTAGACCAATTGGATTGGTGTCTGATGTTCTTGTGCTGCCATGCATGGATCTCACTCATTCTTTTGCCAGAGCCCAGGGCCAAAAGGAAGACAGTTTTGAAGGTCAGATGCTTCAGAGATGCCTCCCTAAGAGGTTCGAAAGGAGCCCTTGTCAGCTGGTGTAATACCAGGGAAAGGTTCCAGGAGGGTATTCCCCTCCACCCTCTGGGTCTATCTCTGTGGAAACTTTCCAAGAGACGAGTGAGATTATCATCTTTGCTGATGTTGACTGTTGTATTACCTAGTTTATCAGCAATGGCAGACCTGTATCCATCAATGGTGCTGGGCTGTAACTTCTTGTCCTCAAAGAGGTACATTAGGAAGTCAGCCACCGACTTTACAGGTGGTGACCTGAAGTCCACCTGATTAGTGACGCACCACTTTGTAAACAATGGCCCACTTTGCCTCATAGACTGATCTGGTGGATCTTCTTTGAGGAACCTCAATTCCTGCTGCCACTGTCTCAGAGAAGCCCTATTCTTTGATTTTTGTGGCTCTAGGAGCCAGGCATGAAGGTTTAGATTTGTCAGATTTCTGTGAGGGATCTGATTGAAGGGCTGTGTCAGCAGATTGGGCAGGTTGGGCAGGCTGAGAGGGGCCTGACTGGACATGGTCACCAAGTCCCAAAACCAAGGCATGTTGGGCCACCCCAGGGCAATCATAATGATCCTTTTGCACGGGGAGTCCAGTAGCTTCTCCACCACTTTGCCCAATATGGCGGTCGGTGGGAAGGCGTATGCATCCAGATCCTTTCATGGCAGAGTAAGTGCATCCACTGCTACAGCCAGGGAGTCCGGTACTGGAGAGATAAACTGAGGTAACTTGTGGTTGAACCTCGTGGCAAATAGATCTATTTGAGGCAGGTGCCATTGGTTGCATATTTGTTGAAAAAACTTCCGGAAGGAGGGACCACTCTGTTTGGATGGTCTGACCCAGCCTGGATAGCTTGTCTGCTATCACATTTAAACGGCCTGGGATGTGTCGAGCTTTTAGAGTCACTTGTCGCTGGGAACACCAGGTCAAGATTCTCCACAGTAGGGCACACAGTGGGCCCGACCTCGTTCCTCCTTCCTTGTTTATGTAAGCAACTACTGTAGTATTGTCGGTTGCTACCAGAACTATTTTGCCTACACAGAGATTTTGAAACTCTTTTAAGGCTAGGAACAATGCTTTTAGTTCCAGAAAGTTTATGTGCAGCTTGCTTTCCGGCACCGACCAGGACCCTCTTGCAGTGAACTCGTTTAAGTGAGCGCCCCACCCTTCTTTTGATGCGTCTGTCAAAATTTGCAGAGCATGTTTTACTGGGTGTAATGGTTGGCCTTGAAGTACATTGTCTTCCTCTAGCCACCATTGTAAGTGAGGGTGCAGGGACCTTGTTAGAGGGATAACCTTCTCTACAGATTCTGGTACCCTCCAATTGTTTTTGAGATGCCACTGTATGGGTCTCATGTGTAGTCGGCCGAGGTGAACCTGCTTTTCTGTGGCTGTTAGAAGACCTATCAAGGACATGAGTTGCTGGACTGGACAGGCCGGTAGTAATAAAAGTGCTTGTATCTTGTCCTGAAGGCTTTGCCACCGGTCCGGAGTCGGTCTGACCCGGCCGGACCTGAGGTCGAACTGGTAACCTACAAAGTCGAATACTTGTTTGGGTTCCAGTTCTGATTTCTCTAAATTCACCAGCCAACCTAGGTCTTGGCACATTTTGACCAGGATTTGGGTGTGTTGGAGACAAATGTGCTGGGATCTGGCTCTCACCAACCAGTCGTCTAGGTACTGGTGGATCCTTATACCCCTGTGTATGGCCATCAGTTTCACCTCCTTTGCTAATACAGTGAACTCCATGGGCGCTGTGGACAGACCAAAGGGCAGTGCCTTGAATTGATAAGTCCGGCCCTGGACATGGAATATTAGATATTTTCTGGATTGTTCCTGTATTGGTATGTGGAAGTAGGTATCTTTGAAATCTACTGAGGTGACCCACTCCCCTTGTTGGAGGGATGTTCTGATGGTTTTCGGTGTCTCCATTTTGAATTTTTCCACCTTGAGGAAAAAATTTAGGTTGCTTAGGTCCAGTATTGGCCTCCATTTGTTGTTGAGTTTTGGGACTAGAAATAGTCGATTGAAGAAACCCAGAGATGTTTGATTGTGGACCAGTTCCACTGCATTTTTTTTTTTTTTTAAAGCTGATGTAATGCCTCCAACAGGTAGCTGTTCCTGTGGGGATTGACATGACGGCTTATGACAGTTGGAGACCTTGTAAGAGTTGGCCGGGTCCGGAAAGGAAGGGTGTAACCCTCTCTCAAGATTAGAAGTATTTTTGGACCGGCCCCTAGATCCAGCCAAGTTGCCAATAGTTTTGAAGCCTGGACCCTACAGGCAGAGTTTTTGCAACAAGAGAGACATTGACCACAGGTTGGACACAAGATAATTGAGTGACAGAAGAAACCAGTAATTTCCTGTAACCAGTAATTCTCTGTAACTGACAAACTGGTAGGCTGGAGTCACCCCTGAACTTAGACAGCTACTGGTCTATATTTGGCTATTTGGGTAGGCTCTGTAACCGGTTTTGGTGAAGCAAGGTTGTATAGCCGGTACCTTGTCGGTAGGCTCTGTAACCAATGGTTGAGGTGATCACTCTGCAACCGGTTTTGGTGAAAATAAGGCTGTATAGCCGGTAAACTGGTCTGGTGATTTGAAGACTCTGTAAACAGTCAGTTGAAGCCATATTTGTAGATACTTGCTGTCTACCTGCCCCAGAATCAACATAGAGTTGAATGGACTGGGTCGGATGACTCTGTAACCAGTTGGGGGGTCGGGTAAGCTGTACTAAGGTTGTGTAGCTGGTACCTGGTCGGTACACTCTGTAACCAGTTATTGAAGCAACTGTACAAGGCTGTGTAGCCGGTCGGTACACTCTGTAACCAGTTGTTGAAGCAAGTGTACAAGGCTGTGTAGCCAGCACCAGTCAGTACACTCAGTAAATAGTTGCTAAAGCAATTTTACAACTTTTGTGTTGAATTCAGCTTTATTTCTTTAATCACACGTCTTACTTGTAGATTTAGGGGCCACGGTGGCAGAGTGATAACACTCTCGCCTCCCACCTCTGCAGCCGGGGTTCCATCCCCGTCATGGCCGTAAGTGGGAAAGCTGGTAGTTGCTTGCCGTTGGTCGGCAGTTTACAGTACAGAACCCTAGCGAACTATATGTACTGGTTTCCTCTGCCCTTCAAACTACCCGTCGTGATATGACCTGTACAGTGTTGAAAGCGATGTAAAACCCCAAATAAACAATAAACAAATACTTGTAGATTTGACAGTTGCTGGGAAAGCCCTTGTGATCTATTTTTAGAAGCACTTGGTGTTCGGTATGTCACGTGACCAGCTTGCTGGTCGGAAAGACACGCGATTGGCTGATTGGAGCTCGTCAGTTGTGGCGTTCTTTTGTGATACTTAAACATGCAAATGTGCAGTATTCTGCTCATCCACAAACCCCACTACCGACAACGAAGCCGGGTCTGCAAGGCAGGGACTGGAAGCACAGTAGACGTGAGTTCTGGTCGGTGAAAACAAGTGAACGGCTTGAGATGACGATCAGCTTCGTAACCTGGTTGGTGAATCACATGACCAACTTCGGGGAGGTGCTCTCACTGGACACGTTCTTTCCTCATATCACAGTAAACGTGAGCTGACTGGTCGACTGATGCCTGTAGCAGAGAAGTCTGTACCAGTGCGCTGAAGGTGAATTTCAGGAACTAAAAACTGGCGTCACAGTAAACGTGAGTGCAAAGAATGCCCTTTTGACCTTCTACTTCGGTGAATCATGTGATTAACTTCGTGACCTAGTCGGTGAATCACGTGACCAGCTTCGTGAATTGGTAGGAAGGACACGTGATTGGCTCACTGGATATGACGTCAGAGGTCGCGTTCTTTTTAGCTGGCCGGTCGGCTGATGCTTTAAATACAGAGAAGCCTGGACCAGTGCGCTCTGTTGATGAAAGTCCTGGCCGGTCTGAAGTCGGTTCTTCTTCTCAGCCGGCTGTACACTCAAACCAGTTTCCTGGCCATCCACTGCCCTTATTACCGACACAAGGGCCGGGTCCACAAGGGTGGGACTGAGAGTGATTAAAGATGAAGTTCCTTCTATGTAAGCTCTGAAGAAATCTGAAGAATTCATCTGATGCTTCTGATGAAAAAACACTACCAGTGCGCTCTGGAGAAGAATGCGCCTTTCCTGGGGAATTCCTTCTATTAACAGTGCTCAAAACTACGTAGACTGAAGTTCCCCGTGATTTCTATTTATAGTAGTAGAAAGACTTTACTATGGTGATTGTAACTGAAGGTACATTCAAAGAAAAGACACGGATAAATATACCTGTAAGTAGTATATCCACAATTTCTCAATATTGACGATCTGCCCCTAACAACACAATGGTTGAATGGGAGGAAACTAGCAAATGGCTGCCTTCATATTTCTCGTCGATTAATGCCCTATCATCAAAATAAAATTGAGTCAACTAGCGTTTCCAGCAGATTTTGAAAAGACTATCCGTGCTTGATAAGTAAATAACACTTCTACACTAAATTCTTCATGTAAGAGGTTGAAAATCCGCCATAAAGCACACTTTTCCTTTAAAAATCTGGAGATTGTAGAAAACACGTCTGCACAGTACACGCGCCAAACGAAAAAGATGCTATGACGTCACTCTGTCTAGACAGGAAGGAAGTACGACACGCCATCTGGCGAGTGCACAGTACTGGGCCGGCCTGGCCGGTGGAGACACAGGACGTCTTTTTCTGACGTTTGGCGGGCCGGTCCGCGCCAACCGGATAAGCTATTGTCCATTGGATAGGATGTATTAACGCAATAAAATTATTGCTTGTGAATCTCAGTCTGAAATAAAGGATAATGACAAAAACACTGTGAGGTGACAGAACACTGTTCAAGTTGACATATATCCTGATGTAAATTCACTGTTATGGGGGTGATCCACTGGAACCAAGCTTACAACCAACTCTATGACTCTAGGGTCGATTGCAGAAGTCCGGGATCAGGGACAAAAATTCAGAAAAAAATTGCACCATACATTTGGGCTGGTTTTATCTCTCAGACAGGATGTAGTGCATGCCGGTTTGTCTGGATCAAGATCCCAACCTGACTTGGGGTCAGGATGCTTTTCTCCATGACTAGATGGGAGACTACCAGGACAAGCCATAAACCCGTAAAAGACAAGCCGTATCAAACCCCGACATGCCGGACTGACAAACCGATAGGAACGGAACATTTTCCCGACTCACCCCGACTGGACTGATTAATTTCTGGAGTTGGGATCGAAAGTCAGGATCAAACAAACACTATATAAATCCCGTCTGGCTGCTGTAAATCATCAATTCATTATCAATGCAAAGATACCAGCTACACATTGCAGAGACTTTCTACAGAAGATTAGGATTTTCATCATGATTTACAGACAGAAAAGGACTCAACTGAACCCAGGGCCAGCACTTGCCCTATAGCCAACACCTTCACCACAGCCACAGCCACCACCCAGTAGAAGAGGAAAGCCACCAAACCCCTGGGTCATGCCCTGGATTCTTCAAAGGGAAGAAAGTGGCTGCTATAGAACCCTCCTTGGTGATATACAGACTGATATCACAGGTTACCAGAATATTGTCAGGATGCCACCTGCCTTTTTTGACCTAATTGGGGAACGCATATACCACTGCATCAAAAAGTCAGTCAATTTCAGGAAGTCTTCAGAAGTTGGATTGAGACTGGCAATAATACTGAGACAACTGGCAACAGGAGAGACCTACACATCCTTGCAGTATCACTGGCTGGTTGGCCGAACTACCATATGTAAATTTCTCCCTGTGGTATGCCGAGCCATTCTTGTTGAATTCCAGGAGTGTTTGACCTGCCCTACTGATCCTAAAGACTAGAAAAAGGTGGAGGAGAACTTCAAAACCAGATGGAATATTGCCATGAAGAAGCCAAAGACATCTGGGATTGAATATTACATTCTTTTCCCTGGTACTGCTAGCCCTGGTTGATGCAGAATACAGATTCCTATGGGTAGATGCTGGGTCAAGTGGATCTACATCAGATACACAGATTTTTCACCGAATTAAGTTGAGGGGGAAGATGAAGGATGGCACCTTTGGGCTTGCCCCACCTGAACCCTTGGTGGAGGGAGGGCCAGATTTGCACTATTTCTTGCTGGATGACAATGCCTTTGCTTTGATACCATGGATGGTGAAACCCTACAGCAGAAAAAAACTCACAAGGGAAGCAAGAATAGCAAACTACAAGATCTCCAGAGGCAGGAGGGTGGGGGAAAATGCGCTTGGAATATTAGAGAGCAGATTTAGTGTACTACTAGGCACCATAGAGGAAAGGCCTAAGGTTGTTAGAGACATTGTTTTTACATGTGTGGTATTGCAAAACAAGTTGAGGACATAGCAGGGCAGAGCAGACAGGGCAACCAACCCAGCAAAATGATATTGCAACCCTACAAAATTAACAGGTGGTGTATGTGAAAGATGACAACAACAGAAGTTTCAACTGGAGGTCAAAAATGAGTGGGACTGACTAAAAGATTACTTCAATGATCTGGGTGTATTGTCTGGGCAGGAGTACAGGATCTGAGATGTGTCAACCAACTAAAAAACTCAAAAATTTCTCGAAGGTCAAAAGTTAAGAAGTCGGATCTAAAGGTCGAAACCCTTCCCCAAATGTCAAAGCTTCTTAAAAGTTAAAGTGTTTTCGATCATTTTTTTAAAAAAGTAAGTTTCATCTTCTTTGGCCTATTTTTTGGACAAGGTCTCTATTTCCTTAAAGTTCTTATTCCAAAATTTTTAATTTTTATTCTTCTCAGTTCAAACTCTTTTACGTCCAGGTTTGAATTATTTGAGGCTTTTTTAACTTCAAATTTTCAATCACTCACACATTCACTTATTCACTAATTTAGATTTTTGTGTGTGGTTGTGTTTGGTGCAGGGTGATGCAATGCTTCTTGTTTTGGAATTTTTTGCAAGCATTCAGCTGAATAATTGTTTTTTGGATGATTCAGGTGGTCCTGAGAAGAACCTTTAAATTTTACAACAATAGTCCTGAAAAGGACTGATTTTAGGCAAGTGCAGTGGGTCTACTGCTGCTGCTGCTTGGGCTCGGATGACAGCTGGGGAGGCTGAAGCTGGGCTGGCTGCTGTTGATATTTATGCTGCATGGTGGTTGTTTGAGGAAAGGCAGCATGTTGATGCGGATCATTTGGTAAAAGCAGATGCAGTGTGCTGATCAGCTAGACAGTCCTAATATATTGTGTGAACTTTCTTTTTGGCATAGGCAACTGATGGTTGGTTGAAGTGCTTCATCAGGGTCAGTGTGAAAGTAAGTGGTCTTGCAGTCCAAGGTTGTTGGTCGTCAACAACTACAAAGGAAGTCGGCTCCCCTCTGAGTTGCTGCTGTTCTCTGGGTGCCACTTTGCTCTGCTGAGCTGGTTTGATGACCTGGCTTGCTGGCAGCTGAGTCTCTGGGATGGTTAAGATGTATTCCCTACCAGCTGGTCCTGGTTGTTATGCCTATTGTAACTTTCTGTGGCACATATTTGGAAGTGGCACTGAGGCTCCTATAACAGTGTAGGTTGTTTAGGTTTTTGGGACTGACGTATACTTTCCTCCGCCCTGTTCTAGATGCCACTTAAAAGTTTCACAGTCTCATTTCAGAATATTTGAAAGTCTCTTCTTCCAAAGCCTCAACCTCAGATGCCAGGCAGTTGCAGAAGGCTGTTATAGTGATCTTCTGCCTTGGCCCAATAAAAGATGACAGCACTAGTAAATGACCTGCTGGTTGACTGTTAAAGGTTGGGAAACTGCACTGGGGCTTGTAACTGAAGGCTGTATCGTGGTGTCTGATTGCATACTTATCTCCATACTTTCCATGTCGGTTGAACCTTTGAAGATGTTGTGTGAAGTGGCAGTGGTGCACTGGCTCCTCAGACCGGGGATGTGAAGGCTGAAGTCCCTTGTGTCTGATGTGTGTCTTCAAGAAGTTACATCTATCCTGAATTTAGTTCTGCCTCACTGTCATTTCCTTCGTAGCCTGGCCAGACTTGGAATGGGTCAGCTTTCTGTATGGAGTCCGTTGGTATCCGAACCAAGTCTTGCACACCTTCGAAGGTATTCCTCCCTGGCCTTGTCCTCAAAGTGTTCACTGGTCTGTAGAGCTTCTCATGATCCTTAACAAATTCCACAAAAGCCTCCTCATCTGAGTTTGTTAAGTAAATTATCATCATATGCCCTTCTTGTGTCTGGATTGCGATAGAGATGTGCCCGCCTCTCCTCCAGCCTCTGTGTCCATTTCAGTGTCACTCCTCTCAGTTCTTGGATGCTTTTCGGCCACTCCCTCCTCTGCTGAGTGTATAGTTTCCTCCCTCATGGTTTCTCCCTCTCACTCTCCTCCCTCTGTTGTTTCTGTGCCACCTGCTCCCTATATCTATGTTCTCTCTCGTTCCTCTTCCTTTGTATGTCAGCAGCTCTATCCCCCAACTGAAACTCTGTAGGTGACTCTATAGGGACTTCTGTCTTCCTCACTCTTCTGCCCTTTTTATGACCCATTTTTCTCTTTAAAAGCACCATTTGTAAAAAACCAAAAGCCTATCAAAAAGTCAGTCCAACTTCTACCTCAACACTACATCCTAGTTAATTTGTAAAAAAAACCTTATCTAGAACACTGCCGATTGTAGCCTGTCAGATGCTAGATTCCAAATGATGAATTGCACAAATCAACTCGCTTTATACAGTCTTAAATTTCATAATCGACTCGCCGTGGTTCAGTAAACAGAGGCCGGCTTGTCCTTCACATGATATGTTCATGGCTTGCCCTGCTGAGATGCTTATAACCGTCATAACAGGAAGCAACCAAGTCAGCTTGGTTATGTTATGACAGGCCAGTTTCCTTTCCCGCATGGTGGGTTTGTGTGCACAGCCTGTTGGGAAGTGGTGCTCGGTACTGAACCATGACAGGCCAGGAATTAGTGCTTCAAGACAAGACAGTTACACTATAGGACAAGACAGGAAGTGTGCCCGAAAAGCCGTGAAGAATCACAACAGGATGGTCTGCAGGTGGGCAGAGCCAAGGTCTGGAGTTGGGGAGGGATGGTAAAATATCAAACATGTTTCATACTTTCCCGTTCTACTGAGACAAGCCAGGAAAATACAACTGCTCCTAACTGACTGTAAATATTGCTCCTGACCTTTGAAAAAACCACCAAGACTGCTCCAATGGAACACCCCCGTTACTGACACACTGAAAACAACTCATACCTATGTGTCATCTGTACAGAAAAGAGTGCTAAATAATCCTCAGGCCTTAATACTGATCAAAGTCCAACAATTATATTTAACCTTCAAAATTGTATCAAGGGTCAGATATCACTTACAATTTCATTTGCATTTCATGATTTCCTTTTGGTTGTTTTTACATCCAAACCTCTAATAATAAGAGATATGCAAGAGGTTGTTAGGGGCAAAAACACTCTGTAACTTTGCAAAAGAGATTAAAGGCGGAGTTTACGGTGCAACAGCAGAATTCAATTCAAAGAAACATGATTCTATAGTCATTGCCAAGTCCAATACCATGAAGACGCTGAATAGAGGATATGCTAAGTTGGGAAAGCCTTTTGAAGATACAATTTTAACCATTTTGTGAAACAGGTAAGAGTTGGTGTAGAATAGACCTTATCAGGTAAATCATTCCAAACCGTGGGGCCATCAAAAGCAAGCTGTGGTCAAAGTGGTGTGTGATAGATGCAAGCAACAACAAATGAGTTTGTGTGACAATTGATATAGCAATTTGTTCAAAACTAGAATAGGTTGGTGCATCAACAGCTTAGCAGGTAAGTCTTTCCTAGTAAAGAAGAAAACACAACCACCATGACCAGTCACCCGCAGCCTCTGAGTGAGTTGAAAACCAGGTGAAGTTATGGAAATTTAAAGAAATTTTATTATATATGTTAATCATTTTAACTGCCGACACGAAATACATGATGTATGCAAGTCACACCTGGTAATTTGACCCACAATCTGTATGCTTGGATGCAACACTTGTTCAATAAAATCTTACCTCTATTTGATTCCATTCTTGCATTGCTTCAAGTTCAGTTTTTTGCCTTTTTCCTTTTTTGGTGCTGGAAGTTATGATAATCAGTATGTTATACACAACTGGTTACTGATGTGAACAATATCTTAATTCATTTCAAAACAACATGCAAATACACTGTAACTGTCACAGTAATTCATGTCAATATGGAAAGAAATCCTAAAAATAATTTTACGTTCTATTGTTGTACATTTGGCTTTCATGAATTAAATTAAAATTGGAAATATTCACATCCAAAACCATTCAAAATCAAAAGCTGCCATGTTACAGTCCAAATCTAATCCAATATGAACTTTTATAGCACTTAATCTCCAGAATCTAGTTTGCAATGATTACGAATACTTGAGTCATACCACAAAGACATGGAAGGAAGGTGGTGGAGGTAGATATTTGCACCCAAGTAACTTCTAAACTTTTTTAGGCAATAGAGTTTGAACTAAGTGTAATCTCCTCATGAATAAGTTTTGATTATGTGATTTGAAATAGAAAAAATAGCATTGTTCTTCCACCAAAACTTTAAATTGGGAGAACAATGGGAATATTGCATAAACAATTAGTTACTTTCACTGATTCAAGTTAAGAAACTCAGATGATAAAATGGAAACAAAAATTATCATTAAAATGGGAAATCCATAGATTTTTACAAATTTATAAATGTCTGATCTAAATATTTACAAAATCAATTTACAAGAAGGCCTAAAAGCAGTTATGGGCTGGTATCATTACAGTTTATGGTTAGTACCAGATTATTCCTAATTGTCAGAATATACACTTGAAAAACTAGGAAAATGAAATAAAACAGAATAACTACTATTTGCCTTAAAAATCCCCTATCATGCCTTTCTGACAAGGCCCTCTGATTTGCTTATGTCAAGACATTTTATAAAGTGTTTAATCAGGCAGCCTTTGTGTCCATAACCAAAGAATGCTCCTTGATCATCTTTAAAATGCTGAAAACAAATTTATATGAATGAAAAGTCAACTAGTAGTTGACACAAATAAAGGATAATTGAATAATCTTTCACAGGAGCTGGAGCTGTATTCAAAAATATGATCAGCCAAAGTTCAGCTCAAATACATACATTTATGTACATACATACTACTAAACTCAGAAAATGGACTAGAAAAGTGCTTAAACTGGATTTCTGGGATGTAGATTGGGTAAATTTCAGTGGGAAATGGCCCACGGAAGCAGTTGACATTTACTTCAACTTAACAGGGACGTTCCACTTGCAGGCTACATGTTTATGTATTTACCTCTTCTCTTCAGGATTTTCTGTGTTATTACTGAGCACATCATCAGTGTCCACATTTTGTGCTTCTTCATGGTCATATTTGTCATCTTCTTCTTCAGTTTCAGAAAAAACTTGCTCTTTCTGTAAATATTTCTAATGCTTATAACCTGTGCTAGGTTTATGTCTATGGCTGCATTCATTCTTTAGTCTGTCTGTCTGTCTTTATCTGTTGGGCTATGTTTTCAATTACTCCAAAGGTATTCAACAGATCTTTAGGATTTTTTTAATGTGGGTAGGGCTTGGCCAAAGGAAGAAGTGTTCAATTTTGGGGGAAAGATTCTGAATCATATTCTGGATGCAAAAATAAATCTGTAATATTTGGAAATGTCCCCTTGACCCCTGGTTTGTACTCTAAAAGTGTTTCCCACTATCATTATTTCTCCTATTATATTACTGCACTTAATCCTTGTGCAAGCTATAGAGATATTAGTTTTCTTTTCAAATACAACACATGGAGATTTTTAGATACTGAGAAACTTTAGCTTTTCTATATGTGCACTAGGATTATAGAATAACCTGAAATTATATGAAATTTCGGAGGAGGCACAGCACAGTGAGTAACACACTAGCCTTCCACCCAACAGGTCCAGGGTTTAATTCTTGACCCAAACTGACGTGGGAACGCTGGTGGATGGTTGCTGGTTCCTGGTGGGTTTTCAGTACAGAATATAAAGGAATGTTGATCAACTAGTATGCAATACTTTCCTCCATTCCCTAAACTATCAATAGCAACATGATCAATACAATATATGCTCAAATTTGAATGTACCGTATTTTTTCAAAATATGGCCCGGGCGTTAATTATTTTCAAATGGCATCAGATCAGGCGTTAAATTGAACCAGGCGTTCTTTTGAAATACAAAAAACAGTGTAATAAATTATAAACAGTGTGCTTGGTACCAGGCGTTAATTTGAACCAGGCGTTTATTTGAACCTGGGCATTATTTTGGAAATTTACGGTATTTGTACCTGTATTGTCTCAGGTTTTTCACCAATTGGTTCCTTTACGGTAACCTTCTTGGGCTGCCACTCTGGTGTTGGCTCATCTGGCTTGTGGAAAGGAACCCGTGGCCTGGATATAAAATAACAATTCAGCTGATGCCGCGGGTTTGAGGAACTACATGCATAGTTTATGCATAATATTCATAAAATGATCACAGGTGAAATTTTAATGTTAGTTGACAACTTTTCAGGTTATAATTTATTTGAGTTTTGGACAGTTTTTCACTGATGTTTTTTTAATACATATGTCACAAGAAGAGGTAAAATGGAAGAGAAAGCAGAAAAAATTTGCCCTGTTTTCTTGAATTTTCTAGCCACTGAAGAGTTGTTAGAAATGTACGCTTTTATTGTATATTTCTGGAATGACTGCAAAATATAAAGATTTAATAATACCGGGGTATTTGTATTTGAAATATTTTTACAAAAGCTTTACTTAAATGACACTTATCAATGATCATAATCAATAATAATCTTCCTGAAATTATCTGTAATGAATAAAACAAAGCAAAAGCTTACAAATCTCCCTGTCCAACGGCGGAACTTCCTTGTCCCATTTCTGCAAAAACATTAAAACTGTATAGTGACCATATAACTTTAATGAAACTTCTATTTAATTAATGCTGATTAATATACAAAATATGTGAAGATTTTGATAAGAAGAAACTGCAAAAATTTCAAATATTCACTTCATTAATTTATCAGTATTTTACTAAATACTAGATTTTTAATTAAATATAGATATTGTTTCATTTTTATGTGCATTAATATTATGATTCATCGAAGGCTTCGAGGCCTACTGAAACCTTAAACCTTTGCACAAATTTTTGATGGACAATATACACCATATTTTTAGATGGATCTAGGAAGAATACCTATCAGGAAGAATGCCCATTAAGAACTTTTCCCATCAGCAATTTGTCATGGGTGGATTTTTTCTCATCAATTTCTTTTTATTATTTTTATCATTTTTACTTAAACCTCAAGTATTTAAAGAATGCCTACTAGGAGCCCTTGGCTGCATTAATTACAGCTACAGAATAATAATAAAAGATTAGTGCCATCCGTAGGTTCTTTTTGGTAAATGGATTCCACTGACAGATTATAGAACACTGGGAAATAGATTCCCAATTGTACTTTTTACATACATGCTTGAATAAAATCAAAAGGGGCTACATCAAAGAATTTGGGTTATTTGTGATTGATATAGTTCACACACACAGTTTGGCCTTAGATGTGAACTGAAACCATAGAATTAACAAGGTGTGCAAAAAATTGGTACTTTATGCATTCATGCTTGAATACAACAAAAGGGTGCAAAAAATTTACAATGGTAATTTATACATTCATGCTTCAATACAACAAAAGGTGCTACATCAAAGAATTTAATGTTATTTGTGATTGATATAGTTCACACACACATTTTGGCCTAGGATATGGACTCATGACCACAAGGTTGACAAACGATTCACATGGCAAATTAAAATTGCATCAAAGCCTAGGGTATGCTTTACAATTAAGTTCAAAACTTATTAAGTTCTGTTGATGATGCAAACAGGCTCACCTAGTAGGGCTTCTTTAACTTAAAAATTAGTAAACATTTAAATAATTAAAGTTTAAGTAAAAAATGATGGGGCAAAATTCTACCCCTGACAAACTGGTGATGGGCAAATTCCTGATGGGCATTGTATAGATGGGCATAGTTCCTGATGGGCATTTCCCCCTTATGGGCATTCTTCCATACACCTCCAAAAGATACCTACATGGTATATTTTTCACTAATTTAAATCTATTTTTAAATAAAGCAGTTTGCTGCATAAAATGTAATGTGTACATGTTGTGTACAAGTTGGGTTTTGTACAATTAATACCTTTAGCACTGGCCTTAAACAAAGTGCAAGCATTGTGTCAAGTTAACAAAAGATGAATTCCAGTTTATCAAAGACTGAAGCTTCAAATATAAAATTGCTCCAAGCTAATTAAGCTTTTTGTTCAAAGTAAAGTTCAATATTTCATTGAGCCCAATGCTCAAATGTCTCAAAATTTCTCAAATGTTTTGCCTAAACCTGTTGATTATAAGAGTTATACATATTATCAGTTTTTATTGATTACCAGTCGGAGGGGGGAGAGGGGAGGGGGTGGGTCTTTTGAGTGGAGTACTAAGTGAACGGAGTAAATAATACAAGGCCATTCTACAGAAAATAGCAGTATACCTTTCACTGCAATGAAGTATCATTACCTTATATCAGACTATTTGACATAAACTCCATTATTAAATATTATATTTACACTCAAATAACTTAATCATATGCATTAAATTATCTTAATTGTTTCAAATAAACTGAAACATCTAATGTAAATGGCTTAATATGTACTTTTGCTATATTTACTCAGGAAAACTGAGTAATTTTTAGTCCTGTTACTTAAATATTCGAGGACATTATAAATTCTCAGACAATGGTATACCATAAGCTACACCAAATATGAACAAAATAAAACAATTAAATCCGACACACTAAATGGATCTCGATATGTCTAAAAATACCATTTAACATGCATTGTCTGTAGAACAGTATATCTCGCAAAATATTACCAGATAATCATATTATTGTTTACAATTTAAAACTATTTGTCATGGCAAACATTTTTACTTACTTTAATGAAGCTTTATCCTTTTGCAATTACAAAATAATTGCCCGTGCATTTACACTGTCCCTAACTAGAACTACCCCAATAAAAATCTGTTTTGACAGTTACTGAATATTTTGGTGTTGACTATGGCAACGCCAGTATAAAAGGTTGAGGCTTGGTCTCAACATGACGAAGCTAGTGAAAGCCCACACTTGATGGTCTTTGTATAATTATCTATATGTTTTATGTTTGAAACTGTTTGGGTTTTCTCTTGTTTTGGAAACAAAAAAGACATAATCATCTACATAAACGTCCTCGTATATTGGTCTCATTTTACTGTTGCAGAATGCTTGAAACAAATACAAAATGTCTTCATATTTAGCACCCACACTTCACATATTATGATGATTATATTATCTCTAACAACAAGTCTGTGTTTTTGACAATGTTCAGTTGTTAATTCTTCCTATCTGTCAGTTTGTAAAATAACTCATTTTGTAAAGTAACTCTAAAATTAATGGACAGATTTTGATTTATTATTATTATTTATTCATTATACAATGTGCCCCCCCCCCCCCCCCCAAAAAAAAAAAAAAAAAAAAAAAAACTGTGGGGAGATTATTATAATAATTATATTTAACATAAATGCATTTATGCAATATAAAGCAGAAAATATGAGCACTTTATTGGCATTACAACACAAGTGGTTCACAGTTTACACTTCTTATCTAATAATCTACTGCTTTTCAGGTGTAATATCTTCCTAACATGTGTCATACTGAGCAGGGTTAACAAAAAGAAGGGATAATCTTGGTCACTAATTCAGGGTTGTGGGTGTGACCGGTTGGGAAAGTACTAAATGAAAACGCTAGAGTTAAATAGATAATATAAAATATATCTTGCACAATTTGAAAAGTTATGACAAACCCAAATTGTGAAACTATTGCTCATTCATTTACTATAAACTGCCAATATATTTGCATTTACATCTCGTAAGTGTGACCTAGCATTTAATACACCACACATTCCAAAACAAGCTTTGACCATATTTGTCTCACATATTAATAATTGGCTAAAAGGTATGTAGATTGGGGCGGGGAGGGTGTTGAATACATTATGGGGAAATAACACAGTACTCATTTTCGGAGAAAGATCAATACATTTCAAGAAAAGCAATATACATTAGTCCCCTCCCACGTTTCCGGCAAATAAAATATCAAGGTCTGACAGTTTTTACCTGTAAACACTTCAAATTTCGCCAAGAAAATGTTTTCTTGAAGTTTAAATAAGCTTGTATTGTATAAATGAGGGAAAACAATTGTAATGATACGGTGCATTAATCATGGTCTTTGCAAGAAAAAATAACATCGGAAATGAAGAATGGCATTGAAATGTAACTCTTGTAGATTTGCCGAATTGCCAACTAATTTTTGCTCTAATTTGCAGTAATACAGTACATGTGTAAATATGTCCATATATATTCTAAATCCATGTACATCAATGGAAAAATCATCTGAGTAAAATAGTCTTTCCCAAGGCGTGATAATTTATCTAACTTTCAAGTCTATTTGATTCAGTTGGCACCATGGGTCTTATAAACAGAAATTTGACACATTTGACCTTTATGTAGGTCACGGATCCATAAAATTATAAACTGTACTCAATTATCACGTGGATATGACCTTGTAGGTCAAGACAGTTGTTTCAAATAGGCCAAATAGGCCAGTCTTTTTCGGTACATGATTTTGAAAGGCATGACAGGTTTTTAACAGCAAATATTATGAACAAACCCAAGGGCCCTTATCTATGGGTTTGTGATTACCTAATGCTAAAATAAATAGCTTCAAACTTATGGGCATTTTGTAAAATTTGGTGAAAATACGTTTGCTTTTGCTTTGGGCTGTGGGACAGCCACAAATGTATGTGGAAGTCTAAAAAGGAATAGAAAAAGTGTTACCATGGCAATGTTTTTTTGCGAAATGTTGGCAAAAACCTTATTAGCTTTTGTTATGGGGATAAAGATATTTGAAAAGTTGGCGAACATCTGTGCAAGGGTTTTGGACGGTAGAACACCCGCAAATATTTTAATACTACTGTGATATTGGGAGATGCAAAAAAAGTTGCAAATAGCAGAAACCTAATCACTTTTAGCCCTTCTTTGGATAAACATATATTGGAAATTTGGTGAAAAATCTGTTCAGTGGTTAAGACAGTAAAATACAAACAAATTAGTGATTTTGATTGCTACAGACCCAATTTCAGTCATTTACGTCGAATTAAATATATCCTTTAAATTTGGTGATAATCTGCGCATGGTTTTGGACTTTAGAGCACTCACTAACTTTGCCCTCAAGGTGCAGGAAACAATCATTATAACCCCAACCTTTAAAGGTTTGGTTTAAAAAGGGCAAATTCACTGAAACACAGGAGCATGCAGCACGTATAAAACGGGTTGTTTTGTTTCTTCAGAGACCTCACTGATGATTGACAAGGATTTGTCATTTTATCAGTTGATTCTCACCTCTGTGGTCGTGGCTTCAAACCCAGCCCATAACACCATGCGGATGCAGCTGTCCTATTCTGACCTCAACTTCTGAAATGGCGGTCAAACATCAATTTTGTTATTTATTCACGGAGTAGGCTGTCAGTACAAATATGAGTCACAGAAAGACTACTTTGGGGGTATTTTTGTGTGTCATGTGGATTTGGGAATTTGGTATCTTCTATTATCTGAGTAGAATGTAAGAAATGGATTATAGATTTGAGTGTCGACTCACCACTCCTAAGTTTTACAAGTAGCTTGATAGTTACATGATTTGGTGTATTTAGATTTGAAATTGTGGGTTTCAAAGGTTTCTTTATTTATGTCATGCAACACTTTTATATTGGTTGTGTAAAGTTTGTACTGAACCATTTTGGGGCAAAATATAGTAATTTTGCTTTCCGTATTATTAGTCAGGATGCATCCTGACAGATCACCGATATCTCAAATAATAATATATGACTTGGGTTCTATTCTGTAGTAAACTACTTTGGTCCCGACTCTCGCCAAGTTTGAAGTCGGGACCAAAATTTCATCAATAATTGTGTGTTGTCGAAAACAAAGTTATTAAAAACCCACAAACGTCGAGAATATCAAACATGTTGATGATTTTAAAAAGTTTGAAATTTTCCTTTCCGTATTCACAGTCAGAATGCATTCCCGACAGGGTCTATTACCGATATTTCAAACAATGTCACTGATATGTAGACTGTATATGGCTTGGGGTCTTATGACCCCCGACGTTAAATGTTAAAAATGTGTAAAATGGAGTGCCTACATGCTTGTCATTTCCAGATTTTCATTTTTTATTGCTGACAGATTGAAGGGTTGGAGACTCCAAGCTGGCAGGGAGTGCTCGGGATAGGTTACCAGATAAAACGGGTAGTTTCTGATCTTATCTCCATAGTTGGGCCTATGTCCCGTCCTTAAATATGGAAACAGAGGCTGCATTCACAAACACTACTTAGGGAAAGTAACCTTAGATGTATGAAGAGAAGATTTTTCATTTTCAATTTTTCGGTATTTAATTAGATAACACTAAGATAAAGTTAAGTATGAAAAAAAAAACATTTCCAAAGTCATAAGGTAAATATGTTTATGAATATATAAATGGAACAAAATATGCCTCATTCTTTTTGTATAGAAGCACTTTGTATTTATTTTTATTTATTTGGGGGTTTACGTCAATTTAAACACTGTACCGGTCATATCACAACTGGTAGTTGGAAGGGCATAGGAAACCAGTACGATAGTTTGTCAGGGTTCTGTACTGTAAACTGCCGACCAACAGCAAGCAACTACCAGCTTTCCTGCTTGAGGCCTTGCTGGGAACCGAAACCCCGGCCTCAGAGGTGGGAAGAAGCACTTGCCATGATTGTTGTCTGTTTGTTCACTTGGGTCTTAGGTCACCGCAGGAGAAATGTTCATGATTACGGTTTTACAAGTTTTTATCTAAAACGTTAGTTGGGAATGGTCTAGGTACTTTATGTGAACATGGCCCCAGGCCTGAACAGGTGAAGATTTTGTACCGCAAAACAAAGAACCTGGTCAGTATTAACAAAAGCTTGGCTAGGGTTTTTTCAGAATACATAATCAGAATATGTCAGTTATTATAGGACTAATGGCAGTGACTTGAAGTCGGATGATGAATAAAAGGGCTATAACCTTAGAGGTATATTTCAAAAGACAATTTTTAGTGATGCTCGTGTGCAAAACAGCATTAAGTAACAGTTCGTCTTTTAATAAGACTGTATATAAGAAAAAAACTTAAGTGTACTGCTGATCCTCCTGTCTCACACTCCTGTCTTATGTACACAAATCATACAGCAACCAAGTAACTTAATATTGAACAACGATCCGATCTGCATGCCCTCAGACAAGAATAATTAATCAAGCCCAGACTGAGCAGGGATTTAGAAAATCATCAAGAATATCTGAAGCGTACGGAAGAGTAGAAGGGCCAACATTACAAATTTTTTTATCTCAATTTATTGACTTAGTAACTCGATAAATCGACTTAGCTATCTCGATTTATTGACTTACTAAGTCGATAAATCGAGATAATTATCTTGATTTATCGAGTTAGTAAGTCGATAAATCGACTTAGTTATCTCAATTTATTGACTTACTATCTCGATAAATCGAGTTAGCTATCTCGATTTATTGACTTACTTTCTCGATAAATCGAGTTAGTTATCTCGATTTATCGACTTACTATCTCAATAAATCGACTTAGCTATCTCGATTTATCGACTTACTATCTTGATAAATCGACTTAGGTATCTTGATTTATCGACTTAGCATCTCGATAAATCGAGTTAGTTATCTCGATTTATTGAGATACTAAGTCGATAAATCAACTTATGTATTTCAGTATTTCAATGTTTCACCTTGAATCGTCAGTGAATAGAAGCCATGACTTTGACCTGAAATGTAATCTAATAGAACCTTTATATCACCTAATCTCCAACAAGGCAATTGTCTTTTCAAGTGTAATCTACTCTGTTGCTAATTATCACTTAAGAAGTAAACTAATATGAATAATTGTCTAAACAAGTGTCTTTATGACATGGGTTAAAGGAATTCATAATAACATCCAAATTGCTTTGATATGTGTAGGTCACACTTTGTCAAACTTTTGAAACAAACAAAACATGATCATATAAATCATTCACCATTATTTGCAAATCAGGAGAACAAGGTTACAATTAAAGGATGCTAACCTGATACAGGTATACCCAATGTACTTTTCATAAATAAATGCTAGCATTAGAGTCTGTCATCTGATGGAGATTAAGCCCTATAAAAGTATTCTTATTGCATCATTTTTTCTTGTTTTTTACTTTGAGAAGAGTTTGCAGTTGCCAAGTTTTAAGTTGGCCATATTGCTGAGAGCTGATTTGACAAAGGGCTAATTTGTCCAGCCCCCTGTTAATGGGTTCTTATAATGCTCTGTATCTCCTTTCGGATCTGCAAACTTATTTGTAATCATGTGGCCTGAATCTTTTGGTGGGTTCACATTTAACCTTGGTCCCCTCTTTCAAGCCCTATTATGGTCCTTGAAGTATAATGTCTATGGCACCTTAAAATTGGTATCAGAGGTTTTTGATGTGAAAACATACATCAAACCACATTGCATATATGTCTTAATGGGGTCATGTTTGACCTTGGAGACTACTTTCAAGGTCTAATGTGGTCCTTCATACTTTGAATGCCCTGTACCTCCTTTTTAATTGGTCCTTGAGCTAAGTTGATTTATCGAGTTAGTAAGTCGATAAATCGAGATAACTAACTCAATTTATCGAGATATACTAACTCGATAAATTGAGATAGCTAAGTCGATTTATCGAGATAGTAAGTCGATAAATCGAGATAACTAACTCGATTTATCGAGATAATAACTCGATAAATCGACATAGCTAAGTTGATTTATTGAGTTAGTATCTTGATAAATCGAGATAGTTAAGTCGATTTATTGACTTACTAACTTGATAAATCGAGATAATAAAAATTATCATGTTGGCCCTTCTACTCTTCCGTGGAAGCGGGTATGGATTCAATGCTTATAATGAAAGGTAAGGGCGGGTAGGGGAGGTAGAGCGGAGAAAATATGGTATTAAAAACGCAAAGATCAACGTCTTGCATTTTCAATGACTAAGATTCTTGCTCACATGACAAAAAGGTACGAAATAAGAGGCAGACTTGAGAACACACATATACTCTTCAAGCTGTGCAAATGGTGGCAAAACGTTGGCCACCCGGAAACCCAGTGTAGAAACAAACAAACAAAAAAAAGAATCAATGGCAAAAAGACGATTAAAACATGCAGTCCTTATACACATACCATTGGGACCAGAATAATCTTGTCCGGGAGAAAAAACAAGCTTGGAAATTCTAACAGGAACACTATGCCAATAGGAACACTTGCTGTAGTTGGTCTCAAAAAGGAAAGTTTTTTTTTGTAACATTATGGACACAAGAACGAATGCTCATTTTTTGAAAACTAACAACCATAAAAGTGCTAAAAGAACTGAAAGTGTTTTGAAAAGTCAACAGCGCAGCGTCCTTGCTATTCACAGGGCTGCTCATAACAGAATCAAAATTGTTTGAAGGCCTATAGCTGTTACCCCTGATACAACTTGTTATGTAATTGAACCTCTAGCATCCCTTACACAGCTGGATTGTTGCATCAGATCTGACAATATTAATAGAAAAATTTTAAAGGACATTTTGGCTAAACAAGCACACACAAATCATATGTGTGATGGTCATGGCAGGCAAGCTGATTCACATGCTGAAACAGAAAAATCATGACTCATTCTTGGGGATAATTCACAACCAGGATGCACCAGTAGAAATAAATCACCGCATTCAGACTCCTAACTCGCTACATGAAAATAATGCCAATTATGCAATTCAGGGGCCTGTAAATGGAATCATGCAATAGCAAGCTAACTAATACTTTATGACAATGCAACGACACTTTTACTTTTTTTTTAAGAATTCAGAGTGTAAATAGAAGTTCTCTTTGAGTAGTGGCTCCACTGTCAGTAGTTGTTGCATTCTCGCTAGAGATTTCTACCAGATCATACGAGTTAACTAAGATGCCTCATTTAATGTAAGATTGTTGTAAATTACACATTGCCTTACTGTACAACAGTTCACTAACTTTGTTTTATAAAACAATGATAACTTTATATTTAGTTTGGATGTAAAGAACTGAGGGTTTCTTTAACTAATATTTAATGAGAGGGTCTGAGTTATCTTTAAATTTATAGGGTTTGTACAAAGAGTTAAACCAATAGTAAACTAACAAAGGTTTTGGTTTACACAATAGTTGCCTAACTTAGAGTTCACTAAGAGCTAAGAAATTCTTTAACTTCTTTCACAGGAAAAAGGCTTCCAGGGCCATTGGAAATTAGTAGTGGACTTCAAACCTGCTACCTTAAGAAATTACAAATGAATGTTTAACGAATTTTTGGCATTTCTGATGGTGGCTGCCTCCGGTTTCGAGCAGGTAAATTCTGATATATTACTATATTTCATGAACAATTTCTGGTATAAAATGGATTATCTCAGTTTAATATTGCCAATCACATAGCTGGCATTAGAGCTGGCTTTGTCATGAATAGCCCTCCCTAAAGGCCATTTTAGAGATCAAAGAATGACTTTGTAGTTACAATCTATTGGACGAAATGTCCCTTTTACCCTAGGATAGCAATACTGAGAACCACTGACGTTTTGTCAATAATCTTATTAGCTTCTGTAAAACTTGACTGTTGTCTTGTATTCAAAGCTTTGTATCTGCTGCCATTTTTCTCTGTACTTAGACTCTCACACACGTTGTCACTTTCTATGGCAACATTTGACGCCAGCCGGCAGTTGTGTAGGGGGAGGTGTTATTTGTACATAAAGCCATATGGCAATTATAGTTAAATGATCAAACACTGCTTTTGTAGAGACAGAAATGTAGTGCTTTTGTAATCCCTGTACTAGTTTATTCATATCTGGGCCCTGTTAAATCCCTAACATGATATTTCAGGAATTTAAAGGTGAATCTAATCTGATATTTCCAGTCTCCACAAATAGCAGGGCATGCCCACTAACAGACACACTGACCATTTAGCATCTTTAATGTACCTCCAACCTCCTAAACTAAAGCCTGACCAGACCGTTAATGCATGCAGGAAAGCAGGGACTTCTTGTGTTAGTATAGAGAATTTCCTGACTTATGGGTCCTGGAAGTCATGTGCTGTGTGAAGATACATTTCTTATGATTTGTCTAATGCGTTTTATTCCTACCTCTACCATTAACTCCAATTTCTTTCGTATTTGGGGATCTCAACTTTCATTATAAACACTAACATTTTTAAAGGCCAGTATGAAAAAAAATATTTTAAGCTTAAACTGTTTGCCCAACAGTCCAACCCATTTCAGTCAATCTTGAGTCATGGTTATGCATAATGTTATTGTTATCATATGCAAACTATTCCTCCCCCAAGAAAGTTTGAGTGTTAAGGAGAATGCCTTGATGATTGTAGGTTAGTCACGCATGGCATGACTGATGTATACGTTAGCTGAGTTAGTCTTGGTTGTTATGTATAAATATTGTAACACTGTAGATTTTTGATCCCAGTAACTTATAACAGTATTTTTCACAACCGTACACTTGTAAATAGCGGGTAGATTCTATAGTACTAACAAATGTACATAGAGTTATCGCAACTAGTACGTGATAATAGTTTAGTGACATAAACATAATTTATTTTAATTTAAGGCCTCTTCTGTATACTCATTTAGCCAGAATGTTATTTTTCTTTACTTACTGACAGATGGTTCACTGTCAGTACGTTATGTTGTCACTCTGGGAGAGAAGCAGGAATAATTCATTGGTGGTCCAAAATTCAAAATATACATACTGATAGAGAAAGTATATTGTCAAGTAGAGGATGGTTAGTATTTTTGTAGTGTTTGTTTTCTTCTTGGTTTTCCTGGGTTGTCTACTTGACAATTGGTTGAATTTAAATAAAATATACAAGATGTAATTTTCAACAAATGATTCTTTATTTCAACAAAGTTATTTTTCACAAAAAAGTTACAAAGTCTTTTGATGGTGCCTCAGTTATAATACTGCTCTGTTCACTACTCTGGTCAAAAGTCGCTCTGATGAAAAATTCTGCTCTTTCTAGCTAAACTGGCCCTTTTTATAACAAACTGTGGAATGTAAGCCCTGAGTCAGAAACATTTCTCTCTCTGGAATGTTACAGGAACTATTGGTCACATGTTCACATAATTCAGTAAGATGTCCAAATACGGAAGTCACATGATCAAGGATTTTAGTAATTTAGTAAATTCTTATATACATCTTGGTCATGTGACCAAAACATTGCCTAAAAAGGATCCGTAAGGGGTCATGTGACCTGTCTTCATAAGAAATGCAGGTAACAATGTGACCAAGAAATAAGAACTGGTGGTGGTCATGTGACCTGTTATCTAAGAGTTTTGCAGATAACAGTACCTAATATGGAGGGTCATGTGACCAGCAAGGAATTATGGGAAAGACTGGTTCTTAAGCTTGAGAATGCCAAGTGACCACATATTTTGCCAAACTCATCTCTAAATATAGGAAGATGTTCCTGTGTCTGGATTCCTAAGCTATGAAGCAATGCTTCTCATTCATTAACGCTCGACGATAGGAGAGGGTTATTGTAATCAGTTTGTTTCTGTCAGTCTGTCTGTCTGTCTGTCTGTCTGTCTGTGCACCGTTTTGCCCTTATAACTCAAAAACTATACCATCAATCGAGCTCAAATTTGGTGGGTAGATATTTCATGGGGTACAGACGGAATCTTCCAAATTTGGTGTAATTTGTTTGAAAATTAAAGTCAGGAGACAGGTTTTTAAATTTTTAATTGGGTATATACAGTGAAACCTACTTGTCTTCAAAAATCAATATCATGATAGGATTTCCTCCTCATAAATTCTTGCCTCATCAGATATCCTTTGTGGCTGTGAGTGTAATGTGTAGAACTTGTAATCTCATGGTTGGGGTTCAATACCAGTTAATTCTAAATTTTTTTTTTTTTAATTTTTGTTTTTAGGGTTTTTTTAGCAATTTTTTTAAAGGTCTTTTAAAAAGAAAAGAAAAAAACACAGCATCTAAAATTTTACTGTTCAAAAAAAAAACTTTAACCAAGATAAAGTGTTCAACTTGATGGACAATAATAGATCAATTGGGCATATACAGAGAAATCTGATTTTCTTTATTGCTTAAGTAAAAAAATCAATATTTTGCTGTCTGATGATGTCATTACTTAATGATGTCACAATGCAATTGTCATTGTGAGGTCACAAAACCTAGCTTGTGATACGTGTGATATACTTCTTCTCATTAAATTTATGTCTTGAAATTGACATAAATACAATTGAGAGGGAAGTGGTGTATTTGTCATGTTTATTTATTTCTGTTTTTTTTTTTTTTTTTTTTGTTTGTTTCAATTTCTTGACAGTCCATCACAAAAATTTACCCTGAGTAATTTTGACCAAGAAGTGGCTTTTAACCAATATTTTTCCCTCTACCAGGAATTTATGTTTGTTGTGTGCTTTTTTGTCTATTTGTCTGCCTGTTTTTGATGTTTAGATTACTCCAGAACTGGGTAGGACCTGGTGAAAGGAAGAAATTACTAATTTTTGGGAAAGACGTGGATCATATTTTGGATACAAAAAAATCATGAATTTTCATAGGTCCCATTTCAATGTATTTTAATGATTTTAGCTTTCTACTTCATATTTCTTCAAAAGTAATTAATAAATTTTGACGTCAAATTTGAAGTAGGAAGGGACTAGCCATGGGAAGAAGTGATTATAGTTTAGGAAAGATCCAATTAATATATTAGATACCAAGAAGCCTCCAAAATTTCTGGAAATGCCACCATGGTGGATGTGTGTTATACTTTATAACACTTGTGAGACTGGTCACATCGAGTCGAGCGTTTTGCTCTCTCTGAGTGCATCTTGTTGTACTTGTATAACCTTCTAACTTATATAAAAATGATCAGAGTTCTATTTAGCATTGTAACAAACTGTAAACTTTAATTACTGGAACATAAGAATAAGTAATTACAATGCACCATATAAAACACTGATTGTTATAACATATGAACCCTTGATTAATAAATACATTTGTATTCAACTGTTTATATAGAACAACTTGTCATAATATTTCTGTATTAAATATTGATCCTGGATTTTAGATGTACTGGCTTATTTCTTTAATTTCATTTACAAATTAATTATTCTGATTGCTTATGTTAATAGAAGTGATTTAATTAACATCAATCTATGACAAGTCTTATAAACACAGCATATATAGGATGGCATGATATTTAACAACACTGAATGTGTGCTGTGAATGATAGCAAGCAAATGAACTTTACGCTAACACTAACACACACTACGCACAAACAGAAGAGAGATGTTTGTATAAATGGTAATGCATGGATCATACATAAATATATAAACTATTTTGACATCTACTGTATATCATAAGTATACTTATGATGTTTGAAAGTATTTCAGATCTATGTTTTACTGATTAATTTTACTAAGATTAATTAAACAATTCTCCCTAATAATAGATAATTTAAACAGGATATTTTAATTGGTTGTATATTAAATGCAAAAGAATGGGAAAAGACTATTAATAGGATTATTTCATTCAGCCATAGCATCATAGTAGAGAAATTTCCAACATAGCAGAAATTTCTGACAGACAGCCGGTATAATAAAGGTGGATATCTCATTTTCTAATATAGATAAGTATAGATTAAATTAGATGTAACATGTTAGGTAAATGTTATTTAAAGGGCGAGGCAATGGTGGCAATTTATATTCGACAATGATTGAATATTACTTAAATTATTACTCAAAAGTATGGGGTTTGGCAGGTAAAAATATTGTATCCAAAATTAATATTAACCAAAAAAAATGTCTATAAGAATAATCTGTAAAGTTAAGATGACTACCCACACAACAAATCTATTTAAAAATAAAATAAAATCTTAACTTCATGGGTAAAGTTTAACTTTGTAAATAGAGGCTCAAATATGGCTGCCATAATTCACTCTCTACTTAACAATTTAAAATGGATGAAAATAAGGTTCTATACATGAGAATTCAATCTACTAAGTAAGGCCAGACAATTGCATCATTTAGTATAGCAACTATTAACCAACCTAGACAATCAACCAGTCAAATTATAAGACTAATTGAAACATACCTACAAGCAGATCTTGAAATTTACAAAGACAAGGGCTATTTCCATACATGCGGCATCTGGTACCCACCATTTGGATACAGCATCCGAGTCCGGAATCTGGCTGGTATGTTTCCATATGCACTGGCATAAATCGCCATTTAGCTGAATAATGTTGATTTTCAGACAAATTCTAATAAGATGGAGTGCATCAGCACAATGTTCAACTTTTGCAAATATAGAATTTCCCATTATTTATGGCGGCCATTTTGTGTTTTGGCATTGAAAAAAATTCCTCAAGGGTGGCACGCAGATTTTTTATTAGGATAGCTCAGAGATGCTGAATCAACAAAACACACTTGTACCTAATATGGCTACTTGGCATCTGGACTATAAAGCCCATTTGCCCAACCACTAACCTTAAAATATTTAAATATGTCAAAATAAGATAATTAAAAATGCACCTCGCAATTTTCTCAACTAACAAAACAGCACACAAACATAAGCACCCGGCCTCTATGGAGATTTAATTGAATGGAAATTAATGAAGTTGAAAATTGGAAGGGGTCTGAATCTCTCAAGTGTAGTAAAATAATATTTTATCTGCACAGTTAAGATAATGATTCCCCTATTAGAATGTTTGTTGATGCTTGTCACAACATGGCATTTAGCGGCTAGATCTAAAAGATTTAGCATAAGACATGTGAAGCCAGTGGGCATGTGCTATATAAAAACAAAGATTGTTAATAGATCTTGCACAAATGCAGTGAAACAGATTTCCTGGCCTCATCACTGTTGCTAGTACAGGTGGTCAGTTACCGGAACAGAAAGAATCACACCCTTGCAGTTCATGATTGTTTTTGAGGCTTTTTTGCAACATTGGTCAAGCAATACTGCGCATTGTAGCATGATTGACAACTTGCGTCATCTCTTTCAAGATGCTCTGAAGACCTACTGAACAATGGCTAAAAGAAGAGCACGTGGTTCTGTTTCAGAAAACAAATTAAAGAAGGTATTTAGATATTGTAGAAAAGATTCACAGAGAATGCATAAATGGAATAATATGTGGATTTTTGAAAGTATTTTGGGGAAACTTACATTTATTACTGGGGCATGAAACACACGTGTTCAAAAAGGTTAACTATCAGAATCACTGCGTCAAGATGTCATAAATTGTATCCCCAAAGGAGCGGCAGAAATATATTTATTTAAAAACACTCTTATGTTTGACCAACAAACTTGCATTTTTAAATTCAATGCTTGCTTGTATAAACTTACACAGTTTGCAGATGACACAAATTTGATTTTAGATGTTTTACAAAGCTTACTGCAGGCTGCACTTAACACATGGAAACTTTCCTGGCCTTCAAATGAATAGAGAAAAATATAGGTTTTATGGGTTCGCAGGAAAAATACTCAAAGACAAACTAACCTTTCTTTTGATATGAACTAGGGTAAAATAGAACTTCAACTACTCGGAATAATATTTCGTGTTAAATTGAGTAAAATGCTAGAGTCAAAAGGTCTTTTGATAAGGCCAATATATAGCTTGTAAAATAGCTATCGAGGCACTTAACATAAGCTGGTAAAATAACTGCTCCAAAAAGTATTTCCAATTTTACCAATAGCTTTAAGATTTATAAAAACTTCAATTCAATTTTGTATAATTTCTATCGAACAACAAACCAGATAAAATTTAAAAAAAGAAACAGTGTGTTGCAGTTGTCTAACTTGTGGTTTGAAAATGATTAATATAAATAAATATATATATTAATATAAATAAACTTATGAAATCCTTAAAAGTGTGCTGAACACACAAAATTACTTATAAGTCAGATTCCCAATGTTGTTTCATGAAATGTATGTAAATAAAAGAATCAAACTGAAAGTATGTGGGTTTATACTGTTAATAGTAAAATGACATGTGGTCTTGGATTGAACTGCACAAGAGTTTTGAATTCTTGTCTTTGCTATTATCAAAAGTTAGCAAGACACCATTTTAATTTATCATCATGGTATAGACAGGGAATATACTGCATAGGATATAGTGTAAACATCAAGGGAAAAGTAGAGACCATTGAATATCGCCAGAATAGATATTACTCTCATATAAATATACCAGACTATTTTAACAGATTAATTTTTGGTTCAAAATTTTATTTGCAAAAACAAAAAAACAAAAACAAAAATAATCTTCCACTATGCCAAACCATCACACCCCTTTCATTTGAAATCTTAGTGAAACCTAACAAAGGGTGTCAAGATTTTATGATACCATTGTATGTAAGTTAGTAAAAGAGCTATTTGAAAATACAAAATTGGAAGATCTTATTGATGTTACTATGCCAAATCATTGGAAAGTAATATATAAACTTTGCTTTAAATAAGCTGCAAATAATCGACTAAAGTGGTTCCAGTACAACACAGTGAACAATATTTTAGCCATTAAACACTACTTATATAACATAAAGTATCCCAATTATTTAATGTGGGATAATATCCTTGGGCAAGATGTGAACCTGGACTGTGCCTCTCTCCATCCAGGGGAAATATGAATACCCAGCCATAATTTACTGGCTTCTGTGCTTTGCATGACAGTTATAGGTAAGGTTACCATGGCTAGCTATCCTTGCTGGGGTAGTACTGTGTGAAGTGCTTTGAGCTAATAATAGAGAATCGCTTTAAAAGAGCCCAGTATTATTATTATCTTAAAGTGATAAATACCAGCTTTGTAACTACCAGCCAGAAAATATTAGTCATCTCCTTTCACAGTGGAAAGAAAATGAAGATTTATGGAAAACGTCAAATACTGAATTTCTATATGAACAGGGAATACACTCAGATTAAGAGAAACAATGAAAGTTTGGGATATACATGATGCAAGATTTTTGGTCTAAAATGCTTCTTAAAGTAAGGCGTTATAATTACTATTTAGCAAAACGAAAACAACCACTTAATATTTCCAGTTGCAAGAAGAAATGGAAATAAATATCAAGAAGAAAGATAATTTAGTAAAATTAATAGTCAGAGCAATTATGAAAAGGACCTTATACTGTGGACCTCATATTGGACAATATCAAAACTTTAAATAGACCAAAAATCAACACAAGTTGAGAGTTTTGCAACCCCTGTGTTTACCATCATGATTATGACCAGCTGGGCCTTCAGTGGCATTGGTAGTCATACCTTGACATCAGCATGCCTATTGTAGAGTGCATTGTACCAGAATAAAACTGACATAATTTGTCTCACCATGAGCACCAAAAATGTTATTATTTTTAACTTTATTGAGATAATGTCATCTGTGAGCACAGCCATCAAAATGCTATCAAAGAGCTGAACATGCTTTACTCTTTGTTTGTGTTTCAGGGCATTTTCATGAATTCCAAGAAGATCTTGCCACCTGCCAGACCTCTCAATTGCATGTGCATTGTCACATTCAGGGCAAGAGGCAAATATTGGATATGTTTCCCTTTATTACGCACGTACCTGTGTCACCAGGAAGCAGTTACTGTCACTGCTTGAAACCTTTGTACATTTGTATCTTTCTTTTGGCTTCTTGGCAAGCTTAGATCATTCAACAAGTACATCAAGATTTTTGACGATACTTATGAGACACTAGAATTGGTTCATCAGTTCTTCTTGACTCAATTCAATGGAACGGTTATGTTTCATGACAACTGTCCTAGGTTAAAGTTTATGTGTTTGATTCAGAAGCATTGAAGCAATCTGGGAGAACAATGTCTACTTGTTGGTCACTGCTATTCCTTCAATTACTCAGCTGTAGGTGCTCACCGTGCTGATCACCATGTGTGTGTTTGCTCTTTGTTTGGCATCAACTTCAGTGAAAGTCTTACAACCAGGCTGTTTTTTTCTTAGGAATGGGTATGTATACAGGATCAGTTCATGCAAGCCATAGGTAAAAGTATCTTGTTAACTACTTCATTTAATGACATTAAATACCAGTAACAATGCATCTCAGAATATGGGAAAGACAAAGCTTATACTTGATCTAGAGTATTTGACAGTGTAGGGACCTTTGATTGTTTACAACGTTTTAATGGCTGTCTTTGGTGACTAGTGATGGAAGGATGTTCTTTCAAAATATCTACATACAGCTATAATCCAAGTAAAGAGACATTCATGGACTCAATATAATTTTGATATGAAATATTGTAGAAAATTTGTATTTATGTACTTACTGTAGGATCATAAAAACTTTGACATGTATTGTAATGTAATCATATGTGTCAGTAATCAAGAATTAATTTAAGCTTTATATCATTGATTTGCTGGGTCTTCATCACAAAAATGGATTTATCAATAAAATCTGTATCTAGTCATGTAGCTTACACAAATTTAAGGCCCTCATCACCATTCCTGTTTTTGTATGGTTAGCGCGTGGTGAGGTTTATAAAACTGCTTTTCTCTTTGTGTTTATGCATTTCTGAGGCTTTCAAATATAGTCCACGTCTGTAAGCATATTTGATCCCAAACACCATGACATCATATTTGGAGCACCAGATGCTGTTTTTATTTTATCATTTGCAAAGTCGTTGTCCTTTTCAATTCCTACTTGAACCCTGCACACTATGGTTTCCACTTTTGATGACACGGCCATGTTATGGGTCTGTCCAGTCATTTGACACTATCTTAAGCCAAAGTTAGGTGTTCTGTTCCTCTATTCATTTTCATTAGACCAGTCACCAATATCCACGCCCCAAATATGGCGCCCAAACGGGTCAACATGTGATGATTCTTGACTATGTTATTGAGGTCAAGACGTTTGTTTTTACCCATCATCCCTCCTATACACAGAAATAAAACTTACCTACCACAGACTGACCAACTGTAGGCAGTGATACTTTGGTGAAAACTTTGCAGCAACCCTGATCCCAACTCCTATACCAGGGTAGGGAATCCTCCAATGAGATTGATATAGGTTGTTGTTTTTCGGGGATATTAAGGTGGGTGTTATTAGCCTTCTCATGGTTTGTTGCTCCTTCCGGGGTTGAGCAATTCTCAGCACCTGGATCTCTATCCAGGTCCCAAGAAGGGAGTTCTCCTCAGGATTTATATGCCCTGTTGAGTTTTCGGGGACATGGTGGATGGACGGTGTCAAACTAAAACTAAACCCAGAAAAAACCGAATTATCATTATAGGTCAAAAAAGCATCAGAGAGTCGCTTGCACCAAATTTCCCTGTTCCACTGCTCCAAAACAATATCTCTCCGTCGGTGGAAGTAAAAAATCTTGGGTGTTATTTTCGACTCAGACAACTCCTTTGACAATCATGTTGTCAAGGTTTGCAGAGCATGTTACTATCATCTTCGTGATTTGCGACAAATTCGCAAATTCCTTGGAGTTGAGACAGCAATACTTCTGGCAAATGCTATGGTCAGTAGTCATCTAGACTACTGTAACTCTTTACTCTATGGGGTAAGCAAGACCAACATAGCCAAACTACAGAGAGTCCAGAATGCTCTTTGCCGCATCATCTTCAGACTTGACAAAATGAGTCATGTTACACCCTTTCTGAAAAAACTCCACTGGCTCCCAATTCAACATTGCATCCTCTTTTAGTATAATCTTTTGGTATTCAAGGCTATTAATCTTTCACAGTCCCCGTATCTTTCAGCCTTAATAAGATCGAGCAGTCTCACTCACAGGCTATCTATCTCCTCAACCCGCCCTAAGAAGCACATAGGCAGGTGTGGCTTTGCAGTAGCTGCACCAGCTGAATGGAACAAGCTGCCACAGACTGTCAGATCTCAGCAAACAATAGATGGTTTCAGAAGCCAGCTAAAGACCTACTTGTTTAGGCTGGCATACCCCCCACCTTAGTTATACCCTGGTGGGCGCTTTTTCGATGTCGACCCATGCCTGTCCCTGGACTCTCCCTTCTTGGACTCAAGCGCATTAGAGGATTTGTATCAATTTTGCGCTATATAAATCCTACTATTATTATTATTATTATTAGGGATAAGCAAACCATGATGGTTCCCTACATGGACTGATTTAAAGCTGATCTGAACCCTAGTCTGAGACGCAACTGGGCTTTAATCTCACTGTAAGTGTTGCACAATCAAATGGTAACAAGTTCAAGTAGAATGGGCTTTGAACCCACGACCTGTAAAACTCACTGAGCCTGTCTTAATTGGGCCACTACAGTTGCAACCAAGTTTAAGGGGTTAGAACCCGAGACCTGTAATATTCAGTGTGGCCATGTTAATTGGGCCATTATGGTTGTAAGAAAGTCTTACTATTAAACCTTTAAATTAATTTCCCTCAGAAGTACTCTCAGATAATTATGTCGGGCTTATACATTTGCACCTACTCATTTGGCGGAAAAGTTAATGCATAATATACAAAGCTAAAAGTTTTAACATTTGGCATGTAAATCTATATGTATACTTAATAGTAACAATGCTGTACATATCTAACAGGTGTTTGGTAAAGCTCGGGTGTAAATTAAACAATAATATACGTTTTCTTAGTATGTATTAGTATATTAGTGATGTAATAGTTGCTGATAATAAAGTAATTACCCTAACAGTGATTTTACTTTCACCAAGGTCACTGTGGTCTGAGTTTAACCCTGGCTTCGAATGGTGTGGGGACTCATGATCTTAGGCTACACATGGACAATTTGAATGTAAACATTTTCTACCCAACGTAGAACAGAATATTGTTAAATAAACTTCAAAGCGGTTAGGCTACTGTCATCTGTGCATCTCAGTTTTTGATATCAATAAATGATGGTGATTTCTTCAGCAATTCTGTTTATTATTTTGGTATAATATTTCTTTTCTTTTAACTTTTTCCTTTTAAAACAAACGAATTAGTCATCGTTTTATTTAATGGACATAATAGATATCAATTCATTGAATCTATTGAACCTGTATCAGAATTGAACAGTTTTTCAAATTGTATTTGTTTTAGATGCTGCAATAAATGCAAATTAAATGAAAACTAATGCTTTTATGTGAGTGAAACATAGACGCAGTGACGTTAATAAGGCAATCATAATTACAATTTCTAGTGTGGTAATAAATTATTAATTTTGTATATTAGTATTAAGTAATTCCATTATGTATCAAGTATATATTTCTTGTTTAAATATATTACATCCTAAAACTGATGGGGTATTCAAATTAATTTCTACAACAAAGGATGTTCTCTTCAATTTTGTGAACAGGAGACTTAGACTGATATATACACAAAAATAAGTGAAATTGTTTCAGTTTAACCGTGACATACAATCAGTGCCTGTGGTAAAATTAAAGATTATTCATCTCAGTTGAAAAAGTATTGGATTTTTGTTATTCTTTGATATCTAAGTATAAAGCTGTTTAACTATATACTTAATAGTGCTTTCATGTTTCTGTACCAGTTCGACGAGGTCATCTGTACAATGGGGGGACCAATTCAGACACTCAGAAAGAGTTATGTTGGATCAGTTCAAGGTGTGCTGGTCCGGCCAGCTCCTGCTGATGACTTTGAACAAGTCGTGGACATTGACAGAAACCTGCTCTCCAGGCCAGCTCTCACCCGAACCACTTCTTGATAAATGTGTATTTTATTGTGTATTAAAATCATATCTACATAAAATATGCAAACATTTATTGTTGTAAAAATAAGCAGCAAGGACTCAAAATATATACATACACATTGGAGTATTATATCTTTATTATCCTGTTTTAGTACTCGTTTCCTCACATTTTATTTTTGTCTAACCCAGTGTTTCAGAAGATGTTTCATCAATTTAATACTCTATAATTGCAGAAGTTAAATGTATTTCCTTGTTAAATAGTTTTACTGTGACTTAAGTCTATGTTGTCTAGTTTTAGTCTGTTGAAAGAACCAGATATAGCTGATCTCATGATACTTAGTAATAATGACAGGGTTACAATATGATTTTATAGAGATTGGACTACCTTCCCTACAACTACCAGAATTATTTGAAGAATCCTCTCAGACACTGTTTTGTGGCCGAAAGTGAAACTGTTATTGTAAGTTTCAGACTTTATGTATTTAACATTTTCCAGAACAATCAGGTCTGGTAAATCATTTTTGTTTCTTTCTATGAAGGTTTTCTTTAATCTTTAAGATACCCATTCCAATATTTACAGTTTTGGAAAAAAAAAAGAACATTGCAACGTCCGGTGATGGACCAATACCCATATATTGACCTGCGTAGAAGTCATTTGTCCAAAATTCCATATCTCAATCAGAAAAAATAAATTGTCTAGGTGTTATTTATCACAGTAAATAAAGTAATTTAACTGTCTAGCCATGACATTTCGATTAGCTGTGATATGAAACTGAGATATCACACTGGTTTATAGTTTTAGGAAATATCTGCCTATACTTTATTCCTTGAAAAGGGGAAAACAATGTATTTTTAATAGGGGAAACTACCCTCTTTGAGTGAGTAGTTTGTGATGTTGGTAATTTAAATTATAGCATGTTCATAAATTTCATAACGGATGAATTAACCCCTTCAGTAAGTTATTTATATTATTTCATACTGAAATATCTTTTTATTCAAATTTACAAAATAGGATTTTTTCAAAAAACTAAATTGTGCTATTACTGTTTAAATATACTAAACACCACAAAAGGATGCATTATTGTATTACAGGTTGGCTTTGTGATGGTGTATGTTGTTGACAATGGTAGATCCATAGTGGACCAAGCATTTAGAGTGAGTCCAAAACATCAAGACAAAGGAATCGCTTCACCTCTCCTTGATAGAGGTATGAAAATCTATCATGATGTAAAATGCAGAACTTTTATATATTTCACAAACCACTTTGCTTTACAGGTCTTTGAGTATTCACAAACTCAGCCAGACAGTTTGATACCAATGAACAAAGAATAGTCATTGAATTAGTTGAGGCCTGATTACTCTGAATTTGCCTGGGGGTCAGCCTGGCTATAACCAGCCTGCACAAGATCTATATGTGTATTAACCGGTGAAATTAATGTATTAATCTGATATTTATCTGCTGGACCAAATTGGTCTACATTTCAAAGAATACTTTCAGTAACTTTCACACATTTTGTAAATCGGGTGTACATTTATCATCACAATAATTATCACACAAACTATAATAAAGAAATTCTGTGCCAGGTGTTTATAAGAAAATGGATAGATCAATATTTCAGACATGAAATTCATTATTGAGCTAAAAACATCTTTGTAAAAAATCTGTTTTCAGGTATTAAAGAAGTGATGAAGAAAAACAAAGCCATTCAGCGACTTCTGTGGACAACAATGGACACTGTAGCCACCAAAAAGCTACTAAGTTGGAACAAAGGCATTAAGATACTCTCTCAAAGGGTAAGAAATGTTTACCATTTTGGATTCATTCCTACCTTCAATGGAACTTTTGTTTTCTGAACATGTTCTGAGTGGAACATTTTGTTTTAGTGATCAAAGATTTAAAAGAGCTATGTCAGTAGAAAACATTGAAATGCTGTTATGTCACATCACGTTAGGGTGGCAAATACATAAAATTTAATATTCAGGAAATGGTATCTTTATTCAATTGCTATTGATATCGTTATAAATACATTATATATGTCAGAATTACCATAACTGATAGTTTTAATGTTGCTAGAAATAAGTACATACTATTAAGTCCATAGTATCAGTGGAATTTTATACTTTTGTCTAATGCAGAAGTAAAATTTCTTAAACGTTAAACCATTAAGTAATGTCAGGCATCTGTCCTTTTGTCTCTGGGTCACAGTTGAAACCTCCTTGTGACTTTAAAAAGATTATAAGCCTGTTAAAGTTTATTCTTTATGTCACATTATTAGAGTATCCATTTATTCTTTTGTTTGTATGAGTATATTAGCTTTGTATCATGGTAACTCTATCCATTATCATAATATTTTGTCTACTTTTCTTGCTTTTCTTGTGTTTTTGTTTATTTATTTGGGGTTTTACATCGCTTTCAACAGTGTACAGGTCATATCACGACGGGTAGTTGGAAGGGCAGAGGAAACCAGTACATAGAGTTCGCTAGGGTTGTGTACTGTAAACTGCAGACCAACGGCAAGCAACTACCAGCTTTCCCACTTAAGGCCATCACGGGGATCGAACCCCGGCCTCAGAGGTGGGAGGCGAGAGTGTTACCACTCTGCCACCGTGGCCCCGTGTTTTTGTTTATAGTATAGTAAAATGATAATGCATTTTAGTAGTCGTGGAAAAATTATTCCCTAACTGCCTCATCTTTCATTCTTGTCGTTACATATAAAATAACTACTTGATTGTACTAATACTGTGTTATAACTATATGTTTATCCGAAGATAAAGAAATTGATTTTTATATGTAGATTCTTTAGTATAACTTGTCTTTGTTTAACATTTAAATTTATCATTTACCTCAAACAATGTGTTTTTCTCCATTGTATTCACCTAATATGGATTGTATATTTCAGCAAATGCAACTAACTCAAATATCCAGCGACCGCCTCCTGTCTGATGAGTTCATGGCCTTACTGAAATCTTACCAAGAAACTTATCAGCCAATAAATTCCACCTACCTCACATCACATATACCTGAGAGCAAGGTGGCTGACTTCTTGAATAACATTTCAGAGGAGCAGTGCCATCTACTGTTACTCGGTAACATCTGGATCATAAACTACAATCTCTATGGCCATTTGCAGTGCAACTTTGATCTGATTTGCCAGGGTTATCAAACTGTATTATTTGTAACAAGAGACACCAGTAGTGACCTGTTATGTGGTCTTAGGTCTGGTACAGCTACTAGAGTAGCTAGCAAACTCAATCTGCGAGTAGATTTTTACAACAATGCAAGTGTTCAATGCAAGATAAATATCCCAGAGATGTTTGTGTCTCATTTTATTCATCAGATGGAGTGCACCATTGGGTTGGTTGGCAAGGGCTTAGACAAAGAGGTGTCATTAGCATGTTTATGTTATGGTGAGGAAAGTATGAATAAATTAAGGTCATTTATGAAAGTTGCACGTCTACCTCTTGTGGCAGAGGAATACAATCAATTTTATTGTGTTGAACTGAGCCTTTGATAGCAACATCACTTTCAGATCTTTCGCTTTTGGAACAGGCAATTTACAATAGCCAAATGGCTAAATATATTTATATTACATTGTGTTATATATTGTAATACAGTGTGCTGTATATCTTGATATGTGTATATGAATGTTCCAGCAACTTTGACTTCTGTGAACTTCTCCTCAGCTTTATTTTCAATAGGAAAGGTCCTTATTATTAACTCACTAGCTGCAACATGCTTTGTATCTTTGTAAAAAGGTGGTTTATTTATCATATGGTATTTAGAATCAAGTTAATAGGATTATGTATAAATGTATTTGGAATGGCAAGACAATGAAATGAAGCTTAAAAAACATGTATGTCAAAAAAGCTAAAATTGATGGGAACAAGAAACACAACCGAAATATGGGTTGTATACTTTTTCAGGGATTGAAGGAGTATATTCACTCTTAAAGGTCATTTTATTAGCGTTAACCCTATTCATACCATGGGGGTTCTTCTCTGACCCTGCACATTAAAAAATCTTGATAAAATTTCAATACTTTGATTTTTTTGGTCATATTTCATGGATTGGTTACTCGTTTACCAATATTTCACAAACCAATACAAATTCATATATGAGATGTGTACAGAAGAATATGGTAATTACTCTTGGGGTCATAAATGACCCCACTGAAATAAACTATTTTGTACAAATTATTACCTAAAAATATAGAAGAAATTTATTTTCATCTTGCCAAATTTAAGTGTGGCTAAAATATAAATAATAGCTAGCAATGTAGAATGTTGGAAAATGTAGAAGGTTTGAAAGGTTTAGACTAAATATGGACTGGGGGTATGGGGCAAAAGGATGTGGATAGGGAAAAGTATTTGCCATTGCCATAGAAATTTAATCACAACATTCCTGTATAATGTATAAATAATGTATAAATTGATACATGAGTTCTCCATAAGGTCCAACATAATACATGTTCTTTCTTTTGTCATTCAACTAATGAGTTTTCAAAAGTAAATTCAAAATTTGATGTATTATTAAGATAACAACTTGTCTGAGCATGGTTATATTTTGGTGTCTACTGTATTGCAGTAAACGTTTATTCTTAACACAGTTATTTTTATTTACCAGTAGGTATATAAAAACATATAATTAATGTAAAGAAACCTTTCCCACTTCTGTAATCTCAAGAATATAAAAATTACCCAAAAAGTATCTGCATGCATAAGTTCCAACATTACTGACAAAAACTATGATTTTCCATCTACATATGCATAATTGTTCTGATAATTGATTATTTATACCAGATTAATACATGTAAAAAGTCTTTTACACTGACTAACTTTATCATGGTTAATAAAATAAATCTATTACTTAAAACTTTAACTTATACTGACAAATCCTCAAAACTATACATGAGGTCATTTATGACCTCACACAGTATGAATAAGTTGTAAAATATGTCGGTATGAATAGGGTAAAGAACTAATTTTTACCGAAAATTGCTTGATTGCTGGGGGCAGCCTTGATTTGAATTCAGCAAATCACATCTTAAGATTCACCAGTGAAGTTGTGACCAGGGCCCGTATTCACTAAACCTCCTTTATTCCAAGGAACCCTTAAAAAGTAAGGATTTCCTTTATTTCTTGCCCCTTCCTTTGTTTTTGTATTCATTAAACTTCCCTCAAACAAAGGAGCCTAACTTTCTTTCCTTGACTTTCAAGGAAACCTTAAAAATCGAGGAAATCCTTAACTTTCAAGGGAATCTTGAATTTTGATATTCACTAACCTTCCTTTACTGAGGAATCCTTGGTTTTTTCCCTTAATTTTCAAGGTAAGTGTGTGACTACCTTTATCATAAAGGGGAGTTTTGGTGGTTTGACTTTTTACGTAAAAATTGAGGTAATTGGTGAAATGTTATGACATTTGCACCTTTTTTGTCGATACTACATCATTTATATCACCATACGTCTTTCTTTGAAATTTTTGGGATATTCAGTTAATATGTGGTCAAATCCAATGAAAATGTATTTGATGTGTGTCACAATATCTGTATGAAAAGTGGCTATTACCACAATAGGAAAACTTCCCAAATGACTATTATATTGTTTATCATAATGCGTGATACATATCTTTTCTGTGTATATCTGATGAGGGATGTTTTACTTTTATTACCCACCATTTTGTATGATTTATGCGTTAAATTGTATGAATATTTAATGAGAAGATGTGAAAAAGCATGTCAAAAAGAATGGCCACCAGTGAATATAAAAACTGCATTCTTTAATCTGCAATACATATGCAATACAAAAATCTTTAAAAGTTAGATATTTATTTCTTAAAATATGAATATCATCTTAAACGGCAAAAGAAAACACATCATAACAATAATATTATACTAATAATATACATGGAAAAAAGAAAATACAAAAGTATGAACAAACGTTTTTAACCAATCAGATGACTGGATGCTCTCCTTTAATAAAGCATCCTTTATTTAAGGTCTCCTTTGGTAAGGAAACCACAAAGGAGGTTTAGTGAATAGCAATTTAAAGGTCACCTTACCAAAGGAGATTTTTCACCTTCCTTTAATAAAGGGACCTTAAAAATATAGGAGGTTTAGTGAATACGGGCCCTGGTTTTTTATTGGTCAGGGAACATTCACCTTGATATATATTGTTCCCTTCATTCTGACACTTGAACCTGCAAAGTTGGAGAGGTGACATGAAAATGGTATTGCCAGCACGTCTAATAAACCTCTGATTTGGTTGCATGTTTATAGAATGAGGGTGTTTGTTTTTATGTTGATTTTAAGTTGTAGCAAAGTGTTTTTGAGTATGTGTTGGTGCTTCTACTAGCAGACAATGCAACTTGAGGTCAGAGAAGTCCAATCCAAGTCACCTCCCAGTTCAGTTATAGCTATGTAATGACAGTAGTTTCTTGCTTCTCACCCTCAACCAGCTACCTAGATTGTAGAGGTATATAGTGAAACTGTCAGCTGCTGAGTGTGATTCAGTACAGAATACTGACATTGATAAATCTGATGTTGCTAAATATGCCTCTGCATGGTCAAAGTTGGGGTTTTACGTCCCGTTCAACAGCCAGGGTCATATTGGGACAGGTCCTCAGAATTGCCACTTGTGGGACTCGAACCCACAGAGGTGACAGCCTATGATTAGATGCCAAACTTGCTAACCACTAGGCCACTGAGGACCTCTTGCCTCTGCATGGGGAGATGACAATAATATAGATCAAAATTCTCATTAACTACCAAATTTAGAGCAAGTTACAGGAGCTGGTCAAATACCTATACAAGATTAAAAAAATAGAATGAAGTGAAAAAGAAATCTGCCAGAAAAATCCAAAAACTGATCAGAACCCAGCTACTAAATATCACATGAAAATGCAGCTTTAAAGGTAGCTAATTTGATCCAAGACCTGTATTCGCTCAGACATGATGCCAAAATACTGGGCCCGTATTCACTAAACCTCCTTTATTCCAAGGAACCCTTAAAAAGTAAGGATTTCCTTTATTTCTTGTACCCTTCCTTTGTTTTTGTATTCATTAAACTTCCCTCAAACAAAGGAGCCTAACTTTCTTTCCTTGACTTTCAAGGAAACCTTAAAAATCGAGGAAATCCTTAACTTTCACGGGAATATTCAATTTTGATATTCACTAACCTTCCTTTACTGAGGAATCATTGTTTTTCCCCTTAATTTTTAAGGTAAGTGTGTGGGCTACCTTTATGATAAAGATGAGTTTTGGAGGATTGACTTATTAAGTAAAAATTGAAGTAATTAGTGAAATGTTATGACATTTGTACCTTTTTTGTCCATACTTCATCATTTATATCACCATACGTTTTTCTTTTGAAATTTTTGGGATATTCAGTTAATATGTCGTCAATCCCAATGAAAATGTGTCACAATATCTGCGTGAAAAGTGGGCTATTAGAAGCTTGAATCAGTTTATGGGTCTAATTTTAGTGAATTTTTGACTTTGAACCTAAATAGCACAAAGAGTATTTCATATATTTTCAATGTTAATACCCCAAATAATAGGTGTGTTATCCCTTTATTACTGTGCCAAATATTAATTCCCGAATATTTATACAAATATTACAAATATTGGCTTTTCTGTGTCTAATTGACCAAAACCCTTGAATCAGTTTTGGGGTCTATTTTGAAAAAAAGGTAAACACTGAATGAATACTTCAACTATATGAAGTGTACCATATATGGCATATTATATGTGGTTAGTAATCAAATAATAAGTCTGTTTTACCAATTTCAAATGTGTAGTAGTGTGTCTGCATGTTTATATTTCTAGAATATGAAGTGTTTTTTGGTGGAAGTAATGATCAGTTCATGGGTCTAATTTTGGTATCTTTTTTAGTTCAAACCTTAATAACACATCCAGTATTTCATTTGTGTTTATGGTGATAGCTCAGATGTTATCCCTTTATCATTGTACCAGATATCATTTTCTAAATATTTCTAGAAATATTAAACACATTGTCTTTTTTGTCGCTTATTGCTGAAAACCCTGTGATCAGTGTATGGATCTATTTTGGGAAAAAATGTTACACTTGACTTATCACTTTTACAATATCTATACTGTTACCTGTGGTCACTTAGGACTGACCAAATCATGTGTTCAAATTGTCCAAATGCAGGTATTGTTTTCACACATGGCATCTAGCTTTGCTGAAAAGTGAATGGATGGGTGAGCAGGGGTAAATATCTTGGCTGGTCTGTATCACAGAATCTGTTAGATGTTACCAAGGATGTTGATACTTGGTAGGGCTATAGGCTAGGAGTTAAAGATGTGCAATGTCATACTTTGACCTTAGTCTAACCTTTGACCTTGACTCTATCAAAAGGTTTTCTACAGTAATATTTCAAACATATTTTACTCATGACTATGATATATAGATTGCTGCAACTGATTATTACCTCCACCAAGGAGGTATCATTATTATAACGGGGGCCACGGAGGCGCAGTGATAACACACTCGCCTCCCACCTCTGAGATCAGAGTTCGAATCATGGCCTGACCTCAAGTAGGAAAGTGGCTTGCCAGTTTACAGTACAGAACCTTGATCAACTTTATGTACTGCTTAAATCTGCTTTCCTCTTCCCTTCCAACTACCCATCGTGATATGACATAAAAACCCAAATAAATAAATCTTTTTAAAACTGTCTGCTTGTCTCTTTGTCTGCTTGTGCGTTAGCAGAATATTGCAAATAATACAAGTTGGATCTTTCTGAAAAGAAATCAGAAGATGTGTCTACCTTACATCCCATTAAATTTTTAGAGCGATCTGGATTATCATCTGGATACAAAAATATCTTGGATTTGTCTATTTACTTATTATTACATGCATTGGTAGAGGTATGCACTCTCCAAGTGCTCTAGTTATAGGTAATTCTACCTAATTCTGTTGTTAATTCCATTAACAGCAATACTTCAATTAATAAATTTTAAAGCTTCACAAGTTTTAGTTTACCAATTAATGATTTGATATTGCCTTGTTTTGATACTTTGCATACATGTTATCCCTGCTTAGTTGTTACTTGTATTGCACCTTAGTATAGCTTACAATGCAAGTTCTTTATGTAATGTTGTCCAGTGCTATTTCCCCAGACTGTTAAATTTTATTAAGAGTGATGAATAGAAAAATGAAAATGTAATAAAACACCCCAAACATAAATATGTGTTTACATTTGTAATTATTCATTCATTCATTCATTTTATTTTATTATAGTGACATGTATTATACTGTAACAAAAAGTATTACAAAACATAAACAAAAGGAAATACCCAGCCCTCTTTTGGGCTTATAAGTCACATTAAATATAAAAGTTCAAAGTATGATTGGTTTGATTAGTTTAAACTAGGAATTTATATTAAAGTATGAAGATAAATGATAATAACCACAGATACAAAATTACAATCCAAAAAATGTATCATAAAAATGTAACACTTACAAAAACAAACTTAACTTAAAACAATGTTTTTTCGTATGTTCCATATTTTCTCAACAAATTTAGCAAGGTAGTTTGTATCAAATGACATAACGGCAATAAATTTTTCATTCAAATTCCAAGAATCAAAATTTGGGTAAACAGTTTTTAATTTTTTGTACAACTGTTCTCTTTCTGAATTATATGCTGTACAGCAACAAAGAAAGTGACATTCGTCTTCAATGACATCATCAGAACAATAAAGGCAAATTCGTTCTTGTAACGGTTTTCTATAGTATCGGCCAGTTTCAATATGTAAGGGTAATATTCCCATCCTTAATTGTGCCAAAAGTGATCTTTGTGACCTTGTCATAGAGAATTTAACATATTTTTCTACATCAACATCTTGTTTAAACTGTATATAATAGCGCAGCTTTGGCTTAAAGCCAACATTATTTGACCATTCCATATGCATTAAATAAAAAAAGTCATCGATTATGTCAGTCATGTTTAAATTAGAGCCTGAGCTTATAATCTCTGTTCTGTTGATTTCATCCATTATTTTATATATTTCACCACACCAATTATAATCTCTCAAATTATACATCAAACACACAAAAGTTTTTATAATTGAAGTACTTGAAGACACACCACTACACAAAATACTTGGCCAAAATAGGCTCACAATTTGGTCAGTGTCCTTGTGTTACAGTCTGTATAGTGAACTTGAAACAGCTGTGGGTTCAGTCAAGTGTGACATTTTTTTCGAAATAGACCCAAAAACTGATTCAAGGGTTTTGGTCAATTAGAGACAGAAAAAGTAATATTTTTAATATCTGTATATATATTAGGGAATTAATATTTGGCACAGTAATAAAGGGATAACACACCTATTATTTGAGGTATTAATATTGAAAATATATGAAATACTCTTTGTGTTATTCAGGTTCAAAGTCAAAAATTCACCAAAATTAGACCCATAAACTGCTTCACGCTTCTACCACAATAGGGAAACTTCCAAAATGACTATTATTATCTTCACGAGTGATATATATTTTTCCTGTGTACGTCTGATGAGGGATGTTTTACTTATATTATCCACCATTTTGTACGATTTATGGGTTAAATTGTATGAATATTTAATGAGATGAAGTGAAAAAGCATGTCAAAAAGCATGGCCACCATTGAATATAAAAACTGCAATCTTTAACCTGAATTACAAAAATCTTTAAAAGTTAGATATTTATGTCTCAAAATATGAAATATTATCTTAAAATGCAATAGAAAACACATCACAACACTAGTCTTAAACAAAAAATAAACATGGAAAGAAGAAAATACAAAAGTAAGGGAAAGATAAAGGAGTCTTTGTGAACAAACGTTTTTAACCAATCAAATGACTGAATGCACGCCTTCAATAAAGGATCCTTTATTTAAGGTCTCCTTTGGTAAGGAAACCATAAAGGAGGTTTAGTAAATAGCATACCTTACCAAAGGAGATTTTTCACCTTCCTTTAATAAAGGGACCTTAAAGATATAGGAGGTTTAGTGAATACGGCCCCAGGGATCAGGTGATGCAAAGGCTCAAGGAACTCTCAGAAATTGCAAAATGAGGTACAAATGACAAGAAGCGAATATGTTGATGTGTTTGACTACCTTATTCCAGCCATTGCATTCAGCTGAGTTCATGGATCAGCTAGCTTTCAGATTTGTTACGACGCTATTGTGTACATAATGAAGCAAAAAAGTTTTCTGATGCATTGCTAAATCAACAATTATATAGCAGTGGTCCCTAAACAAAAAGCCCACCTTGCGTTTCACACTCTATGTCAGATTTTGTATGAACTGGACCTTCCAATCAATGAAAATAAACTCACCCCCACAGTTGACAATAATACTTTGCGAATTCACAGGGACAATGTGGCTGAGATATTGCAGGAAGGTGTGCGAGCTGCCTCTTAGGAAGCCCTTTTGAGAAAACAATATCAGTCATTGTTATGGAGACTTTTATAAATTCAGAAATTTGTGAAGCCAGCACGCATTTTTGTCAACCGGATTTTGGCTTTGTTTAGAGAGTCACGTGACCACAAACTTATTACTGTAGATGACCATTTCCACAAAGACATTGAATGGTTCCTGAAGTTTCTCCCCACTTTTAACGGTATTACTTTCATAGACAAGCCAAAAGTAGACAGCAGTTAGTCGTTATATCTCACACAAGTATTACAGGATGTTGGCAGTGTGGAGAAACAGGATATGTGTGAACCCTGTCCCACAAATATCTGATTTTAACATCTCCATTGTTCATCTTGAAATGATGAATACCATTGTTGCGTTGAGAACATGGTGACATTTATGGCAGCATTCACTCATCACAGTATTCTGTGATAATGAGGTGGTGGTTTGTGTGGTCGACACCAGTAAGACCAGATACCCTTTCTTAGCATTATGAATCAGGAATATATGGTTACTGGTGGCTCATTGGGACGTGGACCTCACAGTTAAGCACATATCTAGGGCAAATTTGTATATAGCTGATACACTATCTATGGTTTATTCTCACAAGCCAGAAAACTTGGTATTATGGTATGGAAATCAACGAAATTACCCATGGGATCAGGTGTACGTATTCTATTTTGACCTCAAATGCATTTATAATTTATGATTCTCAGAAGCCTTCAGCTACCCAAGCCCTCACAGCGTTTTGGTAGAACCAAGTCAACTTACAGGTCTGCGACGGTCTCAGCTCATATCTCCCACTTGAAGATATATATTTGGTTTTTGTTGTATACAGACCTTCCTATTAATGTCTCTGTGCATTCTTTCCTAGCATTCGTGGAGTATTTACACCATCAGTCCCTCCCCCACGCCAAGAAAACAACAGGCATGCGGAGCATTGAATTTATTACAATACTTTCTACCTATAATTTATATACAGACCATAATTGATACACAAGTTACAATTTAAAAACTAAGATAATAAGATAAATACAGAGAATATAAAATTTAATGTATAAATGTATAAAGCAGTTTAAGTAATTATAGCGTGTATGAGTTAAGGTTACCATAACATAAATACATACATTAACTGATACTAAGATGAGAATTAAAATACAAGTTGAAGGTCACTGGGGTCAACTCAAGGTCAAATCATGGCAAGTGAGGTCACAAAAAGATGAGCATCACCACCTGGTTCAGATCGAGGTCAAAGGTCAAAACAGTGAGTGGTGAGTTCAAGGTGAAGTGAGCCACTCCAAAACTGTCAGGTTGACCCCTGAAGGTGAGCCATATTTACATGACATTTAATATATATTATACAATGTAAGTTTAACCTTAATACATGATAATATATGAGACCCTCAGAAGAGAGGTGACAAAACCTGGCCCTATTAACTTAGACGTGCCAGGCAAACCGCAGCCGCAAGGGGAGGTGGGAGGGGAGCAAAATTTTTTATTTCTGTCCAGTCTCCTTGCTCTGAGATTCAAAACTGAAGACCCCAAGCTTTGGGGTTAAGACCTTAGAGGTGAGAATGTTTGTAACAAAAAACTCCCTGTGGGTGAGAATACCAACCCTAGTTACTTAAACCCAGACACAGGCAATGAAAAATTTTAAGGTAATCCCAGAACTTCTTGGGGTTGGGAGGACTGACAGGCGTGAATTCTGTACACCACTATTGACAGTCCCTCCCCCACCCCAAGAAAACAACAGGCATGCGGAGCATTGAATTTAGTACAATAATTTCTAACTATAATTTATATATAGACCATAAAAAGCATTATCTATAATTCTGGCAAAGGAAGCTGCAATATCGCGAATGGAATTCTGGTTTGCTTGTATGTACACCCATACACTGTCCGACGTCCAGGAGTCATGATGCTTGATGCTCCTCAGGGGCATGTGGGAATTATAAGCAAAGGAGGCCCTGAACGCCGGAAAGTGTGGAAAGTAAAATAAGAAGGGGGTAGAACCATCTTGACATTCAATCTTGAAAGTACTTTTCTCATCCTTGGATCTATTAAAACTATCCAGCCTCTGGAGGTCTTGATCTGGAACAGAGGGTCCTGAGGGGCTGGATTATATAGGGATATGGTTTGCTGAAGAGCTTTTACTTTACATAAGAGGGGGGATAACAATTTGGGGACTGTAACCACATGTATTTTGTCTCTAGTTTGCATAGTTTAGTTCATTTAATGGAGACATTCATAAATTTTTTAGAAACTTTGATATCCGATGGAGTTAGGTTCCTAGATGCATCAAAGGCTGCTGAGGCATGTGGAGCAATGTTAGGCAAGAAGGCAAAAAATGCCAGCAAAAGTGCTGCTTTGAAGACCTGGCCACAGTGTATTGTATCACACAGTTAGACCAAGGACCTGAGTTGGTCCAAGGTCATGATATTTCTCTGGACTACTTTCAATGGTCTGTTTATTTTTAGGGCCTTAATAAAATATGCAATTTGTGGGTTGTCAAACACCGAATGATCTAAGTGATAGATAATAAAACTGGCTTTAAGAGCTGAGACATTGTTTGCAATCATGTAAGTAAGTATGCCATGACATGACTAAAACTGACGCTTACTAATGAAATTTTTGCACAATGGCAGAATGCCAAAAGTTCTTGAAAAGCATGTGGTAGAATTTTCTGGTCTTTGATCTTAGAGAAGTACTGAGTGTTGCTGTGGCTTCTCTATTCAACCTTGCCAGTCGTGATGGACCTGAAACAAAGTGAAACATCTGTTAATTTCAACATAATACCACATAACTATGTGTTCCATCTACATGTTATGAAATTATATGTCAATATTTAACTCCAATAATTGGATATGAGTTGGCAACCACACTGGGTTAGCTACCAAAGTTTTTACCATGACGCTTTGAGCTGGGGCACCCTGCCACCTAGATAGAAGGTCTGCAACCTGGTTGGCCCTACCAGATATATGCCTATATACAACTTGGATATCTTCCCTGGCTAGTTTCATCCAGATATTCCTGGCTACTGCTGCCAAAAATGGACCCCTGGCTTTTTTGTGTTCAAAACAGAGATTGCTGCAGCATTGTTGCACTTAATCAAAATGGATTTCCTGTGCCAAAGTGACGCAAAAATGCGTATGCCTACCAAGATATTTACCATTTCTAGTTGGGCTATACCCAGGTTTCCATAGTGATGAGGTAAGGGGAGGTGGTAAACCAGGTTCTCCCAGCGTCCTCCCCGGCCAGATAAGCAGGCATCCAACTCCACTAAATGGTGTGTCTTGACATGGTAATAAAATGACGCCCCATTATATTTACTCAAAAATGTACAAAACCACCTCAAGTCTCGTCTAAAATCTTCAGTCAGACTGATTCAATTTACATCATAATTGCTTCTTAATAACTCTAACATTCTGTTCAAGAAAATCCTGGCTGGACGCAGACACTTGTGGATGTACAACAAGTTGCCCAGCAGGGACTGAAGTTCACATTTTGTGGACACATGTTTTGACGTCCATGCATCAACCATTTCAGATATATGACGTAATTTTTCATCAGGGATAGAAACTATGCATCGACACATGTCAACCTTGACACCCAAGCATGTTACCTTAGTACAAGGGGCAACTAACTTCTTTTGACTTATGTAAAGTCCTAGGCGTGCAAGGTCCTGCAAGAAGGCGTACAAACGTCACGTGATGCTAGGCGTAGGAATCCCTATGAAGTTATCTACGTAATTTACGACTGCATAACCATGTTGACTGCTGGAAGAGCCATGGCGACTCCCAAATGGGAGGCACGTGTTGACATACATTGCGTCATTCCACCACAATCCTAAAAGGTCTAAGTCACCTGGATTTATGTGGCGAAGGGCCCTGCTTATATCAATCTTGTAGAGGTGGGTACCAGAGCCCTTGCTGACGCAAGTGTTGACAGAGGCACCCTTAGGCCATGACAGATCTACAATGACGTGTCTGTGTACTGAATTGGGTTTTTCTCTAGTCATGAATGGGCTTTTATGACACTCAGGAATTGGGTTATTGACAGAAGGACCCAAGATGGCCCCATATTCAATTTCCTCCTTGAGGTATGCTTCTACATCAAGGGGAAAGTCAGTTGCTGAGGAATGATTTTTATTGTCACATTTCAAAATGCTACTCCTATTAAAATCAAGTGGAAAGCCAAACTTCAAGAGGCCAATTAACTGGGTGTCCCAGTAACCTTTGAGAGCTGTTTGCCATTCATCAATGCACAATTGAGGTTAAATAGGTGTTCTACATTGGATGAAGTTTGGGACCAGTATTTTTGATTCGACTATGTGCCTCAAGTGGGGAAAGAGGGGAATTATTTGTATTTCTATTGGAAGGGGTTTTGAATTCAAAAGGTGGAATAAAACCAAAGTCAAATTCACTTTGTTCCCTCCCCCAGAAAACCAATACACAATTAGTGACTTTGTCACCATCTAGTAGGGCTTGAACCCGTTTTGGGACATTTACATTCAGCCATTTATCTGTGTCACTGCTGTGATTAATATCAACCAACAAGGCGGACTTGTTTTCATTTTTGTCGTAATCAGGGATTTTTTCACACTTTGCCTTGTTATGACAAAGATTTTTGGACAATGCTTCTTGAGTCAGGGTGTCAGACCCAGCACTGGGAACAGTTGTGTTTTCACACCCCACACTGGCATTGTATTGATTACCAGACAATGTGATTTCATTGTTAGAAATACACGAAGTGATTGACGCTTTTGTGACATTTTTATGAACATTGGTGCAACAGAGTTGTTTGAGCCCTGAGTTGTTGAATCCACCTTGGTAGCTGTACATGTAATCCTGATGTCAGGCAATGGTGATGTACGTACCTCCTCCACCTTGGTAGAATAAGCAGCCTGACATGTGTCAAATGCGTTTGCTCTACTATACCTGCATCTTTGCTAACTCTCTGACACTGTATTTCACCAGTGGGTGTACCATTTTCCGTGGTACCTTGGTTGTCACTTACCTCACTACGTGCATCCTTGTTGAGATCCAACTTCTCATTGCCCTTAACCTTAGGGTGGGTCAGATTTTTCCTTGAATAGTTAGAGTTGTAAAAAACCCTAGTGTACACTTTCCCGATACAGGAGTTCCTAGAGTTGACAATATTTTTGAATTTGACCATGTGATCGGGAGAGCTACTTACTTTGGTGTTGTTGCTGCCAAGTTGATCCTTTACTGAGCAGCTTGCTGCTCGTTTTTTGAATTTCTGTGTTTTTAGCAAAGTAGCAGTCTTTTTCAGGATGGTTCATGTGACGACCTTGTGTTAAGCAGAAAGCGCAGATATGTTTATGGGTCTTACCACTGAGGTCATGATCTGTGGTATACTGGCACGAACCAATCTGATAAGCCTTACAGAACCATGGTTTGTGCTGAGGGTCTTGGTTTCGAACCCTACTCTGATTGTTACCAGTTGTGTGACATTGAGCATGAGCTCTGCGGATTCTGTCAATGCGAGGAGTGTTAGACCAATCGACTGTGCCTCTTTCTATCTCGCACAATAAGACCGCATGGGAGGCCTTAGCATTTGCCCACAAAAAGTCATTAGTGTCTTCCATCAAGTCACATAGGTAAAAAATCATTTTTTTCTCTGACACTTTCGTTCTTCTCATCTAAGACCCCTTTTACAAAGCCATTGGCAAACTGGGTAAGGTTTAACTGGTCAAATGTGACACATTGTCTATTCGGACCCCCAGTATGTATTCATGAGGCCAGGTGACTTTATTAGTCACAACAACATCAACAGCCCCCCCCCCCCCCCTTTTAGACTTTATAACCTGATCTTTACCTTTAATTGTCTGACCCTTTTCCAACTCAGCTACTGCCCTACTGACATATTTTTGGATGTTTTTTGAGGATATCAAGGTATTTAGAATTGGGATGTTACAATCATCATCAGATTCACTTGAATCACTTGAACTGTCATACTTTTTTTTTAACACAGCTACTTTTACTGTCACTATGTTTACTGTCACTCCGTTTACTTAACTTAAATGTGTCCTGGGAAATGTCTCGTATTACATTTGCTGCACCAGCCTTTGTGTTTCCCCATTTTAGATGTCACAGTTAAATTTTTCACTGAAAAATACACAACTACTTGTCCCGATTATGCTGGTCAGACAAATAAGACACAATTTCGTTAAATTTTCCACTGCTACAAGGAACAAGAAAGAACTAGGGTAGACCGTCCCTCAGTGTTCAGCCAAATGATACCTTATGTTGTCTAAAACCAGCATCTAGAGGAGTGTGAATTCGCCATAATGATGAAATCAGTCCCAGAATTATACACAACGTTCCAGTTCTTGACAATTCATGAATAGCTAGTACATGACTTCCAGATGAAAGACATAAAAACAGAGTTTAAAATCAGAATAAAAGTCACACATAAAAATGTAAAATTGGTTTCAATATCACAGTTGAGAGCCAATTTTTTTATTTCTGTCCAGTCTCCTTGCTCTCAGATTCCAAACTGAAGACCTTAGCGGTCAGCCAATGAAAATGTTTGTAAGAAAAAACTCCCTGTGGTTGAGAATACCAACCCTAGTTACTTAAACCCAGACACAGGCAATGAAAAATTTTAAGGTAATCCCAGAACTTCTTGGGGTTGGGAGGGCTGACAGGCGTGAATTCTGTACACCACTATTGAAATTCTTTATAACCAGCAGTTATAAAGAATTGCATTTCTTCAATTAGCAATCAGGCAAAACATTATGGCTGGACTACTGAAGCCTTTTCACATTATCTAGTCTCAGATTACCTTATGAGCGTAACCATTAACACCACTTTTTCCCCTGCCCAAAATGACCTGTTTAACCTCCATACCCTGGCAAGAATATCTGAGGCTTGTGCCCGTCTACATGACCCTTCTTTGTTTAGGACTGCATTTCTGCTAGCATATTTTGCATTCCTTAGATGTCTAATGTAGCTCCACACTCACTTAGTGCTTTTGACCCCACCCGTCACTTGTTGCTTCAGGTCATCATATTTGCCACTCCAGGGGCCCATGTACTCCTCAAATGGACAAAAACAAAAACAGGTCTGAACACCATTTTGTACAAACTACGGAACTGTCTAACTCTACCCTATTCCCTGTCAGAGCCCTTAAAGACCTTATGAATTCAAGGAAGCTGTCTATAAATGCTCCTTTATTTGCAGATAAAACTTACCATCATGTTCCTGTTATAGATACCAAGATCAGGGATGCTCTTAACATGAACTTACAAATTTTGAACATTCCACAGGCTGGACATAGGTTCCATGCCTTCCATCATTCTGGATCGACTTTGGCTTTTGACAGTGGAGTTCAGTTAGAAGTTATGATGGTGCATAGATTATGGCGCAGTTCTGCAGTTTGGTCATATTTACAAAACTCCTCGTAAGCCATTTCTTTGGTCTCGTGCACGATTGCATCTATTTTTCCTCCTCATCTTTAGCTGAACTTGGTGCTATAAAATTTTACTTTAACAGGCTTTGCTTTTCTAATTTATAACTTGTAAATAGTAATATTAACAGGTACGATAAACCCACAAATATAATTTCAGTGACTTCAATAATGAACAACCAGAACTTTGACTTTTGACCTCATACCTGATGCATATTGATTTCCTCTTGAGTAGTAATGGTCTGCTCCACTCAGGAGAATGACTTGGAGCAGCCACACCTTAGCTAACCTGACCCCTTTTCTTTATCCCGAGATTTGGGAATTCTTCATTGATATTCCAAGAATTGATATAGCCAGCTATGGATTTGGTAGACGCAGGACCAGGCTGACCCTGGCAACCCCTTTCAAGAACTCACCCTCTCATAATAATTTCCTCTCGAGCTGTATAGGTTTGTTCTACTCAATAGATGGACTTAGAGCGACCAGATCAAAGCTGAGCTTGGCTTGCAATTAAAACATAAGACAGGGTAACTGTGTGACAAATCATGTGGCCGTATGTGTCTGTATTAACAGGCAATAACTGTGATTCACTAGCTTTATTCAATGTGTGGATGGATTTTAATGCATCGTGAGGGAGGAAAAAGTAAAAAAATGAGCTTGTTAAAAATTTCTTTCTTTGATGATGCTAATACTCTTTCAGGTCGTGCGGCAAAGGCCAGCCACACTGTGCTTTTGTCTGTCTGATATGGAACAATGTTTGATTACAAGTTATTTAGAACAGACAAAATTGATAGCGTCAGGAAGACCAATTCATAGAAGTATGATCAATCAGCCCTGTACTATTCCTTTTGTACTACAAAATAAAAGGCAAATGAAAAATCAGTGCCGTGTCAGTTTCACAAACAGGACTCATGTTCCTATCAGATATCTCGCGAGGCTAGGGGAGTCCTATATAAGCATATTTGTTGCTGCTTCCTATGTTGCTGGGGTTACATCTTTCAACAAGAGCACTTGACTTGGAGAGCGCAGACCTCCGCCAAGGGAGCACATGTCCTGAAAATTTCATCAAAATCCGTCCATAACGTTTTGAGTTATCTGTCTTTAAAATTGTATTTCATGGATCCAAAAGATCCAGATAGTGATCCGGATCTCTCACAAAATTGAATCATTTCTTCCTGAAAATTTCATCAAAATCCGTCCATAAGTTTTTGAGTTATCTTGTTCACAAACAAACTCACAAACCCACAAACAAACCCAGCCAAGGATATAACCTCCTTGTTGGAGGTAATTATTCTGAATCTGAATGTAGAAAGAAAACGAATGGTAATGGGCACTGCTAACGATGCCATCAGATCATGGTTTGCCAGAGCTTGAGTATTTGATATTGTTGCCCATGGTAAGTAATACACTCAGTCATTACAAGTAAAACCTGCAATTTCTTATGGTATATCCCATTATCACCCTAAGGTTAGTCATATGCACCAAGATTCAAGAAAATCGAAAGTATTTTAAGCGTAAAGGTCATATTGTCTCACATGATGATAAAATCGTCAGCAATCTTCGCATTTCAAGTTCACTTTGCACCAAAACTCCCCTGAAACAATTTCATGAGACAACGTATTTGGGACTTTACAGGATGATTCTTGCCAGAATCTGGCCACACACACTGTCATCCTATATTTCTGGTTGATTAAGATTTGGGTTTAGACACTGCTTTCCCTGAATAAAATTTCACTTTCACATGGAATAAAAAACTGAGTCTTTATGCAGTGTTAGCAAAAGTGCTTCAGTTATACATTCTCAGTCTGGCAAGACCAGCCCTGTCAATATTTAACCTAGGTTACCAGTCAGACTTCAAGCACCTGGAACTAAGACTACCAAGTTGGGAGACAATGCAGCTCCCCCAAAGCAAAATTCTGTTTCGAAGGGGAACAACAACCAAAATGGGTCTTTGGATCAGGAAATACAAATTGGTAACACGGAGGGGGCATTTGTACGTCATGACCTTAAAATGGTTTCCTTAGGAGATAATGCATTCATGTTAATCCTGATCTCCACACAAAGCTTATCCCTCCCTAGGTCAACAAACAGTAATTTTGTCGATTACAATAAGGAAATACAACAGAATTCTGACTGTTTTGGTGTTCTTTCTTGCCTTTGGCCTTCTATATTCGAGTATTTAAAATACTCCTTCTATAGATTATATGGTTCAAGCTTTGAAGCAGTTGGGGCCAGGGGTATTATTGTACAAAGTGAATATCAGCAGGGCACTTCTTAGGATCGATCCTGGTGACACTGGCATTTCAGGTATTAAACCTAAACACCTGCTTCTGGATAGATCCCTGCCTCTTGGAGAAAGGCACAGATCCATAATTAGAAGTTTGGATGCCATTACGTGCATGATGAGTCAGAAAGGTCATAACGACCTCATGAATTATATACATGTATTGCCAACCCAATACATGCTATCTGGCAATCTTATACTTGCGTACAGAGCCTTCAGACCGCAGGGAGCCCAAGAGAATGAAACACAAGGTTGGGTTTTAAAATTCTATTTTTTGAACATTATGATACTATTTTTACTTTATAATTCAGCAAGAAATTTTACTTCTGACCATAACTGTATTTCAGGGCTTGCACCATCTCGCTGTAGCCAAAGACCAGGTCAAGATGTTCAACCAAAGGTCAAGCAATTCGCTATGACCTTGGAAACAAGAAAGGGCATACTCAAGACAAAGGGCACAGCCCTTAACCTTGGACAAAGCCGGGTTAAGTGAGGTGGTGAAGCCGCGAAAATTTCACTGTGATTATTGACATGGATTGATATTTTTAAAAAACTAAGGTAATTTTGGTGAAATTGAAGAGGCACCCAAACCAGGTTTTAAAGCCAAGAAGGTGAAAGATCTAAAGAGGAGTAGAGCCGAGGTAAAATAAAACACAGTGACATGGTCAGTGAATTGCTGGCCTTTGTAATCTGTCTAGCTAATAGTTTATGTACAATTAAAATGCCAGAGCATTAGAGCCCCTTACTAACAAATAAGACTCGTAGATTACAATGACATAATGAACACAAAAATTTAATAATGTGTTTTAATGTAAAATATTAAATTAACATTAGAAATTATGATGAGGTATAATATAAAGGAATATATAAATTAAGTGATAAGAAATATCAATAACTGATGAACAAATCTAGCTAACAGTGAGGATACTCCAATAAGGAGACAGAAGGCTGTTGCCGCAGACTAGATAATCATGTGATCATGTGTAATCATGTTTAAAGATAACATACTAAAACATGGCTAATAGAAATAAATGCATAATGGCAATGATACAGCAATATTTATTAAATGTTCATAATACTATGAGGCTGGCAAACATTACATGTACAACAGCCCACGTAAGTTATAACAGTGGCAGAGTTCTTGAAGATGCTAAACTGTGCCAGTCTAGGACTTCTCAGAGAAGACAGAAGACACTGATATGATATTCCACACAATATTGAATCCTGAGGAAGCAAGCCTAAGGCACAACGCCAGACTATTTAGGCCAAACTAATGAGGTGTGCCATATGAAGTGAAAACATTTGTCATCAACCATTTTACTCATGGTAATCTAAAAATAGAGTACGACAGTAATTTGTTCACAAAACATACATAAATACAAAAAAGAGGGGGATTAACAAACATGGAGGGTGAAAATTCTCCTTGTCACCCCTGTCACCTATAGATTTGAAATGGCCGATCAAATGGTCAGGCTTCAAGTTGACAAATCAATAACCAATAAGATGATCGGAAATAAAACCACTAGCATTGACACTAAATTCTACACCGACCGATAATAGGCACACCCAGGCCTGAACTAATGCTTCTGCAATCCATGACCCTTTCCCCAGCAGATTGATCAAGGATAACGTAGACACCCTGGCTTCAGTCATTACCCGTATTGTCAACAAATCCTTGGAAGAGGGAGTATTTCCATCCAACTTGAAGCATGCCAATATAACACCTCTGCTAAAAAAGGAAAACTTGGATAAAGAAATTTTGAAAAACTATAGACCTGTATCAAACTTGCCTTTCCTATCAAAGGTCATTGAAAAAATTGTTGCAGCTCGTCTCAGAACACATTTAGAGGTGAATAAATTATGGTGCAAAATGCAGTCTGCATATAGACCTTTCCATTCCACAAAGTCTGCACTTCTTTGTGTCCAAAATGACATCTTGTCTTCCTTGAACAATAAAAAGATGGTCGCCCTGGTCCTTCTTGACTTAAGTGCTGCCTTTGATACTATTGACCATGAAAAACTTCTTCATCGTCTAGAAACTAGATTTGGCATTAATGGAACAGCACTAGACTGGTTTGGATCCTACCTCTCCAACAGAAGTCAGGCAGTGAGAATAAATAACAGCTCATCTGAAAAGATGTATCTTAATTTTGGTGTTCCTCAGGGGTCTGTCCTTGGACCAATACTCTTCATTTTATATGTTGCTCCTGTGGCGGACATTGCAAATAAACATGGAGTGAGTCACATGCTATATGCAGATGATACTCAGCTATATGTTGAATTCAACAAAAGCTCAATGGCTGCATCCTTACAACATCTGGAACTTTGCATTGATGGTATAAAATCTTGGATGTCACAAAACATCTTGAAATTGAATGAAGACAAAACTGAAGTTATTGTTTTTTGGATTAGAAAATATTTGGAAGGAATGCCTTCTATTTCTATCAGGGTAGGACACTGTACAATCACCCCGACAAGGTCTGTTCGCAACCTAGGTGCCTATTTTGATTCACGGATGAACATGGGAAGAGTTTATCATCAAAAAGTGCAGAGCCTGTCAATTACAACTTCATAAAATTGCTAGAATTCGTAAATATTTGTCAAATAATACATGTTCCTGCATAATTCAAGGCCTGGTAATATCAAAACTAGACTATGCAAACTGCCTGCTTTATGGAGTAAATAAAGTCTTTTTGCACAGACTACAAATTGTACAAAATTCAGCAGCCCGAGTCATCCTTAAAATGAGAAAGTATGACCACATTAGTAGAGCAAGACAAGAACTTCACTGGCTTCCAATACAACAGCGGATTGCTTTCAGTATTCTCACTGATGTGTACAAAGCGTTACATGGCTTAGCACCAACATACATCACTGACCTCATTTCATTAGCACAACCAGCAAGATTAACAAGATCATCCAAAAATTTCAATATAGCATTTCCAGTCAAGGTTCCTAGAAACAGTTATGGAAAACGGGCTTTTGTTCATGCTGCTCCAGCTCTGTGGAACAATCTACCTGTTAGCATTAGATCTTCAAATTCACTGTTAGATTTCAGAAGGCAGCTCAAAACATACTTTTTCAGACTTGCATACAATGTCTAGATCCTACAGCGCTTAGAGACATACTAAGTGATAAGCGCTATATAAAAATCATGTGTTATGTTATGTTAACTTCTCAGGACCCTGATGCCGGCCCGCATTGTAAGATCCTGGTCTTAGATGTTAACCAGAGAAAACTGGTCCCTCCATCTACACAAATAATTTTAGCAGATTAGTAGTTCAAAAACTATTTCAAATCTTCCTGAAAAAATACAAGAAATTATTTTCTTGGTGTAAAATGTTGGAAAGGTTAGAAAGAAATGTATCAAGATATTTTCTAAACAGAGTGTTGAACTTATTGCATGAAAATAATGATAGATGATACACTCACTGATAGATGCAGCTGTGCATCTGGATGCTTCTTTCAGAGACTTTGGTGAGTGATTTAATGATATTGTAAATGCTTTGCCTTCACCCCAATCATTCAAGGAATGCCACATAAGACAATTTGAAATGCTGATTATTATTGTAACCAATAAAGTTCAGGTTCAGTTTTATGTAAAATACCATGTGTTGTGAGCCTTTATGCAGTATTCGGTAGATAATCTGCTGACTTATTCAAACCTCAAAATTATTTGGCTGGTATAAGTGTTTACTTTATCATTTATGGTTAGGACAGCATAAATTTTAGACACTCAGCATAGTTTTAGCCCCAAAGCAATAGAGTCTTAATCATAAAACAGCTACAGACTGTTGCGGTTTTGGATTTGTTCCACTAATTTCCCCCCCCCCAAAAAAAAAAAAAACATTCATTTAGTGGTTTTTCTCATTTCTAAGGGTGTTAAACTTGTTGCCACATTCTGTCTAAAGTTTTAACCCTCAGAAGATAACTTGCCAGGGGTGACCTTTTCTTCTCTGAAGAAAGGGTTGCCCTGTTACTTAAGTAGTCAAAAGCCACAAACAAACAAACAAAATAAAAAGAAAAGAAAAAAACAAAACATACAACCACTATCTCGCCTCCAAACCTGGACTCATCTTCTCTATGCCCAGTTTCTGCACAAAAAATTTTCTCGCACTTTTGAATGGAGAACTGTTTATTTAATGTTTCCAGGTGGCACGGCTCAGTTCCACTAAATGACCCTGTAGAGCCTGAAGGCATTTCAAAACAAGTTCTCACGAGATACACTTTCAACTCCACTTTAAGTTTCATGACTTTAGGAGAGCTGGGTCCACATGGGCCTTTCAAATTTGGGTCTACGTCACCTGAACATTTGACTGCATCTAGCTCTATTTTTCCTTCCTCTACAGTATAAGGAATGCTTTCCTACTATACCTACATACCTAGTTTGGCTGTTTCGTATTTCTTTCCTTTTACATTTCTACATTTAATAACCAATCATATCACTTTCTTGGAGTTGCATTATGACACGCTTGGTTTCTATTTGCTGGTTTGATTGGTCACTCAGGATTAAACTGTGCGCACATTGGGGTGGTCTGCTGCCTCCTTCTTGGAGGGTTCCCCCTTTAAGAATGTCTTTAGGCATCGACCAATAATTTTCTTACAACGCTTTTGATTGGCCAGTCCTTGGCCTTCCTAAATTTGAATTGGGAAGGGTCACTTTGAATTTGGTTGTCGACAGGCACACACGAAATATAAATCTTTCTTTTAACTTCTTTTAGTTTACTTTTTATGTTTACAAGACTCACATTTTATTTGGCAGTCTGCTATGATTACCAGACCTAAACCTGAGGTTTGGGAAAGCGGCATCAGTACATATTTCTACAAGACTTCAGCTAGAGAGAGAAGGCATCAACTCTGCAGAAGCCACGTCTTCCACAGAAACAATGGATCAATGTCAGGTGTCAGTTTATGATTCTGATGAGAGTAGTATAAACTTAGATGAATTTGTAAATGCTTTTGAATCTGATGTTGAAAGTATTCCCGCAGAACTTTTCACAAATTTTACAGGAGTAGCGTTATTGATACTGACAAAGTGGACCAACCACCAGTAGAGGTCACAAACCAAACCATATTAACACATTTGGCTAGTATCAGCAAAAGATTGGACAGTATTGAGAAGGCAAATGTGATGAAGAGAAGCCGTTTCACTGTGTATTCCCAATTAAAAATAAGAAAAACTCTCTTCTGACTTTAATTTTCAACCAAATTACACCAAATTTGGCAGACTCCGTCTGTACCCCAGGAAATAGCAGCCCACCAAATTTGAGATTGTTTGATGTTATAGTTTTTGAGTTATTAGGGCAAAACAAATAAAATTTTCTAGTTAAGGAAGTCAAGCTAGTCAGTCACATTGTAAATTTAATTCTCATTTTTTAACCTTTTATGTACTGGTTTTTACTTTGTTTTAGTGGTTCACGTTACTTTTATGGCATTTAATACCCTAAATTTAATGGTAAAATCCTCACGTTTGTTCAGCACTCGGGTGAGTGTTATATAACTCTTAGTATTGTATAATACCATAGATCTGTGCACTTGTGTACTTGTGTTTATAGTATTTATAAAGTATTTTTGCAGTAACTTCCTGCATTGTGTATGGTGTGTAATACGGCAGATGTGTAATTTGTGTGTTTATAGTACTTATAAAGTATTTTAGTATTGGTAAACTTTCCTGTTGTTTCCACTACTCCGGTGAGTGTTATGTATCTTCCTGCATTTTTGTACTATGCATTGTGAAGTATGACAGATCTGTGTAATTTGTGTGTTGATGTTACTGATAAAGTATTTTAGCATTGGTAAACTTTTCTGTTGTTTCCACTACTCGGGTCAGTGTCCTCTAACTTCTTGCATTGTGTACTATCTGTGTAATACAACAGATCTGTGTGTACTTTTACTGTAATATTGATAAGTACTTTAGATACTGTGTTTATTTGCCACCAAACCATTAAGTATGCCAAACACTTCCACTGTTTGGGCTGCGGTGGCGGGGGTCAGCACAAGCGTCCCATAGGTGTAAAATATCACTACAAAGATAGTGATGTTAACATTAGTAGTGCAAGTAGTGTCAATGAATCTTAATTGCAAAAAGGTGTCAGTCAAGACATAATCTCTGATTTGAGTGCTGTCAGTTCTAGGTTAGAGGCTTATGAGAAGCGGATTGATAAAACAGAAGAACACATTCATGGCAAGTCTGCTGGTTATTCTGGTGGTGTCAGATCCGGTGTCATCAACTTCCCATCTCCCTAAGTCAGCTGCTGACTACAGTGACACTGAGGATGACACCATTATACCCAGTATCAAGTACCTCAAAAGTTCAGCATGTAGTGAATCAGAGCCTTCAGGAACTGGTGGCAATAAATGAAAAAGGTACGTTTAAATCTCAGAGGGGTGGTACTGAGCAGATAAGTGTTAAATATCAGGTGCCACGGCCCCAAAATTTTGAACTGGCTGGTACTTCCAAGACTAGAGTCAGTTATGAGAGCCTGTTCATATTTCAGTAGATGGCTGGGATCTGCACTATTATTAGAGAAGAAACTAGTGTAAAAACTAAAAATCCCACACTTGAGAAAATTACAGAGCTTATGGAGGACACCCAAAATTTTGGGTGGCCCTCAGCCAAAGGTGCTCACGCCCTGCTGTTATGTAGCTGCTGTTAGATTTATTTGTTGTTTTACATGGCGTTCAACAGCCAGGGTCATATTGTGACGGGTAGTTTACAGGTGGAGGAAACCAGTGCATGCTGCACTGTAAACCACCGGGCATCGGCAAGTAACTACCAACTTTCCAACATGAAGCGCCCGCCCAAGATTCGAACCGGCGGCCTCAGAGGTTGGAGGCGAGAACTCTAACTGCTACACCACCGAGCCCCCTAAGATAAGCTATAGTGGCATATGACAGATAAAATAGATAGACTTAGGAAGGCCCATGCTCAGAAAGTGAGCCAAATCCAACTACTTTTTCCAAGAAAAAAGTGCTGACTCTGAAGGACTACCATGTAAGTACTATCAAAATGGTGAGCGCTCAAGAAAGGTGATCACACCAATAATGGACAGCTCTATAAACACACCTGCAAAAAATGTAATAGTGTTGGCAAAAGGTTGGTACACCCAGTTAAGACTGCAGGAATGATAAACGTGATGCAAAAAAACAAATAAGGCACTACAGATGTGTTTACAGAGCTGACCAAATACGATCAAAGGCCATCCAAAAATGTAAAGTTCAGCATCAAATACACTCAACCTGTGGTTCTAGACTGTTGGCTTCAAAGGTAGGTGTTTTATACAAAACCATTGTTACTAACAGTCACTTTATGAATGGACAGATCTTTCATTGGAGGGGAGACTAATTTAAGTACAAAAGTTTCACTTATGCACAAGTTCTAAGACAATATTCAAAGAACAACGAATAAAAAACATCACCTATAGTCCACAATGTTGTACCTAAGAAAAGACAGGTACATCTATGAGGAAGTTCAGATCACTCTTAACTCCCAATTAAACCCTGATATCTGGGACAACCTACTGAAGGATTATGGGGACCAACAGTTGTGCCTGCATATTAGGTTTGGATTTCCATTGGATTTTAATAGATTGGCCCCTTTACAAAATCATGAGGAGAACCACTTCTCAGCAAAAACTTAACTGGAGGATATTCAAGCTTACTTATAGGAGGTAATGCAACATAAGGTCATCCTGGGTCCTTTTGACCACCCTCCCCTCCCTGATCTTCACGTTTCCCCCTTCATGACCAGGGAGAAGCCTAATGCTCCTCGCCATAGGGTCATAGTTGATCTTAGTTTTCCATATGGGAAGAGGCAGGCATCCAGAAAAATATCTACTTAGGTACTCACTACTTAAACTTCCAACTATAGATAGCATCAAGGACCAAATTAATAATTTAGGTAAGGGTTTTATGCTGTATAAAGTTGATGTTAGTCTAGCTTTTAGACACATCAAGTTGGGTCCTAGTGAGTATGATTTCTGTTTATGTCACCCCAGCTGGTTCATCGACACTTCCCTACCTTTTGGGTATTGTCATGGCAGCGCTTTATTTCAAAACTTAAGTGATGCAATATAAATAAAGGGGTGCACCTGGATAAGGGGTACTATGAGAGGGCTTAACCTCATACAAACATGTTGATGCTTGCAGGGTGGAGGGTAGGGAATGCCCAAATATAATATAATGGTGTGAGACTGGTGTGGATTTTCTAGTTGTAATTTTTGAACACTTAAGTGATGCTGTATGTCACTTAATGCAGCAGTGCCATTTTGATGTCATTAATTATATCAATGATATCATTGGGATTGATGTTTCCAGCCGTATTGATGCCTCTTCATATGCCTTATGTTCCCTGCTTGATACCCTGGGTCTCACAGTTTCAGAAAAGAAATTAGTACACCCAGTACTTGTGTCAATTGTCTTGGCATATTTGTAGACAACAAAAATTTAACTCTGGCCATACCTGCAGAGAAGTTACAACAGATCCTAGATCTGTGCATTCCTTGGGATCACAAAGATGCCTGTACAAATCTTCCGCTCCAATCCTTGTTAGGTAGCCTTCTCTATGTCTCTACATGTGTTTGAACCTCTCGCATTTATCTGAACCAAATGTTGGAATTTTTAAGAACCATGGAAGGTAAAGGTCACACTAAACACACTAGAGGGAAAAAGGGATATAAACTGGTTTGTTAAGTTCCTACCATCCTTCAATGGCACAATGTTTTTTACCATAGACCAGTTGATGTGTCCACGGAATTGGACGCCAGTTTACAGGGCCTTGGGGGCCAGATGGGGTTTACAAGTTTACACAATTACCATTCCTTTTGGATAAAAAAACTTCAATATTGTTCATCTGGAATGGTAAATATTTTGGCAACCATTAGAATATGGGGAAATCAATGGATGCATCAAAAAGTTTCAATAGCCTGTGATAACAAGGCTGTGGTTCAAGTCCTTTCATCTGATAAGACCAGGGACCTCACATTGGCAACCATAGCAAGAAATATTCAATTTCAAGTGGCTATGTATAGCCTTGTCTTGATGGTCAGACAAAATCCAGGTAAAACTAATACCATTGCTGACCTACAAGGTGGGCCCTGGTCTCTCAACCTTTAAAGAAATTGTAATCATTATTGCCAAATCATGTTTTTTCTCTCTGCTAATCAGGAATATATATCCACTGATTGGTCAATATAACATCTGTTTTATTTGTAGGTTGCCCTGTCTGGCTTGGCACATATGGCCCTCCAGAATGTTCACCAGGCCTTTTGACCTGCAACTCAGAAGAGTTATAATGGTATGTTCAGACTATTCCTAGCTTTTACTGTCTTCATGAGAGTATCTCTGGCAAACCTAACCCCCTCAGTCCTTCTTAGTTGTATGCAATGCTTACATGCAAATCAAGTGTCCCCCTCAGCCATGGCTAATCATATGTTAGCCATCAAAGCCAAATTGCCTTTGCTTGGCTTACCTATACAAATCTTTCAATATCTGAGAATAAAATATTTTCACAAGGCCATGGTTTTCATAGACCATTTAAAGTACAATTGAAAAAAAATACATATAGATACCTTGCAGCTCATTATCAGGGTCTGTGACTCCACATATATGGGCCAAATATTTAAGGCAATCTACACATTGGCCTTATTTTCTTTCCTTTGACTGTCTAATTTGGTTACTCATACTGGCACCGCCCGGTATCCAGTTACTGGCAAAACAGTCCAAAACCCTTCAGGATAGAAATACAATCAAAATATTGAGGATACCTCCATTAGGAACAAATCCAAATTGCCAAGTTCAAGTTGTTAAAAATGTATTAAAAATTACACCTGGTTCATCAAATTCTCCTGTATTTCAGTGCAAAAAAATGCCTTGCTTGGCTTTAAAACCCACGGGAATGCTTAAAAATTAAACCTCCAAGACTCAAATCTCGCTGTCCACACCTTACGGCATTCAGGCATTCTATTTGTAAATAAAAATTTAATAAAAAATGTATTACAATTAGTCATTAACATTTATTTACATTATCGTTCAAAATATTTTATTTGAGGCCACCCTTACTTGGTGTATCAAAAATTTTAAAATGTAACTCATGGTGACCTTACCTTTTATAGTTACGACCTAAGGTCACCCTTTAACTCATTATCTTATCATAAAAGTTTTCCCTTATATTTAGGTGACATCAGACTTATGTGATTTGTTCAGACTTAAAAGCCTTAAGGTGGGGTCACCTTAACCCAACCTTAGCTCTTAATTTTATCTCAAATTCATTCCTGATAGTTAGTTGACCTCACATTTACTTATTCTGGCTAGACTTAAAGCCTTAAGTTGAGGTCACCTTAATGGAGTAAGTTTTCTTTTAATTGGGGTGTCCTTAAATAATTGTTGTACAGTTTAAGGTTTTACAAATGTAAATAAAACATAGTTTAGTTATGTCTTTGTAAAATAAATTTATTAATTCCCCACTGGGGTTTCATTTCTTCTATCCTGCATCTGAGGCAATGTGGGCCTGTATGACTAGTTATACAGATCTCATTGCTCCAGATACTTTTAAATAACATTTATTTTCTTGTTAATGATCTGTAAGAATGCTATTGGTTGACCTTTGACCTGAATTTAAAAATTCTTGCTCAAAGAGTGTCCTCTGGTCACTCTTGAAAGGGAAGACAAGCTAGTCAGTCACTTTGTAAATTTAATTCTCAATTTTTTTTATTCCCTGTTGATAATATGCAATTTCATGTGGCAAAATGCGGTGCTACATAATTTATTGTACTTTTCTGTACATTTAATGTTTGTGAACAGTATGGCTTTAAAATGCATTAGCTATCTTCTGGTAAATATATGCAAGGGTGACATCACAAGGTGTAACAGTTTCTCAAGTTGCAACCTCTTCCCTGTGCATTGGCAAGAAACTTTTAGAGGCATAATTGACAGGCCCTTTGCCAAATCAGCCCTCGGCAAATTGGCCCCCTAAAAATTCGGCCCTGGGCAAATCGGTCCCCAGTTGAAGAACTTTTGTAATTAGAATTTATTTATAGACCTGCAGAAAGCATTTGACTGGGTTGATAAAGACGTTTCTTCATTATTATTGAAACAGATAAATAAGGGGAACTTTTCAATACAAACTGCATGCTTTAACTGAAATTTTGTTAAATTATAATCTGGTCCGTGTTAATGGTTGCTAAAGGGGTGGTGATAATTCTGTATAATTATGTATAATTGTGAGAACTTTGGCCAAATGTGATTATCACACATCAAACATAATTGGATGCTGTGATAAGTCCCTTTTAACCTATATCCGTTATATACACTGTACTTGTTTATGTAAGAATTATTAAAAGTGCAATTATACTAAATGCATAGCCCCTGAAAATAGGATAATAACTTTTGTGATCTTTTTAAGAACAAATGGCTTTCAATATATGCTACTGTTTGATTAATACCTTGGTTAATAATCCCTCTACTTAGATCTTAAATTGTTTTGTAACTCTTGTGATCATTTGAGAACAATTGGCTTTAATTCACTAATATTGATGTAAGTTTTTTAAACATCTGTTTAATAAATGTGTATATTTTGGGACTAAGCTAAATATTCTTGATGTTTTATGTTTTATTTTATGACGAATTCATCAATTAAACCTTAAAAGAATAATGAATGTTTATTCACCTTTTTATTACTTTTTACACTTAGCTTGTGATAATATATATTAACACTTAGCTTGTGATAATATAAACAAAATTATAGACTGATACAGAATGAATGTATATCCATTTAACATCAGAGGGCCGATTTGACCAGGTTAATATTTTCAGGGGCCGATTCGACCAGGGTGTTTTTTCCAAGGGGGCTGACTTGACAATGATCCTTTTTTCTGGGGGCCGATTTGACGGGGACTGATTTCGCAAAGGGCCACATTCCCCCCAAAGTTCCCCAACACAGTGACAAGACCACAGAGGCTACTCAGTTTATTAATAATAATACATGTGAATCTTTAACATGTGTAAATACATTCATCATGTCTACCAATATTTACATGTCCCATGATATAAATACATATTATCATAAATCCAATACATGAATACATAAAATAGGAAACCACAGAATTAAACTTCATACACTAAGTTAACTGAGGCAGTTATCATAAATCCAATTCATGAATACATGAAATAGGAAACCACAGAATTAAACTTCATGCACTAAGTTAACTGAGCCAGTCAGTCTGACCTTGATAGCCAAGATAAAAATTTGAGGTCATAATTCTTGACCTCGCCAAAATCACAAAGGGTAAAGGTCACAGTTCTTGACCTCGACAGCAAAGCGTGTGACCAGAGATAGACATCACAGAGTTACACCTGACCTTGGGAAAGGTCAAAAGTGATATGACTAAGGTTACAGTGAAACAAGGTCACACATGCCAAGAAAGTTAGAATTTTAAAAGAAATTAGAGTCAGACAGAAAGGCTCGAAAAACAACAGTGAATAAGCCATTTCATGGATGAATAGATAATATAATATATTATTAACAACCCCAAACCCAGCATTTATCACATTTATAAGTTTTTGAACATCTTTTGAAAAGCAATGGCGACTTCAGACGAGCGAGTAGGGTCATTATGGATGTACCTCCACACACAATCCGACGTCCAGGTGCCCTGAACCTTAATTTCTTGAAGAGGAACATTGGCATTGAAAGCCAGGGAGGCACCTGAACGCCGGAAAGCATGGAAGGTGAAAAATGAGGTGACAAGTGCAACTTTGTATTAATCAAAGACAAAGTCTTTCTAATTTTAGAATCAATTAAAACTTTCCATGTCATAGAATAATTGTATTGAAAAAGTGGGTCATTTTTTCCTGGATTGTACAGTCTAAATAAGGCCTTCAAGGCCCTGTATGGACACATTGGATTTTTAGGCAGATGAGGCAGAGTGATGACTTTGACTTGGTCCCTGGTCTGGATGGTCTTAGACCATTTCACCAAAACTTTAACCATATTATTTTCAAAGAATATGTCACCCCCAGCCAAATGTCTGGAAAAATCAAAGGCAGTGAATGAATGTGGGGCTAAATTTGAAAGCCTGAAAAATCCAAAAAAGGCCACTAGAAAAACAGCTTTGAAAACTATACCCATATATAACCGGTCACAATGATTCACTATCTGCAAAAGCACCTCAGGAGAGATGATATTATGAGTGGTCACACTCATTGGTCTATTTAACTTTAATGCCCTAACGTAATACTTGACCTTCTTATGGTCAAGAGGGGAGGGGTTCAAACCCAATACTACTAGTTTAGCCCTAATAGCAGCCAAGTAATTCGCTATCATGTTAGCAGAAACTTGATTCACGTGTAAGCACTCCATAAAAGCAAGGATGCCCTTGACATCCAAATTTCTAACATCCACACTTAAGTACACACAGAAACACAGAAAAGTTTTAAACATTGTAGCATAAGCTTTTGCAGTGGAAGGTCTGAAGGCGCCCTGGAGCCTGGTGGTGGCCTTCGTAGCCAAGCTGTCCAGCCTTCTGTTGCCTAAAAACAAAGCATAGTAACTGTAATTAATATTAAATTTCAGCATCAATGTCTGCTGCTTCCAAGGTTACCTGAACCCAAGAAGCACCAGGTACTAACATTTGCAATTCATTATTGTCATTAATACTATTGGACCACCTAGATAACAAATCTGCAGCCCTGTTATGTTTGCCCATGACATGGACATAAATGAATTCAATGTCAAATGTGGCTGCCCACAACCACACATTGCGGTCACAGGCGCCCAGGAAAGGGTCCCTTGCCTTGCCCGACTGCAGGACACATACCACAGCTTGGTTGTCACAGTGAACCATAACACATTTTCCTGCCCATTGGCGACAAAATACCTTCAGAGCTACTAGGATATTTACCATTTCTAATTGGGCAATATTCAAACCTTTATAACCATAGGTAATTGGTAGATGATAAACAAGGTTCTGCCAAACCCCGCCTAGGCCATGAAGACATGCATCCAGATGAACTTGATGATCACATTTCTTGTGATCATATAGGGACACCCCATTATAAAGAGGAAGGAATCTTTCAAACCATCTAAGATCCCTATGAAATTCTGGATCTAGTTTGATAGTGGTTTGGCCATAGTTGGACCTGAGAGTCTGCAACATTCTATTCAAAAAACGAGCAGGCTTAACACACTTGTGTATGTAAAGTAAGTGACCTAATAAAGATTGTAACTGACGCCTAGAGCAGGTTTTTCTGTGAGTCCAGTCTTTGACGGTGTCAGAAATTTGACGCAACTTATCAGCTAGAATGGCAATTGTGCCAGAAACAGTATTAATCTCGACTCCTAAGCAAGTGACTGAGGTTGCAGGTGCCACCAGCTTTTTCTGGCTAACAGTTAAACCCAGTTTCTGCAAAAGGTCATATAAAAGGTCAAATGACCTACTTGCATCAGACGGCACGCCAAAACCAACGTAATCATCCATATAATTTATGACTTTGTGACCATGGCGACGCATGATATGACGCACGACGTCGCTGACGCGCTGAAAAATCTGGGAAACGTGCCGACTCCCAAACGGAACGCAAGTGTCGACGTAGACGTGACGCCAGTGGAGGCCAAGGAGGTCATAATCCAATGGATCCACCTTGATATGCCTAAAAGCTCTACTAATGTCAATCTTATAGAGGTGAGCTCCTTTACCCAATAATTTAAGCTGGTCGGTTATGTGATCAACAGTAGGTAAGACCAAAGCAAATTCAGTGCCCATATAAGAGTCCTTATCTATTCCAGAGTTCACAGAGGACGCTATTGGCCAGCTAAGATCAATAATGACCCTCCTGTTTTCAGATCCAGGCTTATCTCTGGTCATAAAAGGGGAGATATGGCCATTATCACATGGATGTTTGTCAAAGGGACCTACAATAGCATTAAAATGAATTTCTTCTTTTAAGTAGACATCAATGTCTTGATTATATTGAAGGGCTGATTTGTGATTGTCACCTTCCCAATACAATGGGGAATTTCTATTGAAGTCAAGGGGAAAGCCAAAAGTCAAAAACTCCAATAATTGTTGGTCCCAATAATCATACAGTTGGTCATACCACTCCTGCAAATTGAGCTGGGAATCCACTTTGATTCTGGCACCTAAGTAATTTAGTTTTTTTATGACTTGCTACTAATTTATGGGCCTTAATGGGACAATAGTTCTGCAGTACATTGATATCTTTACATTCTGATTCTTTAACATCAGACAGAGGAATGAATCCAAACTGGAAATCAGTTTGGGCCTTCCAAGCTTTGACCAAAACATGATCTGAGTTTTGCCATAAGTTTTTCTTGGGAGTTCTGATGAGTTTGTTTATTTGTTTATTTGGGGTTTTATGTCGCTTTCAACACTGTACAGGTCATATCACGACGGGTAGTTGGAAGGGCAGAGGAAACCAGTACATATAGTTCGCTAGGGTTCTGTACTATAAACTGCCGACCAACGGCAAGCAACTACCAGCTTTCCCACTTATGGCCATGACGGGGATCGAACCCCGGCCGCAGAGGTGGGAGGCGAGAGTGTTACCACTCTGCCACCGTGGCCCCTGGAGTTCTGATGAGAATAGAGGTTATGTATTTTTTATCCAGGCCATTCACATCAAAGACTTTACAATAATCAGAATTACCTGAATGAGAACCGACATCTAAAGCCTTGCCCTGATATTTTGGTATAACAACCTTACTATGCCCAGGGGCAACTGTATTCTGACCTTTGGCCATAGAGGTCAAAAGTTCAGCAAGGTCACCCATGTTGGCAGTTGCTCGAGTTTGACCTAAGCTGTTTGTAAAAGTAGTAGGTGACCTTGAACTACTGTGACTGCTTAAGGCCTCACTATGTATTACGCTATCACTCGTACCAGGGGGGGTATACGACGCCTCATCATGGGTGATAACAATACCCCTATCCTTGGACATTTGTTTAAAAGCAGGGCTAGTTACTTGAGAGTATTTGCTTTGCTGTTTGACACTTTCAGGTGGAGCTACATTGACATCAGAGTATTTGACGCCATCCTGACGCAGCTGTTTACCCACATAGTTAGTTGAAGCAACATGATTGACGCCTATACCTTGATCAACCGTGTTGCTAATCTGAGTGACACTTTTTGGGCCAGATTCCCGACCTACCTGTGCATATGACCTGCTATCGATGCCCCTATTGATGTGTACCTTAGCTGTTGTTTCTGTGCACTCATTTTTGTCAACAGGTACTGCTTGTTCCTGATACACTTTACTCTTAGACATAAAATGTGACTTGGTTTTAACCTTTTTTACAATATTTCAACAACATTGGGGTTACACCTTGTTGAGTACACATATCTAGATGGAGATATATTGATAATACTAGCAGATGTGACAGACTTCAACTGCTGTCCGCTCACCCTCAAGGAGGGTTCATGAGAGGGGCAAGTGCTGCCCTGAGGGAATTTGACCTCAGGACAGCCAATTACTCGTTTTTTGATTTTTTACCCAATGACAATCCTTCTCAGCATGTGGGAGAATCTTACCTTTCTCTAAGCAGGTTGCACATATGTGTTTTTGCCATTTGCCATTACTCTCATGATCCCTGGTTTATGTACCATCAACCAGTCTGAAATGGTTTACAAAACCATGGTTTTTTGGTTGCACTAGTGTCAGAATTTTTGGCCCAAGGTTTAGAATTTTGAAGATGTTTTTGCGCATGCACCCGCCTAATTCTGTCAATTTTTGATGTTTCTTCCCATGAAACAGCCCCCCTTTCCATATCGCAAAGTAAGACTGCATGAGCAGCTTTAGCATTCTGCCAACTGAAATCAGTGGCGTCACTCATAATGTCAGCCAAATAAAAAAGCATATGTTCCCTAGTTTCCTGACAGTTTTCCGCAATGATATTTTTGGCAAAACCTTGGACCCACTGGGTCAAAGTAAGTTGGTCATATGTGACCCTTTGACGACTGTGACCCCCCTAACACTGTATCTTGTGGCCAAGCAATTTTGTTTTTTACCATACAATCGACACTGCCACCTCTTTTGGATTTAAATTTTTCAGTACTACCTGATTTAACAGCACTGTCATCCTGCAATTGTTTTAACCTCTGATCAACTTTTCTCTGTATACATTTCTTGGATTTGAGAACATTTAAACTTGGTACTAATGATTCATCAGAAGACGAATCAGATTCAGACATTGACACTTCACTGACAGATACTTTTGACTTGTCAAAACTACTTATCTTGTGAGTCTGTTTATTTGCAGTTCCCTTGACTGTGACCAGGTCCTGTTCCACTGAATCCAGTCTGTTGTTGACACGTTGAAGCTGTCTCAAGATTTCCTGCTGTAAAACTGTAGTTTGCTCACTAGTTGACGCCTCTGCAGCTGAAGGGTGTGACGCACCTGTTAACACAGAACTGGCTGGCGAACTGGATGGTTGACATACTGATGACTGGGTCTGGACACAGTTCCTTCCTGTTGGAGGTAGATGCTTGTCCCCACACTTCTGACAAAACTTTTTGTTCGGCATAGTGAAGTTCCTTGAACTATACAATGATTCTTTATAGTGAAATATCACGACTGAAGATGCTGTAAATAACAACTCTAAGCTCGACTTAATGTTGCAACTGATTTATTCCAACAATATAACCAGTATATGATAAATATAAATATGTCACACCATCCCTATCGGGTAAAATCAAGCATAATGTTGTTAAAGCATTCTCCAGTCATCACCAAAATACTCTAAACAAGTACTAAGTACATAAAGTTCAATGTATTGACACTTGCCACACATGCACAGAGTTCCATATATTGACACTGGCCAACAGTTCAGGTGTTGAGCTCTTCACAGTATTTATATCAGGCTGTCCTTGTAGACTGAAAGTTCCATTTAAAAACTGTCAGTAAAATAATGTTCATAAAATCCTTTAAAAATCACACACATGTAAATCTCTTTTGCCCATGATACCGCCTGAATTGCCAACACCAAGCAAAACTGAGTCCATTTAAAATAATATAAATCCACAGTTCACAATTGTAAAATTTCAGTTTACAATTCTAAAATTTATTTTTTGGCTCTTGCTGGGTTGACAATCCAAGAAGGACTGAGGACTGAATTGCACATGGCACATGAGGCCCTAGACAAGGACCAATGGCAGACCTTGTCACAAAAGTGCCCAGGCAACCGCATGGTCACCCCTGACCTTTCAATTGGCAACCCCAAAATTTTAGTCAACTGACCAGTCTGCCCCAATTACTTTAAACCAAACACCTGGTTACCATGACCAGGGAATACCCAATAAATGAAAACATTCAGACTGGTACCCTAATTGTCAGGCAACTGAGGGACTGACATCCTTAGTGCCTAGACACCAAGGCCGAAGATTCGACAGAGGAAGTGCTTGATCCAAAAAAAAAACCAATTTACTGGCTTATACTTTGAGAAGCTGTCACATAGGAATTAAGTGACAAATGTGTTGTTTGTTTAAGCGAAGATAATACATAAATACAAATAATAAGCAGGATCATTTCATTCAGTTACAGCTTAGTTACAGAAATATTCAGCTTGGACTTGAAAATTTCCTACAACCCCCAATAGCCTGTTTGAGAATAGATATTCAATTGCGGATTAAATTTTTTAAAATAGGTTTATTCTATAGCTGTCAAACGGATAAGTGAGACCAGGGCTTCAGTGAATGGGATATAAATACTGGTACTTATGTAATCCAAAAGTCCACTCTGTGTCCTATAAATAACCACTTTATAAATCTTTTCAGATAAACCATAACATTGTAAGAGATACTTGTTCTAAATTACATTAACCAAAATGAAATTGTTTACTGTGAAATAATTAGTGTTAATTACATAATTTTCGAGGAATCTTTAATACCAGTAAAACAGATTTAAACAGGGATAGTGCAGTAAAGATAATATTGCTTGGTACTCACACTGAATATGACAAAAATGTGTAGATTTGGTGTAATAAAACTAAAAAATATGAATTTTCCACATGTCAAGTTCTCAGCTGCGATCATTTCTAAGAATTAACTACCAAGAAGCAAAATCAAGTGAAACATCGTACGAATCTCAATCAATTTCACAAAAAAAATTCATAAATTTTAAAGACTGTTCAATAATTCAAAGTATTGTAAAGGAATTCAAAGGAACTTGTGAATTCATATACTATTGCACATTTTACTATTTTCTTATTTTGAACTTTCTTGCAAATTGTCACAAATTTAACCCTTTATCTCTTTCATGTTAAGAGTTATGATGATTTAGTGCTCTATCTGATGTTATAAATGTAAAAACTCTTGGACTATAATACTCGATAGTCATTTTATATTATTTTACCAGGGTGTTTGAATTCAGGATATTTATGACATGGCCAGACCAATTCAGACACTGAGCCAGAGCTACACTGGATCAGTTCAAGGGGTAAAGGTCAGGGCAGCTCAGCATGATGATTTTGAAGCTGTCTTGAACATTAACAGGAACTTATATCAGGTTAGTCACAGCGTAAACTTTTCAAACCTTGAAAAAGCCTTATATTGTCAAGTTTAACTGAATATAATGCCAGCTCTATATCAGTTTGGTAGAAAAACAGCTTTTTAAAAATTTGCATAATTTAGAAATTCAAATTCTGTAGCAACAAAGTTCTGATCACAGTAGTTTCAAGTGTGTATGGTTTCAGCATATCTCAAAAGTGAACTTTTCACTGAGGGAAAGTGTGCCACCTGGGTACCCAGTATAGTACAGCTGGGTGAGAACAGTTTTAAAGCTAACCTCTTCTGACTTACCTATCCTTCTCAGTCTACCAAATGGCTGGACACGTTTTTACTGACATTTTTTCCGCTTTTCTGGCTACATTGTCTGTGCTTTAGAAGATCTGTACATCAATGTGGTGCGATATAAGGACATCAGCTGATTTAATGTTTCATAACTGGATATGTTAAGATGGATAGTTACTGTGAAAAAGGATTACCTTTAGTCAACGGGTTTCTTTTTCTGATTAATGAAAGCTCAACACAATCGGCAAACAACCTTGGAGAGTTAATCCCATGATACATAACTATATTAGAAAAAATGTAAGTCCAAACTCCTTTTAGTATTACCTGTAAAGCAGAATGACCCACTGAATACAAATACAAACTACTCAACTGGCTTAGTATCGTCACATGTCTTAATTCCATGGACAAAGTGTCTTTTTATTGTAATTCAATATGCTACTGGCATTCACAAATCTTTAACACACTTTCCAAGATAAACATTGTTTAACAGAAATTATGAAAAGAACAATCCGACCAATTGGGACTACTGTTACAAAAACAGAGCTTTACAAGCTGTTTGTTGATTGGCCAATTCAGGTGGCTAATTTCATCTCTACATTATATTATCCCCCAACAAAATGTCAAAGTTTATGTTCAGAGGAGCTTTTTCCATTGAAATTTACCTTTTTTCTGGTATTCCTGGTTTAGCAAAAACATTGATCTATTCATTAAGTTTCAAGTTAACATGACACCAATGTACAAACATGATAATGTAATGTTACAGAGGCTGGATTACCTTCCACACAACTACCACAATTACCTGAAGAGTCCGCTCAGACATTCTTTTGTTGCTGAATGTGACCATGTCATTGTAAGTTTTTTTGTTTATTATTACCCCCGCCCACATTTGTCCATCTGTTTGTCTGCAAGCATTACTCAAACACTATACATTGGATCGGGGTCATATTTTCTCACAAGTTGGGATGTACATGTGGTTCAGTCATGCTGAAGAATGAATTACAGTATCAACAAGCATAACCCCAAAACTCTCCATTGGGTTAGGGTTACATTTTCACACAAGGTGGGACCTTTTTATAGATTGCTTCTATTACATTGGTCCTATTTATCTAAATCTGATTGGATGACTCTGATCAGGATCTGTATCGACAGTCTTAAATGGTTTTCTTGGTCGGCACTACCCACAGGGAAGAGCTTATGTGTTCTGATGGCGCTGTTTGTTGTGAGTATTTATTGATATGGGTTTAACATTATGGTACTATTAGATACCTTGTTTACACAGTGGGGTCATATTTCAGACTTTGGTCCCGACTCTAGCTGATTTTTTTAGGTGGAGCAATTTTTCTTGAGTTCTTTCTGGTACTTGCACATTCAGGAAAACTGTGACTTTAATCAAAAAGATGAAATGGAGTGACTACAAACTGATCGTCTCCTGTCAGAGGGCCAGCGATAAGATAATGTTATATTTGTTCTACATTTTGTTTAGACATATAGAAATCGTATTTAAGTCCTGCACATCTGGCTCAAGGTCTTCAAGTAATGTCAGAGAAGGTCGGCATATGTTCTCAGATAAATCTGTTTTTTTTTTCCAGACTGGTCCAAAGGCTCAGGATGCATTTACATTTCCCCCTTTTGGGCCTTTTTAGCCAATTTTAAAATTGAGACCTCTGTCCTGACAGTGAATATGAAGCCAGGTCTTATGGTTGTCTCTTGTATGGACCAGAGGTCTCAGTGGTCCAACTGAAATTTTGGCATCTGGTCCCCAGGCTGTTTACTCTGTGGTCATTGGTTTGAATGAAAGGCCAATCATCATATGAGAAAATCTGTTAAAATGAATGTAAAATCTGTACTTTGACTTAGTGATAGTCCACGAAAATCCATTAGATGCCTTTAAGTGTTCCAAACAATACATATTTGGATTGAATGTTGATTCAACACATGGCTAAAGAAGGCCAATGAGTACTCGAGTAAATTCACAGGATTTACACTTGTTTTCAAATAAGTGGAAATGAAGTATTTTATTTATAATATACCAAAATGATGCTCAATGCTTTGCTGTTTTTGTAAAGCTTTAGATATAATTTATATTATTCTGTTTCTGTTGATAATTCAAAGCAAATGTAAATGCAGGAACTGTAAAAAGCTTGAACAACCACTGATGAAACACCACTGACCTACATATTGCACTGGCATTTTATAAGGGTCAACTTATTTATCACCATCAACACCGTACAGGTCATTTCTGGTCTAGTTTTCTGATCAAAGGAAACCAGTACATAGAGTTGGTTAAGATTCTGTACTGTACACTGCCAATCATCATTAAGCAGGTACCATCTTTCCCACATAAGGTCCAGGGTTTGAACCACTGTCTGCAGAGGTGAAAGGCAAGGGTGTTACCACTGCACCACTGTGGCCCCTTTACAAGGGTCAAGTGACAAAACCGTAGCAAGCTAAGAGTACTATTCATATATATTTAACTGTCCCTTATTGAAACTAGTCCTCCAGAGGATGGTAATATATTTTAAAAAGTCGTTGTATGGCATAATTAATACTGTCCAGGCTAAAGGACCTCATGGGCGTTGATAAATTATCATCCTTGAACCTCTGTCGTTCAGTTGGGGAAATGTTAGTTACCTGACAGTTGAGCTGTACTTATGCAGTCAGATGGGTCAAATATTGCTGTGAGTCACATATTAATAAAATTATAAGTGCTCACAGTTGTGATAAAAACACTCTTTAGCTTACAAGATTGCAATGTTTTATTACAGGTTGGCTTTGTGATACTGTACATTGTTGACAATGGCAGATCTATAGTGTCTCAGGCACTAAGAGTGAGTTCAAAACATCAAGGTAAAGGTATCGCTTCCCTTCTCATTGATAGAGGTAAGAATTTGTCATAGACCTTCCATTGATATGAACTACTCTATTGTGTTTTGCATATGTTACATATGTGTAAATGATGTCGAAAATTCAGCATAATTTGCCAATTCATAAATAACTACAAACACATGAATCAGTTTGAAATTAAACATGTATTCAGAAGGTTGTGAAATTGACAATACTGATATTATTGTAATGAAGATGTTCTGTGCTGATATTTACAATTTAAAGTATGTAACCACCAATACTAGATGTAGTACACTGCAGTTGATTAATTATATCTGCAACACACTGCTATTGATCAATATTATTTGTAGCTAGCTAGCTAACCCAACAAGGGCATCATAGCATTTTCTTAATAGCAGAAATCACTTTAGAGCCTTTATCAACATCAGATTGAATATACCTCCAGATGCAATCCGACATCCAGGTGCCATGCTCCTTAATCTCTCTGATGGGGCATGAGCCTTAGAAGCCATGGTGGAAACTGAACATCAGAAATCATGAAAGATATAGAAATTCTTTGAGAGTCCCATGGCCACGTTGACAGTAGCCAGAGTGTTTCTAACTCTGAAGTCTGTCATCACCTGCCACTTATGTGATGTGTGACACCGAAATAATGGTTCCATGCTGCCAAGCATGGCTTGGTATAGACAGATTGACAAAGAGTCTAATTTGGGAAGAGTGATTAATTTGACCTGGTCATTCATTTGCAAAGTCTTCCTCCATTTCAGGAGCATTTTATTGATTTTTCTCAAAAAATACATCTCCCCCTGTAAAGTGTTTGGCTGCATCAAAAGTGTGTGGTGCAAGGTTGAATAATCTAAAAAATCTGAAGTATCTCGTTAAGAATATCGCTTTTAAGGTTATTGAATTCGACCTACCTTCACATGAATTTATCATCCGTTTCAAGGTTATGTCAACTAATATTTCTTGGAGACTAACATTTATTTTCAAAGCATGCACAAAATAATTGATCTGTGGATGTTCAAACATGGAATAAAGAATGTCATAAATGATAGCCAAGGCTTTCAAGGCCAATACAGAATTCACCACCATGCATCCACCAGTTTACAGTACCAAGTACTGTAGAAAACACAGTACTAGAGCCACACACAAATTTTAAAAAGGTGCGTGCACACACAAACAAAAACCTACAAACACTTAGCCTCTGATAACATGGCCTTGTTTTGGGCCTGAACGCTGTGGAGAGCCTGTTCTTGACCTGCCATTATAATCCTTGACATTTCAGTGCTCATAGAAAACAATGCATAGCATCAGTGTCAGACTATAAGAGATTTATCTCAAGGCAGCCTGTGTGTGCAGGCAACCAATTGGGGTTAGGAACAATTGAATATAATTCATTGCGATCACACTCAGACCCTATCTGGACAGTAAGTCAGCAGTACAGTATTGTTTACCAGGAATATGCATATACTGTAAATACACATCCTCAGTGGCAGCACTGTACCGAATGTTGTGGGCACAGGCCCCCAGAAAGAGGTCTCTGGCCTTGTCTGTTTTCAAGACAGACATCATTGCCTCATTGTCACATTTTTATAAGACTTTACTTCCAAGCAGCATTTTTCCAAATAATCTAACACCCACTAAAATATTAACCATTTCTAAGTGTACTACAGAAAGGTTTCTGTAACCAACTGACACTGGAATATGATAAACAAAGTTTCTGCAACATCCACCAAGACCTGTGAGACAGACATCAAGCTCAAGCAAATAAAATCAGGTGTTTTGTGGCTATACATAGAAACACCATTTTAGTCTACCAAGAAAGTCTGAAACCATGCCACGTCTCTATGAAAAGCATCATTTTAGACAATACTGTTGGAATCATGAGCATTTCTTAGAACTTCAAGCATTCTGTTTAAGAAACATCGAGCAGGACGTACGCATTTACTAACATCTAGTAATAACCCAGAGACTGCAATTGCTTCTTTGTACATTTCTTTTTTCCTGCCTATTCCACAACTGGTGTTTTAATCTGATAAAGCTTTTCTTTAGCAATACAAAGAGTGCCTTCCATAGTATCCACTAAGATACCCAAGCAAACAGCTCGAGTACTGGGATGGATTAATTTCTTTTAGGTGATGGTTAAACCCAAGTTTGTCATGACATCATACAATGTATTGAAAGACTGCAATGCAACAGATGGAATGCCAAAACCAAAAAAACGTCAATAGACTTAATGACATCAAAATCGCGGCAGCTCATGATGTAACAGACGGCGTCGCTGGTATGCTGAAAGAATTGACTTCCATGTCTTGTCTCAAAAGGCAAATTTTTGTCAATGTAAAAATCAATTCCTTTCTAGGCCCAAAAGGTTATAATCAAAAGGATCCATTGGAAGGTGCTGGAAGACTGCCGGACCTCAAGTTGGAAACCTTTAGCTGCTTAGCGTTGGTCGGCAGTTTACAGTACAGAACCTTGACCAGCTGTATGTAATGGTTTCCTCTGACCTTCCAACTACCTGTCGTGATATGACTTATTCAATGTGTTGAAAGCAATGTTAAAACCAAAATAAATAAATAAATTCAGACCAACAGTAACCCCATGTTCAGGTTCTTCAGTAAGATATGCTTGTATATCATCAGGAAATTCTGTTTGAAGACTTGCAGAATCATTGTGAAAGTGGTTTATGCACTCTGTGCCACTTTTGTTCATATTATCATTTACTACTGAACTGTTCTCATTGACCTTGACATCATCTTTCTCTTCACAAACACTACTGACAACACTACGTGAGTGCACTCAAGGCACAACATTTGCTTCTAATTCTGGGACAGTGTTGTTTACAACTTCACTGTGGGTTTTCTCATGATTAACCACCTCAGTATATAATCTCTTTTGGCATAGTTTCAAAGACACGTTAAATAAACTGAAACAAGTGTTCAAAGAAAAAAATAGTGAACTTTCTATGTCCCGGGGGGTCATACTGTTTATTGTAGAAACATTTTGTTTTACAGACATGCTTTTCTTTATCAGCTGTTATTGACCTGCTGTTGTGAGTACTGGACGCCATTTTACTGTTTAATCTTTCATAATTATCAAACTTTGACTTTATGTTCAACTAACTATCTGGAAATGTCATTTTATCATTCCAGCTGCTTATTCTCAATGGGAAGCTGCTCACTCCTTTTTTGAGGGCTGTTTTTTCACCACCATGCAATTCTGCTCAGAGCAAGATGAGACGTGGTCCTGCTGATAACAAAAGGGACATATGTGCCTGATTTTTACTACTCTGGCAACTGTTACTTTGGAATGCCTTACAGAGCCATGGCTTGTGCTGGACCTCTCCAGATTTCTAATTCTAATTTCTAATTCTAATAACACTTTTATAGCGCTTAATCTCTGTCAAAAGACAGATTCTAAGGCGCATCACACAAAAACATTGTTCAATATTCAAAAACCAGAGACATAGCAGGGGTCAGCACCGCGGAGAAAGCAGAAGGAGATTGGAAATTTAGGGTGGGTATGCTTTTCCAAAGGGGTATGACTTCAACTTTGACCTGAAAGAGGCAAGTGAGTTTGCAGAGCGGACCTCATCAGGAAGGTCATTCCAAATCATAGGTGCGTCATACGCAAAACTGAGTCCAAAATGTTTTTGAGACTTGAAAACTGAAGCAAAGTGGGGAACCTCAAGAAATATGCCATCAGATTGACTTCGACGTGTGTTGTATGCACTATGTCTGGGAATCAGGAAGGGTTCAAAGTATTTGGGGTTACCACTGTGTAGGAACTTATATACCAGCATGGCAGTCTTAAAGATAGAACGGTACTTAATCTGCAACCAATGTAGTGCTTTTCTAACTGGAGTGATGTGTGAGTACTTGGTGGTGTTGGCAACAATTCTGGCAAGGCTATTCTGAACACATTGAAGTTTGCGCAGATCTAGAACTGAGAGACCTCTGAACAGAGAGTTACAGTAATCAAGTCAGCCTCCGACCAGAGCATTGGCAGCCATAAGAGCCGCTTCATGTGTCAGATGTCCTCGGAGTCGCTTAAGATCCCGGACATGAGCAAAACAAGCCTTGCAGACCTTCATAACATGGCAAGAGAATGAGAAATCTGAATCAAACCAGACACCAAGGTTCCTAACTGCATCTATTGGTGATATAAGATTACCAAGTATGTTGACCGGGAAGGACTGACTAAGTTTTTTTCGCTGAGACTTTGAGCCAAACACAATGAATTCGGTCTTATCAGGATTTAGCTTGAGCTTATTTGTAGAGAGCCATCTCTTTACGTCTTCAATGCAGTGTGACAGCTTATCAAGGGCCGAGGCAACATTTTTATGTGTGACATTTCTCCTATGATTTAGAATACTAACTGACATGCTTTTGGACATGTGCTCGCCTGGATGGTATCTATACTCATAGCATCGTTCCATGTGACAGTGCCTTTCTCTAACTTTCAACATAACAAGGCGTGGGGAGCCTTGGCACCTGTCCATGTGAAGTCCATGGCATCCTCCATCACATCAGCCATATAGGCCACCATTTTCTTACATTTACCTTTGTCTTTCTCGTCCAAAATATTTTTGGAGAAGCCCTGCACCCATTGTGATAAAGTCAATTGGTCATAAGTCAATCTTCATCGATTCACACCCCCCAAAATGGCCTCATGGGGCCAGGCAACTTTGTGACTGACATAGACGTCAACCGGTCCCCCGTTTAGATTTTAATTTTGAAGCTACCCCTGTACCTGTTTGGTCTTGCGACATTTCTAGCTCATGCAACCTTGCATCAACCCACTTTTGAATAACATCTGAAGTATGCAAGGTGTGCACATCTGGTGTACTGTTATCACTATCTGAATCACTATCAGTTTCAACATTTTTTTTATCTATCCTGACCTTTTTGACACAATGTTTGCCAGAACTTGTACTACTTAACTTTGACTGTTCTTTTAACTGACATTCCTTTGGTCGTGCTCCACCACTTCTGCTTCCCATCTGTCCCTCTACTGCATCCAGTCTAGCCTCTTTGTAATCCTTTAAGTATCTGTGATGGCACTGAATTGTCCTCTGTGTCTGAAGAGTCTTCATTGCTATCACTAAGTGCACTTATGTCACTGTCTGTCTTCTTGTTTCTTAACATAGATAGCTCTATGAGGCTCATGTCACTTTCACTGTCTTTATTGAATGAATCTTTGGTCAACCGAAATTTTATGCATGTAGGCAGGAAATGTTTCTGCCTGCATTTCAGGCATTTTTTTTTATTTGGCATATGTAATTGTTACGTTCCTGTGACTCTGCAAATACTAAACCACACCTGCAGTGCTCTTTCCTTGAGTGTATTACTGCATGATTTTAGAATAATTGGAAAATTCGAATGAAAATGCCTCCCAGCCTTTAAATTGGTCCCCCCCCCACCAGAATATACGTTAGACCGTACCTTTAACCCGGTAAAATCAAGCGTAAAGTTGTCAAAGAGAGAGCTGCTGTAGGTGACACAATCACACAACATGTCCAATGGCTTCCATGCAGTTAATATTCACTCATAGCAAAGTTCCGAACCCAGCAAAACACAATCACTAACTCAGAATAAAATAGAATTCATATCCTGTTATTTCAGTTGCTGGGTACAAACTGACTCCCAAACAAAGCCCAAACAGGTTGAATATGAACGGACCAATCACAGTTCATGACACAAGTTGACCCCAGTTGTTAATACAAACAAACACTTGCTAAGAATAGACTGGTACTCGAACCCTTAATATGACAGTTCTACAACCCTCTACCCTCAGACCTAGAGGCCACACAACAAAGTGGGGGAGAGGGGCTGAGGACTCACATCTGCATTGGCCAAACACTGCAATTGATAAATATTTCAGAAGTATTTCTAATACATACATTACGGTTCATCAATATCATTTGTAACACTGCAGATGATCAATAATATTGTAGGATATCTGGTTTCAGGGATCAAAGAAGTGATACAAACAAACCCAGATATTGAGAGACTTCTCTGGACTGCAGATACTGCTGCTGCTGTTGAAAAAATACTACACTGGAACAAAGACACCAGGTTGCTCTCTGAGAGAGTAGGGAATATTTTATTTCTCTTGATGTTTTAGCACTATACAAATAATCGTATCATCTTCAAATATTGAGACATGATAACTCTATAAGAATGATACAAGTCTCATAACAGGTACTTCAGTGACAGAACAATTGAAAAGTGCAATTTTAGGGAGAGCAGAATAGAGTGCAGAATTTTGATTGGTTTCTTCAAACGTATGTAAAAATTGAAATAAAATACTTCATAAGGTATAATTAAGCTGTAATTACAGGAGAACTCATGTGAATTGTAAGATACCTGTAACTACCTGTAACTTGGATTCATGTTGTAAATAAGAGATGTCCCTATAGTGTAAATATAGGATTACACTACACAATATGATATCAAACTCTGAAATGAGGATTTGTATCCCTTATTCATGTTCAATTGGCAAGTTCAATTCGACGTTAGTCTCTCCTGTCCAGTCTTACACAAAACAAATGAATCATCACCACCACAAAGTTACAAATGTTCTCTGTTGAATTGTAATTCACACTACCCACATGACCAGTACCATTGGGGAATTAGTTAATTGAAGTCACTTCATTGGCTGTTTCTACACTTTAGAGTTACCTTCAAACAATTTCACTCAGCTATAGATCATGATCGATCCACATTTCTAGACCCTCTCACCTAGCTAGTTATAATTATAAGTAAAATACTGGATGTCCAGCATTAAATGCTTTTGGGGTCCTCAGTGGCCTAGTGGATGAGCAGTTCTTGCTGTTGAACATTACATAGAACCCAAATTTGACTTTGAATATTTTTTCTTCAAACTTCTATCACTCACTTTCTGTTACTGTTCTGTTCCTAAACTCTCAACTACTTACCCACTTAACTTTCCTTTTCCATTATACCACCCTTTTGCCAATTCTGTAACAACCCTCACCTGTGACACATATTTTTAGATTTTAATTTTACTTTTGTTTGTTTGCAAGCAATAAGTATGCAAAAATGTAAATTAGATTATATTATATCAAGCAATGAACTGGAAGGAAATGACAAAGGTAAGAGTTAAGTCTTCCCTTGCCAAACTTCTGAAGGACTCACTCATTGTGGTCTCAATATTAGCACCATTTTGTAATTATACTATGAAATTTATTTTATTCAACAGGTAAAAGCCTTCATATAACTCATCAGTAATATTTTTTTTTCGTCCATTAATCTCACAGTTTCCCATATATAGATAAAAGGTTTTCTTTTCTTATTTCAGTACATGAAACTCACTCAACTCTCACGTGATCGTTTGCTGTCCAGTGAATTCAGTGCATTATTGGCATCATACAAAAAGGAATGCCAGCCCACATGTTCCATTTACCAGACATCATGTATCCCTGAGAGCAACATGGATGTCTTTCTAAATAGCCTTTCAGAAGACCAGCTCCACCAGTTGTTACCAGGCAAAATATGGATCTTAAACTATGATCCCTATGGTCATTTCAAAAGCAATTTTGAACTGTTTCACTCTGATACAGAGATTGCATTATTTGTGACACAGGATTCCAGCACAGACATGATATGTGGTCTTAGTTTTGGTACACTGGCAAAAGTAACTAGTGGACACAAGCTCCGTGTAGATTTTTACCATAACACAACTGCCTACAACAAGATAAACATCCCAGAGATGTTTATGTCTCATTTTATTCACCAAGTAGAGCATATCATAGAACATGTTGGTAAGGCATTGGAAGAAGAGGTGTCATTAGGAGGTTTTTGTTATGGTGAGGAAAGTATTAAGAAATTAAGATCCTTCATGGACATGGCAAGCTTACCTCCATTGGTAGATGAATGCAAGCAATGTTACTGCATTGAACTTAGGCTTTGAAACCTAAATAATAAAATGTGATAAAACTTAATTTAAAGAGTGGTTTGAAATTACAGTTTGTAACTGAGCGCTATTTTTCTGTTATCTACACCTTTCATGCTAATTACAAACCATATAATAGCTTAATGGAATAATTTGTGCTTAATAGAATGTAATATACAGTTTAAATATTTTTTTTTACTTTTCCTATAACTGGGACTCAACCGTCAATATACCTGTCTAACAATCACAAGATCAGTGGTTTAACAATAGTGAAATACTATACAATTATGGTGATAACACTCACATTTTACACTAATACTGTCAGTTACTGCCAAAGTCAACACATTATAACTATTGAGAATATCATCAAAAACAGAAAAAAAATCCAAGAAATAAGTTTTTTACGAAAACCATGGGTGGGGGAATATCACTGGTTTTAACCAGCCTGTGTTTTCAAAACTGATTTAAAATATACTATTGTTATAACTTGGTTCCTTCCCTAACAAGTAATTACTATTGTTTTAATTAAAGGCTTTTTTCTGATACCCTAACAATGGGGCAAAATCCAATCAACTGATTTCTTAAATAGTGATTGTTAACATCAAAGGACTGACTATAATACTGTTAAGGAAGTACTGGGTCAGGGTTTTTTGTGGATTATTTCCTTAAGTATGGAGGTTGATTGCATTTAATTTCTAAAGAGGGGTAATTGGCACCTGGGTTAGGGGTGCATTAAGATGACACTATCTTACACTAACATATTAATGCTTGCAGGGTACAGGGTGGGGAATGCCCAAATATAAAATAATTCTTGGCCTCTACGGCCTTTGGTGTCATTTGGGTTACTGGTTTCCCTCATCCTGTGCAGCACAGAGAACTCCATGTTTTTGCTTGAGTGATTTGGACTAGAGAAAAGCCTAGACACTGGTGTAGAGTTGTTTAACTTCTTATTTTGAACACTTCTGAAGTGTTCATACATTCTCTGTCTGAGGGGTCTTTTAGTCTCTCCTATATATTGGAGACCATAGGAGCACAGGAGCAGCTCCTCTGATCCGGCGGAGCTGAGTGGAGTCAATTTTTCCACCTCAGGAAGGAAATTTTGAAATTTTTGAATTATTGCCTCTGGTTAGAATATCAAAGATCTATATTCGAAATAATCAATCCAAGAGAAAGATTATAAGGCAGGAGTCAAGTCACTCACACATTTTAACTTTATCCATCTGCATTTAATTTCTGTTCTTGAATTCCCATAGACCAGTCTTCCTATTAAAACAATAGCCAATTTCCAATGAGTTACAAATTTGTTTTCTTTGATTCCCTAAAAAGGGGGAAATACAATCACATGATTACTTAAAGAGTGGTTGGCAATTAATATTAATATTAAAAGAAAACAATGGTCATTCTTTGATTGTAATAATACATTGATCAGGGTTTACTTCTGTTGTAAACTAGCCAAAAACTAATCATTGCAGTGACATCAGGCTGAGTAACTCATAAAAAAGATCAGCACATATTTGTAATATGTATTTTATCACAAGTTATGAATTAGATTCATTATAATTACAATTATACGTCTTGGCTCTTTTATTTTGAATACAAATCTAATAAAAAAAATCATTAAAACCATGGGCAAACAAATCAATGATCTTCGCCTAACAGCTTGAGTTACTCTGTTCGCATAGGTTTTGATATGGCCATGCCATTTCAAAACCAAATAAGGTTTTACATTACATTATAAACTGATTATATTTTAATGGAAATTAAAAACGATGTCTATATATAGTCTGAATGTAAAGGTGTGCACATGTTTTATTTGAGGCATAATAGTCTCAATCTATTATTTATTAAATCAATAACAGTAGATACATACACTGTTGCATTCTTTTAATGGTCGTGGGCCAATTTAGAAGCAACACCCCTAAAGGGTTGCTTTTCAGTTGACTTGGACTATGCCACGTGGTGAACTCTTCCATTTCTCCTATCTGACCAATCAGGGCCTTCAATGCTCTTGTCCAATCAATGTGTTTGTTTCTGCCAATTAATCCATGCATCGTATTGAGAGTCACTTGTGATCTGAAAGTTGAAGAGTTAACATGCTTTTATAATATAAACCAAGGATATTTTATTTCAACAGTTACATTTTATGATTGGTTTTAATTATATATCAACATGGCAACAAACGTTGTACAAGACACTTTGGCTAAACCTGAAATCTTGTATTGCAAAAAGTGTAATCTCGACCACGAGAAGCCCGTGGGGGCAAAGTGTGAGAAATCAAAAGCTGCACAAGATGACAAATGAGATTCAAGTTGTGATACTGCTTCAGTTAAGAAGATTCATTGGATTTGAAGTGCATTGGATATGAAAGACAAAATGATGGACACGGTTATGAACACTATGACTTCAATGGCAGGAAAAACATGTCATTATGGATGAGCGAATTACAGGACTTGCCTCACATATTGAAGGAAAACCATCCAAATCTGATAGAAAATCTCATTCACGATAACAGATGAAGAGACGAGATGTGGGGGACTTGGAAGAAGCTTTTTTTGGATCTCCAGTTAACACCAGTGTGATACAGGAAGGCAGGAGGTCTTACTCTCAGATCTTTGCTGATACTGTGGTGGCTCTTAAGCCTAGTCAAACTCCCACATGTGCACAAAAATGAAACCAGAAGGGACTTTGGGTTGTACACCCTTGCCTCACACAACTGCTACTGTTGGATCAGCTTCTGCAACAGTGACTGATGTTATATCACAGGTTTGCCACAAATAACATGGGGGATGCTAGTGAGAGTACAATGCAAGTTTGGTCTGTGCCACAACCTCCTGGTCAACATATACAGGGGAACGTTGGAAACACGGTCAAAATGACTATACAGGACACTAATCAGAATCCTATCTTTGTACACACGGATTAATTTGGTAATCCTGTGAGGGTGCAGGCAGCAGTGGAAACTCGGCCGAGTGTGCATGAGTTGCTTGTACTGAGGGTGGAATGACAAGTTGTGCAAAATGTTAGTATCACAGCCACTTTGGATACTTTGATGTCTAACCCCATGATCTAAGAGCTAGTAGAAGAGCGAATGGCCATATTGGAAAGAAAATTGAAGGCAGAACTACAGCAAGGTATTTATCACCAAAGAAAGAGTGGAAGATACAATATCTTTGACAGGCCTCATGCCACACCCCATCTACGTTGGCCCAATGAAGCTTGTGTGATTGGTACTGCGCGCAAAAGGGTAACATTTGATGAGTTGTCACTGGGACAGTGTGTGACTGGTTTTCTAACAAATGTTTTAGACACCCATCACATTGAAACACAATGTAACATGCTGAATCAGTTGGTAGAAACAGTTAAGCTAGCCTAGAACATCTCCTGGCCCATTGCCAGGGGTGCATTTGCAGCATCAATATTAAAAGTTGAAGAAGAAAGTATCTCTTGGAGTGACACTTCCACTTTAGCATACCATAGACTTACATATTCACAGTCCAAAGTCTTCTCAGGTTCTACCACTATTTCACCTCTTCCTCCAACTCCCACCCCTGGCAATGGGTCACTCAAGAAAACTGTGTGTAAGTGGTTTAATGAAGGCACCTGTCCACATTCTGGGGATCATATAGGTACTTCAGGCTCAACTATGTTTCAACATATTTGTATTGTTATTGCACCTTAAAGCGAAATAATGTGCATGTAGAGAGTGTTTGCTTGAATAGGAAGAAAGCTGCTACAGATAAAGGATGTAATGGCTGTGACTATAATTTCAGTAAACAATGTTTGTCAAATGACTTTAATTGTGTTGGTAAAAATTTGCATGGTGATGGGTTTATTGTTCAGGGGTCCTCCCCTGAGTCCCCAAGTGAGGCGATTCAGACATTTGTCCCTTCCACTTTTAATTGTTTGTTTGTATTACATAGCAATTTAAAAGACCTCTCTGATGGCATTCAGAGTTATGCTACCAGTAACCATTATGCAGCTACAGCCTACTCTTGTGAGATTGATAAATTCTTGAGGAGGAACTTGAGGAGTTTGGACCATTTGAGGAGTAACCATACCCACAGTTTACATGGTCACCACTGATGAAAACCTAAAGGTGATGGTAGACGTGTTATTCTAGACCTCTCTTATGGGGAGTGTTCAGTGAATAATGCCACTGATAGGGAACAATTTGATGGAGATTACTATAAGCTTACTTTACATTCTTTAGATAACTTATCTGCACTATGGAAATTGGGATCAGATGTGAGATAAAAAATAGATTCCTTGTGTGCATTTAGAAATGTTCTCGTGATGCTTGGGGATGAAGCGGAAGAACAAGTATTATTTTGAGAAATCCTGGCTTTGTGGGCAGTACATGGCATGGAAATTTTTCAAAGAATTACAGATTTTGTCAGCTTTATCTTGGTAAAAGAAGGAATTGTTGCATACAAATAATTGATGATATATGTCTGGTGTCACAAAGAGTAAGCAGACACTGGGTTTCAGAGATTGAGGGAAGTAATTTCGAACATAGATCTTCCCATGAACCCAGAAAAGTTTTTTCACCTACTGCAATGCTTTCCGTCATGGGAATTGTAAGTGATGCTGAGCATGGCACTTTTAGTGTAGAACCTAAGAAACTGGATGAAATTCATTCCATTTGTTTACAGAGTTTTTTTTACAAGATTACATGTCCAAATGAGATTTCCAGTCATTGCTTGGCAAATTGTTGTACATCTCTCACTGTGTCAGATTGTCTAGGATTTTTCTCAATAAGCTTTTAGCTATATTGAGGATGCATCATGCTGTTGATAGGATTCGGTTGGATCAAGATGTATATTACAGTTTGTACTGGTACCTTGTTCTCTTTTATGAGAACCTTGAATGGTGTGGTTATGTTCAAGAATAGTGGGGTGCATCATAACATTCATGTTGATGCCAGTCTTGAGAGCTTTGGTGGAGTGTGGGGTTCTCGTGTCTACTCTGTCCCCATACCATTTAAAATCATAGGTCACACTTTTATTAGCCAATATGAGATGTACAACATTTTGCTAGCTTTGTGGATTTGGGGGCCTGAACTGCATGATAAGACATCATGTGTCCATTGTGACAACGAGAGTGCAGTCACAGTTGTGAAAACAGATAAAACTAAAGATTTTTTTAGATCTTTTTTGAGGAATATATGGCCTTGTTATATCACGATATGCATAGTACAAGTATATGCTGAGTTTAGAAAGTAATAGCAATAGATATGCATAACATAATAACATAAATATAAAATTAAAATAATAATAACAAAGTTGACACAAGTTACCATAAAACATACTACAATAATAGAAATGACTGGCAGCATAATTGAAGGCCAGCCTCCACCCATACACAAGATTTTACTGGTCTGAACACACTGGAGTGAGAACTAACAGAGTCCCATTAAGCCCTCAGTGCTCAGAGTCACAATCGACGAAGAGTAAACGCCCCTGGGGTCCAATCCCACTCCCAACTCCAGCACCAGGAGGAGGGATCTCCCACCAGCGGAGAAAGTGAAGGGTCACATCCAACCCTTGAGTGTCATACCTACAAGTACAGAAAAAAACAGGGAACCCAACAACTTGGGGGGGGGGGGGGGATTAACAAGGGTAGGGAATTTTTTTTAAAAATTGCTTGGGCCTCTGATTGTGTGTGGCGTTATATTTCCACACAAACTAACCACTCTCCTCTCCTTCATGTTTTTCACCAACACCTACTTTCTTGATGGGTGTTTGGGTGTCTTTTTCAAAATTTTTCTAAATTTTTCAACTCTATTATGTCATTCTTTGTTTGGCTTATATCTTAAATTGGGTATTTTGCTTGTGTGGTTTTGGCTTATGTTACAGTTTGCACACAACTTTACAAATTCATAAATTCTCCAAATTCTATGGCTATACTGTACTAGGGCATTATTCCAGTTATATGGCACTCCTTAATAACATTTAAATATTATATCTATTTGTATGTATCAGTGTATCCTTATTCTACAAAAATCGTTTAGTGTATTAGTGTATGTCATTTAATTAAATATTATATTATTAATAAATATTAAACCCAATTATGGGCTTTCTTACATTTTCTAACATAACGACTATGGGTTTCGCAGTAAGCTTGACCTTGGCTGTGACCTTGCCTAAGCCTTATCTGTGACCTACCCCTGGTGGGGCCCTAGCTGGATTTGAGTTATCTGGCTCTGAGCCTGCTCCAGTGGCTCTTGTGGAGACCACCTGGGATTTCATGGACACTGACTTGGGAACTGTGACCCTTCTATGACCTTTGTGAGGTCTCATGTCCCACCTCTTGTCGAGGTTTGGAAGGATAACCATTGTCTGCACATGCTTGCAGCATGTTCTTAAGGTATTGGGTGTCACTGTCACTCTTACATTATGAACCAATTGTTTCACCTTCATGTGACCTCCTGGTTTGTGACCTCGAGGTCGCCGCATATTGGAAATGGATGACCTTTGTGAGGTCATGGTTATACCCCTTCTTAGTGAGGCTGGAAGGATAACCAAATAATTTACTTGTTGCTCATATCAACCCACAGGGTATTGTTTTCCCATTTGCTTTCACCTTTTGGGTCAATTATATGACCTCTTATTTGACCTTCTGCATCTTAACCTTTAGGTCATCCTCAACTGGGCTCTGGGTCAGGCCCTAGTGTTGTACGCTTGTTTCTATTTTGCAGGAGCTAGTGTTATTTTGATCTTGGGGTGGGGGAATGACCATTGTGCTTACCTCCTGACATTTCATGTCTTGTTTGGAATTGTAAATCTTGCTCCAAAATCTTCTTCTTTGCTTGATTCTTCTTGCCACTTGTTGCTTTCTGATGTTTCTTTTCTATATCCAGGAGTGCATATAAAAGAAAATGAGCTAAAACATTCAAGCTCCAGAAAAATATTCATGTAGTAAGAATCCCAAAAGTGGAAGATCATTTCATGTGTCCGTCATGGCTTTGGCAGCATTATTAGACAAATTTTGATTAAAACTCATTTAAGAACACGATTAGTCACCCGTCCCTCTGTTGGAACAATAGCTTATTATGCAAATACTTTGTTTACAGCCATTAAGATGCATGGCTTATGGAACAGTGATGCGATTTGGTCGGACATGTCAGACAATACATCACAAGCCCTTCAGGTTCCTCTTACTTTTTAACGTCTTGCTTATTCCCTACTTTAAATGCTGGTTGGGATTTCAGGAAATTTCATTGTTTTAACCTAAGATCTCGGAGTGTGAGATCTGGTATTATTGTATACTAATTAATAGAGATTAAGTGTATACTAATTAACAGAGCTTAATATATGGTAGTGTCCAAATCTTGTCAGAGTGTATTTCAAATAAATTGAGGTCACAAGTCTCGTTCTTGCCTGTGAAGATGCAACTGTAGAAGCGACGCCTAAATGGTTGTGTTTCAGTTGACTTGGACTATACCACGTAGAGAACTCTTCCACTTTTTCTATCTGACCAATCAGAGCCATCAATGCTCTTGTCCAATCAATTTGTCAGTTTCTGCCAGTTAATTCAAGCATTGTGTTGAGAGCAAAAATCTGATCTGAACATGGAAGATCTGGTTAACATGCTTTTTATACCCATCCAGTTTTTGGTCCTGCCCTATTGTATTATTTTAGTTCAAAAATCGTCTTGTGTTAGATTCCCTTTAAGGCAACTTTTTGTGTTGTAATTTAGATCTTGTATTGTGAGATCTTCTATGCTGAAATACTTGTCTCTTGTAAGATGAATGTGGGGTAAGTTTTATTTTGTTAACATAATATCTCGGGGTGTGACATCTCGTATAGATATATAGATAGATGAATCGTTTATTATAGTGTCCTGTTTGATTTACAAATACATATATACATGAAATACAAAATCAAAATACAAACCCAGCCTCATTTGGGCTTATAATTGTGTAACTAATTAATTTGATAGAGATTAATATATAGTAGTGCCCAAATCTCGTCAGAGTGTATTTTAAATAAATTGAAGTCATATTGAGAGCAAGTCTCGTTTTTGTGTGTGAAGAGGCAACTGTATGCAAAAGGCTAATTGCAGTTATTCTCCCACTCAAAGATGTTATACTTTCAATAGGACTATATGACACCTTATTTGATATTTCAGTTGAAGCATCTTTGTTACACTAGATTACAAGACTGAGCCCACTTTTTGCATGATTTGACAGAATTATGAAATAGCTGTTTCATGATGGATTACAAGACAAAGCGTAGCTCAGTATATGGGTTTAATTTTGGTGAATTTTCGACCTTAAACCACAATAATACAAACAGTTTTTCATATATCTTTAAATGGCGATAACTAAAATAATATGTGTGTTATGAATTTATCACTATACCAAATAATATTCGCCTAGCATTTAGGAATAATATGTTTTTTGTCTCTGATTATCATAGAAATCAACTTGATGATTTATTTATCCGACAGCCTGACGATATAGCATTGGACACAATTAGATATAGAGGGCACAGTGTAAGATACAAGCGTGCAGGACGAATACCACTTAAGAGAGAGAATATGTATGCAAGTAAGTAACAAAATAAAATCCTCCGACAAGACAAATAATAATAAATAAATAAAATCTGATTTTTTTCATGGCGATCCAGCCAGGAGTATTTGTGTAATCCTGCTAACAAACAAGTAAACAAACAAACAAAACAAAAAGAAACAAACAAAAAAAAACAGGCCAATGAAATTAATACCTCCTTGGTGGAGGTAATAATCAGTTTCAGTAATCCATACATATATTTGTGGTAAGAAAAATAAATCTCAAATATGACTGTAGAAAAGATTATGGCACAATCAATATCAAAGGTAGGACTAAGGTCACACTATGACATAGCACATGTACAACCTCTAATCAATGTCCCTACCTATTAGCAACATCCTACACCTTCTTTTTAAGATACAGCCCAAACACAAGATACTTACCCCTGCCCACCCCAAGCCTGCACATGCAGCTGGACGCTGTGGTATACATGATACATGTTATCTCATACAATGATGTTTTGAAAATCATTGAAGAAAATACTGTTCTGAGAAAAGGTAGAATCCAATTGGCATACTTTTAAAAGATTACTATACCCTATAGAAAAATATTTACCTGTTTTGGGTTTATATAAAACAAGTAAATGAGAAATAGCATTTAATATGAAATACAATGACCATGACATGTACTATTATTATGTTTTCATCCACAGTGTTAATGTCACTACATATAAATATTTGTATGCATATTATCAGCAGGGAAACTTTACTTAATTGTGCTACAATATTAAAACAGAGAAACTGCCCTCATACTAACAAATTGTACTATGGTATAAAATATTTTAAAATATTTAAAATCACTGACTTTGAAAGTAAATCATTCCCATTTTTATCGTTTATTTTGGATAAAAAATTGCAACTAAGTTTAACATCTCATTGTTGTTTACTGCTCAAAACTTTCTAATGAGCTTTAAATTTCTTCAGTAGCTCAAATTTAAAATTCTCTTTAAAGGTATTTCTAACTTCATATTGTGGCAATACAGCCCCTATAAACCTTAACTATCCAAATGGTCATGGCAAATGTAAACTTTCATTGTTAATATTATTTAATCCCACACAGATTAAATAAGTAAATTGGTAGGTGGTTAATTTTTGGTATGAACATAAAGTTGTGTTTCTATGAAGTGAGTTAGTTGTAAGGTCATACTTAAGCACAGTATGATGTTAAGTTAATCTTGCATTAAAACAAATCCCTGGTAAAGTTCAACAGTTATGATAGTCTAAGGGATTCCCCATGATCAGGTGTTAAATATAGAGGTAAATATGTGCATCTGTGGGTAACGAAATTCCAAAGTAGTGACGTAAAAACAGACAACAAGCTAGTATATAAAGACACACAAGCAGTGCTCTGCTCACTTTTACTCTGGAGGACAGAGAACCTAAACATACACACCAGGCTTAACAGTAAACAGGACTATCACCTGCTCCTGTAGCCTGTTCCCATAGCCTGTATCCCTGTGAACAAAACAGGTACACAAAAAGAGGAAAGCATGGCTGTTGAGGGGATAACTTAGGGTTATATAAGTTTGGCCCTCTGGATGGATGTTATAAAACGACACAGGGTACTGGATAAGGATATTTACTAAGGATATCTTATTTTCTAATAAGAATCTGTAGTCTGTTTAGATGGCACTTGGTAGTTTTAGGTAGGAAAATTGGGATTAAAACTTGTTAAAGAGGAAAAGCTGCAGGAGAGGAAATTTGTGTATATATTCAACTTTAGATAGTCTTGGTGTTGGGCTGTATATTGGATCTGTAAAGAATCAATTCTCAGTTATGATATCTCTTAATGATTAACTGTTTCTTTTGCAATGAAAATTTTATAGCATATTGGGGTTTTCCTTTAGGTCAATTTTAATGAAATATTATTAGCATGCAAATGTCCAGGGAATGAGAAGTTATGAAAATGTTGTTTTTTATTATTTGGTGTAGTATATGTCTATTATAATTCAATCTATTTGGTTGGCACTGTGACATTTCTGCTAAAAGTGGCTCTGAAATCCTTGGTTTAACCCATGCTGATTGTTGTTTTATGGGAACTTTTTTTGCTGTTATTTACATGTGGCTTATGATTTTTTTTACCATCTTTATTTGATGTACATAGATAGCTACTACCTTATTTCTTGTATTTCTGGTTGTTCTTGTGTGTTTTTATGCTTTTGTTCTCTCCCATTTACTAACAATGGGGATCCAATATTATGAGGGTACAAATGGTGTTGGGTGTCCTACACTGGAAATCATGAATACCAGTATCTTGTCAAGGAAAACCTTAGCCTGGCAAAGACAAAATATGGGATAAAAATAATTATCTATATAAGTTATATTGATTTGGGGAAACCCTAAAAACTACCTGTAGGTTCTAGAACTTCCTCGCTGCCTCTGGTGACAGCTGTTATGTTCAAAAAGATTCTAGAATTTCTGTAAGTATATACGAGGACGATACATCTGACCACATATGAACATAGTATTCGCTGGGTATACGGAAGGCTATTGTGTCTTAGAACTAACATTCAAGTGGATATAAACTGCTAGTGTTGTTGTGAACTTTTACTGGGATAAACTTTCTACAGTGTCTGGATAGATTTGCTGTAGTTTAGATAATACTTATTATATACAGTGCATTGATATACCAGTGGATTTACTGCATTTGGGACATATCATGGAGCAGACAGTACAGGTGTGCAAACTCTTTGAATATCTCTATACAGACATTTTGTGTGATTGGATATCAAAAGGATAACAGGACACAGATATCTGCGTGTTAGTGAACATTGGACAGATCACAGGACAGATTGCTGGAAATAGTGGACAAACTTAACTTTCAGTTACAGTGATCAGGTCAGATAGGTTTCATTATTGTATCATTGAATGTACTGTTGAGAGCATACCAGTTGACCGTAATCATTATTTTAATTGTTTAATAAATTTGTTAAAGTTTTAGTCTTTTCCTGTTGCAACTTAAAAGCATCCGGTAACTGCTACCATGCTTGCCCTGTGACCATAACAAACTGTGATAGGCTAACCTGGTTAAGTAATGTTATCATATGGAGGAAACCAGGGCAAAGCTGTAATAAGCTAACCTGGTTAAGTAATGTTGTTAGCTGGAGAAAACCAGGGCAAAGCTGTAATAGACTAACCTGGTTGAGTAAAGTTTATCAGATGGAGGAAACTAGGGCAAAGCTGTAATACGTCAACCTAGTCTAGTAATTTTTTTTTTTTTTTTTTTTTTTTTTATTGGTCACAATATAAATAATGTCACAATATAAATAATGTTACATAACACAAAAAACTTTTAACAAAATTTTACTATTTGCACTGAATATGTTAACATTATAAGGCTACATATCTGATGAATGGAATCTGACCTTATACTTGGTATGAATTATTAGGCTAATTCAAACAGATTGTTAAAAATACCCCAACTAGTATAGAGTTTTTCTCCAAAATCACATTCTGAATTAATATAAAATTGTTCCTCATATTTTTTCTTTAATTTATTTTTAAGCCCTGATATATTTGGAACACTTTTATTTAAAGCACTTTTGAAAATATAGTATTTAGTAGTAGCAATTAATATGTTGATTGGAATATACTGATTGTCCCTGTGTAAATATCCTAAGATTATATCCAGGGGTGAAAAATTTATTAATTTCCCCAAAGTGGAATGTATCCAGATTTCTAGATCTTTCCATAAGTCTACTACATAGCGACATTTCACAAAGAGATGGATAAATGTTTCAGAATCAGATTGACAAACTCTACATTTGTCTGATTTCTCAATGGACATTTTATACATTTGACTGTTTGTACCAAGTATTCTATGTATCAACTTATACTGAAACCAGATCAAGTTATTATCCTGTTCTACATTAAATATAAGATAAAAGACTCTTCTCCATGTTGTATTGTCTATTTGTATACCAAGATCTTTATTCCATTTGGCTCTATATCCGCATTGTACTTCTTTTGTCTTTACCTTATTGTAGATATTTCTACATCCTTGTTTACATTGGAAAAAAAGGGATATATGTTGTGGGACGAATGGTCTCTCTAGTTGATAAACTTGAATGAATAAATGTTTATTATCATTAATGTATCTTTGTACCATTGAACTGACTTGAAAGTATTCCAAGAAATTTCTTATGTGAAAGCCAAACTTTACCTCAATTTCTTTACTACTCATCATTTTAAGATTTTGATGAACAATATCCCCGATCACAGATATCCCTTTGTCAGACCATGTTTTCCAAAATATATTAGGATTTCCTATTTTACTATTATACCACAGACAGGTTGAAAGCACACTTTGTTCAGTTCTTGTTTGAACTGATTGATCTATTATGTTCCACGATACAAAGATCTCTTTCCAGAAGTCATTGGGTACTCTTTTGTTACTTTTTATCCCCCAAAAAGGACCCACTTTGAACAATGATTCAATAGGTCCATATGATCTTTCAAATAATTTAGCCCATGGGCTGGTCGGAGAGGTTATAAGTCTCCTTATCCAAGTGCATTTTAAGGATTTGATAAATTTCTCTACGTCTGGCATTTTTAGACCACCATCTATTTTGTTTTGGCAGATAGTTGTACGCTTTATTTTTTCTGGTTTCCCATCCCACAAAAATTTATAAAGTTTTTTATTCAAATCTGCACAAAAATTATTATTTGGAAGTGGAATAGCCATGAACAAATGATTCAGTTGGGATAGTATTAATGATTTAATAACAGTAATTTTGCCTAGAGGTGTCAAGGCTCTTTTTTTCCAAGCAGAAATTATTTCCTCGACTCTGGTAAGTGCTTTGGAGTAGTTGTGAGCTGGTATATTTTGTAAATTAACATCAAAATCTATCCCCAGCAAGGTGAAAAAATTTGTACCCCAGTTTAAGGCGCTAGCACAGCAAAGTTTTTCCTTGGAGTATTTCCTTTGTCCAATCCATACCATTTTTTTTTAGACATGTTCATTTTCAGACCTGATAGAGATCCAAAGACTTCTAAGATATTTAATATTTGTTGCAAGGAGCTCTCTGAACCATCCATAAAAATTGTAGTGTCATCAGCAAATTGTGAAATTTTGATTTCTTCTTGACCAATTTTTATACCTTTGACCATAGTGTTACCTTGGATCATTTCATACAGTACCTGGGCACATAACAGAAAGAGATATGGAGATATGGGGTCCCCTTGTTTACATCCTCTTTCAATTGGGAAAAATTCCGATAAAACACCAACTTGGAGTACTGAGGCTGTTATTTTATTATTAAAGAGAGTTATCCAATTGACAAATTCCTCACTAAAGTTGAAGTGACGTAGTACCTTGTACATAAATTTCCATGATACCGAATCAAAAGCTTTTTCAAAATCAATAAACATCAACAATCCTTTGATTTTTTTAACTTCAGTATAACTCATAACATCGTAGACAAGTCTGGTACTATCCCCAATAAATCTCCCTTTAATGAAACCTGTTTGAGATTGCGAAATTAAGTCTGGGAGGACTTTCTTAAGTCTAGAAGCAATCACATTTGTTGCCATTTTATACAGTACACTTGTTAGAGAAATTGGCCGCCAGTTTTTCATATTATCCCTCGGTTTGTTACCTTTAGGCAGACAGCATATAACAGTCTGTCTTAGACTAGGTGGTAAGATTCCACTTACATAACTTTCATTTAGTGCTCTCAGTATATATGTTTTAAAATCTTTCCAAAAAACTTTGAAAAAATCAGCAGGGAAACCATCTATGCCTGGTGTTTTATTATTTTTCATGCTTTTAACTATGCTGCCTAACTCTGTTATAGTAATTGGTCCATTTAGAGCTTCAGATTCAAGCATTGTAAGTTTTCTTTTGGTAGTAAACCAATTCTCCAAATTTTCTTCATCAATGCATTTTTCATCTTTACAGGAAAAAAGATTAGCATAGTACTGTCTGATTTGGGCCAATATTTCCTTTTGTGACTGAACTAATTTTCCATTAGGAAGTATAATCTTCTTTATTGTTTTATCAACATATTTAACTTTTTCTAAGTTACAAAAGAACTTAGTAGGTTTTTCATTCATTTGGATGTCTTGCACTCTAGACCTTATCATAAATCCCATTGACTTAACCTCTCTTAGTTTTTGTAACTCATCCTTCTTAGAGCAGATTAGGTTTGCATCACTGTTATTTGATAGACTTTCAAGATATTCAATTTCTTTAATTAGTATGTTTTCCTTTTGATTTGATTGTTTTTTAAGTTTACTGGAATATTTTATTGTATTGCCCCTTATATTTAGTAATAGCATCTCTAAAAACATAGCATCTGGAATTGTAAAGTGAATATCAGTGTCTTCCACTTTATGTATGCTATCTGGTTGGTAAATTGGTACGGCATATTGTACTTTAACTTCTTTGATCCACTCTTGAACATGTTGTAAGTATTCAAGATTTTTCAGCAGGCTACAATTGAAACGCCATATGCCTTTCCCTTTTTTAAAAGAGTCTAGCAATAATCCTATTTCTATTCGAGAATGATCACTTCTATAGCCAGGTAGTATATTACAAGAATGCACTATATCTAGCAAACTGTTAGTTCCAATTGCATAGTCAAGACGAGCTTGTTTCACTGGATTTTTCCTGCGCCAAGTGTAGCGCCTCACACCCGGATTTACCTGTCTAAAAATATCAGAAAGATTTAGTGCTTGCATCGATTCTATTAGTATAGATCGTGATTTAGGATTATTGAGGTGTAAATAATTCTGAGAATCCATCTTGGGGTCAAGCACCAGATTCAAATCACCACATAATAGGGTGTACATTTCTGTCGAATCTTCCATATATTCTCTAATTTTTATGAAGAAAGCAGGGTTATCGATGTTGGGAGCGTACACATTTAATAGCCTCAGAGATATTTCCCCCAACTGCAAATCTACTAAAATCAGGTTACCTTTTTGATCAATGCTCGAGTATTTAATTTTGTATTCAAAATTTTTTTTGATAAAAATTGCTACGCCTCTAGAATTAGTTTTAGAGCCACTTACTAGAATCTCATGATCCGGAAATTGTAACATTAGGCTGTTGACATCCGTAGGAGTAAGATGTGTATCTTGAAGGCATAGAATATTAGAGTCAACAAGAAGATATGATAAGACATCTATTCGTTTAAGTTTATCTCTTATTCCCTGCACATTTGCTGATGACACTTTAAGAATATTATGTAACTCCATATCTAAACAAATAGCAACGACCTCCTCGCACATTTGGAACCTTCAATGAACATACATAGCTATCTTTTGAAATTATGTTTCCCAAGTAGCCTCCATGACATACACTTTCGAGCAATTGTGCTTCATTTTGAATATGAGTTATATCTGACCAATTACAAACAGAAAAACAGAAAAACAAAACAGAAAAACAATCAACAACATTTGAAAACAACAATTTTTTGTCCAAACTATACTGGCTAGTTGGAGTTGTGGACAAGAAAAATTTTTTTGTTACATTATCTTAATTGGCCCTACATGATAAGTTTCATTTTTTTTTTTTTTTTTTTTATTTTTTCCCTTTTTTTTGTCTTCTGCATTCACTATTTACATAGGGGTTAAAGACAGAAAGGTTTTCTGATACTGTAAAACCATTGCCAAAAGTACTGAATAAATTACTAAATAATATAAATCTATTGTCAAAAATACTAAGCACCCTATCCTTTCCCACTGTAGGATTTTCATCGTCAGTGCGGAAAAGGGGTTTCTTCACCTATAAGGCTATTTTTCATTAGTGGTTAGTTACACCCATCAAGTAATCGAATAACTTTTACAACTCTGGTATATACTAGCATTACTTGCCACCAATAATAAACCACGTATAATACATTAACATCAAAGCACAATTACATTCAGTTTTACACAAATAACATGTGTAAATGCACAACAACATATTGTTTCCATACTAGAATATTTTTACCGCATCCAGCAATAAACGACTTGAAGTACATTAGCCCTGAGTACAAGCACAATTAGTTTTACACAATTAACATGTGTAGATGCGGAATAACATACCGTTTCCATACCAGAATATTTTTACTGTCAGACCCATGGAATTATCTGAAAAGCATTTCTTGCTATTACATTTACTGTAAAACTGCTTTCAGAAATAATAAACAACCCACCTTTTCCCACTGGAGGATTTACATCGTCAGTGCAGGAAAAGGATCTTTACATGTTGGCCTATTAATTATGATATACATGAGTATTTGATTGTGAATGTGAAGTAATCCAGTGGAAATTTTTAGGAATTCGGTATGTACGAGCATTTTTAGCATCAACCGTATGACCTGAATTACATTGGCCCTAGTTACAAATCTATTCTGTGTTGTACAAGTAACAAGTGTATGTTAGTTGTATTTACCGTTAACAAACTGAAATAGGTTATCATTGATTACAGATCAGTTCAGCATTACACAATTACATGCACAATACCATACCTTTCTTTACTAACTCTGGTGAGTACTAAGGAGTATTAATACTAGTCTAGTAATATTATCTGATGGAGGAAGCTAGGGCAAAGCTGTAATAGTAACATTGTCAGATTGGAGAAACCAAACCATAGGTTAAGTGGGACTAGTAAAGGTTCCTGGATGCAAATCCTGACACTTGAGCTAAACATTAATTAATAAAGAGAATGAGATAACACAATTAGGTCAGGTCATAGTTCAGGATAACGAAATAATGTCAGCTGTGTACTCTGCTTGTAGGTCTGGTCCGTTACAATACGTCTAATCAAACAATGATATCAGTTATTTAACAGTAAAACACCTTTTTAACAGACTCTTTAAAAAAAATGAACATTCTTCTCTCTTTACAACCAAATTAAAAAGGTATAAAATATGTGATTATTAGTGATCAAATTGCAATACTGCACTTTGTTTACTAAATTATGCAAAAAAATATGATTTATACCTTAATTAATTGCCATATAGTTAAAACTACCACTTAAAATTCCTCTATCAACCAAAAACAACCATTTCCTATCAATAATTTTTTAAAAGGATTATCACTCAGGCTGCATGAAAATTCAAACCAAAACTTCAAAAATTTGGTGCAATTAAAGAAGCCCCACCCAACATAATAACATCAGAGTGCATACTAAGAAACAGATTTGAAACAAGTCTGAAATATATCATATAATAAACAAGATCATTCAGTTACAGTTACATAATTTCAATTACATAATCAGAGAAACTTCCTCCTTGGACAACAGATTTCTAAAAAATCGCAGGTAAATAAGTAAGTTATTGCCAATTTGTTAGCCTTGCTGAAGGCTCAAGTTTATTTGCTTTTAGGGAAAGTTTCCAGTTCAGATAATAGACTTTCAGTTTCCATAATGTACTCATACATGTACTGACTTTTATAGTAGCATACAGCTAAGAGAAAGAGCCTTGTAAACTTTGCTTGAAGTCAAATCCCTCCTAGCCCCACCTCTCTATATGCATTCTGTTTTATTTATATCCTCAAGGGCCTAACATAAAAACCCATATAGTGAGTTCATGTGGCCTTTTATCTCCACAAACCAAGATCACAGCACATGTGTAATATAACACCTTGTAATGTGTACCTATCTTCTAAGTACTGCAATAAAACTGATGCCGTATTTTGTGGTGTATAAATTCTTTATAAACTTGATTCTGCCTTTTTGTAGTCTAAATTCTTCTCTTAACTTTGTGAAACATTCACTCAGAAATATTTTCTTTTTAGAAAATATTAATGAAACACCCATTAAATCCTATGAAGACTATTGCAAAAAAGATTTTACAAATATGTGTCACACCAGAAACCAACTTTTCGAAAGTTGTATTAAGAATTAAGAGTTTATATTGTTTTGTAAATTAATTTCACTCTTTATTTTCATCTGCTGATAGCTGTGGTAGAAATCCAATTCATCACAGTGCAACCAAATATTGATTTTAAATTTTATATGAATAATCAAGTATAAAGGATATCATAATAATCTGAAGGGCAAGGATAAATTTAAAAAATAGATAATAGGGAGTACTCATGGAGTGCAGACCTCCACCAAGAGCGTTTTTCTTTCCCAAATGTAATAACTACATATCCATATAAAATGCAGAAATAATAATGCATTCATTATTTTTGAGTCACTATGAACACAGAGTAAGGGGGTGTTCCACAGCAGACGTCCCTACAACCAATCCTATGATTCCATATAGTCGGTTAGCTGAGTGAGGGATCGGGGACAAAAATCTTAAAAATCGATGGAGCAAATATGGGTAAGTTTTACCTGTCTGATTGGATGTAATACATCCCTGCTTGTTTGAATTCAGATCCTGACCTGACGAGGGATCAGGTACTTTGCTCTACAAAAGACTGGTACAACAGACAAGTTGTAGGTAGTTGCGACAAGGTGTAGTTAAAATAGGCCGCAAATTTTATTATTGTGTAACGAAATAAAAACACTTCTTTAGGTTTCTTAATATATTACAGCATATGTATGAACCTTTTCTGCCTATTAATTTCAAGATTACAATTACATGCACTGTTTTTTCTTATTCTTTATAAACATAGGTGGCTCGGTGGTGTATCGGTTAGAGTGCTCGCCTTTAACCTCTGAGGAAGTTAAAAGACAAGCCTGGAAGTGATTAGGACAAGATGGGAAATAACAAGGACAAGCCAGTCTGCAGGTGGACGGAGCCACCATAGGGATTAAGAGTCAGGGAGTGTCGGTGAAATATCAAATGTGTTTGATATTTTGCCTACCCTTCACAACAAGCCAGGAAACTACAATCAACCCTAACTGACTCTGTAAACATTGGTCCCAACCCTCAAAAAATCCTTAGTTACCAACAAGACAGACCCAGTGGAACACCCCTATACCCGACAAACATAACCCCCTAATGCAGGCAAATATACATAAATGACCTTATAAAATATGAAATATATTTCATTAAACAATCCTGTGTAATTCTTAATTACCCATCCAGTTTTGCAATCTTTCTGTTATCAAAACAAAATCTAACTCTCTCAACATGGTTGGGTAACAGAGGCTCAACTCTAAATTTAGATTAATATTTCATATTTTGACACATTTTGTTATTTCTAAAGCAATCTGTTTTTAGATCCTGTTTCAGGCACTGCCCATGCAGATTGGACTTAGGTAAAGGTTTCCCTTTAGTTAAGTATGTGTGTGTGAAATAAGATTTAGTGTGTTTGTTTTAAATTTACCTCCTCTTAGCATTGCTTAATCAACACATTGCCTTGATGTTTAAGGCAGGAGGTTAAATAATTTATTACAATCAAACAATTTCTAAAAGTAAACTAAGCAGGTTACAAAAAGAAAATTTTCTCAAATAATGAAATACTTTTTGCTTTTGAAAATACATATGAGGTGAGAGAGCAAGATAATTGAAAAAACCTTTTATCTGTGATTGTCACTTCAGGTGGGTTAACCACATCAGTATGCATTACACAGTACACAGATGGCTTTCTGTGCATGTTATAAAACACACATGTGGTTTCAGTCAACTGGAGTTTGGGTGAATACTTCCCTTTTCTCTCTTTACAAGGCTCTCTGTCTGATTAGGTTCTATCTCTTAACATGAATGAGTGCTTTATGAATAGCAAATGTCTGTGAACATGTTTGGAAAGATATCATGCAAATTTGAGCCTTAAGCAAGGCTACCAATTTCTTAAAAATATCATAAAGCTGGCAATATTATATGAGTGCATACTACCAGTATGATATTGTTAATCTTGATGAATGATATATGTTTTTTGTATATGTCTATTGCGGGATGTTTTACTTTTCTTTTTCATTTTGTATCATTAACAATCATAACAAATACATATCTAAACAAATAATGTAAAAAACCCTCTGTGATATGTGTGATAAGTACCAATAGTAAAGTAAGTACTTATATATTAAGAACAAAACATATGCATCTCTGTCTTTATATCTCTCTAGTTAGGCCAAACACAGAGCACGTGGATAATATAAAGCAGTATACCACAATAATATTAAGTACATAATGGGTTTAAAGTCTGAATAAGTAATCAGTTTGTCGGAGAGTGTAACGTGCCTTTTCCTTATCTTAATTCTGATTAGAGTAGTCTGCAGGATGTTAACATCACTTTTGAAATAAACTCTTTAGCCTAGGTCCCGCTTGTCTGTTTCAACTGGCAAGTATGGATGTACACAATTGATCAGAGTGGATTTTATTTATTTATCTGGGTTTAATGCTGCTTTCAACACATTATATATGCTATATTGCGAGGGGTAGTATTAAGTACAGAGGAAACTAATACATACTAGTTGGTCAAGATACTGTACTATAAACTGTCAGATCTTATTAAGCAACTACAAACTTTCCCACATAGGGCTAGGCCCAGGGTTGAAACTGTCAACTTCAGAGGTGAGAGTCAAGTGCGTTAACTACTAAACCTCTGAGCCCCCCGAAACAGAGTGCAAGTACCACATAGTGTACACTACTTGGCAATGCTTGCATAAATGTGTTGTGTACCATTTAGTTAGAGTGAATTTATACTGTGGTATTTTCTACTGCAGGTTTTCACAGAGGCTCTTTTTTGCTAGAGGCTTTTTCAGTTTATTTGACCATCAGTAAGGTATATTAAGTGTTTTGATAAAATCGGCATTTTTCCTCCCTGTTCTATAGAATGGCCAGCAATTTCGACTGGTGTTTTGTCCACTGGCATTTTGTCCACACAGTGCATGATAATATGTCGCGCTACAAAATGTTGAAGTATGAACTATCCATACCTGTGCCAAGCCATGCCCCCTCTTTTGGAAAATCCTGTATTTGCCTCTGTTTATAATTTAAAAGTATTTAATTTATCAAGACTCTGAAGTGCCAAGTGCACATTTTACACTGCCCATTAAGATTTGAAATCACATTGATCATGTGAATAGACAGTGATTCCCAAAACTGTGCTGACAAGTTTTCAAAATTGCAAATACTGAAAAAAGAAAGGAACACGACAATTTCAGTCTCGCTTGAAGATCAACCCTACTAAGCTCAACTTCAATATGTTCAACATTACATAATATTGTTGAACACATACAGTTGAATCAGTTCCCAATCCGTTTACCTCACTGCAAATCACTGCTAAAATAACATATACCAAAGTATTCATTCCAAACCTGCATCACATTCATACCATAATTGTGACCACTATCTTGACCATGTAGTTAGAAATGGAGTCCTGGCTTCATATACGAGACGATGTTCATATGTCATTGCTTGTACACTCAGTAGTGACGATAATGATACACAGTTGGGACTAGTTTTCTGGGGATACTGAGACTACTCTTGCCCTTCAAAAAGGTCAGTATCAACTGTAGCTATACAAGCAATTCATTCAGTCAGTGATTGCTTGATTTAAATTTTAATTGTAAAGTATAATGCCTACTGTCTTAACATTAAGAAAAGAAATTTTCTTTTCTTATTTCAGCACATGCAACTGTCTAAACTATCCCATGACCATTTGCTGTCTGATGAATTCACAGCCTCATTGGCATCATACAAAAAGGGATGCCAACCCCCATGTTCTTCTTATCAGACATTATGTATATCTGAGAGCAACATGACTGATTTTCTGAAAGCCTTTCTGAAGAGCAGCTGCACCTATTGTTACCAGGCAATATATGGATCATAAACTTTGTTCTCTATGGTCATTTCAAAGCAATTTTGAACTGTTTTGCTGTAAAACACAAACTCCATTATTTGTAGTTCATGATTCTAGCACTGACATGCTATGTGGTCTTAGTTTTGGTAAACTGGCAAAAGTAACTAGTGGGCACAAGCTCTGTGTAGATTTTTACCATAATACAAGTGTTTCTGACAAGATAAATATCCCAGTGATGTTTATGTCTCATTTTATTAATCATGTAGAGAATATCATAGACCATGTTGGCAAGGAGCTTGAAAAAGAGTAGACTTGCTCTCTACTTTGGGTTGTTTTTTGAGATAATAAATGAGTGCATTTTATAACAGTCTGGATTTTACAGTTTCAGTGGAAGTAGAGACTTGTGTCAGAGACCCCTCTAGCGTTGCTGGCCAGGTGCCAAGATTTTCCAACAGGATTAAAGTGCATCTTTTTAATACTGTTTATCCTGTCATAAACAGTGCTGGGTGCAGTCCAGAAGTGAGCTGTATCAAAACTGTTCCTTCACTCCAACAATTAAATACTCTGAGTCACACACTTGCTGGTATGCACACTGAAGTGCATCTCTGTTCTGTACCGTCATAAAAGTCTTTCCTCCTTTGATTATTTTCAGTAGTTGTTTTATAACTGTTTAACAATGCTATAGTTATTTGATGTTCACACAAAATAGATGGATAATCAATGGGAAGTCATTTTTTCATGTTTAAATTTTAGACTTTTAATGCAAAATCATACTGCATATTGCTTATTATTTGGTCAGTTTTTCCCAAATGAAACCCCACTTAGTGTTTGGATACATGCGTCCCTGGACATCCAACATCTCATTTGCAACTTAAATTTTTCAGTCCTTTCATTTATGTTCAGATGTTTACATGTGCCACACTGCAATTTGCAATGCACACATGATGACATCAAATGGTAACTTGTTGGGTCTAGGATCAAGAAAATTGGGTGAAAAAAAAGTAATGCATGCCTGTTTTATGCTCAGTTTACTATTTTAATCATCATTGACATAAAACTAATTCTCTTATTTGGTTAATTTGGTTTAAACTGATAGGAAAATATCTAAACCACTACTTTCAGTAACTGTTCATCTTGACTAGGCCTGTGTTTACTCTTTGCTATAGCTGAAATGATTAGCAAAATTTAGTAGCCGGGTAGTCGCTTGCATTAACCGTCGACTAACCGATTAATTGTTTCTGCCATTTAGCATGTATGAGAAATACCAAAAATGTGTGTAAACAAACAAAATGGCGGATCGCAAGATGCTGAAAAGTAAAGAATTCACCAGATTATTCAGTAAATTGGCCAATAATGTAATATATTAATATTTTAAAAATAAAATCCATATAAAACGTTTTAAGGTCTTAACTCGAGAGACTCATAGTTCCAACGATTGCATATAATCCGCTATGTGGTGATATACACAAGTTAACTGATTTGATAATATTGGCATCGACTAGTGCTTTGATAACCTACTAATCATTTAGTACAAATAACCGTTTCAGCTCTACTGTTTGCTGCTCCATTTGTTGGTTTATGAAAGAGTGGAAAACTAAGGGAATGGGATTTACTCTGGGATTAGAGGGATTGTAGTGTACATAAATATACACATACTTTGACAAATTAAAAATTTATTGCAGTGTTTTTTATTTGTGGACATGTGATTTTGTGTAAGTGTGAACACTAGACTTGTATTTCTGATTTACAAATTGACATCCGATATTGGAAGCCTGCATACATATCCATAGGAATTTTTATTTCAAAGGCCTTCCATAATTATGGAAGAGCAGTAGGGCCATCAAAAATTTTTTATACTTGCACATAGATTCTGTTTGAACCCCTTAATCCTGCTTTCTAGGGATCAGTCACTGATTGGTGAAAATGTTTGAGTTTTGGTCAATTCCATTTCACCTCTGTGCTGTTGTATTAAAACCCAGGTCATAATATCATGCTATATTTAGTGATGGTCTCTTCCTTTTATGAAATTCTCTAAAAACCCAGCTTTAACCTTAACCCTGTGGAATTTGGTTTTATTTATTGAATTGGTTGTATTTTTTGCTGACTTTATTGCACTTTTGTCTTTTAATATTTGTACAGTTTGGCCAGTTTTGTCTCTATTTAAAATTAATAATAATGTTTAAACTCAATGTAAACTTTACTAAGTCACATTTGTACTTAACTGCCAAGTGTTTTAACTTAAATATACAAGCAGTTGTAACTTAAATATACAGGAGTTGGAAAAGGTACCTTTACTTTGAGGCCATAAAAAATAACAGTAAACAGAAACATTACACCCATTATGGTTTGTTTAAATTTGGAAAACTTTCACTTCTGTTAACTTTCTCTGCAATTGTTAGCTGATTTTATTTATTTATTAAAATCCAGGTGAGAATTAAAAAAAAATTGTGCAGTTTTAGATCCTGACCAAATTTATGGCTCAGAATCTGGATTTGGTGTAGTGTGAACTCTCTTGTTGATTTATATCAATCAACAAATCTGTACATATGAATTTGTTGCATTATGAATCAGCCGAAACAATAATTGCAAGAACTTGCTATAAATCAGGTAAGTCATCTCGATTTATCGAGATATTAGGTTGACATATAGAAAAAATGATCTTTTGAGGGAAATACTCTTTTGAAAAAATTTTTTCTTAATGTTGACTCACAGTAATTCAAAAAAATCAGCCAGTATATCAATAATGAGAAAAAAAATTAGGGTGGCCCTTCAACTCTTCCATACACAATGAATGAAAGTAATAGTTTCTTTATTTCTACATTTCCTTTATTGTAAAATCAAAAACCATCCAAGCATGTTTGTACATATTGTTTTCTCATTATCAGTGAAATCATAAAGAGATTCAATTTGAGAAATTCCATTTTTTCAATCTATCCATTTGTATTATTATGCATGAGTACACATACAATATAGGGATATATAAATGACCTGCTTCTTTATAAATCTACTGCAGACTGAAAGATAAAGATCAGTTTAAAGCACATACCCTACTGATGTGTATTTGAACACCACAAACCAAATTTCACACTCAGTTCTACAACAGCACATTCAGTCAGTATATAAGTCAGGCATATAAACCCTTTTAAGTTTTGGTGAGTTCTGGTTTAGCCATACTGTTGTCATATAAACATTGTAGGGAAAGTTTGAGTTATATGGCTGTTGAAAAACCTGAGGGTACAATAGTTCTAACTTCCTTCATAGGTGGCTCTAGTTACTTCCAGGTGATTGAACAAGGTCCTTCCTTCTGGGGAGAAATGCTGTCAGAGAATTATAATGCACTAAGGAAGGAACCTGTACAAGGTCTAGAAGAAGAGGTATCATTGGAAAGCTTTTGTTATGGTGAGGAAAGTATGAATAAATTAAGATCCTTTATGGAAATGGAGTCCCCTGTGGCAGACCAATTCAAGCAATGTTACTGTATTGAACTTGGGCTTTGATCCTTAATAATAAAATATGATGAAACATCATTTGGACAAAAGGGACTTAACAGATGCAATTAAAGTTTGTAGCAATGGTACTGTATTGAACTTGGGCTTTGATGCCCTAATAATAAAATATCACGAAACTTAATTGTGCATAAGAGGGGCTTTTGCTGCAATAAAAGGATTAATTTTGCAAAAGTACAGAGAGAAAAGTAGTTTTGGAAAAAATAGAAAATCATCTTGCTGGATATAGAGAGATTAATCATTTTTGTATTTTTTGCAATATTTTTAACCAGGGGTTACTGGAATTTGATCAAAATCACCATAATAATTTAGGAAGGATTTAATTTTATTTTAAGCACTTTATATTTTAGATCATTTAAATTAAATCTCTTTCAGCAACTGATGTCATTGAACCAACATGTTGTAATGAACTGGATTCAAAGCCATTAACACAGAGCTGAGTACCAAAGGATTAAATGTCAAAATTAAAAGTCATTGTGGCCTTATTGGCCTTTGTATATGTCTCTAGCAAACTTCAAATGTAAAAGAATTATGACCTCTACTTTCTTAATAATGACATTCACTTTGGACAGTACAATGATAACCAAAGTACAACACAGTTGTCAAGTTTATTTTCTGAAATCCTGGTCATTTAAAAAAACAATGCATATGGTATGGCCTCTTGGGTTGGAGGAAGGAATCTAGTTCATGGCAGCATGTCTGTAAAAGACTAATAGCCTTTCCCTAGTTTGTGCCAAACTTTCAAAAGGATAGCAAATGAATCATGCCATAATTTCTATTCTACAACGTAAGATATTTTATTTTGTACATTTTGCACTGGGTGGATCTATTGTGTGAGAGCCCAGTTCAAAGACTGATGACTGGTGATTTCTTTGCAATTAGACCATATTTCTACCTCTGTGATCAAGTATGGTAATTGCTAATCTCTTTTGATTTAGTCTTATCTAATGGAATGGAAGTCTGTATTAATTTGGATGGGTGACACAAAAAGTTAAAGTTGTGGGGTCTGCAAATTTATATCCCTTTTAATTTTTGGAAATAAGTGAGCTTGATTTTTGATATCCAAAAGAGCCAAACAAAAATTTTTTATAAAATAACTTTTTTTCAGGCCATTTCAGGAGTGGTTATATTAATCAATGTAACTTATATTTAACAAAGTTATGAATATTGGGCCTTTGATTATCTTTTAATAAGCTATTTGCCACTACTATAGCCTTAATACAGTTTTAGCGTTCGCCAGGGGAGATGGGGTTTTTATATTTTCATTTAAAATTTTTACTTCCTCCAAAGAAACTGGTCGGTATTTGACATATTTCACTGTTCCTGCATGCATTTGATGAATAATCATAAACCAATAGATAACAGACTCTCAGCATGCCCAGATATTAGTTAAATGTGCTGTTTGTCATTGAATGGGTATTATTGCCAACACGATAATTCTTGTGGTATCACTTTCAATGTTTGATACACAGAGCACACCAAATATAGTACATGTAAAATAGATATATATCAAAAATATTGGTTGCCATTCCACATTCCCTGTCCATTGTCTGTTAAATCTTAATTCTATACATCCATCAAACATGTGCACCAATCTACTCCTTCCTACTCTAGTATCTTTTGATTTTGGTACTGTGATGCTGATAGAAAGGTTTGTACGCAGGAAAGGTAGCTGCACTTTTTTCTCAATTTTTAATTTTGGCTTTCATTGGTCATGCATTGCACTTTTTAGTTCTGTTTTTCCATCCTCTTGACTGCTAGGTCAACAGCCCCCACCAATGAAACCAACGAAAATAGATTGCCATCACCAAAAATTATCCACTCATGTTTACTATCCTCTCTGGACTGCTGCAACATTGATTTTGTCACCCTGCAAGCCCACTGTCATCAAGTGACACACTGTTTCAGTAATGTCAACCCTTGGTGGTCCATCATCCTGATTCTTTCTAGTGACATTAGCTTGAATCCAGGTGAATTGATCCAAAATATCAAAGCTTGTTTACTGGATGCCCGGTCATTGCGTTGCAAAACATCAGCCTTTAACGAATTTGTTTCATCAAATGACCTCGACATCATTGGTGTCACTGAGACCTGGCTAAGGCCGTCAGACACGCATAGCCTAATGGATGAGATAACCCCTGCAGGTTTCCAGCTTCACTATGTCCCACGCAGGAACAAGAAAGGAGGTGGAGTTGCTGTTTTTGTCCGGAATGGCATTGACAGTGTGCATTGTCAGACTGATCAGTGGGTCACTTTTGAATACATCACTGTCACACTGTCCGATCGACAGTCGAGCCAGCTCCTGATACATATCATCTACCGACCTCCGAGCACCAGTAAAATCAAATTTATTGAGGAGTTCAACTGTTTCATGGAATCGGCTGCTTTTTCACCACATGAAAACATTATCCTGGGAGATGTTAATATCCATCTAGACAGTCAAAACTGCTGAACAAATAATTTTAACACAATTATGATGGATTTTGATTTTATTCATCATGTGACAACACCTATGCACATACAGGGACATATCCTGGATGTACTCTGCACTTGTAAATCCTTAACTTCCTCAGTTCACCATTAAGTAAAGGATGGCATATCAGACCACCTGGCTGTCTTTTTCACTACAAGTTTTCCGGTCAAAAATTCCTGCAGAGTAAAACGCCTGAAAATCAGAAAATTGCCAAGATTAACAGAACCAAATTCATGTCTGATATTGTAAATTCAGAGCTTATCCAGGCTCCTTACAAAACAGCCAGCTTACTATCACACCAGTATTTTCATACCCTTAGGAACTTACTTGACAAGCATGCACCTGTACAGGAACGTAAAACTCCACAACATATCAACAAAGGGTTCATAAACAGCGAGATTTTGGCAGCAAAGAGACGCAAGCGCAAACTAGAAAGGGAGTGGTGAAGGGACAACTCTGTCATTAATCGTAGTAGGTATAGAGCCGCAGTGAACCATTTCAACCGCCTCTTTGAATGTGTGAAACCAAATACTATAGTAATATGGTTAGGGAAAATGAGGTTAACCCCAAGGCCTTGTGGAATTCCATAAAGAAAGTCCTCAATAAATCACCAAAAATTGTACTTCCAGGTCATACTAACATCAACAACTTAATCAACACTTTTGACAGGTATTTTGCAGACAAAATTGCTAAACTAAGAACTGGACTACTGTCTACTGATGCTGATCCCACTGTCTCAGGTTTCTGCAAAAACAAGTTTGTTTCTTTCCGGACCAGTCCAGAGGAAGAAGTCCTTAAAATCATTAAGTCCACACCAAATAAATCATGTGACCTGGATCCAATCCCAACATCAATGGTCCTTTACTGTATCAGAAGGGCAGTTTCCCATCCTGTTTTTAGACTGCACATGTTACACCCCTGTTGAAAAAAGCTGATCTTGACAGAAATATTCTCAAGATCTATCGACCAGTGTCAAACCTCAGCTACATCTCCAAACTCATAGAAAAAGCTGTGACTAGGCAGATAAATGAGCACATTGCCCGCGAGGGTATATCCAATGAAAATCAGTCTGCATATAGAGTTTTTCACTCAACTGAAACAGCATTGCTAAAAATGCAAAATGACATTGCCACTTCAATGGACAAAGGTGCAGCTGTTGGACTAGTCCTTTTGGACTTATCTGCAACCTTTGATACAATAGACCACTCAATCCTATTCAACTGACTTCAGCACTGGTATGGCATTGATGGGGTAGTGCTTAAGTGGGTTCAGTCATACCTCATTTCAAGGAAACAGCGGATCAAAATAGATGGACATTTTTCAGATGTTTTTCAACTCCCTTATGGGGTTCACCAGGGCTCTGTTCTGGGGCCACTCCTTTTTACCCTATATACAACCCCTGTCAGTTCAGTCATATCTAAATTCAATGTGACCTGTCACTTATATGCAGATGACATACAAATTTACTTGGAACTTGACTCTAGGAACTTCAATTCCAGTATCACTGAATTGATAAATTGCCTTGAGGCAGCACAGGCTTGAATGTAAAATAATAAACTTAAATTAAATCCTGACAAGACAGAATTCACAGTGATTGGTGATGATCGAATTAGAAGCTCCCTGAAGTCATCTTTCTCAGTGAGTTTGCTGGGCAACAGCATGGAACCAGCTGAATCGGTCAAAAACCTTGGTGTCTTCCTGGATGCTGAAAATTCAATGCAAAGACACATGGCTAATTTATTTTGCATAAGTTACTACCATCTCCTTGAACTACGAAGGATCTGCAGGTACTTAAATCATGAAACAGCTGTAAAGGTGGCAAATGCCTTGGTTAGCAGTCGCCTGGATTACTGTAACTCACTGCTTTACAACACTAAAAAGGCATATACTACCAGACTACAGAGAGTTCGAAATGCTTTATGTCGTATGGTGTTCAAGCTAAATAAATATTGTCATGTCACACCTTTTTGCAGAAACTACACTGGCTCCCAATTCATTACCGTATATTGTTCAAGTACAATCTCCTTACTTACAAAGCAATACATTTCAGCCAACCTCCATATCTTTCCTCTCTAATTAGGCGGAGTGATCTCACATGGGGCAATCGCCTATCAATTTCCTCATCGAAACCAAAGAAACACTCAGGGCTGCGCAGCTTCAAAGTAGAGGCTCCCACAGAGTGGAACAAGCTTCCTCAAGCCATTAGAACCATAGAAAACATTTCTGGTTTCAGAAAACAGTTGAAAACATACCTTTTCAGAATAGCTTATCCTCCACCATAGCCTATCTCCCCTTTCGGCTGCTAATATGTAAACAGACCTCTTTCTGGAACCGGACTATCCCTTTTGCATATCAGCACCTTAGAGGATGTCTACATCAATTTCGGCGCTATATAAGTGTTACTTACTTACTTACTATAGCTTTGTACTACGACATTATCCAGTGAAAATGAATAGAATATGGATAACCCTGTCACTTTACAATCCTGCTAATTTGTGTAATAAAAACCACCATTGCTAAATCATTTTCGGGTTACATTGTGAAAAAATTAAAACCAAAAACATTACAGAAGAACATTATTTTGCTATATTTTTAGTTATGTGTGTATATTATAATGAAAACAGATTACTGTATAACCATTTCAGCGAATACATACAATCTAAGTAGGTTTTTCTCCAAACCAAAATACATTAATGTCTCATACATATAAGGTATGCATGTAACTCTAGCTTACCCACTTGGATAAAATATAGAAAGAAATAGAATAATAAAGAAACCGAACAGAATATTAGATAAGTGAATTTTCCTAAATAACTAATTTTGGTATAACAAAATTAAAATAAAGATATCAATATATGATATATTCTGGAATGCTTAATGAAGTCCTTGGTGACCTAGTGGTTTTCAGGTTTGGCATCTAACTGTGACAATAGAATGTTTATCCAGAAATAACAGCAAAATATAATTAAATCGTTGTTACCTGAACAAGGTAAGAAAGTAAGATTTTGTTCATTCAATACAAAAATTCATCAATAGAAAAGACATTTTAATCAGAAGTACAGAAATACAAAGTGCATTAACATAGCATTGATGATTATAAAGTTTCGCTGGTAAAGACTTCATAAACATTAAATTTCGATATAAGAGGATATGATAGCTTAGCCTCCCTAGTAATGACTGATATTTTTCATCCACATTTAGTATTACAATCCCACCCTGCCAATCATTCCTCAGTATCAGAAACTATAGTTTTTGCTGTTTCTGTTATGCTATATTTAGGTCTCGTGGAGAGTACATTCTGGCTGGCAAATCTCATTATGTATCAAAAATTCTGTTTCGGTCTTTTTAAGATCTTGTGAATGGCTATAGTACCGAAGTTGGCATATCATGGACTACTTGAATTGTATCCTACCATAGACTTGCAGAAACTATTAACCTGTAGGTCTGAGGTTTGAATGTCTTTGCTGAATTAAATTTTTTAGTTGAAGACATTTAGGGATAACTTTATTCTGAGCATACCAAAAGATGCATTTCCTACTTACAAGCAATTGGAAATTAACAGGCTTGAAATTTTGATCCTGTATACAGTAACCAGCAATTTTTAATATTTGAGTCATATGTAACTGCTAATTTACTTTTCTTTTCATCCATTGTTTTATATCAGTCCACAAATTTTCAACAATTTTACATTGAGAAAAGAGATGTTTGATTGTTTCAACATTTTCCCCACACAGTCTACATTTATTTGAAACTACAATCTTCATAAACAAGAAATCCTTTGTGCCCAGAATTCCAAAGAGAATTTTATACTGAAACCAGATTACTGAATTATCATAGATAGTTTTGAAACATATCTTGTATATTATGTACCATATTTTGTCATTTAAGGCAAGATTAAATTTTCTTTGCCATTTCACTTCACATTTTCTAGTTGTCTCATTGGTCTCTTTTGTCAAGTAGTTATAAAACACTTTGCTACGGCCTTGTGATTGTAAGACTGTTTGTATATGGAATGGTATATGTGGTTTAGGCATCAAAAGTCCCACCACTAGAGTATTTTGAGATGAATTTCTTTTTTAGAGATTTTAATCTGAAATATTTGAGGATATTAACATTAAAGTTGTAGGTTTGTGTGATTTATTCTCTACTTAGAAAGACTTCCTTGCAAGTAATCACATCTCCCACTATAGATATTCCATCTTTAGCCCATTTTGGGAAGAATAGAATCTCCTTTGAAATGTGCTTGTTAAACCATAGGGTTGATTGGTGTATATCAAAATTTAATTTTATTTGTTTGAGACCACTAGATTCAGACCATATTGCAAAAATGCTTTTCCAAAAAGGGTTACATTTTTAACAGTGTTATACACCACTGATTAAGATTTCCAACAGTTTCAACCAAGAGACAATACCAGGGAGTGTCCGTATATAAAAGGATATTTGGAATCCAGCTCTGTTTTAATACTTTTCAAACAAAAAAATATTTACCATGTTTAATCGTCCTTATGTGTGCATACATCTTTTCTATTTATTTTATCTGGTTTTTGTTCCATAGGAATCAATAAAGTTCTGCATTTAGATTCTTTAAAATATTACCTGGTGTTGGAATAGATAAAAAGAAGTGGGTAAATATTGCGACAATGATTTTATGACTGTAATTCTACCAATTGTAGTCAAGAGTCTGGTATTACAATTTTGCATTGTTTTCCTTGCGTTAACTAAAGCCTTGTTATAATTAATCTGAGGAACTCTTTCTAGGTCTACTGAAATATCTATTCATAAAAGACTAAATTCTGGGCTACCCCAGTCAAGTTTTGCAGAGATTAACAATTTATCTTTGGAATGTTTCTTTTTACATATCCATATTATCTTTGATTTTTTTCCAGATTCACCCTTAACCCAGATAATGAGCCATAACACAGCACATTTAATGTTGCCTGCAGGGAGTCTCTACTTCTATCAAGAATAGTTGTAGTGTCGTCTGCATACTTGAAATTTGAAATTCAGTTTTACCAATTTTTATTCCATCAATTTCAGGTGTCATTTTAATTATAATGCTCAGTATGTCTGCTTCAATTAAAGAAAGATATGAGACAATTGGATCACCTTGTATACAACCTCACTCTATTGTAATTGGCTCAGACAGAAACCCACATTGTTGTACCCTGGCAGTGATACTTCAATTAAACATTTTATTCCAATCAATCAAGGAGTCGTCAAAGCCAAATAGCTGCAGTGCATCATATAAGAATTGCCATGATGTAGAATCAAAAGCTTTCTCAAAATCTATAGCCATTACAAGACCAGGAATATTTTTTTCTCTGAACAGTATAGCAGATTGTATATCAACCTTGTACTTTCACTAATTGACCAACCTTTTAAGAAACCTGTTAATGTATTAGAGATAATACTATCTAAATGTGGCTTTGATTTGCAATGACTGATGAAGTTAACTTGTAAGTTGTGCACAGGAGTGATATTGGTCTCCAATTTTAATAGCTTTCCTTCTTTTTTGCCCTTTGTTAAGCATGTTATAACACTTTGTCTTAAGGTTGTAGATAGAATTTCCTTTTGGTAGCATGAGTTAATCACATTTGTGACAAAAAAAATTTAACCTTCTCCAAAAAACTTTGAGAAAATCTGCTTGAATGCCATCATTGCCAGATGTTTTATTATTCTTCATTAATTTTAATGTCTCACTTACCTCATCGATATTTATTAAATTTCCTAGATTCATATTTGATACTTTTGGGGATACATCTTTTAGGGAAAATTCTTGGAGGATTTTGGAGTTTGAACATCTTTTAAAAAGATTTCTATAAAACTATGCAAAATATCTTACTGTTGTGTTATTATTGAGCCTCTTTGAGCTCAAGTTTTTAAATATTTTTCTCAAGGTAGTTGCTGTTTTCCGTTTTACAAAAGAAATTGGTGAGTTTTTCACCTTTGCTCAGCCATTGCATTTGTGACCTTACAATTTGACCCTGAACTCTCACCACTCGTAAAGACCCCAAATCCTGTTTGTTGTCAAGAAAATTTGAGGAATATAATGAGTCATTTTAACAAGTACTCTGTGTTTTCTTTTTTTTTAAATCTTTCACCAGTGTTTTATCAACTTAAAATATACAACGTTGATGCTGATCAATTTGGCCAAAAAATATGTTTCTCCCTTTAACTGGTCTATTTCTTACATCAGTCAATGGTGGATAGAAAAAAAGCTCTATTGAGAAATGCCCTACAGAGAAAGTCCCTACAACTTGCGAAGAAAAGCCTTACACAATGTTTTGAGATTGTGGAGAAAGCCTTTGTTTGATGTTACAAAGTACAAACGTACCTCGTTCCAAATTATGTGTCATTTTAGGTATTTCAAAATTATTATCACTTCTAGCATTTACATTACAATTTACACATCTAATGTTGTACTAAAATTGAAAAAACACATTCATTGTATTACAAATGCCAAGCATGTAAACTAGTCTCAATCCACAGAAACAAATACAATGTTCAAGTGCTTGTCAAAAATATGGAATAAAAATGTTTGGTGGCACCTCTATTTCTAGTTGAAGATCTCACTGCATTGTTCAACCCTTTAATCAAGTATTCTTTTTTATTGTTTCTAAAAGTAGAAAAAGGCATTGGGGTTTAACATAACAGCATAGTGCTGTTTGAATATTAATTGAAATACTCCTTTAAGTAATAATCGAAGCCCTGAATAGCCATCATTTTTTATCTAATAAACTACACATGCTGTGTAGGGCTTTTCTGAACAATCTGGAAAATGGAGAGTCTGTAGGGCTTTTCTCTGCAGGGTTTCTCTCCCGGATTCCAATCAATAACTGAAAGTGATTGCTTCACTTTAAGAACTCCAATGGTACATTTAGTCAACTGTTACGATGAAAAATCATTACTATCCAATTCGACAGTTGTATTTTCAATGATAAACAAAACACGTAATTACATGCTATTTCATTAGCCACAAATGCGATCATGACACTTCAGCAAAACACACACACACTAATTTTGAAAAAAAGTGATAAATTCTTCTAGAAAACAGGCACTACATAACCAGCAACCTGAGGTGTCACAAAACTAGTTTTTAATCCTTAAAATGTTCCAACAGACAACACTACATATTATCCTATTTTGGATGTGTGCAGCTACATTGATTTACAGACATAAAGTTACCATCTCTCAAATTTTATGCAGATTAGGAACTGCTACAAAAGGCCCGTAACTACCCAGGTTACATACTGTGTGATTTGTGGTACATTATATTTTCCGGAATTCCAAAAACAGGTGCGTCGAGGTGCGGTGTTGAAATACGAGGTGCGGTGAGGTGCGGCGAGGTGCGGTGTTGAAATAAGGGGTGTGGTGGCTATTTCTACTGGATTTCTTTGCAATATTTTATAAAATGGACGTTTAGACGAAGATCCAATTGTTTAAACTACAGATCTCACGGCCATAGCACCCAACTCATTAATATTCATGAGAAGATATCACGACACAGATTTCCTCTTGGATTTCTATGCAATATTTTATAAAACGGACGTTTCGACGAAGATCCAATTGTTTAAACTACAGATCTCACGGCCATAGCACCCAACTCATTAATATTCATGAGAAGATATCACGACACAGCTTTCCTCTTGGATTTCTATGCAATATTTTATCTGCAATGTTTTCCTCTGTGGAAACCTGACTTTCAAACGAAGGCTTTTTCTCTCTGTATAAATACATGCTAACTTCACTTGCCCATACCTTCCACAATCTTGCTTCAGAGAATTCATTTTTACAGTCAGTTCATTATTTAAGTCTTCTGTCTTGTGTTGATTGCCACCCCTAAGACATTTAGTGGAATGGTGATGTAGAACTGATGGAGACTTCTTCCTGGCTTTCCTGAAGTCTCCGACTTTGATTAAAACACCCACATGGGTACTGACACTGTGGACATTATACCCCGGTCTGGTATCTGGATCTGCCTTCACTTTTTGCCTGGGTTTCTGCATCTGCCCGGATGATACTGGATGTTCCTTCACTTTTTGCCTGGTTTTCTGCATCTGCACGGATGATACTGGATGTTCCTTCACTTTTTGCCTGGTTTTCTGCATCTGCCCGGATGATACTGGATGTTCCTTCACTTTTTGCCTGGGTTTCTGCATCTGCCCTGATGATACTGGTTCTTCCTTCACTTTTTGCCTGGGTTTCTGCATCTGCCTGGACGATACAGGATCTGCCTTCACTTTTTCCTTGGGTTTCTGCATCTGTCCGGATGATACTGGATCTGCCTTCAGTTTTTCCTTGGGTTTCTGCATCTGCCCGGATGATACTGGCTCTGCCTTCAGTTTTTGCCTGGCTCTCTGCAACTTTCTGGCCTGTTCTACTAATCCCCAGTGTATGTAGGGAATGCCGTAGTCATCATCAGGGTGCAGTAAATCATGAGATAAGAAATCATGAGGAAGAGACTCCCATGACAACACATGAATGTCCTTATTTTGCATCTTTTTCTTTAGAGCTTCCACATAATTTAACCTCTGGAACTCATAATCATCACCCCTAGGTAATGGCAAAGAGAGTATGACTTTGGCAGTGGGATAGCTGGATGCAATAAGCTGGACAAGAGTCTTATGTTTTTCCAAGGTATCTGGCAGGAAGTGAGGGTATCTGTCCAGGAAAGGCAGGCCATTTGTGCCCACGTGCAAAACAATGATGTCTGGTTTGTATCCACTGTGAGGTTCTTTGATTAGGCCAGAAAGATTATTTTTTCCCCCAACTGTGGCCCCAGGAAGTGCCTTCACACAAAAGCCTACATCCTCTATTTGGACTGGCAGGTTCTTGAACATAGAATCTGAGTACACCAGTACCTGTAAATATAAAATTGTACTTGTAAGACTAAATGTTACACAATGCTGGCATTTAATGTTTTTTGAAAGTTCTACACACAGCTTTTGTATTTAATGTTACATAAAAGCTATTAGAAATATGCCAAAACCTACCTTAGTTGTGGGTGCTTTCCATGAGGATTGCACAGACTGCCTGAGTTCCATTAACAGTTTTCCACACCTATTGGCCCCATCTCCATTTCTGCCTAGCCCCCAGTAATCACTGGCCACTGTGTGGTGAAGAGGACGGTTGGTTGCCAGCAGGGCTTGTCTGAAAGGCTGGTGTTGCTCAAACTTTAACTTGAGGAGGTCAAACAGGACAGTTTCTTTGGTCGTGGCCCAACTCTGGCGTTTAAAAGTGATCTTTTTGGCAAGCCCCTTACACAATCGTCCGATGTCATGGACTGGCTTTACATTTAGTATTTCATCTGCCACATCTTCATACCCATTAAACATAGCACACTGGTGCTGGTACCCTTGTTCTAAACTGTAGAATGTCAGCCCAAGCGCTTTATCTTCAATCCAATGAGGATTAAAGTTGCTGAATATACTACTTGGGCCCTTGAACAGGATAGGCCACATGGCAGCCATCTAACTAAGTTCCTATTACACTAGTATTTGTGATGTAATTATTTGACTTATCAGAGAAAATGCTAAAGTTGTTGAATCAGCATTCAATAATAATCTATTACAATATTATAATTTTATCTGAGAACTATACTTGTGTCAGCATGATATAGTCTGAGACAATAATGGCCTTGGCCAGAAGCTGCTGTTATTTATAATCATTCCCACTCTATCTGATTGCAATATTACATCTAATTATTGTTTAAATACATAATGGAGTTATTACTATGACAAAGCACTGGATATATAACCCAATGCAATTAGGAAAGATTCAGTTATAATTGAAATAGCAATTCAGTCTCAAATTGGTATACAGGGCCATTAAAGACAGAGTAGAAAAACAAGTTTAACATTCTGATTGTAATTGGTGTTCATGTAAGTTAAAAGCAATCCTAGCCAAGAATTGTTCCATGACCTTCTAATAGTTTGAGTTGAAAAGCAACAGTTTAAATTTTGATTGTAACTTGTGCTTATGTAAGCAACAAAAAACATCTAGGCAGTAAGTGCATGAATTGAAATGTGTGGCTATGTCATTATAATAATTTACAAATACTATGCATAATTTTATGTGTTATACATGTACTCATTCTTAACTATATTATTATTAATCCATTTTTAGAGCATTTACCTTAAGTTGTGTTAAAATTTAACTATTGCATTAATTAATTGGAAATTATTAAGCTATTTATACTTAAAGTAATTGATTTCTTGCTGGACATACTTTTTATACTACATATGTTATTGCATGTTGGTTGTTACAGTAACTTTCTGTTTGTCATCATACCTAACTAAGGACAAGCAAAGTTTATTCAAGAATTGAAGTTGAAGTTATGTTAGTCATCATACCTATGTAAGGAGAAGCAAAGTTTATCAAAGAATTGTAATTGTTTTGATCAATGTCATGTTTCTAAAAGAACACTGGAACTAAACACTATTTTGTGTGTATAACAGGGGAAACTAGTTGAAAATTAATATTAGGCAAGTATAAACTCCTTTGAGACCCCCTTTCCCCCTGTCCTTTTCTTGTTTGGTGATTACAGAAATATTTTATAACAAGATTCCCTTTAATCTACTGTGACCATTGTTGGAACTAAAACTACACAACTTTCTAACTGTTAATTAAACTTTGGTCATCAGGAGTCCATTACAAAGCAGAGCCACTTTCCTCCATTTAGCCCTGGGTATTAATTGCTGTCAGTAGGGATGGCTTCCAATTCCTTTGATTTTGTAATCAAGTTTGTTGTGCAAATCCCCCAAAGATAATACATTTGTGTGTGAATATATTTGACAATGTAGAGCTCTATGTGGTTAACCCATTGATTGCTGTGCTTCCATAAATGCCCATTCAGGTATACTGAGTGATAATAGATTCATGGTTTTCACTTCTGTAAGCCAGAGTGTGTGTACAAAGTGTGACAAACCAAATCAGCTCCACCCCCATTCTTTTAAGAGCCAATGTAAGTTGTAGTGGAAGATAATTAAATAGTTCAAGTTCCAGTGACATATAATATGCAAGTATGTATATACCTGCCACATTATATTATTAGTGTAAGAAATAATTTCCATCAGAGGGATGAGGTGTTCTAATGAAGTTCCAATGTAAACCATCAAAATTATGGAACTTTAGACAGCTTTTCCATTCACAATACATGCACTTCTACTGGATTCATTTATAAGACTGATTAATAAATTATCTTATCAGTCAGTGAAGGTGTGCAAAAGGTTTGCAAAGAGTTAATTCTTGCATCCACATGTGTATGAGCCAATTAGGATGGAGGTAAAGAGGTATAAGAGGTGCTATTCCGGAAAAAAATCCAATGTATATTATAGTGGATATAATTCCAATATTCCAACTTTAAAGGAGTAGCTACATTTCAAAGTAGGGATTGGTGTAAAAACTACATCATTGATAACATATATTGGATATTCTGAAATGAGATGGAATAATGTAAAACTCTAAATTTCCAGATTACATTACCCTACAATAGGCTGCTATACTAAGTCACCCTATAGTCAGGGGTTATATGAAATGTGTGTTGGACTTAAGCCCCGCCCCACACTATTAAGAGCCAATCAGGATGGAGGTGCGGTAAGAGGTGCTATTCCGGAAAAAATTCCAATATATATTATAGTGGATATAATTTCAATATTTCATTGTTAAAGGACAGACTACCTTTCAAAGTACGGACTGTTGTAAAAACTGTATCATTTATAACGTGTATTTGTTATTCTGAAATTAGATGGAATAATGTAAAACTGTAAATTTCCAAATAGCATGACCCTAACTTACACTGTTATACTCAGGGTGTATGTAAAGATGTGTAGGATTGAAGCCCCGCCCCCATACTTCCAACAGCCAATCAGGATGGAGGTGCGGTAAGAGGTGCTATTCCGGAAAAAATTCCGATTCCAATTCCGGGTTTTATAATGGACCGTGATTTGTTGGGGTTCACATTTAGAAAGGACACATTCAGTGTGCTTTGACATCTAGCCGTGAGAACAACTTGTGTGCACTACTTCTTTTTTAAATGCTTGAAATTGTCATTACATCTTCTCAGCTGCTCTATTAAAATACACATGCTGGAGTGTGAACGGGAGGGGGGGGGGGGGGGGGGTGCAATAGATTTATTGGAAAATTTACTTTGTAACATGCAGACAGCAGATAATATGTCTCTGTCTCTGCAAATCCGGGACCTTTCCTTTGGAAGTGAAAACAAACTTTTTTTGTGACATTGAAACCTCGAAATTACAAAAATAATTTATGTGGGTACTGTATATTAAGATGTATATTGTAAGAATTATTTCTGTAAATAGGGGAATAAATTTGGGAACAAATTAATTAGTTTTGTTTTACCTTGCCAATGTACGTAGGTCACTTATGACGCATTACCGGAGAGAAGAATGAGGCTGAGGTTGTCATCTGGAAAATTGAATATGTAAAAATATGACCATATGAAAAAGATGTGATCAAGGCATAAAACCAGCATGAAAAAGGTAGGTAGCATAATTGTGGTATATTTGAAATTTGAAAATGTCAAAATTGAGAGGCCTCGATGGTTTTATATTTTTGCTATTGGTGTGGTTGTCACATCTGTAGTCATAGGATTGAATCCAGCTCATTACAACAAATAAGTTCACTGAGGGGCCTGCCCAAGAAAAACTTGGCTCCTTAAAAGGAATGCAATATTCCAAAATTGAAGTGATTGGCAGAAGACACCTACATAAAAATGGTCAAAAAAGTACTTAAAATGGTCAAATCTTTTTAAAATAGTTGTATTATTCAGAAAAAAAACCTAATCTCCCGTGGCTAAGTGAATATATGGGCATTCTCGTCACACCTGTAACAGAAACAGTGGTTTATCTCTATCACTTTTTATGAAGGCAATTTTTCTACCTGTTTTCAAACTACTCGTCTGTCTGTACTTCAGAAAAATCAACTTTCTACTCAAGTTCACTAGCGGGTCCAGGAAGGGGAGGGGGGGTTCAGGGGGTTCGACCCCCCTCCCCCCCTTGAAAAATAATGTAAAGGGGTTCAACCCAAAGTACAAAATTATTTCTGCATTCCCCCCGATCCCCTTAGTTATAATATGTCTGATGTGAACCTCCACCTTACTCAATGTGAACCCCCACCTTACTCGATGTGAACCCCCACCTTACTTAAAGGCTGGATCCGCCCCTGAAGTTAAACGAAAATTCTAGGTCAGTGTCAAATTCAGCTTAACTTTACAAATTATTTCATATTGCCAAAAAAGGAACTACAAATAAAAAAAGTGAGTACTAGCTTTGCTAATTACCAGAATGGCGTTTTTGTTGAGAAAAGGCAATAACACTTACATTCACAGTTCCCTAAATAGAACTAACTCTCCCTGATTGTCACAGGAATTAGTATCTGAGTCAGTCATCTTTGAAAGATTTATCAGATAAGTATATCCTACTCCTTATTATTCCCCCCCCTTTTCGTTGAATAAGTTTTTGTCCCGGACTTCTGGGTGTTGGTATCTTTGATTATATTCGCAATTGTTCCTGCATTATAATGCTTTGATTGTAAAAATAATTGACATTATGAGTGTAACAATGTGAGTGTTATCACCTAAACTCTATACTATTTCTGCTAATAAACTAGTGCATTTTACTGTTGTTAGGCCACTGATCTTGTGATTGTAAGGCATTTTGACAGGTTGAGCTATTGGAAATTCAGAAGGCTAAGTTGTAGGAAGAGTCAAAAAGAAATATTTAAACTGTATATCGCATTCTATTGAGCACAAATTCTGCCATTAAGCCATTAAATGGTCTGTAATTAGCACGAAATGTGTTGACAAACAGAAAAATGGCATTCATTTACAAAATACAACTTCAAACCCCTCTTCAAGTTAAGTTTTATCACATTTCATTATTCAGGTTTCATAGTCCAAGTTCAAAACAGTAACATTGCTTGCATTCATCTGCCAATGGAGGTAAATTTACCATGTCCATGAAGGATCTTAATTTTTTAATACTTTCCTCACCATAACAAAAACCTCCTAATGACACCTCTTCTCCCAATGCCTTACCAACATGTTCTATGATATGCTCTACTTGGTGAATAAAATGAGACACAAACATCTCTGGGATGTTTATCTTTTCATAAACACTTGCATTATGGTAAAAGTCTACATACAGCTTATGACCACTAACTACTTTTGCAAGTGTACCAAAGCTAAGACCGTACAGCATGCCAGTGCTGGAATCCTGTGTCACATATAATGCAATCTGCATATCACAGTGAAACAGTTCAAAATTGCTTTTAAAATGACTATAGGGATCATAGTTTAAGATCCATATATTGCCTGGTAACAGTAGGTGAATCTGCTCTTGTGAAAGTTTATTCAGAAAGTCATTTATGTTGCTCTCAGGGATACATGATGTCTGGTATGTGGAACCCATAGGCTGGCATTCCTTTTTGTATGATGTTAACAAGGCTGTGAATTCACTGGACAGCAAATGCTCACGGGATAATTCGGTTAGTTTCATGTACTGAAATAAGAAAATAAACCCTGGTTATTAAATGTAGAAAAGTATGAGATTAAGACAATAAAAATTAATAGAAGAAACCACTGGCTAGTTATATAAAGGCCTTTATCTGTCAAAATAAAATAAAAAATAAATTTCTTATCATCATTACAAGAGAGTGCTAATATTCAGAGGCCACAAGGAATTAGTGCGCAAGGAACATTGATAAGGGAAGACTTGACTCTTACCAATGTCAATTGAATGCAGTTCATGGCACAATTAAAAATTCACTAATGGGCTGTTTTATTATAAATCATCGAATCTATATTGTTTTGCATACTTAATACTGGCAAACTCAAAAGGTGAAGCTATAAAAATAAAAATCTAAAAACATTTGCCAGACACAGCTAAGGGTTGTTGCAAAATTGGAAAAGCGTGGTCTGGTGGAAATGGAAAGTTACGTAGGGCAAGTAGCTGAAGTGCAAGAGTGTGAAAGCACATCTGATCCTTTGGAAAAAGGAATTACAGAGTGTAAGAACAGAACAATAACAGAAAGTGATTGACAGAAGTTTGTGGGAGTGGCAAATAGCATTTAAACTCAAATTTGCAAATTTGGGTCTTACCTCATTTTCAACAGCCAGGGTCAAACTAAGACAGGTTCTCAACATCGTTACTGAGGTGAACCACACAGAGGTGATTGCCTGTGATAAGATGTCAAACCTGCTTACCCACTAGGCCACCGAGGATCCAGGAAGTATTTAATGCTGGACATCCAGTATTGTACTTACATCTATAACTAGTTCGGTAAGACGATCTAAAAATGTAGATTTAACTCTATAGAGGCAGGCAATCAAGTGTTTTCAATTCACTAATTGGACTGATCAAGTTGGGAGTATGAATAGCATTTTGACAAAGAACCTTGTTAACTTATGTTGAGGTTATGTTGAATGTCAATAGAAATAAAACATTCCCTACTCTCTCAGAGATTAAATTTGTGTCTTTGTTCCAGTGTAGTATCTTTTCAGGAGCAGCAGTGTTCACTGTACACCACAGAAGTCTTTCAATGTCTGTACTTGTTTGCATTACTTCTTTGATCCCTAAAATCAGATATTCTACACTGTGTTATAGATACTATTGATCATCTGCAGTGTTACAAATGATATTGATGAACTGTAGTGTATTAGAAAAGTGTTCATTCACAAAGTGTTCATTAACTGCAGTGTGTAACGGATGCTACTGATCTATTTTAGGATGCTACAAATTAAACTGATCTGCTGTAATGTATGGCAGATACTAAGGATTAACTACAAAATACTTTTTAAGTCTTGACGAAGCAAATAAAAAATATACAGCACGTTTACCAAGACATAATGGTACCTTATTATATTAAGAGTTATATTAGAGCTGCAAACAAAATTTTACAAAAAATGTTTATTCCGTTAAAATACCATACAAACACATTATAAACTCTTGGCCTATCTAAATTTCATAAATTTTTTCAAAAAATATCTGTTGATAACATTGAGTATTGTGATAGTGATCTGTCCTTTAATGAAGAAACTAAAGCTGTTAAAAGTCTTGCAAATCATAAGACATAGAGTTGGACTTCTAATAGAATTTTATAAAGTTTTCTGGTCAGATATTGGACAACTTGTTTTTCAAAGCTATAAGTAGTCGTTAGAAATTGGAAAACTTCCCTAAAGTCAAACCAAGGTACAATAAATCTTATTCCAAAAGACGGAGAACTTCCCTAAAGTTAAAAACAAGGTATAATAAATCTTATTCCTAAATCAGATAAAGATGAAACAGAACTTCAATCCTGGCATGATCTATCTATTTTGAACTGTGACTATAAAATCCTTGCTAAAGCATTAAGTTACCATTTGTAGGGCATTTTGCATGATAAAGTTCTTACCAGTTTGGATATATGGCAGGCAGATATTTTGGAGAAAATGTTTGACTGATAGCTGATGTTATAGACTTTAAAACATTTCTTTAAAACATTTTGTTTTGGGCCCCACTTTTGCAAATGGATTTCAAATTTGTATCAAGCTATAGAAAGTTGTGTTACAGATTATTAGTTACCTCTCATCTTACTTTAAACTACATGAAGGAATTATAAAAGGGTCCCATATAAGTGCACTTTGTTGCTGATTGCTGAAATTGTTACTACTATACTTAAACCAACTTGAAGTGTCAAGGTTTACATATTAATGGAGCTTCTTTAAAACATATCCTTAATCTCATTCTTTCCCCCAGTGATCAAGATATGTGCGTGCATGTTGATGTCTGTGAATTCATATCTGACCATGCAGTTATTAATTGTGCTATTGACTTTCTTTCCTCTCTTATTAACTGCCAAACAAGAATTTTCTATAAGAGGTACCATCATATAAATATGTCCAACTTTAGGTCTGACCTTAAAGATATGCCTTCTGTTAAATGTCCAGCAAATTCTGTCTCACTGCTCTATGATCAGTACGTACATGACTTGAGTCGTATCCTTGATAGGCATGCTCCTGTTGTGTCCAGTGTGAAGACAAAAGAGCGTACTGACTGGCTGTCAGAGAGCTATTGCCTTGCAAAGTCACTCAGACATCAATTCGAACGTGCTTGGCGAAAAGATAAAAGTCAATACAACAGGAGTCGTCTGCCCACTTGTAAATCCTCAAAGTCATGAATAAAATCATGAAAATCTGTGAGAGTTTTCCCTCATCTGAGTCTTGTAACATGGTACATCCCCCCTTTGACCCTCCTACATTAACAGTCTTTACTCAAGTCACTCAAGATGAAATCGGTAAAATAATCAGTAAATCACCCACCAAATCATGCCTGTTGGACCCATTGCCCACATTCTTAATCAAGGAATGTATTGACATCCTTCTACCATCTATTACCAAATTGGTTAATTGTTCACTCTGGGGAGGGACTGGTTCCAGATGGGTTCAAAAAAGCTGTAGTCACTCCACTTATAAAGAAGGCCTTGCTTCCTGTTGGGGACTTGTAAAACTACCGCCTGGTATCAGGACTTAGCTTTATTTCCAAACTGGTGGAACATGTAGTTGCTAAACAGCTGGTTGACCATATTCATTGACATGGCTTGGGTAACCCATACCAGTCAGCATATAAGTCAGGTCACTCAACGGAAACGGCTCTACTTTCCATCAAAAATGATATTCATTTGTCACTGCCCCAGGGTGAAGCTACTGCCTTGGTACTTCTAGATCTCTTTTGGCACTATTGATCATACCACTCTCCTCAGCTGCCTTCTGGATTGGTTTGGTGTTGGTGGCTCTGCTCTCAAATGGTTCTTCTTCCTATTTGACATAACGTTTTCAATCTGTTAAGATTGGTTCTACCTTGCCTGACCTACACAAATTGCTGTTTGGCGTACCTCAGGGTTCTGTTCTGGGTCCTCTGCTATTCACTCTTTACACATCTCCCCTTAGTACTCTGATTGGTAAACACAAAGACGTAAAATTTCATTTCTATGCCGACGATTCACAACTTTAGATCCACCTGTCACACAGGAATGCCTCAGCTGCCTTTGATAAGTTGGACAGATGCCTTCAAGATGTTAAGGAATGGATGTCGGCTAGAAGAACTTAAACTTAATCCAGATAAAACTGAGTTTATACTTTTTGGCTCCAAGAAACAGAGAGACAGGTTAAATGTATGTTTCCCAATTGACATCTTGGGTAACCCCCTTCACCCCACCAAGTCAGTCAGGAACCTGGATGTGTGGTTTGACTCTGAATTTTCTTTCTCTCATTGAGTTCATTGATTTTCCCAAGGTTGTGGGATCTGGCCATCTTCGATGCTATTTTTTTTCAGGAAACAACATGTTTCTTGCAACTAGTTGCAGCATTTTAATCTTTTTATGCTAGTGTTTCTATTGATAAACCAAATCTGGGCTCTCTATATGTAAACTTTATCTGACTCAACAAGGGTATTTATACTTCCACAAATATATTCCAGTCTAAGATTTAACACCAAACTCAAGTTCATTTACAGATGCAGATATAATCTTCAATATACTATTGACTAGTCTAATTAATTATATTTCTGTGGAATGTCAGTGCTGAAAATAAGAATTACTATCAGGCAAATAGTAAATGGACTACAAGATTGAATAGAGTAAGGATTAAACTGCTCTGAGTCCATCCTTTGATGGAGACAAGCCACTATAAAAGGTGAATTGAAATTACTACAAAATAAGTCATTGATACAAAACAAGTTGTCTATATAGCAACTTATTTTGTATTAAAGGATGAAAAGTCAGTGATACAAAACAAGTTGTGTATTCTGCTCACCGTTTTGTAACATATTAAGTCAGCTGTTGGTACAAAATAAGTCGGCCAAGTAATACAAAATAAGGCAATTTTACTACAAAATAAGTCGGTAATACAAAATAAGTGAAGAATTGATACAAAATAAGTCAGGTGATACAAAATAAGTCGTTGATACAAAATAAGTTGTTACATGGCCTAAAATAAAACAAACAGAAAACTGTGGTATTCGTAGTAGGAATTCTGCACATATGAATGATGAAAGCTTTGGTGTACATTGGAAAAATCACATTAAATCACATAAAGGCTACACTAAGATCTTGGCAATCAAGACAGCTTTCATTGAAGGGCAAAATTACAGTCATTAAATCTCTTCTAGTTCCTCATATTTTGCAGTTGGCTTCTGTCACAGTATTAAGTGAAAAGGTATACCTAAAGCCTTCTTTGGAATTTTGTTTGGAGTAACAGGAAACATTTATTTGTGAAAAATACATTTATTGAGCTACCTGAAGCTGGCAGCTAAAAATGCTCTCTTTCAGACATACATCTAATTCAGAAAAAATATTGTGGGTCAAACATTTATATAATAACTGTGAAGCAAAGTCGAAGGTTTTGGCTGAACTTGTGATGGCTGTTGATAGAAAACACCATTTACACGAACATTTCTTTGAGAGTGTTAAACCTGAAAAGGTAACAAAATTTTATTAACGTCTGCTCTCAGTTTGGTATGACTTTCTGGACTTTCTGTACACTTTGTATACCTCAGGGGTAAAGTAATATTTAAATATATGCAAGGCAGAAGCAAAATATCTTCAGACAGATAAGGCAAATGAATTGCATCGCTGTAATGTTATCAACCTATCAGTTCAATATGGCTGCTCTTGCTTATGATTGTTAGGAACAAACCTTTCATATCAATATATACGTATCCAAAAAGAAATGAAATAAAAAACTTACAGTATGAGATACTATTGATCCTTTTTCGTTATGTTACAAATAATATTGATCTGTGTTACAGGTACAATTAATAGACTTCAGTGTGTCACTGCTGGTGACATACTTTGACTTACAGTCAAGTTTATAGACTTTAAACTGTAAATATCAGCACAGAACATCTTCCTTAGAATAGTGTTTCAATGGAAGACAGGATATAATTAACATCTGATCGATTATATTTTGAAAATAAGAAATGCTTTGGCAAAGTTTATCTTTAAAAAATATACGACCTTAAACACATGCCCTTTAATAGATTTTCTTGACACAAAGCTAAAAAATCAGTCTCTTAATGGCCGTGTTTTCCAAATATTTGAAAATTCTTAGATCAAGCCAGAAAAATGAATATAAATATCCCCTTGAGATATTTAAGTTTAATTTTCATTTTGCATTTTCCTTTTCAAATTTCCAACAGTCTGAATTCCAGTCAAATTTGTAAATTTATAAATTGGCAAAAGATGCTGAATTGTCTAAATCATTTAGCAATACTTAACATATGCAAAGCACATTAGAGCCTCACATATCACTGAAAATTCTGTGAAAAGTTCTTTCCATACCTCTATCAATGAGAAGGGAAGCAATTCCTTTGCCTTGATGTTTTGGACTAACTCTTAGTGCATGAGCCACTATAGATCTACCATCATCAACAATGTACAGTATTGCAAAGCCAATCTGTAATAAAACATTGTAGTCATGTAAGCTAATGAGCACTTTTATTGCAGCTGTGGATATTTGTATTTTAATGTGTATTTATTTGTGTATTTGCACAATATCTCCTTGCAATATAGGAATCAAAACACTGTTGACCCATCCAACTGGGTAAGTACAGCCAAATTCTCAATGACCTAACATTCCCCTAACTGAAAGACAGAGGCCCACTGATGACCATTTATCTACAGGTTGTGAGTTCTTGAGGTTTTTCAGTCAGCAACTGGAAATAGGGCCCAATGACAGATACTAAGCAAATCAGTTTGGAATCCTTTATCATTATGATACAACAGGTGTACCCTTCTTGGCAGAATTAATTATGATATAAAACAAAGATTTTTTTCCATCCTCTGGAGCACTAGTTTCAATCAGGGACAGTGAATAATACGTCAACGGTACTCTTAATTGTCTATTGTTTTGTCACTTGACCTTTGTAAAGTGCAAGTACAATTTTCAAGTTTATCATAGAAATGCTGCATTTAAAATTGCTTTTGAGTTATCGACAGAAACAGAATTCACATCATATATAAACTATATCTACATCTTTGTAAAACAGTAAGGCATTGAGCTTCAATTGTTATATCACAAATAAAATACTGCCTTTCCACTGATTAGATTACAAGTGTAAATCGTATCTTTGTTTTATATCATAATTAATTCTGCCAAGAAGGGTACATCTGTAGAAGACAGTACCAACCCTAAGGGATTGTTCAATTTGTAGTTGGATGGTTCAATTTCAAATTGGCTGTATTTCCAAAAAGGAAAGAAATATTTAAATGCATCCTAAGCCTTTGGATCAAACTGGGAACAACCATATTCGTCTGGGAACATATGCCAACCTTCTCTGACTTTACTTGGAGACCCATGACTTTGGCCCAGATCTATGGACTTAAATATGAGTTCTATATGATGAAACCGAATGCTGATAAGACATGTCAAGATCTTATCTCTGGCCCTCCCAATTTATTTGTAGTAAACCTGACAGTCAGGAGAAAACGTTCTGAACTACAAATTTTAATATAACTGGATACAACAGGAATATGATTAATGGTATTAGGAATAGGATCTGTCGTAAGTGCCTCCTGACCTCTACGGTTTGACATAATGGCATTAATATCAGTCAGGTTGAATATCCCTACCTTGAAGATTGGGTTGCAGATCATCAAGAGTTCTACAATATTAAATTGTTCGAAATACTTCAAAACCTTACTTTAATTCTTGATTTTTCTAGCAACTTAACAAAAGTTAAAATTGGTGTTAAAATTTGTTAAATAAATTTGTTAAGTAAAACTTTTTGTCTTTTCCAGTTGCATTTTAAAGCAACTCGTAATTGCTATTGTTTTTTGCCCCGTGACTGTATGATCAATGTATAATGTTTGCACTATACAGTAATGCATGATGACAGACAGACAAATGTGTGCAAGGATAACAATAAATAAACAAAAAAATAACTTACAATGACATTGTCACATTCAGCAACAAAAGATTTTCTGAGTGGACTCTTCAGGTAGTTTTGGTAGTTGTATGGAAGGTAGTCCAGCCTCTGTAACATTACATTATCATGCATGACACATATGCAGTATGTTTATTAGAATCTTAATGATAAAATCATGATGGTTACTCAAGGTATGTTGCTTGAGGTCCCACACTTTGCCTCATCAGTAGTCTACTAAGCTTTTCAGCCTCAGCTTTTTATAAGATGCTCCAAAGATTTCGAATGATTTACCTGATGATGTAATTTCCACCACTTCTCTCTACTCATTCAGAAAGAATTTAAAAATTCTTTGTAAAGCATAAACACCCTATTTTCTGACTTTTTCCGTTCTTTCTTTGTGGTGCTGGATTTCAGTTTTTATTGTATCATGTACTGTAACACTGTCTTTAGATTGAGATTAAGTGCTATAAAAGTACCATTAGAATTAGATCAATTCTTCTAATAAACCAAGAATAAAGAGAAAAAGTTAAATTTTAATGGAAAAAGGACTACTTCTCCCTGGCGTAAATTGGCAAAACTTGAACATAAAGCTGTTATTAAATAGCCCCTAATGTTACATGGTTGAGTTATTTAAAACTAAAAATGTACTGATATTGAGAAATTAATGGCCATTTCTGTTACTTTTTTGATGAACGATAATTTTATGCAGATATAAAATCAGCTACCCAAACTGGCCAGTCACGTTTTTGCAACAGTGGTCTCAATTAGCTGAATGTTGAAGTCTCGTTTCCTTAATTTTTATTAAACAATATTTATCTTGGAAAGTGTGTGAAAGATTTGTAAATACCAAAAAACATATTAAAATAGAATGTGTCAATTAACTAAGTCATTGAAGTAGTTTGTATTTGTATTCAAAGGAGAATTCTACTGATTGGGTAATGCTTAAAAAGGGTTGTGGACTTTTCTACTATAGTCATGTCCCAGAGGATTACTTCTCCAAGGCGTTTTGTTGATTGTGTTGATATTTCACCAATTAAAGATCCTGTTAACAAAAAGGTAGCCTTTTTCCAGAGTAAAATATTCATTTTAACATTTCCATTTATGAAGCCTTAAATAAGCTGATGTTCTTTTTAGCACCACATTGATGGACAAATCTTCTGAAGCACAGAAAATGTACCAAAATGTAGGAAATGTAAAAACGTGTCCAACCATTTGGTAAAGTAAGGACAGGTTTGTCTGAACAACTATGCTTTAAGATTGTCCTCATTTCCTTTTACTGGCTACCCAATGTCACATTTCACCCTCTGTGATATTTTAACAGTTGCGATATGCTGAAAACATGTCAACCTGCAACCCCTAGGACGAAAAAAAAAACTTGTTGTTACAGAACCAGAATTACTAAATGATTTAAATTTAAAAACCCGTTTTTCAACCAAAATGTTACTAATATATACAACTGACATTCAGTTCAGTTTGACTTAACAAAGATTTTAATAAGTCTTTTTTAAAATGAGATTTTTATCAAGGTATGGAGAGTTTACGCTGTGACTCACCTGATATAAATTCCTGTCAATATCCAAGATTGCTTCAAAATCATCAAGTTGAGCTGACCTGACCTTTACCCCTTGAACTGACCCAGTATAGCTCTTGCTCAGTGTCTGAATTGGTCTGTCCATACCACAAATTACTTAAATGCAAACACCCTGGTAAAATAATATCACACATTATCGAGTATATGGTCGAACAGTTTTTACATTTAAGACACCTAGCTGGGATAGTACAAAGTCATAAAACTTGACAAGAAGTGCATAAGGGATAAAATTTGGTTAAACAGGCGACGAAGTTTCAAATTTGAAACTTGCAATAATATATGATTTCAACACTGGCAAAACCTCTTTATAATGCTTCAAAATATTATAAATTCTTATAAGTTTTGTATTTGATTGAGTTTTTACAAAGTTTTAATTGAATTTGCATGTGGATAGTTATTTACAGGTGTGGTCATTTTGAAGGAGTTGACGTCCATAAATCTCATGTTTCTTTAGCTTATTAAACTATACACAAATATTTTATCATATTCACTGTGAGTACCAATCAGTATTCTGTATCCTGTACTATCCCTGTTTAAATCTGTGTCACTAATATACTGAAAATCCTCGAAACTGTGTGATTAAAATTAACATTTATTATTGCTCATTAAACATTTTCGTAATAATTTTGTATAATTGAGAACATATATCTTATACGCTGTCATTGTAAACCTGAAAAGATTTATAAAATAGTTGTTTATATGACAGATGATGGACTTTGAGATAACATTATGCAAGTTTCATTTCACTGAAGCCCTGGTCTCACTTATACGTTTCACAGCCATAGTATAAACTCGTTTTGAAAATTTTTCCCATCATTGTAAATCTTTTCTTAAAGAACACATTTGCATCCCTGTACAGATTATGTTTGCAACAACACACCTGAATAGTACTATCTTCCAAACTTCAACTAGAAAGCACATTAAAAGCCAGTTAAATCTGATACTTGGATAAACACAGAGATCCCTCCTGGAAACTGTGCTACATCACAAAGGCATATTGGCCACTCAGCCCTGTGTCTGTACACGACAGAATAGGCTAAATGAAGTGAAAGGCCTTTTTTATAAATTGTCTTTTATATAAAGGGTCAGTTTCAGTCAAAAACTTTTTTACACCTAGTGCAAATATTCTTCTATCAAATGAACATGAAATATCTTGTGGTCACACACAAACAGTCCCAACCCCAACCAAGTGAAAACAAGCAGTGAGGGTAAATCAAGTTTATTACATAACAATGATTTATTAAAATGATACATTAAAATGATATACATATTGATATCTACTGTTATTTACACTTCGTTGACAGAATACATATAGTAATATAGTTAGTATAATAATGTATAATACTTCATGATACTTCATATTAATGTAGAAAGTTACTATACATGTTACATTTGACAATATGATGATGTAAATGTCACAACTAAGATACTAAAATATGAATAATCACTGTATAACACATTTAAGTGGGCGACCACTTAAGTCGACCCTGACCTCACTGTAGACATATGCTTATGGTTACTACTAATTTAAGGTCACCTTAGATGAAATGGAAGGCTTTTACGTAACACACAATCACCACTTTAGGGTGACCCTAAATTAACTATTCAGATACACTTAGTTTCCAGCATGCACTGCTATTATTGTACCAACTTTCATTTAAGGTTCTTTAGTGATTATGCCACAATATTAGTTGTGGAGCTATAAGCCCACAAGAAACCACCCAAACCCCAAACAGTAGGGAAACATTTATACATATGAAACATAGCTACATGCTAGTTATCATGTTTTGGAAGGCCTGAGCTACACCTGAGCCCACATGTGCTTTATCCTGTATGTAGGACCACACACAATCCGACGTCCAGGTGCCATGGTCCTTGATGTCTGACAGAGGGACCTGTGCCTGGTAAGCCAGGGTGGCACCTGAACGCCGGAAAGAGTGAAAGGTGTAAAAACCTTTTGGAAAACCCATCAGCTGTATGATACGAGCCAGTGTTTTGCGTACTCTAGAGTCAGTCATAGGTTGGCAATGGTGGGCATTCTTAGTTTGAAATAGTGGGTCAGTACTAGAAGGAGTATATAACTGAGTAGCAGCCCGTAATGCTAGGTAAGGACAGAGAACTTTGTCTGACAATCTGGGCAGAGTAATAACTCAGACTTGATCCCTGGACTGAAGGGTTTTTGACCATTTAACTAGTAATTTTACGATTTTTTTCTGGAAGAAGATGTCACCCCCAGTAAAGTGTCTAGATGGGTCAAATTCAGAAATTGAGTGTGGAGCTAGATTTGACATTCTGAAAAAGCCAAAGAAGGCTGTTAAGAAGATTGCCTTCATGGTAATGGGATCAGCAAACCTTGGGCAATAGAGAATAATTTCTTTCAGAGTTTTCAGATCCATGATGTGTCTCCTAGTTACCGACAAAGGGTGATTTATTTTGAGGGATATAACAAAGTACTTGACTTTTGGATGTTCCAAAGCACTGAATGGTATGTCATATACTATGGCCATGGCTTTCAGGGCTGAGACATGGTTTATTACCATATTGGTTGACACTTTGTTATACACTAGAAACTCTAGGAAAGCCATTACTGTGGATAACAACATGTTACTATGTGACAACTTCATACACATACAAAACCCTATAAACGATCTAAATAACATGGTATAACATTGCTTGGTTTTAGGCCTGAAGGCTTGATGTGCCCTTGCATTTGCTTTTCTTTGTAGTTCTCTCGTTGCTTCTGACCCTGAAACACAAAGTATAGTATCTGTAGATACTTATATGGTATAGTCCACGTCTGTGAACGTAACGTCAGTGGGTAACCACACTGCATTTGGTACTAGACTGTGTAAGACCTGTATGTCAGCCTGAGAGTTTTTCCAACGTGACAATAAGTCCGCCACATAATTGTTCTTTCCCAATACCTGGGTGTACTGTAGCTGAACATCAGCTAATGCCGCCAAGTACCATGCGTTCCTTGCACAAGCCCCCAAAAATGGGTCTCTAGCTTTGCCTCCTGACAATACCTTGACCACTGCATCATTGTCGCATTTTATCAATATGTAGGCACCTTTCCACGCATGTGCATACACCCTAAGAGCGACTAAGATGTTGACCATTTCTAAGTGAACGATATCAAGATTTCTAAAACCTTTGGGTATTGCAAGGTGATAAACCATGTCACCACAACGACCCCCAGCCCAGTGAGGCAAGAGTTAAGCTCTATGACGTGATCATATTTTTGTGTGTGTACAAAGATATGCCATTGTAGTTGGGAAGAAACTTTTTGAACCAACGTAGGTCCCTACTGAAGTCTTCTGTCAAGGCAATACGTGAGGGATCCGGAGCGTGACGTAACAGGTCCAGCATTCTGTTCAAGAATGTACGAGCTGGCCTAACACACTTATGGACATACAGGAGAGTACCTAATACAGACTGGAGTTCACGTTTGGTACAATGACTTTTATGATCCCACTTGAGGATTGTCTCCTTGACCTCAGCTAATTTATCTGACGGTATTGCTACGGTGCCAGCCACAGTATCAACTTCTATACCTAGGCAAATAGCCTTGGTGGTGGGACGGACCAGTTTTTTTCTGACTAATGGTCAATCCTAATTTGGACATAACGTCAAGCAAGGTATGGAATGATGCATCCGTGATGCTGGGCGTTCCGTACCCTAGAAAATCCTCTATGTAGTTGATGATGTCATAGTTCATTTGACGCATGATGTAACGCACTGCGTCGCTGGTTCTCTGAAAGAATTGCGAGCCGTGACGTGTCCCGAATGGGAGGCACGTGTCGACGTACATGCCGCGCCACGTAAGACCTAACAAGTCGTAATCATAGGGGTCGACTTTCAGATGACGAAATGCTCTACTGACGTCCACTTTGTATATGTGTGCCCCCTTTCCCAGTTTAACCAGGCGTTGCGTCAAGTTTTCGAGCGTCAGAAATGTCAGTTTGAACTCAGGACCCATATATCCATTCTTTTCCACCCCATCGTTCACAGAAAAGCCCTTTGGCCAGCTTAGGTCAATAATCACCCGCCTGTTGGATGAATTGGGTTTGAACCTGGTCATGAAAGGGGAGAAGTGGGCATTTTTGATTGGATGTTCTAGAAAAGGGCCTACTATGGCTCCAAACTGTCTTTCTTCAGTAAGATATGTGTCAATATCTTTGGGATATTCAACTGCAGATTTATGGTTATTACTGTCACTTTTGAGAGTACACTGTCTGTTAAAACCTAGGGGAAAACCGAATTGAATAAATTCTAGCAATTGCTTGTCCCAGTAGTCCACTAGGTAATGTTTCCACTGATTTACATTTAATTGGGATGGTACTGGTATCCTAGTACCTAAGAAGTTGGGTTTGTGGCCAAGTTTAACTTTTTTATGTAACTCAATGGGACATTGAATGCTCATAGGACTGATGTCCACGTTTCCAGGTAATATTGGTTCAGTGAGGGGAATGAAACCAAAATTATGGCTAGATTGTTGTTTGCAGAGAGTATAGGTGGGCCCTTCCCCCATTTCCATGTCTGGTTTGTATGTGTCAACATATATGATTGAGCTCATGAACTTGTCATCTTTGTATGCATTGACGTCATACAACAATCTATCTTCCTCGACATTACTTGGTGTGATTATATTATCACAATGTGGTTTTGTGTCAATATCGGGATTGCCTACTTCCATTGCCACTGTATTGGCAATGTTGACTTTGTCATTAACATTGAAAGTAGTGTCTTGGTGCGCCTGTACTTTTCTGTTTTGTAAACAGTCCACCCCCGCAGCTGTCGTACATAAATCAGTTCTGCTTGCGTGCAGACAACTTTCCTCCCCCGCATTTTGTTCAGAAGCGGATTGGTTGGCTGTTTCTGACAATTGATCAAAGGTATTTGTACGCATTGTGGGTTGGTTGTCTGTTTCTTTGATTGCTTGTGTCTGCATCACTTATTCCAAACCTACTGTTTCGCACTCTGATGGTTTGGTTGCCTGTTTTTACTTTACTACGACCCGCCCCCGCATTGTTTTTAAAAACAGCCAGTGAGTGTTTTAATGGACGGACTAGCAAGCTTTTAATTTGACCTGGGTTCACATCTTTCCTGTAAAAGATCTTGGTGTAGTACTATTTACATGTACCCATGCTCGGGGAATCAACTTTAGTATTTAAAGAATGACTGATACAATCAATTGTCTTATCATAACCCACTTCACCTGGGGTACATTTTTTGACTATATTGACTACACTCTTGTCAGTCACATTATTACTATTTTTTATACTATTGTTCACAGTATTACCATAGCTGCCCTCCCCAACTATCTTAGGGGGACAGCCTGTTACACGTTTTTTGTACGTTTAACATTGCAATCTTTTTCACTATGGCTCAACTGTTTTTCCTGCGATAGACAAAAGGCACAAATGTGCTTATGGAATCTGCCACCTGTTTCATGGTCTTTTGTGAATTGGCAGGTTCCATTTTGAAACTGCTTACAAAACCATGGCTTTTTTCAAAGGTTTTTGTCCCACTTTTTTGCCAATTACCCACGTGTTTTTGTGCATGGGCCCTTCTTATTCTATCAATTCTATCTGTGTCTTGCCATGATACTACCCCCCTTTCAATTTCACATAACAGTACTGCATGAGCAGCGTTTGCCCCTTGCCATGCAAAATCAGTGGCATCTTCCATAAGATCCCCCATGTATGTGATCATCTTTTCCCTAATTACTTCATCTTTTTCATCTACTATATTTCTACAAAATCCCTGTACCCATTGGGCCATTGTAAGTTGGTCGTATGTTAACCTCGTGCGATTTACACCCCCCAAAATTGCCTCATGAGGCCATGCAACTTTTTTCTTTACATACACGTCTACGGGGCCCCCCTTTTTGATTTAATTTTGTCAGTTTCTGTACCTTCTACCCCTTTTCCAGCTTCTAATTCCCTTATTCTACCATCTATTTGTTTGTGAATTGATTTTTTACTTCTGATAGTGGATAAACTGGAAAAGACCTGGCCCTCGTCTTCAGAAGACTCACTGTCTGACGACATCATATTACTACTGTGGTTTTTCCTTCAATGCTGGTCTTTGATCCGTCGTTGAATCCACCTTCTTTTCTACCAAGTCTAGTCGGTCGTTCACCCATTGCAACTGCTTCAGGATCTGGGTTTGGATGTCAGCTTTCAGGCTGGTCTGGTCTGTGGACTTACGACGCCCACCCCCACTGCCACCAGAACTAACGTTAGAGTCCAACTCTTTCACAGCCTTTTTTCCATTCACACCACCATTCCATTCTTCTGTGTCAGTATCAGTCTCTGTTTCCACTGGCACTGGTCTTACACACTTGTTTCCCGTGGGTGGGAGATGTTTCTCACCACATTTTTTACACAATTTTTTCTGTGGCATTTTTTAGTGCTTATATTGTTTGTACTGTTATAAAATCGTCACTGAAAAAACACAATTCACCTCAGTGCTCTGGACAGACAGGATCAAGCTTGGTAACTGATCACCAAATAACACTTAATCGACCAAAATTGGCAATTGCCAAGGGAAAAAATATAGGTTAGACTGTCCCTCAATCGCCGGGAACCAAGCATGAAAATGTATGTCAAGAGCCTTCTGAGGAGGTAGCAGCCACACAACACATAAGTGTATTAAAATCTTCTAAAATCACATATAAAACTTCTATCACAGTTCAAGTTTAAGTTCTTCATGTTTACAGTTCAACTTCCCAACATAAACTGAGGAAAAGTACTGGGATTAATAGGCGGTAAGTTTAATAGCCAATTATTTCAAAACCCTTGTTGTTACCATGGTGATGACCTTTGTTTGTCAACACCTGTTTACCTGTATTGGCATTAGACTGGTACCCCACACTGACAGGTTGACGCAGGACTGACAATAATGGCCTTATAATTAATAATTAACAGCTACAACGTGACTGTAACTTGTTTTCAAAATAGTGAATAAGTGTGTAGTTTTTTTGTGTAGCACTGCAGCTTCTGATACGTGTCAGTTTTTAAATGTACTGATAAGCAAGTTCATCACCCAGTTCCTGTCCACATTTTCTCAAAGTATTATAAAATTATATGTCTCTCTTGATTATCCAAACTCATAATTATCAGAATAGAAAGTAAGCCTAGGGTTCAACAGTCAAGAGTACATTGCACTGGCTTTTTATGAATAGATTAATATTCATAACTAGCTCTAGTTGACCATGGTGAACTGACAATGATAGTTTATAAAACCAGCTGTTACACAACTGATAGGGGTAGCGCATAGTGAGCAGGAGATCCCCCACAGAGCAGTCATTGGGGTTAACTTTCAGTTCTGGTGCTCATGCGCAGTGGACTACTTCAGGTTCTGGCTGTGCATGCACAGTGGAGCATGGGAGGGACAAGAAATCTGATTAGTTGAGGGGTGATGATGTCACATATGACCAAATACTGTAATTTGATTGGTTGATGATGTTACATGACTACTGGTTGCTTTTAATTTCCAACAGGAAGAGACAAAAAGTTTAACTTAACAAATTTACTTAACAATTAAAAATAATGATCACAGTCAACTAGTATGCTCTCAATAATATTACCAATGGTACAATAATGAAACAAATCTGACCTGGCCACTATAACTGACAGTTAAGTTTGTCCACTGTATCCAGCAATCTGTCCTGTGATCTGTCCTGTGATCCATGTGGTGTCCACTAACACATAGATATCTGTATCCTGTGATATGTTCAATGTCCAATAACACAAAATGTTCTTATCCTGTGATCCTTTCGATATCCGATTTCGATTTAAGAGATTTTGCACAACTGTACTGTCCACCCCCAAGATATGGACAACGTCCAAAATGCAGTAAATCCACTCTCTAGTAGAAGCACACATTGCATGCAGAGGTAATAAACATCCAAAGTACAGCAAATCTATCTAGACTGTAGCCTGTTCACTCCAGCAAAAGTTCACAACAAGTAATTTACATCCACTTGATGTTAGTTCTAAGACACAAGAAGCCTTCCTCATAGCCATGTTTATACTATGTTCATTTGTGGTTAGATGTACAGCCGTTATATACAACTATGGAATTTAACACCTATCACCAGATAAAGTGAGGAAGTTCTAAAACCAGTTTAAATGGTTTTCCCAAATCTATTAATATAATTACTGAGGTTATTGAAGCCTAGAGAGACTTCCTCAGTCTATAAATAGACCACAAACATCAATGGTGAAGATATGTATGGTTGATGATGCAGGCATCTGATCTAATATTGATTGGAGGCATTTGTTTGATGGCTTATGCAGGCAGAGTTTGTTGAGTGAAGAGGAGACATACACATTCCACAAGCCATCAAGGAAGATAATTAAAAGAAATAGTCTTTGTCAGAACAATAGATCAACAGTGGGATATTGACTTGATGGACATGACTAAATAAAAAACTACAATGATGGTTATCATTACATTTTTTAGCTATTGACATTTATTCCCATTATTTAAGGACACTGCCATTGAGGGATAAATCTGGAAATGAAGTAGTTTGTGCGCTCTCAAAAATATTCAAGGAAACAATACCAGAAACTGTGCATTTAGACAAATTCAGACACAAGGTTCAAAAGTTATTCAAATCACACTTGATCTGTCACTTTGTGACTCAAAATGAAGTGAAGGCCAATTATGCAGAAAGAGCTATTAAAACCATAAAACCAGTACTTTACATATAAACAATCTTCTGTTATATTGATGCACTGCAAGACATTACTCAGGCTTACAACTCAAGTGTACATCATTCTATTCAAATGCCACCAGTACAAGTGACAATGAGCAAGCTGAACTCAGAAAAGAAGAGAGAGAAAAAAACACCTTTAAATTTAAAGTTAGAGTAAAAACCCTTAAATGGGCCCTTGGTGCATACAAAAACGAGACTTAAAACTGAAAGAAATGACTCATCGGAGGACTTACCACTGGACTTGTACATTTCCAAGAGATTAAGTGACATGTTTGGATTTGTAAAAACAGGCCTATTTGCACCTGGAGATAGAAAATGAGAGTATCCGGTTGACACTGAATACGGTACACACAACTTGTATGTCTATTGTGATTTAATTGAACCTTTGGCCATCTACTATCCAGTGATGAGAAAGATTTTTGGAGCTGTTGAAATCAATATAAAGGGCGATACAGCAGAAATTATTCCATTTGTTGGTGGGAAGTCATTCACTTCACTTTCATCAAAAATGAAGCACCAGGATTACTGCTATGACATTTCTACCTTTCAGACATATGAGCAGTATTACACAAGTCAAGCAAGAAGTGGGTTACCAGGATTTCAAGGTTTGTGATATCAAAAAGGTCACAGTTTGGGAAGCCTGTTTCTGGGGCTCATTGGATTGGCTGCTCAGCTGTTGAAGAAAGGTGCCAGCACTTGGAAAATCCTTGGGATCTTAAGGCATTTGTTGAGTTGGTGCATGTTTACTTGGGAGATAATAAAAGGAACAGCAACCAAAGAAAGCATGTCATTTCATCTAGAGCAGTCAAGAGAGCAAGACCTCCCAGGAAAAGGTGAAAAGATATATACTCTGATTCACCCACAGTTCTGCAAGTGTGTTAAAAGTGAATTGGATTTGCTGTGCCACTCACTCAAACCAGTGTTGAAATGGGAGATGGGTAGAGTATGAAGTAATTACAGCAGTCAAGGACAGTGGTGACACCATTAAATTTAAAATTGCTGAGGCTGACTATATAGATCTGAAAAACAGCTTCATTTGAGTCAAGGCTAAAATTGTGAATGCTGATAGAAAGCCATTGGGTGCCACAGCAGATGTTATCCCAATAAAGTTTTGGCTGCATGCTTTTGTTTAGTCAGATAGACGTGATCCTAAAAGACACTTTAGTCACCACCTTAAATAACACCTATCCTTACAGAACATACAGAGAAACACTCCTCAGTTTTGGGACTGAGAGCAAACAAAGTCAACTCACAGCATTGATATGGTAAAAAGACACAAATACAAACTGCACTTAGACCTTATGTTTGAAGATTGCTACATACTCAATCACGCACACATCAAGTTGCATCTAATCAGAAGCAAGGATAAGTTTGCCATAGTCAGCCCAATGGATAATACCAGCTCCAAAGTGAAGCTGGATATTGTTAACATGATGATCAGAAAAGTTCAAGTGAATTCAGTCATTCAGGCAACTCATGCAAATGCCTTAGAAATGGGAACAGCCAAGTACCCCGTCGGCCTAGGTGAATGTAAGACATGCACAGTCAGTTCAGACACAAGAAGTCATGCAGAAGAAAATTTGTATTCAGGTGAAATTCCAAAATGCATTTTCACACAGAAATTGCGTTTCAGTTTTTATTTAATTTATTTATTTATTTGCAGTTTTACCTTGCTTTCAACACTGTACAGGTCATATCACGACGGGTAGTTGGAAGGGCAGAGGAAACCAGTAGATAGAGTTCGTCAGGGATCTGTACTGTAAACTGCCGACCAACGGCAAGCAACTACCAGCTTTCCCACTTGAGACCATGACAGGGATCAAACCCCGTCCTCAGAGGTGGGAGGCAAGAGTGTTACCACTCTGTCACTGTGGCCCCCCAGTTTTTATTTAAGAAAATGTTGCTATGTTGCTCATGATGAAATATTATATTTTGACGTCCGTGTGTTTCACATGGATGCTACATTAATTACCATAATACCCACATAATAATTCTCGTGGGATGCTTGGTTTAGTGGTGTTACTTTAAAAGGGTCAATCCAAACATAAACCCTGCTGAAGCCGGTGTTTTATCTTTAGACATTAAAAAGTATTGAACTTTTTATCATATCATTTGTCTGACATGCAGTTCTGGGACTGTTTTACCATCTTATGGCCCAGGCATACCTTTACTTATGGCTATATTTTAAGTATTTGTTTTCCACTTAACAACCTCGTCCTTATGGCTTTGAAAAGAGACCCTCGTATTCAGGTAGAATGAGCTGCTCCAAATGTCCATCAAGCCCACACTTACCTTTGTTATCCTGTGTGTATCTCTGTACAGCCTGGGAAGGCTCCTTGGAGGTTTTTAAAACATTTCTAAAAAGAGGTATTGAATGCAAAATGTTTTTCAAAGCTGTGTCAAATGCCAGCAAAGTATGTCCCTCTCAAATCAAAATTTCAAGGAAGGTGTTCTACCAAAGTACGAAGTAGACTGAACCACAACCCACGTTAGATTAGTCCATTTGGTTGTAGCTTGTAACTCCAGTAAGAAAAGGTAAATTCTATGTATTTGGGTTGGTAGTTTGTAATGTGGATAACGATAAGTATATTTATTTGAGTAATTGCAACCAAGTGGTTAATAAGTTTCACAATTAACTAATACGCTTTCACCTGTGTGGTCTTAAGTTTAATTCATGATAACATGTCCGTCCTTCCATTTCCTTAGCTATTGAGAGAAACATGAAACCTTAAATTTAAAAAAAAAGTTTCATCAAAAATAGTGGCATCAATGGAATGTACCAAACAAACCCATTCCAGTTTAAACATTTTAATATTGACCATATCGAGTGTGGGTGGCACATCCCTTCCTGGCAAGGCACTTCAACCTGATTTTAAGATGGGAGACTACATGAATTGCTACGTGGCTCTCTTCTCAAGCATGGGATCCATGTATCAAGATGAAGGAAATCACATAGACAGGGAGAGTATAAAAAGGGGTATACCTTGATCTGCTTTGATTTGTCACCTGATTTGGAAGGGGGTGGATGATATGTGAATTTCAGAAAAACTGGCAGTTTCATTCAAGGTGCACTTCAAAAAAGAATTGGCAGAAACTGTGAACATTGTTGTGTACAGAAAATTTGATAATACCATTGAAATTGAAAAGTACAGATTTTTTGTGACCGACTTTACCTATAGAGTGATGAATAGATTTGAATTAGAAAAAGTTTTAAAAATCTTTAAGCCACAAGGATGGAACACTGGAGTTTTTGCCAGAAATAAGTTGAGAAGTCCAACAGAACAATGTGTCTTTATTTGCAACACAGACTGCTCTCACATTGAAGGAACCCACTGAGTGGCACTCAAATCGAGGGTCTGTACTTGGACTCTTATGAAATACCACCTGGCTTCAAAGAATTCAGGAAAGTTTTTTAAGGTCATGTTTGCACTTGCAATGATGTTCAACCTCAAAGACCTTTCTCACTGGCCTGTGGTCATTACTGTGTATTGCTTGATCTCCACACTTTTGCTGGATGTAACTGCATGGAAATAACTGTCAACAGGATAGAAAAATACAGTAATGATAAGATTGTAAAATTTGTAGAACAAATATTAACGAAATGTTAAAGACTCACAAATACCAGGTATCAGATATTCATGTACTTAATCTCTGAACTAGCAGATTCTAAGGCACACCATCCAAATGGTAATGTAAAAATCAAAAGTTGTAAACCATAATAGGGTCGTCACAAGAGGATCATCTGTGTTCGTTAATGAGAAATCCTGAGGAGGGAAAGAATTCTGAAACAGATAAGTTTTAAGTCACCTTTTAAAACATGATAGTGTAGGAGCAGTTCAAATTTCTAGTGGCAAATCATTCCAGTGTTTTGGAGCATCATATAAGGAGGACTTGTTGAAATGAGCTTTAGATTTATGAACTGAGGGAACATAGAAAGGGACTTTAAGAAACATCTTTTATGGATTACTATGTCTTGTTTTAACAGCAGATGTATATAGAAACTAATATGGGCCAAAGTATTTTGGCTTGCCAGTGGTAAGGTAGTTATATATGAGTAACAGGGTTTTGAAAATGATTCGTTGTTTAACAGGAAGCCAATGGAGAAACTTTAAGATTGGAGTGACATGAGAAAATCTAGAAGCACCAGAGATAAAGTGTGCCAAACAATTTTAAATACTTTGATATAGCCTTGTGATATTCTTGGAGGGCAAACTGCAAACAAAGAATTGCAATAATCTAGGCGAGTACTAACCAATGCAGTTGCTACCATAACTGAGACGTCTTATGAGAGAAAGTGTCGGATATGATGCAAATCTCAAAGGTTGGCAATGCAAAATTTAATGACAGAATTTACATGATTGGTGAAACCAAATTTAGAATTAAACAGTACACCCAGATTTCGAACAATATCCATTGGGGAGAGGCAGTTTCCCAAAATGTTCATAGGGAAGGAATCTTTGAGCCATTTATAGTTATCCATAGAACCAAAGACTATAAAACTTTTTTCAGGATTTAATAGGTGGACGAACAACTGGGAGTCATCTGCATAAAAATGCTATTTGACATCCATATATTTTGCAATGACCTGACTAGGGGAGAAGTGTATAGTGAGAAGAACAAAGGTCCAAGAACAGAGCCCTGAGGTACGCCAAATGTTAATTTGAAACATATGGAAATCACTGAACCAAATTTGACAGATTAAAAATGATCCAGGAGATATGTTGTAAACCACCCAAGGACAGTGCCGGTGAAGCCAAACCTTGTTGACAGACAGGTGAGGAGTGTGTCATGGTTGATTGTGTCGAAGGCAGCTGACAGGTCAAGGAGGACCAGGCATGTAGGCATACCCTTGGACAGTGACAAGTGTATCTCATTCTGAATGCACAACAGGGCCGTTTCTGTTGACTGTGCAGCTTTGTAGGCAGATTGAAATGTGTTACTGAGATCATTTGAGTCAATGTGAGACAGAAAACTTAGCCCCAAAACAGGCTGATAATTCTTGACATCCTCCTTAGACAACGAGGTCTTCTTAATAAGAGGTGTGACTATGGCATTTTGAAAGGTTCTGGAAAACACCTTCTTGAAGAGATAAATTAACCAGTTTAGTTATTGATGGGAGGAGAATGTCTATACACCTTTTAACCAGGAATGTGGGCCAAGGGTCTAAAGAGCATGCTTAGATGGAGATTCCTTAATGAACTTAAGGACTTCACTTTTGAAGACTAACTGAAAAGAACTGAAAGAGGGTGGCTTCTTTGCTAAAGGAACACACTTTGATCTGCAATTTCTCAAAGTGTTTCTAATTTTGTTAATTTTGTCTATAAAAATGAACCAAACTGACTTACCAGTGATTTATCATCAGTACAGGATGGAAGGGTAGAGATTTGGGTCCTGCCCAGTACCTTGCTCAATGCTCGCCACAACTTCTTATCATTCCCACTATTTTCTTTGACTAAGTCCTGATAGTATTGTCCCTTATTCTTGTTCAGTAGATGGTTACATTGATTTATTTGCTGTTTAAGATGGGCCCAGTTCACTGGCAATTTGTCCCTCCTCCAATTTATTCATATTGTCTTCATAAACATGTTGCCGTTCTGAACTCATTTGTTATTCAGCCCTGTGCAGGTTTGGTGAGGCACTTCATTTTCATGGTTGCATGAATATGTAGGAGATCCAACAGACTAGATATGCACCTCTGATATTTCTGAGAATTCTATAGAAGCAAGAAGTAAGCCCAGAGTATGACCTTGAAGATGGGTAGGAAACTATATATTTGGTCAAACAGCAGGTATCAACCATGGACTTGAATTCCGAAACCAAGGGAGATGCAGAATCTACATGAATATTAATATCACCACAAACAAAAAAATATCTTCTAAAAGACTATACCAGAGGTCTATACAATGAATCAAGAATCAAACTGTGTCCATGGAATAACAGAGAAATGTTATGATGTTCAAAAGATGAGAACTTTGGAACACGATCAATGTTTTTGGATTTAAATGCTTTTTTAATGAAAAACACAACACCACCACCACTTTTATGTGCTCTTGAAGTGTGAACTAAGGTGACATCTTCAGGGGTCATGTGCCTTGATATGGGTCTCAGTCAGGCCAAAGACATCATATCCGCAACTTTTGACTTTCTCAGCTAATAAAAGGCCCTTATTTCTGATGGAACAGCAAGTGGCAAAACCATGTCTTAGCGGTCCCAGGTTAACTGACACATCTCCAGACAACAAAATCAAATTAAGTTGGTTAAGGGAAAGCATTCTACGGTAGGAAACCCTGTTTTTTTCTTATTTTAAAAATTTTTGGATACCTAACTGCACTCAATTAGATAAGCGGCATATTTAAAAGGAACATAAATATCTCGGTTTTTAATTCTGAAAGATTGTACAAAAGCTATTTTTAAATGTTTGGAGTTTATAACCTGGCAATACAAAAATGTCAGTGACACAAACGAAGCTGTCTATAGAGCAGCTTATTTTGTATTATTGACTTATTTTGTATCATCCTGAAATCTTGTCAAAATTCTGTGCACCATTTTGTAACATATTAAGTCAAGTGTTGGTATGAAATATGTTGGCCAAGTAATACAAAATAAGGCATTTTTACTACAAAATAAGTCGGTTATACAAACTAAGTAAAAATTGATATAAAATAAGTCAAGTAATACAAAATAAATCGTTGCTACAAAATAAGTTTTTACAATCCGGACAAATGGTTATGAAAATGATACCTCCTTGGGGAAGGTAACAGTCAGTTCCAGTAATTCCTAGATGGGCGAAGACAATGCTTACATTTGGACAGTGTAGAATCAAAATTTGCTCTTTCCTCAGTGACCACAGGTAACAGGACATGCATAAATCTTTGAAAATATATCACTCATGAAGATTAACAATAAAATAGTTGTGCTACGCACTCATATAATATTATCTTCATTTGTGATATATTTTTAAGCGCAAGTTCTAGCTTGGTTGGCACTTCTATAAATCACTTCTTTTTGTTTGCCTCTGGACTTCCATTCATTGAGTGCCTGTCTGTTCACTTAAGTGGTAATGGGCTACATTAGTACTGGGATGGGTGACCGCTTCAGTACACAACTCTTGTCTCTGATTGTTTTTGCGGCTTGCGCTAGTAGACCAAAACCCCTTTCACTTTGTTTCTGTGTATGTCACTTGGGAAGTTTATCCTATGAAAAATTGAATATAAAATAATACATGTATATATATATATATATATACTCCTGGATTCATCATTAGGTAGACACTTCGGTGTAAATACACCACCTTAGGTAGACATTTTACTTAGGTAGACATTTTCGTGTCTACTTAATGTTTGGACCTCTGAAAAAATATTTTGGAGTGATTTAAAAATTGAAACTTTAGCTAAGTCCTGTTCTTTGGTAGCAGTATTTTGAATAAAATTAGTTTGCATCTCCATTTTTCATGAAATAAACCAAGAATAACACCCCAAAGTTTTCATGTGTATATTTTCCTTAAGTAGACAGTGTGAAAAAACCTCACTTAAGTAGACTCAAATTAAATTTAAAATATTAAAAAAGTTAATAGTGTATATGTAAATTATATTTATACTGTGGAGTAGGGGACCTTTAAAAGCATTGTTTAAAATTTATTTTAAATTTTTCCTTCAACAAATAAAAAGTTAGAAGACATATACTTTTTTCATACCAAATGTACATTTGGGTTTAAACCACTGCATGTGTACATTGTATTTTTGTACTCATGCATAGCTGTCACATTATATACATGCACCATAAATTTTGTTTGATTCAATATTGATCAAGAAAAGGGTACAATATTACTTATAATTGCACATTGATTAAAATAAGCATATTATAAACAACTTAAAATTGTACACAATAGTTTAAAAATATCCACTTGTACAGAATTACATAGTACAGGTCTTGATTGTAATTTTTCACACATATTGCTGCTCACTATCTTATTTTAAGACATCTCCCATTTGTTCTCTTTACTTGTCTAATAAAGAGCATTTTGCACAAAACAGAGATCAATTTAGTAGCTTACTGATTACTCGTTTGTGATCTAAACCAATAGTTTGTAACATTAATTTCAAAGTATGACTTAATTGGTGAATTTTTCCATGTATGTTGCTTCTAAATATGTAAATTTTAAAATATCTTATGTCAGATATCCAGTTTAAATGGTTAATTGTGAACATTCTACACACAATAATAAACAATTTGGTGCTTGTTGCATTAAAATCTCCCAAATATTAAGTACTATACATGGATTTTAGCAAAGCTTTTGAGTTCCCAATATTATTCACTTGGGCGATTTTTCAATGAATATTACTGCTCAATATCATAAATAATAGATATCTACACTCTAGCATTCTGTACATAAACTAAGCAAGATGGTGCTGGTCTCATCATATAATTTATTAAGTAAAGAGCATTTTACAGGCATTTTAAAGTAATCTTTACTTTTAAATTATTTTTAATTAAATTGGGCGATTTTTCAGTGGGTATTGCTGCTTTATATCTTAACTTTAAGATATCTTGGTTTCTAGTTTAGTTTTTGCAAATAAGCAAAATAATAACAAGCAATTTGGTGTTAGTCTCATTAAAATTTTCCAATTATTGAGCATTTGACAGGAATTTTAAAATATCATTTCATTTCCCAGTATTATTTAATGTGGATGATTTTTCAGTGAGTATAGTTGCTTAATATCTTAGCTTTAAGATATCTTTAGTTAAATTTCCTGTTTCGTTTTCTGCAGCTGAGCAATCTGTACATAAAAACAAGCAATTTGCTGTTGATCATGTTAAAATATTCCAATTACTGAGCATTTGACAGGAATTTTAAACTTGCCTTTGATTTACCAGTATTTACGGAGCTCAAGAAAGGACACAGAACTGTTTTCCTATAATTTTTTAACTCGTTACCACAGGTTAACAAGTAGTTACCACAAGATAGAAAGTGATTCCCACATGTTAGCAAGTCATTACCACAGTATAATATATCACTCCCACAAGTTAATAAGTCATCATAATGAGATACTAAGTTGTTGTAATGAGTCGGGGGAATGAGATACTAACTTGTGAGATCAAGATACTTAGTGGTTACCACAAGAGAGTAAATCCTTGTGTTTTCAGTCACATTCATCCCTTGCTAACTTGTTCCCACCAATTACTAACTCATTTTTACAAATTACTAGCTCATTCCCACCACTTACTAAGTCATTCCCACCACTAACTAAGTTGCTTCCACCACTTACTAACTCGTTCCAACACTTACAAAGTCGTTCCCACTATGTACTAGGTCATTTCTATCTCTTACTAACTTGTTCTCACCACTTATAAAGTTGTTCCCACCACTTACTAAGTTGTTCCCATTACTTACGATGTTATTTCCACCACTTAATAAGTCTTCTCCACCACTTAATAAGTCTTCCCCACCACTTGTTAACTCATTCCCACCACTTACTAACTTATTTCCACCATTTACTAGCTCATTCTCAGCACTTAATAGTTAAGTCATTGCACCTGTTAAAAGTTGCCACCACAAGATATTATGTTGTTCCCTCAAGATAAGTATGGTATGACATACAAAGAAATTGCTGGTAGTGTTAAAGCATGACTTAGTAACTTTTGATAATAACTTAGTATCTTGTGGTATTGACTTGCTAACTCAACTCAGGAATGAAATATTATCTTGCGGAAATAGCTTGCTAATTGTTGGTAAGAACTTGCTATCTTGCGGGAATGACTATCTTTCTGGTAGGAACCACTTACTAACTCATTCTCACCACTTATTAAGTCATTCCTACCACTAACTAACTCAGTCCCACTACTTACTATCTCTTTCCCACCACTTACTATCTGTTTCCCACCTCTTACTATCTCATTCCCACCACTTGCTCTCTCGTTCCCACCACATGCTAACTTTTTCCCACCACTTATTGAGTCATTCCCACCACTTACTTACTCATTCCCACCACTTGCTAGCTTGTTCCCGTCACTTATTAAGTTGTTCCCACAACTTATTAAGTCGTTTGCACCACTTACTAACTTGTTCCCACCACTTACTAACTTGTTCCCGCCACTTACTATCTCATTCCCACCACTTATTATCTAGTTCCAACCACTTAATAAATCGTTCCCACCACTTAATTACTAATTCCCACTGACCAATAATATGCAAACAGAGGTTAAAATATTTATTATACATAACAGCTTCTCAATATTATTACCCCACAGCCCTTAAGGGCTGTCGGGGTATTGTTTTCACCCATGGTGTCCGGATGGGAGGGTGGTTGGAAAAGTTTGTCCGGGGTGTATCTCAGAAATTGTAAGGTGTAGGAAGTTGATACTTGGTAGGGACAATAGTTTGGGGGGGTGTAGGTGTGCAACGTCATAGTCTGACCTTGATTTGACCTTTGACCTTTGCCATAGTGACCTTGACCTATAAAACCTTGTCCAGGCTATATCTCAGCAACTGTAAGGTGTAGGAAGCTGATACTTGGTAGGGACATTGGTTAGGGGGTGTAGATGTGCAACGTCATAATGTGACCTTGATTTGACCTTTGCTGTAGTGACCTTGACCTATAAAACCTGGTCCGGGCTATATTGTGTAAACCGTAAGGTGTAGGAAGTTGATACTTGGTAGGGACATTGGTTTGGGGGTATAGGTGTGCTACGTCATGGTGTGACCTTGATTTGACCTTTGACCTTGCTGCAGTGACATTGACCTATAAAATCTTGTCCAGGCTATATCTCAGAGACTGTAATGTGTAGGAAGTTTATATTTGGTAGGACATTGGTTGAGGGTTTTAGGTGTGCCACGTTATGGTGTGCACTGATTGACCTTTGACCTTGCTGTATTGACCTTTAAAATCTTGTTGGATCTGTCTGTTGATGCAGATTAAGCACTGTTAAAGTCATATTAGAATTCATTTAGAATTTCCTTTTGCAAGTTCCCATTGTAACAGATGGAATTTCATCAAGTGAGCCACAGGCTTTTCTCCAACACCACACATAAGCATTCATTGAATGTATTGCCACTTCTGTATGCATGGGTAATTTTCAATACATCCGAACCATAATTTGGCCATTTTTGGTTTACTGATAAATGCTGTCATTTTATTATTGAATTGTCTTGTTTTAATACTTCATCTCTACATACAATTCTTTTCCTTAGATATTATTTTCTCTACTTAAGCATTTGGACCTTAATATAACTGACACTGCTCTGAAAGTATCTTGAACTTTGTACGGTTACACTACTTCTATATCTCATGGTGTTACAAATATTTCCCAAGGCTGTGGAGTACGTACATCTCTGATGCTATTTTCAATTATTACTGAAACTAGTGAATTATATATAAATTCGTTTAAGATTGTTACTAGGTAAAAGGCCAGATAGAAAATGTATCTTAGTATCTTGTGGTAACGACTTTCTATTATGTGGGAATGACTTGTTAACTTCGGGAATGACTTGCTAACTTGTGGGAATGACTAGCTATCTTGTGGGAATGACTTGCTAGCTGATGGGAATGACTTGCTATCTTATGGGAAGGACTTGCTCTTTTGTGGGAACAAATTGGTAACATGTGGGAACAACTTGCTATCTTGTGGGAATGACTTGCTAAATTGTGGGAATGAGTAACTATCTTGTGTAAACCACTTGCTATCTCGTGGGAATGACTTGCTATCTTATGGAAATGATTTGATAACTTCTCGGAATGACTTGCTCTCTTCTGAAAACGGCTTGTGGACTTGTGGGAACAACTTGCTATCTCATGAGAATGGCTTGCTAACTTCTGGGAATACCTTGCTATCTTGTAGGAATGGCTTGATAACTTGTGGAAACGACTTTCTCTCTTGCAGAACTGATTTGCTATCTCGTGGGAATTACTTCCTAACTTGTGGGGACAAATTGCTATCTTGTGGGAATGACTTGCTAACTTATGGGAATGAATTGATATCTTGTGGGAATGAATTGATAACTTCTGGGAATGACTTGCTATCTTGTGGGAACGACTTGTGAACACTGTTTGGAACAACTTGTTGTTTCATGGGAATGACTTGCTAACTTCTGGGAATAACTAGCTATCTTTTTTGGAACGACTTGATAACTTGTGGAAATGACTGTCTGTCTTGCAGAACTGATTTGCTATCTCGTGGGAATGACTTTCTAACTCGTTGGGACAAATTGTACGAATGACTTACTATCTTGTGGAAACGATTTTCTAACTTGTGGGAATTACCAAGTATCTTATGGTAATGACCCACTAACTCAGAACAAGATCAAAAATGATAGGAAAACAGCTCCATGTCCCTTCTTGGGCTCTGCACAATGTACAGGCAAAATTCTTCTATAATACCTAACTTACCTTGAGGGAACAACATAAGCAGGTAACAATGGTAAGAACATTTAACTGTTAAGAATGACTTAAAAAGTGGTGGGAATGACTAAATAAGTGGTGAGAACAAGTTAATAAGTGGTGGAAACAAGTTAGCATGTGGTGGGTGTGATTTGGGAAGTGGTAGGAACGAGTTATTAAGTGGTGGGAGTGACTTAGTAATTGGTGGGAACAACTTAGTAAGTAATGGGAACCAGTTACTAAGTGGTGGGAATGACTTAGTAAATAGTGGGAATGAGTTAGCAAGTGGTGGGAATGACTTAAGAAGTGGTTAGAACAGGTAAATAAGTGGTGGGAATGAGTTAGTAAATGGTGGAAGTGAGTTAGTATTAATCAGCAAACTAAAAATTATGATGCACATCTACAACCCCTAAGCAATGTTCCAACCAACTATATACTTCCTTCACTTTACAGTTTGAAAGATATTGCCTTGACAAAACTTAAAAGGTCAAGATCATTACGGCAAGGTCAAAGGTCAAATCAAGGGCACACCATGACGTTGCACACCTACACCCCCTAACCAATGTACCTACCAAGTGTCAACTTCCTACACCTTACAGTTTCTGAGATATAGTCCGGACAAGATTACGGAAAAGTCAAAGGTCAAATCAAGGTCACACCATGACGATACACACCTACACCCTCCTAACCAATGCCCCTACAAAGTATCAACTTCCTACAATTTACAGTTTCTGAGATAGAGTCTGGACAAAATTTTAAAGGTCAAGGTCACAATATAGCAAGGTCAAAGGTCAAATCAAGGTCACACCATGACGTTGCACACCTACGCCCCATAACCAATGTCCCTACCAAGTATCAACTTCCTACACCTTACAGTTTCAGAGATAGAGCCTGTACAATATTTTATAGGTCCAGGTCACTACGGCAAGGTCAAATCAAGGTCACACCATGACTCTGCACACTTAGACTCCCTAACCAATGTCTCTACCACGTATCAACTTCCTGCACCTTACGGTTTCTGAGATACAGCCGGACAAACTTTTTCCTGACGCCCGCTCACCCATCCGGACACCATGGGTTAAAACAATACCTTGACAGACCTTAAGGGCTGTGGGGTAAAAATGATAGAGACACAGTTCTATGTCTCTTCCTGGGCTCTGTAACATTACGTCATTAAGAAATCAATGGCTATTTTCAAATTCCCATCAAATGCTCAATGATTAGAAATTTTTAATAAGACAAGCACCAATTTGCTTGATGTATGCTTGTCTGCAGAAAACTAAACTGGAATTTTTTCGTGGAATTTGCCCCCAATATCTTACTTTCAAGGTATCTTATGCAATGTTTCCAGGTATATGATCTATAGATAGACATTCTACACACAATGATGCACAAATTTATGTGGTTGTCTCATTAAAATGAAGTAAACATTAAGCATTTTACAGGGATTTTAACAAAGCCTTTGATTTCCCAGTGATTTCCAATGGGGAAATTTTATCGATGGATGTTCGTGTTTAACATCTTGTTTTTATGATATCTTATGTTAAGTTTCCAGATTAATTATAATCATATATAATCACATTATAATGAACAGTTTGGTGGTGATCTCATTAAAATCTCTCAAATATAAAGAATTTAGTAGACTTTTAATAGAGAGCTTATAATTTAGTTATTTTCAATTGGCGATTTTTATATAGATTTAGTCCCTAAATATCTTACTTTTAAGATACGAAAGGTTGATGTTAGGTTTCCAGTTCGGTTATCTGTAGACGAGCATTCTACACATAATAATAGGCAATTTGGTGGTTGTTTTATTAAAATCAAGCAGATATATTAAGCATTTTACAGTGACTTCAATAAAACCTTTATTTCTTCAGTGTTCTTTAATTGTTTGATTTTTTTCTGTGGATGTTGGTGTTCAATATGTTACTTTTAAGATATGTTATGTTACATTTCCAGAGTAATCATGGATAGACAAGAATTTGCACATAATAATGAAAATTTGGTGGTTGCCTGATTAAATCAAGCAAATAATTAACATTTTACATGGATTTTAACAAACCCTTTTATTTTCCATGGATGTTGGTGTTCAAGATCTTACATTTAAGATATGTTATGTTAGATTTACAGATAAATTATTTATAGACAAACATTGTACACATAATAATGAAGAATTTTATGGTAAGCTTATTAAAATCAAGCAAATATTAAACATTTTAAAGGGATTTTAACAAGGCCTTTGATTTCTCAGTGTTTTCCAATGGGGTGATTTTTTCCAAATGTAGGACAAAAAGAAACCAGACAAAAAGAAACCGGACAGAAAGAAACCAGATAAAAAGAAACCGGACAAAAAGTTTTACTACTAGGACAAAAAGTTTCACTATAAAATTAACTTTAAATTTCAATTAAATTTTCAAGAAATGCTAATTACTTTAAGGCTCCTATAAACACCTTGTGTCAAACTTGCATAATAGCAGTTATTCTTAAAAAGAAAAGACTTCTCTATTTGCTGTCTCTTAGTCAAACATAAAGTGAAAAAGGGATGTGTGCCAATCAATAGCTTCTTCTGTTTGTCAATTAATAATGTTTATTTATTGTTTATTTATGGTTTGAAGATATGCATGGATGGATACATGTACACAAAGCTTTCTGTGAAGTCTTCTTCCATTTTCTGGAAGTGTTCGCAAAAGGTTGTTTTATCATGTAAAGCAGTTCTCAGAACAGGTCTTGATATAAGTTTTCTATTTTCATTGACATCTTACCATTTAAACTATGGAGATAATAAAAAGCAATAAAGGTGTTTTGAAGATATGCATGGATGGATACATGTACACAAAGCTTTCTGTCAAGTCTTCTTCCATTTTCTGGAAGTGTTCGCAAAAGGTTGTTTTATCATGTAAAGCAGTTCTCAGAACAGGTCTTGATATAAGTTTTCTATTTTCTAAAACCCTCAATATCTTACTTTTAAGATATCTTATGTCAAGTTTCCAGTTTAATTATCTATATACAGGTATTCTAAATATAATAATGAACAATTGGTGGTTCTCTTATTAAAATCAAGCAAAGATGAAGCATTTTACAGGGATTTTGACAAATCCCTTGATTTCCCAGTGTTACTTAATTGGGCGATATTTTAAATAGATTTAGTCCCTCAATTACGGCAGAGTATTAGGGCCAAGTAAATTTTTTTTTCAATTTAGTGAGACAGTATCTCAATTTTTTGAGATACTAAGTCAAATTTTCGAGATAGTTATCTCAATTTTTTGAGATATTAAGTCAATTTTTGGAGATATTATGTCAATATTTTGAGATATTAACTCAATTTTTTGAGATAGTTGTCTCAATTTTTCGAGATACTAAGTCAATTTTTTGAGATAGTTATTTCAATTTCTTGAGATATTATGTCAATTTCTTGAGATATTAAATCAATTTTTTGATTAAGATATTATGAGATATTATGTCAATTTCTTGAGATACTGTGTCAATTTTTCGAGATATTATTTCAATTTCTTGAGATATTAAGTCAATTTTTTTAGATAGTTATCGCAATTTCTTGAGATATTATCTCAATTTTTCGAGATACTAAGTCAATTTCTTGAAATATTAAGTAAATTTTTCAAGATATTATGTCAAATTTTCGAGTTAAATTATCCTAATTTCTTGAGATATTATCTCAATTTTTTGAGATATTAAGTCAAATTTTCACAATATTAGGTCAATTTTTCGAGATAGTTATCTCAATTTCTTGAGATACTTTCTCACTAAATTGAAAAAAAAATTTTTCCTTGGGCCTAATACTTCTCTGTACTCAATATATTACTTTTAAGATATCTTATGTCAGGTTTCCAGTTTAATTATCTATAAACGAGTATTCTACATATAATAATTAACAATTTGGAGGTTGTCTTATTAAAATCAAGCAATATTAAGCATTTTACAGGGATTTTAACAAAGTCCTTGATTTCCCAGTGTTACTTAACTGGGCGATTTTTTTACATAGATTTAGCCCCTTACTTTTAAAAATCCCAACTTAAGTGACATTTAGTGTATATCTTAAGAGGTAAAAACCCAACTTAAGTGGACATTCAGTGTATATCTTAGGATGTAAAACCCCAACTTAAGTGGACATCTTATATATATTTTAGGATGTAAAATGCCAACTTAAGTGGACATTTAGTGTATATCTTAGGATGTAAAAACCCAACTTAAGTGGACATTCAGTGTATATCTTAGGACGTAAAAACCCAACTTAAGTGGACATTTAGTGTATACCTTAGGATGTAAAAACCCAACATAAGTGAACATTTAGTGTATATCTTAGGATGTAAAAACCCAACTTAAGTTGACATTCAGTGTATATCTTAGGACGTAAAAACCCAACTTAAGTGGACATCTTGTGTATATTTTAGGATGTAAAATCCAACTTAAATGGACATTTAGTGTATATCTTAGGATGTAAAATCCCAACTTTTGTGGACATTTTGTGTACACCATACATGCATTATACATAACATAAATATTTGGCCTAAACTTAGCAAGTAGTAACTTTCATAGTAATTTATTATTCAATTGATTATCTAGCTAAAACTAAAAAGAGAAAACTGTTGAAAGAATTCTACAAAAGCCAAATTAAACCAATTTTAGGAAGTATAGATACATGTATTTAAGTCAAAAAATATTTCAATTCTTTCTTTAAAAAAAAAAACCAAAAGGATTTCTATTTTCAACTGGAATATTTACGTAAAAGTCAGAACTTTTCACTTGAATAGAATGAGATGGCTCTTTCCAAAGGAACCTTAAATTGTGTTGAACCAGACTTAATAATTATCCCCTGTGCATTGAATCTGTCAAAAAAATAAAGCTAAAACGACATACAGAATGCCATGTATTTTTATACAAAGAACTATAGGTTTAGAATAAATACAAAAGCAATTATTTTTGGATCTTTTTATCTGATTTCCAATTCATATTTCTATACATTAAAATATCTACTTAATATGGCTGTTTTTACGCCACTTAAGGGGACAGTCTACTTAATGATGATTTTAATCGGGTAAAACATTAAGTAGACAGTTTTAGGTAGACACTTGAGTTATATATTTTATTTCAAACTAAAAGCATTGCATGGATATATATTTAAAATCCTCATTCAAAATATAAGAAATTTTTAAAATCTTGAGTTATTATCATTAAAAATGAAAGATATAGGCTAGTGTCGACTTAAGCTGGGTTTTTACACACTGTCTACTTAATGATGAATAAAGTGTAATATATATATATATATATATATATATATATATATATATATTATATATATATATATATATAATATTGAAAACAGAGACAACATAGTAATTACTGATTTATGTGTTTTTGTGCTTAGCGTACAAACAATTGCATGAGTTTATGTAGAATGTTAAAAGAAGGCTGTTTAAAAGTGACATGATGAACTATGACATGTTTTATTATTATGTTCTCATCAACAGAGTAAATGTCATTACATATATATTGTTGTATATACATTATCAGCGGGGAACCTTTATGACTGTGCTAAAATATCAAATTAGACAAACTGTCTTCAGATTAACGCATTATATTATGGTACAAACGTTAAACACTATATATAAATTACTTACTTTCATTGCTTATTAGCTTCATATTTCCTCAATAGTTCAATTTAAAAATTCAAAGGTATTACTAAGTTAATATGTCTAATCAAACAATGATATGAGTTATTAAAAGGTAAAATATTCTTTTAAGCACACTCTTTTCAAAAAAAATATTTGAACATTCTGCCCTTCTTGCAACCAAATGAAAAAAAGATATGAAATATTTTATTATTATTGCTCAAATTGCAAGACTGCTCTTTGTTTACCCAATTATGCAAAGGAAGTATGAGGTATACCTTAAGTTAATTGAAATCTCAAACCAAAACCAAACCAGCCCCACATAATAACATGAAAAGGACATACTAAGAAAAGATTTGAACTTTGTGCCATTTTACAACAAAAATGAAAACACGTATAAAATATATCAACAAGTATAATATATATAAACAAGATCATTTCCTTCAGTTAAATTACATAGTTTCAATTACATAATTAAAGAAACTTCGACTTTGGACAGTAGAATTCTAAAAAATGCAGGTAAATAAAGATAATGCACATTTGTTAACAAATTTCATAAATAAAGGTGTCAATAATACATGAGTGCATACTGCCAGTATTACATTGATAATCTTGATGAATGATATATTTGTTTAGTATATACGTCTAATGATTAACAAGCAAAACAAAGCCTTATCAAAAGAAGAAATGCAAAAAATCGCTCTGTGATATGTGTGGTAAGTACAAATAGCAAAGTAAGTAATAGTATTGCAAGTACAGAAGAACCCCGCTAATCCGACCTCCGTGTAACCGAATCTCCGGCTTATCCGACTTCAAAGCATGTCCCCCAACATTTTACACACTACGCAACCGAATCCGGTGCGCGATATACAGGGATGTTATAAAATTTTATAAAAGTCGCCATCAAAAATGCCTGCAAACACAGCACACGTCTTTCGGTTAGCTTACCTTTGATCTTTTATTGTTTATTCAATGAAAAGACACAGATTAGTGCAGTATTTATTGAATGCCGCCATGTAGCATGTTTCTGTTGATCAACACTTGAAAGGGCCTATTCGATTGGCTGATTGCAATTCTAGAAACCTAACAAGGTGTCACTTTATTGGCCGGAGTAGTCTATCAAAGACTTTTGTAACAATTAATCTGTTAAACAATAAAATCAGCACTGATGTATATCTTGATTGTTTATAGGCTTTATATTTTATATGTTTTTTTAACTTTGTATACGAATTATTTCGTCTGTCATTCTCTTTAAAACTGGTACAAAATTTATTTGATCTCTGAAAAGAACGCCCTCATCTCCCGTCGCTATCCCTTGTCAAAGTTGCATCAAAATAGTTGAATTTTAAAACTTAAACAGTAATATACTACAAAAACTAATTTGTGAAGGTTAGTAAACGTTTTTTTGTTGAATCTTTACAGGAAACTGTGTTACTGTTACCGGAAACGCATATTTATTCAAAATATTGTATTATCGCCCAAATACAGGCCTCCCAGAAACTGTTTTTCGTCTATCCGAATCCCCCGCATATCCGAACTTAGTGAATGTCTCCGGAGGGGTTCGGATAAACGGAGTTCTTCTGTATAAAACATATGCATCCTTATCTCAATATCTCTAGTTAGGACAAACACAGCATGGATAATATAAAGCAGTATATCTTAATGATATGAGGTACACAATGAGTTTAAAGTCTGAATAATTAATCAGTTTGCCTGAGAGTACTCTGTATCTTTTCCTTATCTTACTTTTGATAAAAGTAGTCTGCAGGATGCTAGCATCACTGTTGAAGTAAAACTCTTTAGCTTAGGTCTCACTTGTCTGTTTCAACAAGCAAATATGGATGTACATAATTGATTAGAGTGGATTTTATTTATTTATTTGGGTTTAATGCTACTTTCAACATATTATATATGTTATATTGCGAGGGGTAGTAATAATTACAGAGGAAATCAATACATACTAGTTGGTCAAGATTCTGTACTATAAACTATCAGACCTTGATAAGCAACTACAAACTTTCCCACATAGGGCTAGGTTCAGGGTTGAAACTGTCAACTTCAGAGGTGAGAGTCATGCGTATTAACCACTACACCACTGAGCACCCTTAAACAGAGCTGGAGCGCATATGTAATAAAATTTTTCTTTTTAGGATAATTTGTGTATATTTCTACTTATGTTAACCACTCAGCAGCCAAAGCCTCATTTCAGTGAGCAAGAAGAGAAAGACCTAGCAGTTATGTAACATTTAATACTTTACAATTGATGGAATATGACTCCTGTTTGTTTTCATAATATTTTTGAACAGTATGAAAGGATCAAAGCTGCTTCCAAAGCATGCCAGAATCTAAGTTTTCTCACTAGGGCAATCTTTAAAAATAACATTACAATTATAGACAAAATTTGATTTAAATGGTTTAATATTACCTGAAAGTGAGACCAGGGCTATAGTGAATGGGATATCAATGTTACATGTAAATGCAGTCCCAAACTACATATTGTGTCCTATAAACACCCACTTTACATATCCTGTCCGGTAAACAGTAACAATATGTAAAATGCTGATTCTCTTTTACATTAACCGAAACAAAATTGTTTGATCAAATGTTAATGTTGATAACATAGTTTTTAATGATTTTCAATATATGAGTTAAACAGCTAAAATAGACATCGTGCAGTATTCAACATAATATTTGGTAGTGACACTGAATTAGATATCCAAAAAAATGTTTGGATTTGTTACAATAATTCGCCATTTTTTCTCATTATTGTATGTCTATTGTTTTATAAATGCAAAAATTATTGATCTATATACTTGACAATCCTTGAAGACCTTTTTAGCATGGATAGACCAATTCAGACAATCAGCAAGAGCTACACAGGGTCAGTTAAAGGGGTAAAGGTCAGGCCAGCTCAGCATCATGACTATGAACCAGTTTTGGACATTGACAGAAACTTATTACACGTGAGTAACAAGTGTAAACTCTTCATACCTTGTCTAAAGTATTGCTAAAATCTTCTTCAAGAAACACTGAATCAGATATCACGTGTATACATAACATTTTGGTCCAAAACAACTTTTTAAAACTTTACATATTCTTAGAAGGTTTTGGTTCTATAAGAAAAAAATTTATGGTCTTAAAATTTTAAGCTAAATATAGTGTTTTTCTTATTTAAACATAATATATTTAACTGCAATTGCCCACAGCCTGTAATTGCCACAAGGGGCTCTTGTCCAACAACAAATGCACACAATATTCATTGACAAGTTCCATATGTACAATATGTGTTTATACAAAAAACAGCAATTTTCTTTGCTAATTTGCCATACTCAATTTCAAATTTTCCTGTATACAGTACATATTATTTACAATGTTTACAATTTAATTCAAGTTGTAAGTTACATTATGCCCTTGTTCCACCAAAGGACTAAGCCCCGATCCTGTCGGCGACCCTTAATCGTGATAAGTCGGTGAAAAAAAAGCAAAAATGGGCGGGAATACTGGATCAGTGTCAAAGTCTGGGATTAAGTACAGATTGGCCTCAGGACACCCCAGGCGGCCGCAGACAGTCCCCGACTGGTCCGGGACTAAGAACCGACTAAGCCAGTTTTCTGGTCGGTCTGAAGCACGATCCTGTCGTACACATACCGACTGGGTCCCAGGACGCCTCAGGCCTCCTGGAACTAAGCCCCGACTAACTCCTGATTAAGTCCCGGCGTCCTCAGGCCTCCCCAGTCTTCCATAGACCAGGATCGCCGATTCTTGTTTTGCAAGAAAACTGGATTTCCTGGGTATATATACATAAAATTCGCGATCTAATCACCATTACTTTTCTAGGAACACAGCAGGATGCCACTTTTTAATGGAAGACAGATTCAACAACAAGTTACGGCTTTTTTGGTTTTTATTCAGTTACAAACAATCATGTATTTCCTATTTCTACGTCGACCACAGCAACCAGCACCACCACCACCAGCCAGACAGAGACCTAGAAGAGGGCCAGGCCATGGCTACTACAGACAGAGGAGAGAGGGGCCTACCACAACATTATGGCTGATCTGTATGCCACAGACATTCCAGGATTCACCAATTACATGAGGATGACCCCAAAATTCTTTGAAATTATAAAGACCAGACTGGAACTACGTCTAGCCAGGCAGGCCACCAACTACAGAGCTCCAACCAGTGTTGGGGAGAAGTTAGCCCTCACCATCAGATATCTGGCCACTGGAGAGCCATACACATCATTATCCTGTCAGTTCAGGGTTGGCAGATCCACCATCTCCAAGTTTCTACCAGAGGTCTGCAGGGCCATCCAGGATGAGTTCACCAGAGAGTACCTCAAATGTCCTACTACTCCAGATGAGTGGAAAGAACTGGAGAGGGAATTCAGGATCAGGTGGAATGTTCCACATGCCCTGGGAGCCCTTGATGGAAAGCATGTGGCCCTGAAGAAACCCAAGAACACTGGAGCCCTGTACCACAACTACAAGGGGTTCTTTTCCATAGTGATGTTGGCCCTGGTAGATGGACAGTATAAGTTTAGATGGGTGGATGCTGGTACAGCTGGCTCTTGCTCAGATGCCCAGATATTTAATGCCTCAGCTAAAGAGGAGGATTGAGGATAGCAGGATAGGCTTCCCTGATCCAGCACCTATAACCCAGGGTGGTCGAGATATCCCCCTACTTCATTCTGGCAGATGATGCTTTTGCCCTGAAGACCTGGCTCATGAAACCCTATGGCAGAAGGATGTTAACCAGAGAGGAACAAATTGCCAATTGCAGAATATCAAGGGGCAGGAGAGTTGTTGAAAACGCTTTTGGCATCCTGGTCTCAAGATTCAGAGTGATGAGGACCACCATTGAACTCCCCCCAGAAACAGTCAGAGAAGTGGCATTCACCTGTGTGGTTCTGCACAACATATTCAGAAGCCAGTATCAAGGTCAACATGGTGGTCAACAGCCTGGGGAGGATGATGATGATGTGCCTGGTGATTGTCAATTGATTGGTGGTGCTGCTGGTGGTGGCCCAGTCAGAAACCCTGCTAGAGAAGCCAAAAGACAGAGGGATTTCCTGAAGGACTACTTCAATAATGAAGGAGCAGTGGCCTGACAAGATGGCAAGATGGCAATATAAGTCCTGCTGCAGTAACCAGTCCTTTTCAGGACTAACAAACAGTTATTTTCAGGACTACCAAATATTCCAAAAACAATCAATGAGCTATGCTTGCTGCAGACAAACCCCATGCCAAACATAACTTGTACAGACGGACAAACAGACAAACCCCATGCCAAACATAACTCCCAAATCTTTATAAACTACACCCAAATTTGCCTTAAATTTTGATTCAATTATAGACAAATAACTGAATTTTTATAATATCTTTTAAAATATTACAAATATCCCAATAAAATCTGTTTCCTTGCTTCACAAAATTTATAAAATATCATCACCCATATGGTTGTGCTCAGGGTACAGTTTATGTGTTTGTGGATTTTTTTGGGGGTGGGATAATTGTGTTTGCAAATTAGTTTGTCAGTTCCTTGGTTGGGGGTTATGTTCACCAGTGGGGTTGTCTGCTTTTGGGTTGGTGGCTATGTGATAGCCAAACCAACTCTAGGGATGGTGTGAGTGTTGGACCTTTTTTTTACAAAGTTAAAACAATCCCATGGATTTTAAGTTACAAATGGGCATATTATTGGCCATAATTGGAGTTCATTTATCAATATTTTTTATATGTGGCCTTATGTTGTTAAGTGTATTACCACGGGTTATTTATTTTATGTTTGGGGTGGTGTAAGTGTTGGGCTTCTTTTATCTTGTGATAAGTATTTGTACTGATTTTTTTTTGTTTTGGGAGGGGAATGTGAATAACATGTAGCTTAATAAATTGTTTTTGGAAGATTTGGTGGCCCTGAAAAGGGCCTGGCAGGTCAAAGACCCGCCCTGACTGGATGGCTACTGAGGAGGCTGCTGCTGTTGAGGCGGTGCTGAAGTGGTGATAGTAAAGAGCTGCTGCTGCGGTTGGTACTGCTGGGGCTGCTCGACGATCTGTGTTGATGTTAGATCTGGGAGCTGGCTTAATATTCCACTTAGGTTGTGTCTGCTCCCTTTGTCCTATACAGTTAGGACTGATGTAGGGTTACCGAAGCCAATGGGGCTTGGTGTATAGTACACAAAACTGCTGCTAGCTGCTGCTTGAGTGGAACTAGATGCCTGTTGAGTGGTTGTTGGCAGTGTCCCGACCCTTTGGGACTCCGTGGTGATAGTGGCTGATCTTCTGGGCAGTGGCTGACGTCTATGGTTGCTCTTAATACTTTCAATGTCTCTAAATATCCTGCCCTTTAGGTCTTCAAATTCTTCTTGGGTCATCTTTTCAGCCTCTGATGCCACGTAGCCAAAGAAGGGCTGCCCATCTGAATTCAGCTGCAGAAAACCTGAGATCAATGTCCTCATCTGGTCAAAGTGCTGGAGAATCTTGGAGTCTGTTGTTGAAACGGGTGTAGATGTAAGGATGGACTGACTCCTCTCCCTCAGGACACTGGACTCAAGGTGTTCTGTATCAGTAGTAGATCCACGTGATTCGTCCTGCTTGCTGGTGTTGGGACTGCCCACGAACCCTGAACTTCTGTTGGCCCCCTTTCGTCTGATGTGGGTTTTAAGGAAACCCTTCTGCTGTTAAACCCAGGACTGTCTCTTGGTCATGTCCCTCAGGGCTTGGCCAGATTGGAGCTTGGACAGCTTGCCATAATGCGTCCTCTGGGATTCAAACTATCTTCTGACATCAAAGCGCTGGAGCTTCAGTTCTGCAGATATTTCTGCCCAGAGAGCCTCTCTTCTGTTCCTGTCGTGGAAACGTGGATGTTCCTTGTCATACAGTTTGCGTTGTCCCAGGTGTCCTGGGGAGGCCGGTTTGGATCGGTTAGGGTCAGTTTCCCTTAGTCGGGGCTTAGTCCCAGACCTTGATTTTTGAGTCCCAGGACACTGCAGACGGTCTGAGGCTTCCGGGGACTAATGGAACCGATTCACTTTCACACACATGAAATTCATACGCATCTTATATGAGTCGGGGACTAACAACCGGCTTCCTGGGACTAAGCTAGAGAGGTCTGGGACTAAGGGTTGCAGGCGGCCTGGGACAACACACGACTGCATAAAATTGGGTCTGAGGAGGACTGAGGAAGCCTGGGACTGGACATTTTGTTGAGGGTGGGAAATATGAATCGGTTTGAGTCGTGAGAAATATCAAACATGTTTGATTTTTCACATGGCCTCAACAGACCACAACCGACCCTTACAGAAGGTCTGGGACTAAGCAAATATTTAAAAGGAACATAAATATCTCGGTTTTTAATTCTGAAAGATTGTATAAAAGCTATTTTTAAATGTTTGGAGTTTATAACCTGGCAATACAAAAAAGTCAGTGACACAAACGAAGCTGTCTATAGAGCAGCTTATTTTGTATTATTGACTTATTTTGTATCACCCTGAAATCTTGTCAAAATTCTGTGCCCATTTTGTAACATATTAAGTCAACTGTTGGTATGAAATATGTTGGCCAAGTAATACAAAATAAGGCATTTTTACTACAAAATAAGTCGGTTATACAAACTAAGTAAAAATTGATATAAAATAAGTCAGGTAATACAAAATAAGTCGTTGCTACAAAATAAGTTTTTACAATCCGGACAAATGGTCATGAAAATGATACCTCCTTGGGGAAGGTAGCAGTCAGTTCCAGTAATTCCTATATGGGTGAAGACAATGCTTACATTTGGACAGTGTAGAATCAAAATTTGCTCTTTCCTCAGTGACCACAGGTAACAGGACATGCATAAATCTTTGAAAATATATCACTCATGAAGATTAATAATAAAATAGTTGTGCTACGCACTCATATAATATTATCTTCATTTGTGATATATTTTTAAGCGCAAGTTCTAGCTTGGTTGGCACTTCTATAAATCACTTCTTTTTGTTTGCCTCTGGACTTCCATTCATTGAAGTGTAGCGTGACGAGTGCCTGTCTGTTCACTTAAGTGGTAATGGGCTACATTAGTACTGGGATGGGTGACCGCTTCAGTACACAACTCTTGTCTCTGATAGTTTTTGCGGATTGCAAATATTGAAATATTGATAATATTGAAAACAGAGACAACATAGTAATTACTGATTTATGTGTTTTTTGTGCTTAGCGTACAAACACTTGCATGAGTTTATGTAGAATGTTAAAAGAAGGCTGTTTAAAAGTGACATGATGAACTATGACATGTTTTATTATTATGTTCTCATCAACAGAGTTAATGTCATTACATATATATTGTTGTACACACATTATCAGCGGGGAACCTTTATGACTGTGCTAAAATATCAAATTAGAAAAACTGTCTTCAGATTAACGCATTATGTTATGGTACAAACGTTAAACACTATATATAAATTACTTACTTTCATTGCTTATTAGCTTCTTATTTCCTCAATAGTTCAATTTAAAAATTCAAAGGTATTACTAAGTTAATACGTCTAATCAAACAATGATAAGAGTTATTAAAAGGTAAAATATTCTTTTAAGCACACTCTTTTCAAAAAAAAATATTTGAACATTCTGCCCTTCTTACAACCAAATGAAAAAAAGATGAAATATTTTATTACTATTGCTCAAATTGCAAGACTGCTCTTTGTTTACCCAATTATGCAAAGGAAGTATGAGGTATACCTTAAGTTAATTGAAATCTCAAACCAAAACCAAACCAGCCCCACATAATAACATGAAAAGGACAAACTAAGAAAAGATTTGAACTTTGTGCCATTTTACAACAAAAATGAAAGCACGTATAAAATATATCAACAAGTATAATATATATAAACAAGATCATTTCATTCAGTTAAATTACATAGTTTCAATTACATAATTAAAGAAACTTCGACTTTGGACAGTAGAATTCTAAAAAATGCAGGTAAATAAAGATAATGCACATTTGTTAACAAATTTCATAAATAAAGGTGTCAATATTACATGAGTGCATACTGCCAGTATTACATTGATAATCTTGATGAATGATATATTTGTTTAGTATATACGTCTATTGATTAACAAGCAAAACAAAGGCTTATCAAAAGAAGAAATGCAAAAAATCCCTCTGTGATATGTGTGGTAAGTACAAATAGCAAAGTAAGTAATAGTATTGCAAGTATAAAACATATGCATCCTTGTCTCAATATCTCTAGTTAGGACAAACACAGCGTGGATAATATAAAGCAGTATATCTTAATGATATGAGGTACACAATGAGTTTAAAGTCTGAATAATTAATCAGTTTGCCTGAGAGTACTCTGTATCTTTTCCTTATCTTACTTTTGATAAAAGTAGTCTGCAGAATGTTAGCATCACTGTTGAAGTAGAACTCTTTAGCTTAGGTCTCACTTGTCTGTTTCAACAAGCAAATATGGATGTACATAATTGATTAGAGTGGATTTTATTTATTTATTTGGGTTTAATGCTACTTTCAACACATTATATATGTTATATTGCGAGGGGTAGTAATAATTACAGAGGAAATCAATACATACTAGTTGGTCAAGATTCTGTACTATAAACTATCAGACCTTGATAAGCAACTACAAACTTTCCCACATAGGGCTAGGTTCAGGGTTGAAACTGTCAAGTTCAGAGGTGAGAGTCATGTGTATTAACCACTACACCACTGAGCACCCTTAAACAGAGCGGGAGCGCATATGTAATAAAATTTTTCTTTTTAGGATAATTTGTGTATATTTCTACTTACGTTAACCACTCAGCAACCAAAGCCTCATTTCAGTGAGCAAGAAGAGAAAGACCTAGCAGTTATGTAACATTTAACACTTTACAATTGATGAAATATGACTCCTGTTTGTTTTCATAATATTTTTGAACAGTATGAAAGGATCAAAGCTGCTTCCAAAGCATGCCAGAATCTAAGTTTTCTCACTAGGGCAATCTTTAAAAATAACATTACAATTATAGACAAAATCTAACTTAAATGGTTTAATATTACCTGAAAGTGAGACCAGGGCTATAGTGAATGGGATATCAATGTTACATGTAAAATGCAGTCCCAAACTACATATTGTGTCCTATAAACACCCACTTTACATATCCTGTCCGGTAAACAGTGACAATATGTAAAATGCTGATTCTCTTTTATATTAACCGAAACAAAATTGTTTGATCAATTGTTAATGTTGATAACATAGTTTTTAATGATTTTCAATATATGAGTTAAACAGCTAAAATAGACATCGTGCAGTATTCAACATAATATTTGGTAGTGACACTGAATTAGATATCCAAAAAAATGTTTGGATTTGTTACAATAATTCGCCATTTTTTCTCATTATTGTATGTCTATTGTTTTATAAATGCAAAAATTATTGATCTATATACTTGACAATCCTTGAAGATTATTTTACCAGAGAGTTTGGATTCAGGACCTTTTTAGCATGGATAGACCAATTCAGACAATCAGCAAGAGCTACACAGGGTCAGTTAAAGGGGTAAAGGTCAGGCCAGCTCAGCATCATGACTATGAACCAGTTTTGGACATTGACAGAAACTTATTACACGTGAGTAACAAGTGTAAACTCTTCATACCTTGTTTAAAGTATTGCTAAAATCTTCTTCAAGAAACACTGAATCAGATATCACGTGTATACATAACATTTTGGTCCAAAACAACTTTTTAAAACTTTACATATTCTTAGAAGGTTTTGGTTCTATAAGAAAAAAATTTATGGTCTTAAAATTTTAAGCTAAATATAGTTTTTTTCTTATTTAAACATAATATATTTAACTGAAATTGCCCACAGCCTGTAATTGCCACAAGGGGCTCTGTCCAACAACAAATGCACACTATATTAATTGACAAGTTCCATATATACAATATGTGTTTATACAAAAAACAGCAATTTTCTTTTCTAATTTGCCATACTCAATTTCAAATTTTCATATATACAGTACATATTATTTACAATGTTTACAATTTAATTCAAATTGTAAGTTACATTATGCCGCTGTTCCACCAAAGGACTAAGCCCCGATCCTGTCGGCGACCCTTAATCGTGATAAGTCGGTGAAAAAAAAGCAAAAATGGGCGGGAATACTGGATCGGTGTCAAAGTCTGGGATTAAGTACAGATTGGCCTCAGCACACCCCAGGCGGCTGCAGACAGTCCCCGACTGGTCCGGGACTAAGAACCGACTAAGCCAGTTTTCTGGTCGGTCTGAAGCACGATCCTGTCGTACACATACCGACTGGGTCCCAGGACGCCTCAGGCCTCCTGGGACTAAGCCCCGACTAACTCCTGATTAAGTCCCGGCGTCCTCAGGCCTCACCAGTCTTCCATAGACCAGGATGGATTTCCTGGGTATATATACATAAAATTCGCGATCTAATCACCATTACTTTTCTAGGAACACAGCAGGATGCCACTTTTTAATGGAAGACAGATTCAACAACAAGTTAGGGCTTTTTTGGTTTTTATTCAGTTACAAATAATCATGTATTTCCTATTTCTACGTCGACCACAGCAACCAGCACCACCACCACCACCACCACCAGCCAGACAGAGACCTAGAAGAAGGCACAACATGTGGGTCAGGCCATGGCTACTACAGAGAGAGGAGAGAGGGGCCTACCACAACATTATGGCTGATCTGTATGCCACAGACATTCCAGGATTCACCAATTACACGAGGATGACCCCAAAATTCTTTGAAATTATAAAGACCAGACTGGAACCACGTCTAGCCAGGCAGGCCACCAACTACAGAGCTCCAACCAGTGTTGGGGAGAAGTTAGCCCTCACCATCAGATATCTGGCCACTGGAGAGCCATACACATCATTATCCGTGTTCATTACACGTCAGTTCAGGGTTGGCAGATCCACCATCTCCAAGTTTCTACCAGAGGTCTGCAGGGCCATCCAGGATGAGTTCACCAGAGAGTACCTCAAATGTCCTACTACTCCAGATGAGTGGAAAGAACTGGAGAGGGAATTCAGGATCAGGTGGAATGTTCCACATGCCCTGGGAGCCCTTGATGGAAAGCATGTGGCCCTGAAGAAACCCAAGAACACTGGAGCCCTGTACCACAACTACAAGGGGTTCTTTTCCATAGTGATGTTGGCCCTGGTAGATGGACAGTATAAGTTTAGATGGGTGGATGCTGGTACAGCTGGCTCTTGCTCAGATGCCCAGATATTTAATACCTCAGCTGAAGAGGAGGATTGAGGATAGCAGGATAGGCTTCCCTGATCCAGCACCTATAACCCAGGGTGGTCGAGATGTCCCCCTACTTCATTCTGGCAGATGATGCTTTTGCCCTGAAGACCTGGCTCATGAAACCCTATGGCAGAAGGATGTTAACCAGAGAGGAACAAATTGCCAATTGCAGAATATCAAGGGGCAGGAGAGTTGTTGAAAACGCTTTTGGCATCCTGGTTTCAAGATTCAGAGTGATGAGGACCACCATTGAACTCCCCCCAGAAACAGTCAAAGAAGTGGCATTCACCTGTGTGGTTCTGCACAACATATTCAGAAGCCAGTATCAAGGTCAACATGGTGGTCAACAGCCTGGGGAGGATGATGATGATGTGCCTGGTGATTGTCAATTGATTGGTGGTGCTGCTGGTGGTGGCCCAGTCAGAAACCCTGCTAGAGAAGCCAAAAGACAGAGGGATTTCCTGAAGGACTACTTCAATAATGAGGGAGCAGTGGCCTGACAATATGGCAGAATATAAGTCCTGCTGCAGTAACCAGTCCTTTTCAGGACTAACTGTTTAAACAGTTATTTTCAGGACTACCAAATATTCCAAAAACAATCAATGAGCTATGTTTGCTGCAGACAAACCCCATGCCAAACATAACTTGTACAGACAGACTAACAGACAAACCCCATGCCAAACATAACTTGTACAGACGGACAAACAGACAAACCCCATGCCAAACATAACTCCCAAATCTTTATAAACTACACCCAAATTTGCCTTAAATTTTGATTCAATTATAGACAAATAACTGAATTTTTATAATATCTTTTAAAATATTACAAATATCCTAATAAAATCTGTTTCCTTGCTTCACAAAAATTATAAAATATCATCACCCATATGGTTGTGCTCAGGGTACAGTTTATGTGTTTGTGGATTTTTTTGGGGGGTGGGATAATTGTGTTTGCAAATTAATTTGTCAGTTCCTTGGTTGGGGGTTATGTTCACTAGTGGGGTTGTCTGCTTTTGGGTTGGTGGCTATGTGATAGCCAAACCAACTCTAGGGATGGTGTGAGTGTTGGACCTTTTTTTTACAAAGTTAAAACAATCCCATGGATTTTAAGTTACAAATGGGCATATTATTGGCCATAATTGGAGTTCATTTATCAATATTTTTTATATGTGGCCTTATGTTGTTAAGTGTATTACCACGGGTTATTTATTTTGGGGTGGTGTAAGTGTTGGGCTTTTTTTATCTTGTGATAAGTATTTGTACTGAATTTTTTTGTTTTGGGAGGGGAATGTGAATAACATGTAGCTTAATAAATTGTTTTTGGAAGATTTGGTGGCCCTGAAAAGGGCCCGGCAGGTCAAAGACCCGCCCTGACTGGATGGCTACTGAGGAGGCTGCTGCTGTTGAGGCGGTGCTGAAGTGGTGATAGTAAAGAGCTGTTGCTGCGGTTGGTGCTGCTGGGGCTGCTCGACGATCTGTGTTGATGTTAGATCTGGGAGCTGGCTTAATATTCCACTTAGGTTGTGTCTGCTCTCTTTGCCCTGTACAGTTAGGACTGATGTAGGGTTACCGAAGCCAATGGGGCTTGGTGTATAGTACACAAAACTGCTGCTAGCTGCTTGCTGTGGAACTAGACGCCTGTTGAGTGGTTGTTGGCAGTGTCCCGGCCCTTTGGGACTCCGTGGTGATAGTGGCTGATCTTCTGGGCAGTGGCTGGCGTCTATGGTTGCTCTTAATACTTTCAATGTCTCTAAATATCCTGCCCTTTAGGTCTTCAAATTCTTCTTGGGTCATCTTTTCAGCCTCTGATGCCACGTTGTCAAAGAAGGGCTGCCCGTCTGACTTCAGCTGCAGAAAACCAGAGATCAATGTCCTCATCTGGTCAAAGTGCTGGAGAATCTTGGAGTCTGTTGTTGAAACGGGTGTAGATGTAAGGATGGACTGACTCCTCTCCCTCAGGACACTGGACTCAAGGTGTTCTGTATCAGTAGTAGATCCACGTGATTCGTCCTGCTTGCTGGTGTTGGGACTGCCCACGAACCCTGAACTTCTGTTGGCCCCCTTTCGTCTGATGTGGGTTTTAAGGAAACCCTTCTGCTGGTAAACCCAGGACTGTCTCTTGGTCATGTCCCTCAGGGCTTGGCCAGATTGGAGCTTGGACAGCTTGTCATAATGCGTCCTCTGGGATTCAAACTATCTTCTGACATCAAAGCGCTGGAGCTTCAGTTCTGCAGATATTTCTGCCCAGAGAGCCTCTCTTCTGTTCCTGTCGTGGAAACGTGGATGTTCCTTGTCATACAGTTTGCGTTGTCCCAGGTGTCCTGGGGAGGCCGGTTTGGATCGGTTAGGGTCAGTTTCCCTTAGTCGGGGCTTAGTCCCAGACCTTGATTTTTGAGTCCCAGGACACTGCAGACGGTCTGAGGCTTCCGGGGACTAATGGAACCGATTCACTTTCACACACATGAAATTCATACGCATCTTATATGAGTCACGGACTAACAACTGGCTTCCTGGGACTAAGCTAGGGAGGTCTGGGACTAAGGGTTGCAGGTGGCCTGGGACAACACACGACTGCATAAAATTGGGTCTGAGGAGGACTGAGAAAGCCTGGGACTGGACATTTTGTTGAGGGCGGGAAATATGAATCGGTTTGAGTCGTGAGAAATATCAAACATGTTTGATTTTTCACATGGCCTCAACAGACCACAACCGACCCTTACAGAAGGTCTGGGACTAAGCAAATATTTGAAACCGACCCCCAAAAACCCTTAATCGGGAGCCTTAGTTGTGTGGTGGAACACCCACATTATGTGTACACTTTAGCTGTGAAAAGTAAAACTGTAAATGTTAGCTGTAAATCAAGTACATTTACACAAACCTTTTTGATCTTGTTATATACTTTGTTACTATTTTGAATAACTTTTTATCCTCATTATAATTACCAGTTCCAAAAAAGAATATTAACTCTATCAACTTAGTTTCTGTAACACTATTAGTCGATTTTTGCAAAACATCATTTAGATACTGTAGCATTTCAACCTTAGAAGCAGCGAAATTCGGACAATGTAGGAAGTAATGACTGATACTCTCTCTGTTTGCATTACAATAAGGACAAGAGCCGGATTCAATGAAATGAAAAGTTTTACGTTGCTGATTTAAGGCACTGAGGCCCATCCATACATGACTTAGATTAACAGATGCACAGTCGTTACCCCATAAGTATGCTTTGTTAAAACTAATTTTGCCTTTTAATCTTGACTTGAAGACTTCAAATGATAATGCATCCTGTTTATCTATATTCAGGTTGTTCCATTCACGGATAGTTGATGGAAAAAATGATGTGTAGAAGTATGTTTTCTTAGTTTTGATTTGCTGAATATTGTGCCCAGGTCTCAGCTTATACTCAGATTTCTTATCTGTGTTTGGTGGACACAAAAGAGATAAGTACTCTGGGGCATGGCCATTTTGAATTTTATACATAACTTGCAATTTCTTCTTTTTGCGCCTTGATCGAAGTGAATCCAGGCCAAATTCTGTAAGTAGTGATGATGACTTGGTTTTTTTATAAGCCCCAGTTATAATTAAACAAAACTGTCTTTGAATATTTTCAAGCAGTTTACATTCTTCATCTGAACAGTTGTCAAAAGTTTCAGACCCATATTCCATGATTGGACGTGCAAAACTAGTATAGACTTGCCTCTTCACTAGACGGGGTACTCTGATGGATATTCTTTTCAAATTTGCCAGTACTTTCAATGTCTTGTCCTAAATTATATTTATATGATTTTTCCAAATCATTCTCGAGTTGAATGTGATGCCTAAATGTGTTAATATATCAACATTCTGGAGTTTCTTTTCACCCAGATATAAGTTTGGGTAGGCTTGTACTAAAATGATGTACTTAGTTTTTATTGGATTAAAAGTGACCAACCACTGCTTCCCCCATTTAATTATTACTGGGAGATCATCATTTAAATTGCTGAAATTGGTTTCAATGTTATCAGTGGTTAATGATTTACATAGGGCAGTATCGTCAGCAAAAAGAAAGCTCTCAGTTTGTAAATCTTCTGTTATATCATTGAAGGATATGAGAAATAATAAAGGACCTAGAATAGAGCCCTGTGGAACCCCACATCTAATTGATATATATTCTGAAGTTTGACCCTCAATTACAAACTGCTGTTTTCTATTATTTAAGTAATTTTTAAACCATGTCAACAGATTACCAATTTTTTGAATTTGTAAATCCAGCCTTGGTGCCATACCCTGTCGAATGCTGCTGTTGCATCAAGTGATACAAAGCAGTAATCATGTCCATTCTCCAAAGCTTGATAAATTTTATGTGTTATTACAAGTGGCTGGTTTATTGTTGAATCCTTAGGTTTGTATCCAGAGTTTCTCCATGCCAATAAGCCATTTTCAACACAAAACCTATGTACAGCTTTGAACACAATACGCTCTAAGAGTTTTCCTACATTTGACAATAATGATATTGGACGGTAATTAGATTTGTCTTGTTTGCTTCCTTTACCTTTGAAGACTGGAGTTACATTAGCTTGCTTCCAAATTTGGGGAACTTGACCAGACATTAATGAGGCATTAAAAAGACTACATAACGACTTAGATATAGCAGGTATACCTTCTTTCAGAAGCTGGTTGCTCAGATTATCCGGGCCATTTGCTTTCCTTATAGGTAAAGACTTTACAATATTCTCTATAATTTCTTCAGTGATAGGAACAGAGGATAATAATTTATTTGGCGTAACAGGCATATCTGAAATTTGTGGGAGTTTATCCACTTCTGGAAGTTTGGCTTTATTGGTGAAATGATTATTAAATAGATTTGCCTTTTCAAGCGCTGATGATAGCATAGTTTTATCTTCGATCATTGTAGGGATACTTGACTTATGTTTATTGCCATTAACTCTTTTTACTAGATGCCAGTAATCTTTAGAACTACATTGTTGGTTATTCATTTTATCAAAATTTTTACTGTCAAGTGCATGTTTTGATAGTTTAATGGCTTGTTTTACTTCTTTACGCACTAGACTAAAACAGTTGTAGTGGACTTCACTGTGAGTTCGCGTCCACTGTTTCCACAAACGATTTCTTTTTCTCAATAACTGCTTTATTTCTGTTGTCATAAAATATTTGTCTTTCGGATGAATTTTGACCTGTCTCTGCGGAATATTATTGTGGGCTATCTTAAGAAACTCATTTGTCCAAAGTTCAGCCCATTCACCAATGTCAAAATTTTCCATAATGTGCCAAGGCATCGGTTCAAGCTCTTTTCTAAAAGCGTCATAGTCACCATGGTTATAGTGCCAGACAGTTCTGGTATATGATTTTTCCTGTACTCTTTGAAGATATACTGTACTAAATAAAAAAAATAAATCAAATCAGAAACAACTGTTTCAAATTATTAAAAAGCTGAAGCAGGACAATGATCCAACTATCTATCCTGAACACTCATCAAAGACTCAGTTGGCAAATGAATTCAGTGATTATTTTGAAGAAAAGATCATGAAAATCAGAGCTAAATTTCCATCAACCAGTAAATTCAATGAGTATGACAAAACTGTTGATGTAACACCACTGACTTCTTTCCAGCCTCTTAGCAATGAAGATATTAGAAAATTAATCTTATCAGCAGCACCAAAATCATGTAGACTTGATCCAATCCCAACACCATTGCTGAAGGACTGTATTGAAATACTGTTACCCAGTATTAGCAAAGTAATAAACATGTCACTCATACAAGGTGAAATGCCAGATGGGTTCAAACACGCAGTTGTTACCCCTCTGCCAAAAAAGACAGATGCGGATCCTACTTTCAAAAATTTTAGGCCAGTGTCTAACTTGCCTTTTCTGTCCAAGATTATTGAAAAAGCAGTCTCAATCCAATTACTTGACCACACAAACAGTCATAATCTCTCTGAAAATCTACAGTCAGCATACAGATGCCACCACAGCACTGAGACTGCTCTGATCAAAATCATGAACGACCTTCTACTCGAAGCAGATAATCAAAAAGTAATACTTATGGGTTTTCTAGATTTATCAGCTGCATTTGACACTGTTGATCACTGTATGTTGCTGCACCGACTTGAGAAAATGTTCCGAATTGAAGACAAAGCTTTAGACTGGTTTAGAACGTATTTAACAGGAAGAACTCAATCAGTAGTTGTTGATGACTGTGAATCTCACAAAAAGGTTCTAGAATGCTGTGTGCCTCAGGGATCAGGTCTTGGGCCTGATCTCTACTGCAAATATACATTACCTCTTGGTGTCATCATCAGAACGTTTCACATACTTTTCCACATGTATGCTGATGACACACAGCTTTACAAATCAATCGACCCAAGCAATTTTGAAAACCAAAAACAAACTGCAGAACAACTCCAATTGTGTACATCTGAAATAAGCAACTGGATGTCTAATAACCGGCTCAAGCTAAATGATGAAAAGACAGAGTTCTTAATTGCTGGCACTGGAAAACAGCGCTCCAAAGTCATTATTGATTCATTAAATGTGGTTGGTATTGACATAAAGCCAAGCACAAGTGTCAGAAACCTTGGTGTAATCATTGACCAAGACCTATCACTCAGGCAACAAGTAAATGCCATATGCAGATCCTGTTATGGTCACCTTAGGTCCATCATTCAAATAAGACCTTACCTGACTAAGTCTGCTGCACACACAATAGTACAGTCACTCATATCTTCCAGATTGGACTATTGCAACTCTCTCCTAGCTGAACTCCCACAATATCTTATCCAGAAGTTGCAGAAAGTACAAAATTGGGCTGCCAGGATAGTTTTGAATGTCAAGAAACATGATTCTATATCGGTTCACCTGCATCAGCTCCACTGGTTGCCTGTTAGGTTTCGGATCAAATTTAAAATAAATCTACTAGTATATAAGAGTTTGAATCGACAGGCACCATCATATTTGACATCAATGCTTAACTACCAGCAACATCAACGCACCACAAGATTGGCAAGAAAATCATACATGCTACAAGAAAAAAGATCAAAACTTGTCTCTATGGGCGACCGTGCCTTCAGTGTTGTAGCACCAAAGTATTGGAATGAACTGCCAGATGATATCAGGAACATTGAACTTCCATTGGACATCTTCAAAAAGAAACTAAAAACTCATTATTTTAAAACAGCATATTGTGGAGAAAAAGCGCAATGATTGTTTTTCTCTTAAGTAGAATTGCGCTATATAAATATGTTATGTTATGTTATGTTAATATAGTTTCAGGATATTGGCAAATATGAACCTATCACATTTGCCAATAAAATTGAGCAAAAATCATGTTTAACCTCAGCTCGTCAAACTTGCCTATCCTTCAAAGTCTCTCAGATCGCTGGACATTTTCTTATTAATGCTCGACGATAGGAGAGGGTTATTGTGATCAGTTTGTTTCTGTCTGTCTGTCTGTCCATCTGTCTGTGCACTGTTTCACCCTTATAGCTCAAAAACTATAACACTAATCGAGCTCAAATTTGGTGGGCATGTATTTTATGGGGTACAGACAGATTCTTCCAAATTTGGTATAATTTGTGCGAAAATTAAAGCCAGGAGAGAGTTTTTCTTATTTTTAATTGGGCTTTTACAGTGAAATCTGCTTCTCTGTCTGTGCACCGTTTTGCCCTTATAACTCAAACACTATAACATCAATCAATCTCAAATTTGGTGGGAAGGTATTTCATGGGGTACAGACAGATTCTTCCAAATTTGGTGTAACTTGTTTGAAAATTAAAGCCAGGAGAGTGTTTTTCTTATTTTTAATTGGGAATACACAGTGAAACTGCTTCTCTTCATCACATACGTAAAAAATCAATATTTTGCTTTCTCATGATATCATTACTCAGTGATGTCACAATGTAACTGTCATTGTGAGGTCACAAACCTAGCTTGTGATACTTACTTTCTTTAAGTAAAAATATTTCTTCTCATTTTATGTCTTGAAATTGACATAAACATAATGAAGATGGAGGTGGTATATTCATCATTTTTATTAATTATTATTTGTTTTATGTTCTCTTTTTTCTTTCAGTTCCTTGACATTCCATCACAAAAAATTACCATGCATGATTTTCACCAAGAAGTGACCTTTAAGCAATATTTTTACCTCCACCAACAGTTTATGTTTTGTGTGCTAATTGTTTATTTGTCTGTCTACTTTTTTTGTGTGTGTGTGTTTAGATTACTCCATAACAGATCTAATAACAGATCTTTATTTAAAAATTTGTGGGTAGGACCTGACTGAAGGAAGAAGTTACTAAAAGAAAGATCTGGATCTTATTTTGGATACAAAAAATCATGATTTTTCAGAGGTCCCATTTCAATGTGTTTTTAATGACTTTAGCTTTCTACTTGATATTTCTATGAAGATTAATTTACATGTTTTTATTTTATTGTCTTCCTTAAAAATAAAGGTTTTATTTTATTGTCTTCCTTAAAATATTTTATATCACTTGAGAGACAGGTCACATGGAGTCGAGCGTTTTGCTCTCTCTGAGTGCATCTTGTTGACTATTGTCTGGTTTTTTGTACTGTACTTGTTTGGGCTGCCAGTGCTTCATAAAATTTTTCCATCAATGTGTTTTATATATACTTCAGCTGATTTATCGCATCATAAATGGAAATGCTACATTAAATAGTTTATTGTGAAATAGGATTGCCTCAGTTAAGAGAGGTCTTTTTTAGATTAGTGAAAGATAAAGGCAATTGACAAAGAATCTTTGAGAATTAATCCCGTGAGACATCACATTATCAGAAAATATGGTAATGTAGTTACAACACCTTTTTAAGTATAACCATCTTAAGTAGAATTCACTTTTTAAATACAAATTATTTGGCTTGATTAATTAAAACAAGTCTCAACTCAAGTCAGTAGACATTTGGTTTTACATTATCTTTTAATATTTTTGGTGTTTTATCTTTAAGTCTTACATTTTACAACCTTAACATTATTTAGCAAGTATAATGTAAACGATAAAGTCATCATCCATCTGTTGATTGGGCAATATGAGGAGCTTATTTCATGTGTAGAATATATTGTTACCTGTAAAAAACACAGAAAAGGTTAATTGGTGAACTTTTCTGTGACCTTTCTTGCATCAGTGCATGTTTTTACAACAGTCCATGTTGTTACAGTAAAAAGTTTTTAAATAACGATTTTATGTTCAAGTTCTGCATATTATGTTGGGCAACAGTAGGAGGCCCAAATATAGAGTATACCATTGAAATTTACCATATTCTCCTGAATTCCTGGTTCAATGTAAGTTTTTTTCTAATCCAATAAGATTCAGATTTAATGGTTTAAAAGCACAGTACATGATAATGTAATGTTACAGAGGCTGGATTACCTTCTATACAACTACCATGACTACCTGAAGAATCCACTCAAACACTGCTTTGTTGCTGAATGTGACAATGTCATTGTAAGTTATTATTCATTTGCTTTATCATTGTTTTGTATGGAAGCTAACATAACGCTTAACACATTGTATACATAGTTTCAGAACACTAGTGAAATGAATTTGTATGGTCTTGCCAGATACTTCATGGCTGATTGTGCAATCAACAGATTCTAGTTTGAGCAAGAAGCCACCATGGTCTAGTGGTAAGCAACCTTTGGCACAGGCTAACTTGCTTCTCACATCTGTGGCGGTTTGAATCCAGCTGATAACAGCATGTTGAATGTATTTAGGGTGTGTCCTGAGAGGACATAAGTTGTCAAAAAAACATAAAAGCTCATCTGTGACCTACTCATAGTCAATAAGTGTCAAAAACAATTGAAATTGGTATTCAAAATTAATGTCAACACATAGCAAAAGAAAGCCACTGCATATTCAAGTGTTAGGCGGGTGCCTTGTCAAGCATTATCAAGCAACAACCAGTGATCTCTTCTAAGCCCACAATTTTGATCCATAACCTGACAAGTGAAAACCAAGTATTTGATGAGTTGATTGGGATGTTGTTAATAAGTACATTAGTAATAAGCCAACCATCTTAGTTTTAATATTTTTGTAATACTGTAGATATATTTTGTTGTTTGTGAGCACTCAAATTTTGTTGAAAAAGGAAATAGCTATAAAATAGCTGGATTATCCACTGATGGCTTGAAAATGAATTCCATATTTAACTGGCACGTTACAAAGGTCATGTGATAAAACCATAACTAATTAAGTGTGTCAATGAGGTATAGTGTTCACCACCACTTGTTGGAAATAAGTGATTAGTTAATCAATTAATAAGAAATCAATAAATTCTGCACAGGAGGGTACATCTGATGCAACACGATTGAAAATGACAACAATTCCGTACTGATTTACCCATTCACAACCCTGATTACAATGCTTGCAGTAGTCCACAGTATCACTTTATTTATGACAGGTAGGCTTTGTGATGCTGTATGTTGTTGACAGTGGTAGATCCATAGTGGACCAGGCACTTAGAGTGAGTTCAAAACACCAAGGCAAAGGAATTGCTTCCCTTCTCATTGATAGAGGTATGAAGCATGGTTGTACATGTAACATACAAAATTTTAATTGGTCTGTCAAACCCATTTTGGTTTGCAAATGTTAATGTGTGTGTAAATATATTAGACAGTATGAGCCTTATTTGATAAATAACTAGAAAACAATGAATCAGTTTGAAATTATTCTGGCATTCAGTTGTGGACCAATTGTGGTGGACCAAAATTCAAAACACAAGTTGACAGGACAGAACGGAACTGTGTGAATGCTTGGTCCCACATTTGACTGTAGTTCAGCCTTTTGGAAATTTGAACATGAAAATGCAAACAAAAATGAAATCTTTTGTTTATTTATTTGTTTATTTTTGGTTTTCTTTAAGTAATATTTTCACAAATATTTACAAAACATGGCCATTAGGTGACTGTTTAAGTTTTTGTAAAGAAAAAATGCATGAAAGGTGTCTAGCAATACATAGATAATGATATCTTTGTCTACCAAAAGGGTTTCCATTAAAGATCAGACAATGAAATTTATTATTGAAGCAGAATAATTTTTAATTAAAGAATACTGCCATCTACTGATAGAAAAAAAGTCCTGACAAAATGGTAATCAAACTGATCTGTGAGAAATATCCTATTTTAAACATAAAAAACCCAGAAATGTATTTAAATCTAAGCACTTGGGAGTAATTCATAATTTTGTCAACATCAAAAGCAATTGTAGTACACTGCAGTTAATCAATTATATCAAACACTCTGCAGTTAATAAGTGGTATATTTTACACATTTACAGTTGATCAACAGTGTCTGTAAGATACTGCGCTTGATCAATTTTACCTGTAATATGTTGCAGTAGATTCATAATGTCTGTTATCAGTTTTATCTGTTACTCATAATATTTGATCAATAATATATGTGACAAACTGCATTTGATCAACAGTATCCTTAAGACACTGCATTTGATCATATTATTTTTAATACACTGTAGTTGATCAATAGTATCTAATTCTAATTCTAATTCTAATAGCACTTTTATAGCGCTTAATCTCTGTCAAAAGACAGACTCTAAGGCGCATCACACAAAAACATTGTTCAATATTCAAAAACCAGAGACAATACAATGCAGTTGAACAATAGTCTATAATAAACCACTGTTAATCAGTTATATTTATAACATAATACATTTGATAAATATTACCTATAACACATTACACTTGATAAATAGTCTACAAGACACTGTAGGAAGTCTGGTTTCAGGGATCAAAGAAGTAATGAAAACAAACCCAGACATCAAGAGACTTCTGTGGACTACAGTGGATACTGCTGCCACTGAGAAGATACAACACTGGAACAAAGACACCAAGTTACTGTCTGAGCGAGTAATGAATATTTTATTTTTCTTGATATTATCCTAATAACAAGACAACCTGAATTATCTTAAAATATTCAGAGAGATGGAAATTTTGCAAGGATAATAGAAGGTTCATAAAAAAGTTTTTTCAGTGTCAAACAATTGAAAACTGCAATTACAGAAAACTTAATCTGCTTGGTTTCTGCAAACTTCTGTGAAACTTAGAAGATATTATGTTATAGCTATAATACATTTTATCTCGTAATCATAGGGCATATGTTATAATTACAAGAGTACCCCAAGATACAATGCAGATTACCTTTTTCTTAACATTGTGAGATAATATGTTCCTATAACAAAAACTAGCTTTTTGTAAGCAAATTTTGTATGCAGAGAGTCAAATAATTAAAAGATAATATGTCATAAAAAGTGATACCATATATCAGCTTAAGGCTTTGTGTCCCAATTGCTAAGTTTATATCACCGTAGACCCTTGGGGAATCAAATCGAACTGGGATCAAATGCACAAAAAGGTGGACTGGAGTCTTGAAACCCTTCCATTGGTGAAGGTCTTAAACATTCAGCCATTGTCGACCTAGAACAGGGGTCAAAGTTTAAATATGACACTTGCAGAAGATTCCCAATCAAGGATTTCCTATAAATTGTTTTCACATTCTGATCCCCTAGGGCCAGTGATAAGGGAGATAGCTCTATTTAATATGATGACTCATATTTGACATTAAAGAAGTGTTATAAGCGGCAGTTTGTTTCAAAAATGAGGCCAAAATTATTTTCAGGCAAACTTTCCCAGCCATATACATTTTGTGCAAACACAGTGAAGATAGCTAAAATATTTTAATTTTAGACCATAATAAATAATTTTAAGTGTCGATTATGGCGGTCATTTTTGTTTCATTTCTTTAAATGAAGCCAAAACTGTTACAGGCATGTTTTCATAGCCATAAACTGTCTCTGCAAATATGTTGAAGACATTTTCATAAATAAATGAGATGGAAGAGATATAAAGCTTTTTTGATATGGTTACCCCACTTTACCTTGAAGCAGTGGTCAAACGTCAAATTTGACAATTCGAAAAAATTTATATGTTATGATACCTTAGGACCAAAAATAAGGAAGATAAATGAAATTTTTAGTACCATGACCCTACTTGACCTAGACGAAGGGATCGCAAACCATGATTTCCTGTAAATTGTTGTCACACTACGAAGTCCTACAACCAATAATAAGGGAGATATAAGAATATTTTGTGTATGAGGACCCAAATCGTCTATGAAGCAGGGGTTAAACATCAAATTTAACGCTTGGAAAAGATTTGAAGGTCACTTTTTACAAGTTGTTTTCACATTTCCAAACCTTAGGACCAACAGCATGAGATATAAGGCCTTTCGGTATGATGAACCCACTTGACCTTGAAACAGGAGCTAAAGGTCAAATTCAACAACTTGCAAAAGATTCACAAGCCATCTTTTACATTCCAAAACCCTAGAGAACAGACCAATGATAAACAGACCAATGATAAACTAAATCTTAGGCCTTTTAATATGGTGACCCTTATTTGATATTGGAAATGTGATAAAGCTACCATTTTGTTTTCAAAACGAGGCCATAATTACTCTCAGGCAAACTTTCCACAGCCAAATACAGTTTGTGCAATTGTGATGAAGCTGGTTGAAACTTGTTTTTATGGCCATAAATATTCTCTCCAAACTTAATGAAAACATCTTCAAAAATGAATGAGATATAGAGGTTTTTATAAAACGTGCTGAATGGATGCATGCATGCGCATACAAATGCATAAGGGCTTTCAGAACAAACTGTCAGTTATTTAAATGAGCAGGGGAAATAAAAAGAGAAAAAGATTAAGTATTAAAACAAGACAATTTAATCAGACGATAATAACGTCAACTTGTAAACTAATTCTAATATGACTTTTATGGCACTTAGTCTCAGTGAAAAGACAGACTCTTAGGTACAACAACCAAGAAACAAGAACAAATAATTCCTTGACCAGAGACACAGAAAGAGAATCCACATAACTAAGATAATCAAAAACTATGATAAAACCTAGAGTGGGTAGGCTTTTGCAAAGAGATAAGCTTTCAGCTTCTTTTGAATAGACAGAAGAGATGTGGTAGAGTAGATGTCATCCGGAAACTCATTCCAGACCTTGGGAGCATCATGGGCAAAAGTATAACCAAATTGCTTTGATGACGTGTGATAAATTGTGGCACTTCAAGGACATTAACCTTTATCCGACTACTCCTAGTATTGTAAGTGCTTTTCCTGGGATTCACAAAAGCTCCGGGTAAATAAGTTTAATCACTCTGACAAAAATTACAGACTTTTTTTAGCTGTTTAAAACTGACCATTGTTGAACAGGCAATCAGTGCAAACTCTTAGCACTGAAGTCTTTTTGTAAATATCTGGTTGTGCTGGCGACAATCCTAGCTAAGCTGTTCTGCACACTTTGGAGCTACCTAACATTAAATGCTGAAAGATTCTTGAACAAGAAATTGCAGTAGTCAAGCTGACTGTGTCAGATGCTACCTTGGTCTCCTAAAATCCCTCAGTTGTACAAAATAGGCAATAATTTGCTTTAAATTGATATGCATATCATTGCTTACTTTAATAAAATAATTTTGAGCAAGATGATAGATACCAACAGGTGTTCATCTTTTTCAAATATTTAGAAAACATATTTGAGGTAACTCAGGCATATCATACATCATTGGAAAGCATTAAAACAGTGTTTCTGTTTCTTAACTGAGTTAAGAATGCACTTACACAACACCAATCTCAAGTTCGCCCTTGACTGCATATATTCCTTCAAGGTTGGTCTTGGAAATTGATATTATACCTAATAACAGTCAAAGTCATCTCGATGTTCAAAGTTTATAAGTACTTTTTATAGGCGAGTTCTTGACTTGTACTAGATATCACTTTTTGTGTTTTTTTATCTCCATACTTTCTTGAAATGTGTACTTCTCGTGTTTCTGAATGCCTCACAGCTTGCAGGTGTAGGCTGAAACAAATTTCGGCCTTGTCATTTTGTGAAAACTAAAAGCCTCTACCTCCATATGTACAAGTTTGTCCTATTTTCTCTTCTTGATGTCTTTATGGTATCATAAATTTTTGTCCAATTAAATTGTTGAAAGAAATTGCAAAAGATGCATTGTGGGAGTCGCCAAAAAGACAAATAAAGAAGGCACAACATTTAACATAGTGTTGTACACACCTATTATAACTTACAAAATTATTACTTTAAAGTTTCTAGCAGACTCTGGTTTTCTGTCAGCAAAAGATGGCATTTTGCCTTTTTATTCTTCATTTCAAGACTTACTCAGGTTTTCAAGTGCCAAGTGCTACATTTTACACTGCCCATTAAGATTTGAAAGTAATTTATGTGTTGTTTCATAGCAATATTTCATACAAAATGCTATTGATGGGCCAACCCTGGCTTCTGTGTCACTCTTTGGGATGGATAGTCAGTGATTCCCAAAACTGTACTGACAAGTTTTCAAAATTGCAAATACCTCAAAAACAGAAAGGAACACAACAATGTCAATCTCACTTGAAGCTCAACTCTACTGAAGCCCAATGTGTTCAACATTACATAATACTGTTGAACATATAGTTGAGTCAGTTCCCAATCCATTTATCTCACTGCAAATCACTACAAAAATATCATATACCTAAGTATTCATTACATACTGCATCACACTCAAACCGTAATTGTTACCACCATCTTGACAAAGTACGAGACATATACAAGACGATTTTCATATTTCATTGCTTGTACACTCACTAGTGATGATAATGCTATGCAGTTGGCACTAATTTTCTGGGTTTGTGAGACTATTCTTGTTTTTCAAAGAGGTCAGTGTCATTTGTAGCTATGTGAACAATTTATTCAGACATTGTTTTCTTGTTTTAAATTTGAATGGTAAAACATAAGGCTTATAGTTTTCAACATTAAGATAACAGAGGTTTTCCTTTCTTATTTCAGCATATGCAACTGACTAAACTATCCCGTGACCGCTTGCTGTCTGATGAATTCACAGCCTTATTGGCATCATACAAAAAGGGATGCCAACTCTCATGTTCTTCTTACCAGACATCATGTATACCTGAGAGCAACATGACTGACTTTCTTAATAGCCTTTCAGAAGACCAGATCCACCTATTGTTACCAGGCAATACATGGATCATAAACTTTGATCCCTACGGTCATTTTCAAAGCAATTTTCAACTGATTTGCTGTAATACACAAACTGCATTATTTGTAACTCATGATTCTAACACTGACATGTTATGTGGTCTTAGTTTTGGTAAACTGGCAAAGGTAACTAGTGGACACAAGCTCCGTGTAGATTTTTACCACAATACAAGTGCTTCTGACAAGATAAATATCCCAGAGATGTTTGTGTCTCATTTTATTCATCATGTGGAGAATATCATAGAACATGTTGGTAAAGAATTGGAAGAAGAGGTGTCATTGGGAGGTCTGTGTTATGGTGAGGAAAGTATCGATAAATTAAGATCCTTTATGGAAAATGTAAGTCTACCCCCTGTGGCAGACCAATTCAAGCAATGTTACTGTATTGAACTTGGGCTTTGATCCCTACTAATAAAATATAATGAAACTTCATTTTAGACAAGAGTGCTTGTCAGATGCAATTGAAGTTTGTAGCATTGTTACTGTATTGAACTTGGCCTTTGATGCGCTAATAATAAAATATTATGAAACTTACTTTAGACAAGAGGGCTTTGGACAACTTGGACACTAATCTAGAATTTTAAGGCTACTTCTGAAGAGGGTTATATTTGCAAAATTACAGAGAGTCAAGTAGTTTTGAAACAGAATAGGAAATCATCTTGCAGGATATTAAGAGATGAACCATTTTTGTAATTTTTTTGGAATTATTTTTATCTGTAATTTGATCAAAATCACCAGAATAATTTAGGGTGAATTCAATTTTATTATAAGCACTTCTATTTTGAGTCATTTAAATTTATGAACTTACGTCACTGTCAGAAGCTAATGTCACTGAACCAACATGTTGTAATACACTGGATTCAAACCCATTACCATGCAGAGTATCAATTGATTATATGTCAAAATTGTAAACCACTAAGTCCTTACTCACCTTTGTAGATATCTCTAGCAAAGTCAAAGTTGGGGTTCTACATCCCGTTCAGCAGCCAGGGTGATATTGGGACAGGTCCTTAGCATTGCCACTTGTGGGACTCAAAGCCACAGAGGTGAAAATCTATGATTAGATGCCAAGCTTACTAACCACTAGGCCACCACGGACCTTGAAATCTCTAGTAAAGTTCAAATGTAAGAGTATTATGACATCCACTTTTTAAATACTGACATTAATTTTGGACTCATTTAAATTACAGTACAAAGATAAGAAAAGTACAAGATGGTTGTCAAGGTCATTTTCATAAAACTTATTCCTAGTCATTTAACATAAAACCGATGTATATGGACATGGGTTCGGAATCTAGTTCATGGCAGCATGTCAGTGAAGGACTAATGGTCCGTCCCTAGTATGAGCCACAAATTTCAAAAAGAAAGCAAATGAATCAAGCCATAATTTCTATCCTACAATGTAAAGATATTTTAGTTTCAATAGCTATGCCATTAAATACTTGGAAAAATAAAAGGTACATTTTACACAGGGTTGATCTATTGTGTGAGACCCTAGTTCAAAGATAGATGACTGGTGATTTCTTTTATTTTTTGAGATTAGACCATATTTCTACCCCTGTGAGCAAGTATGGTAATTGCTTAACTCCATTCTTTTGATATAGTCTTACCTGATGGAATGAAATTCTGAAACATTTTGGATGGGTTTAACAGAGAATAAATTTATTTTGTAAATACTTAATAATTTATGGATATAGACTGCACAAAAAACAGAAAAGTTAAAGTCAAAGTTGTGGGGTCTATCTATCAATTTATAGGCCTTTTAAATTTTGGAAATAAGTAAACTTGATTTTTGAAACCACAAAAAAGTGGTCTGATGGAACTTTTTGTATTGAAGAACTTGTTTTCTCAGGCCATTTCAAAACTACATGTAGTTATATTAATAAATTTAGATTATATTTAACAAGGTTATAAAAAGTGACTTTGGTTATCTTTTAATAAGCTATCTGTCACTACTATAGCCTTGTATTATGACATTTTCCAGTGGAAATAAATAGAATCTGGATACCCTGGTCACTTTACAATCCTTCCCGTTTATGTCTTGTTACAAAGTAAAGCTAATTTTTATAATCTGAAGACTTTGTTAACATCTAGTTGAGGCAACAATAAGTTTCCTTATAAGAGGATAGGACAGCTTAGTCTCTCTAGCAAAGACTGATATTTTTATCCACATTTAGCATTACAATCCCACCCTGCCAATCATTCCTCAATGTCGGAAACTATAGCTTTTGCTATAATTTGCATATACCGGTGGAGGTTACATTCTAATCATTTGATAAAATCGGTCTATAAACAAAAGGATGTAAACATTTACATTATGGGTCCTTGGAAAACATCCTAATAGATTCAAATGGACATACTCCTTTGGTTTCCAGCATCAAAAGTTTCCAAATTAGCTGTGTTGTTTCTTGTTGATAGTGTACTGCTTGCAAATCTCAATTTGTGCCAAAACAAGGCCAAAAAGTCTTTAGATCTACATGTGCGAGCTGCACAGCCATCAGAGACCCAAGTAGTGCACCAGAATTTGTGAAAGACTGGTTACGAGAAGAAATCCCAACTCAGACACATCCCATAGCTGGTGTAGAACTTAGACAGTCACCCATCCCAGTGCTTATGTAGCCAATTCCCATTTAACTTCAGTCAAGAGAAACTGAGACAAAGAAAAAAAACGGGATTCCTAAAAAGTGATTCCTAGAAGCTCGAGCCTTGCTAGAGCTTGTGCTTAAAAATCTGTTGTAGTTTTTTAAGATACTCGGAATGCTTAAATTCCTGAAGTTGCTTTTTCATGGGCAAGTTGAATTATATCCTGCCAAAGACTTGCAGGAACTATCAACCTGTAGATCTGTGGTTTGAATGGGTCATCATAGAAGAAGACACTATCCCTCAAGACAAAGCGCTCCTTCTTGAACAATAAGCTTTAACTTAACTAACAATCATTAGAAAATATGCTCTTTAACTGAAATTATCTAGTTTGTATTGCAACATACAGGCAGGCAATGGCCCAATAGAAGCATGTGTATGGCAACAATGGGTGGCCAGTGAAACAATGTCATAGCTCTGTAATGGTCACATGGTTCCAGCAGATCCGGAATTCTGGATAAAGCATGATCACAGAAAGATCAGCAGAAAGTGATGATATTGACAAGTAAAATGAGCTATTGTTAACAATTCACTTAGTTGTACAGTAACTTTCTTGAGCTGGCGTAAGTACAAAACAACAACAACTGCTCATTCAACATCACTTTACATTAAGAATAGTTCTGCTCCAACAGCTGTTTTTGAGGTGTCAGTGTCCAAAATAAACAAATCATTTGAAGTTAACAAAGTTAACTACCATTTCAAAGTTTCAAAAGCTAAATCCTGTTTCAAAATTTATTAGCATGATCTTATGATAATGTGCTAGTCCAAGGAATTATTGCAACTCTTTTCTAGTTTGGGTTATGAGTCAATATAGGATTTTTCAATTCTTTCTGGATTGGTTGAATCCCTGTGAAGTTATTATTTTTCCAAAGAACTTAACTTCCCCCTGAAGTGAGCCATATTTGGTTTGAGTGCTAGGTTATCTGTCCTAAATCTGTCTTGTGCTCCTTCAGGTTTCTGATGTGGTCTGAGAACAAGATTCCAAAGATTACTACATCATCCAAACAGGCCAATATAGTCCTTAAAGTTATTTCTCTTAGAACCAACTACATTCCGTAAGAAACATAGACTGTATGCAAAGACTAAAATCCATTCTAACATGTTCACATAAGCCACAGTAAATTTAAAAAACAATCTTATGATTGTCAAATTCTGATATTTTGACTGGATAGTAAACAGATACCATGTTGAAAGTACTGAAATACACTTTTGCAAATTAGTCTGTTTGGACATTTGCATAAGTTTGGTTGGCTCATGTTTCAAACACGCTTTGTCAATCAAATTCTCTACAGCCAATTCACAGCATTTCTTATGATTAGCAGAAGCAAGTGTTAATAAATTGTCACTCAATTTCAAAAGCTGTCCTAATCACAAAATTGGGGAAATAGTGGCGCAGTTATAACTTACCTCTGAAATTAGAGTTAGAATCCCGGTTTGACCTCATGTGGGAAAGCTGCTAGTTGCTTGCCATTTGTCAGCAATTTACAGTAAAGAACCTTGACCAACTGTGTGTACTAACTTCCTCTGCCCGTCCAACTACCCATGACAATATAACACTAAATAAATAAATAAACTAATCACAGAATCCCATTCAAAGTGTCTCCAATATCAGTATTTGTAATAACTAGCATAATTATATGTAATTGAGAGTCAATACCTTTAAATCAACGCTGGGTTGAAATTTAATTATCTTATGAGACTATATTTGAGATGTACTGTATGTTGTACTATTATATTTGGTAGATATACTTTTTGTTTAAAACTTTGCTCATACAGTAGTTCTCATTGACACCATTCCTCAGAAATACTATTATAATCATGCATACATTACATATTTCATTAACAGTTATGTAAGCATATTACAACATCATACTTCAGCAAAATGTCTAAAATGAAAGCAACATGCTATCAGTAAGATAAGCTGCATAAATGTCTTGCAGTACTCTAACAGATCCATGGTGATCAATGTGACTTCATACCATTCAGGTGTGAAAAACTTTCATTTCCTTTTTGGTGGTAAATCGTAAAAAATAATTTTTAAAACAATTGATTGTTCACAATGGTCACTTGCTCAGTTCAACAGAATTATTTGAAAATACATCTTAACATCTTAAAAAATCAGGATTATGGGCATATTTACAATACGTTCAAATACTTTCAATCATTTATCAATCTTCCAGTCACTATTTACTATTTCAGAAAAAGATACAGTGGTCCTGTTACTGCATTTACTTTAGATTAGGAGGACGAGAAATTTCTCCTACACAATTTTTGTGGTTGACAGCAGTCAACACTAATTTCAATTTAGGTGGCACGGCCTACTAGGGGCCTGCTTCATCAGTTGGGAGGTACCTTAAAATTCACCTCCTGCTTATTTCTCTACTTATTGTAGTAACTATTGTTTAATGCTATTGTCCAATCACCTTTGGTGTTACACTTCAGTAACCACAAGTGACACGGTTTATCACATGAATGATCATGCTTTACATATGTACATGTTGCAAAATACTGGTTATATTAATAGTATATATAGTATTAATAAAAAGAATTTTAAACCCATATCATTGTTTATTGTCTTGGGGGGTCGGGGGAAATGAACTATTGTTTAATGCTATTGTCCAATCACCTTTGGTGTTACACTTCAGTAACCACAATTAAGTTTCCCTCCATCGTTCTTACTTCAGATTTCGAAGTATTTTATGCATTTAAAACTCGAAGTATTTTATGCATTATTGTACTTGTATTTCACGGTTTAATTTTTTTATACTGAGTGATATTCAGTGCATGTGTCGAGATGCCTTCCTAGAGAAAAGCACCATCTATGGCCAGGAAGAAAGTCACAGCCTCAGCAAAGGCAAGGATTTCGATCAGGAAAATTCGAAAAGACACTCATAAGGACTTAAATGAATCATACATACAGTTGGCTACACAACCTCAAGTGAGTACTATGTCCAGCAGCTCCAACCTGGATCCCGACCCTACCAGGACTGACTCCTCTAATGCCTTTTATCCATGCTCACAGAACTTTCTGAATCAAACCGTGCATTTACTGAACAGAATAGAAAAAGTAGAGCAAAGGCAGTCCGCGGTCGGTTACAGACACCAAACGCCACCACGTCTTCATGGTACTGAGAGGCCTCCACACATTCCGTCACATACTGCGGGTCTGGATGAAAGGCAGTGACAAGTCCAGCTTCTCTCATATAACGTCATATCACAACTTGCCAATAATGATTTGAACCAAGGTGCTCGTCAATGTCTTGCTCCTGAAGGGGTGGTTTCTTCACAGGCAGCAGTTACAGCCACCACACAGCTTGATATACAGAATGATGGGGTTCTGCCTCGACTGGAGACTCTGAGACAACTTCCTTCAGTATCTAACACAGTGTCAACTCTGCTGGGGGCTTATGAAGACCAAGCAAGGGCAACCTTACAAGGTAGGCAGCTCAGAAAGCCAGTAAGATATAATTCTGTAGAAGTAGTTCAAAAAGCCCCGGAGTTCTGCTGGCCCAATGAGGGCTACTATGCCCCTGCAGGGAAAAAGAGGGTGATCTATGATGATCTAACGCTACCCCAATGGGTTGTGGGACAGCTATCTAACATTTATCATATGAGGGATCAAACTACAGCCAGGCATGTCCTCCTCCAAGCCATTCTGGCTATGAAGGATGCCACATCCTTACCCTGGACTGCAATAAGAAGCGTGTGGGCCACATCAATGCATGACTTGGAGGAGGGCAACTTAGGTTGGAGATACACCACTCAATGGTCCATCAATCGCCTGAGGGCATCTCAAATTTCCATGTCAGGCACTCCGGCAAGTAATTAAAGTCAGGCAAAGAAAGTATGCAGATTTTACAATGAGGGAGTCTGTTCTCACGATTCCAGTCATGGAAATTACAAACATGTCTGCAATTTTTGTGACAAACAGGGGAAAACAGCTGCACATCCTGAATCAAAGTGTTTCAAAAATTAAAATCCACAGACAAGCAGGCGTCAACTAGTTAGGGTTGTGTCGGGCCACTTGCTCAACTGTCACCTGTGTTGGACAACTGTAAAGAACTCTATAATACTAAAGAGGGGAGGGCTGATAACTGTGAATTCGAACTGGAAAGCTGTAATTGTGATGTTGATAGTGACTTTAAATTTTCACAAGCTTGGCTTGAATACCGGAAACAGCTCTGGTTGTTATTTAAAGAAGACTGTAATTCTGTAAATAGTACGAATGATACACATTCTATGAATTGTAATAATACATCTCAAGTAATGCATGTTTGTGACTCTGTATTGGGTAACCAGTTTTATGGTATAGTTGGGGATGATCCTGATAATGGACGACCTCTTGACGGTAATTACAAATTACATGGTAATCAAAATGATTTGCAGGACCATGAGTATTATAACACTGATTATTTGTCTGTTAACATTGATTCTCAGCATCAGGAATCCCAGTCAATGCAACAGCCTCATAATTGCATTCTCAAGGTGGGAAACAATATTGTTCACACCTCTTTTGGCAATTCTTATTGTTCAACATGTTTATGTACTGTTCAATTTATGAACAAGTACTGACTAGGTACTGAAATCAACACACATTTGGTTTTCCTTTCCGATGGTAAAACAGTTAACAAATTTTGTTATTGGAATCATGATTTAAGTTCTAATTAAATCACAATCAAGGAATGCAAGGATGAGGCCATAGGTTTCCTACAGGTTAGTCATACTTTGCAAGTTTTGATTAATTTTCGTGGGAATCAAGAATCCCATCCTGGATTGGTACATGAAGACTATGTAAAAGATTTGCACAGTAGAAAAATGGGCTTCCAATCATACCCATATTACATTATTAGATTGATAAAATGATTGATCAGATTGACAAGGAGATTGCAAGTAAGACTGTTAACGTTCATACTGTTATGTGTAATGCTGAGTCCACAGTCGTCTGTCATTATAACACGGCTCATCAATACTGACCTCAAGTTCTTCTGACCCTTCTGACGTCGTTGTTTGGGATTTTCATGATCCAGACAAGACTAGGGGTTTCTTGGCACATAAATCTATGGACTTCCAGTTTATTGGAACGGATAGGCAACCCCCCACCAGCATTACCCTTAGGGATTACATTCACATGGCCACCATCATTCAGGCTACTGGCTTCCCCAACTATAAGCTGGCCAGGTTCCCCATTCAATCAGGCTTGAACATAGATGCATTGCGTCACCATTTGAAGGATTATCACAACAAAAAATTGATTGAATATCTTACTTATGGCATTCCTTTATCACTACAACAGGGTACTCAACTTAGCAACACTGTTGTCAATAGCCATTATTCTGCCAAACATTTCCCAGCTGATGTACAACTCTACCTATATAAGGAAAAATCCCTGGGTGCCATCTTGGACCCTTTCACTAAGGTTCCATTTGAGAAATGTCATTGTTCACCCCCTCCTCACCAAGCCAAAAGACAATGGTAGGAGGAGGGTTATCCTGGACCTTTCCTTCCCAAGAAGGGTGTCAGTAAATGATGCAGTTGCTGGGAAGCTTTTGATGAGACTCCATTCACACTTAGATTCCCAACAGTGGATGATATTTTGGATAAAGTCAGATCATCTAAGGGCAGGGTTCTTCTCTCAAAAATTGATATTGCAAGGGCCTTAAGGAATCTTTGTGTAGATCCAGTGGACGCTTTCAAATTTGGTATCCAATGGAGGGATCAGTACTTCCTGGACATAATGGTCACATTCGGCTGGGTCCATGGCATGGCTGCTTTTCAGATGGGCTCAGACGCTATCTTGTACATCATGAAGCAGGAGACCTGTGCACTTTTTGTGCATCAATATGGTCTCCCCAGAGGATGACGCAGAGTGTCATTTCCAAAATTTATTCAACCTTTTTTCTCAGCTGGGTCTGCCCATGAACAGGGACAAAGTCACTCCCCCTACTTGGGTTCTTACATGCTTAGGCATTACCATTAACTTAGATGAGTATTGAGCATAGTAAAATGAACGAGATTTATGAAGAATGTATCCTTGTTAGCAGAAAATCCACCCTCACCAGGAGGCAGTTTCAATCATTCCTAGGCAAGTTACTGTACTTACATAAATGCATTAAGCCTGCAAGAATTTTTGTCAACAGAATCTTGTCTGTTTTCAGGGATAATTCTTCAAAAACAGGATGATACTTACAAAAGATTTCCACAAGGATGTGGAATTATCATCAGGTTTCTTCCTCTCTTCTCTGGCTCCACAAAAATCTTTAAGAATGAGATTTCACACATCAACTCCTTGCATATTGATGCTTGCCTTACTGGGGTGGGTGGTGTCTGGAATAATAGGGTTCATTCTGTCCCAATTCCTACAACTTGAAATGATCAATGTGCTCATAGCCCTGAGGGTCTGGGCCCCTTATAGGGCCAATTCCACAGGTAGGTTCAGTTGTGACAACCTGGCAGTTGTGCAAGTGGTTACCTCAAGCAAAACTAAAGACAGTTTCCTGAAGGCAGTTCTGACAACATTTTATACCATTTGACACATGACTATACATGGGACAAGGTTCCCATTGAGTTTTTTTACCTAAATCTTTGTATATCATTTCAGGTTCTTCTCAAGATCCACAAGAACTCCTTACATTGGCAAGGCAGAGAGTCTTGTGAGCTTACAGCCGAGGCACCATTCAAGCTCAAAGAGCAAGACTTTCTTGTCAGTGTTGGTTTTTATGATCTCCCCATTGAAATTTCAGCCTGGAACTTGCTCATATTCCTGAAATTTCTGGCCAGAAATGCCATTTTACCTAGGGTGGTTAGGAACTATTTCTCCTCAATTTCATCACTGTCAAAATTTTTCAACCTTGACACTAGGGATCTCTCTCACCCAGCTGTTATCAGATTTCTTAGAGGTCTTTCCATCAACCCCCCTTTCATCCCACTCCCAGGGGCATATTTGACATAAGAACCATGTATGCCATCTCCAAAGCTTCTGATTCTCTCCGGGACCCCCATTATTTAGGGCAATTTTCTTGTGGCTTTTTATGCATTCTTCAGGCTCTCCAACATTGCTCCCTACTCTGCTCGTCAGTTCTCTAGGGACAGGCATTTTCTCAGACAAAATCTCATATTTCACCCCCAGGGGCCAACCTTTTGGTGAAATGGGCCAAAAAATTTGCAAGATTGTAACTCTTTCCACATTATTCAGCCTCCCATGATGGACAACTTATTTTTATGTCCAGTCAGAGCTTTGCAGACTCTCCTTCAGTCCCGGCCTTTCCCTCCTCAGGTCCCACTGTTTGCCCAAGCTTTTCCCCTCTATCAGCAGGTCATAGATTCACAGGTTAGGGATGCTTTAAGGTCTGTTCTGTCCAATCTCAATATTTCACCATCTGCACATGGTTTAAAGAGAAAACTTTTATAATTCTTAGCATCTGTTTTCCAATCTTATTTTCCAGTATTCAGATCTATATAGGAAAACAAGCTTTACATTTTTGACAATTTTAGATTTTTTGGCTGTAAATGTTTGATTGCCATGTTTGATTTTGTTTGTTGAATACTGCTCTGGCCTTTTTATTTCTATATTTGTTGCAGCAACTTTTTGTTTTTGGTCTTATTAACATTGGTTTTAGTCCTGTTGTTTTTACCTAATTCTTCTGGGGGCCAAGGTGGCAGAGTGGTAACACTTTCACCTCCTACCTCTGAGGCCGGGGTTCGATTCCCGGCACGGCCTCAAGTGGGAAAGCTGGTAGATGCTTGCCGTTGTTCGGCAGTTTACAGTACAGAACCCTAACGAACTGTATATACTAGTTTCCTCTGCCCTTCCAACTACCCGTCGTGATAGGACCTGTACACTGTTGAAAGGTACGTAAAACCCCAAATAAATAAATAGGAGCTGCATACATTAGCTTTCCACACAGGTGTACAGTTTTATTGATTAAACCAGCAGAGAGGTCTTAATCAATGATTGCACTACTGCCTTTTTCCAGTGCTTGGAGAAGGTGCCACTCTTTAAGCACGACTTATCTAGTTCTGTTATTTAGTTAGTTATGCATGCCTTACGTTCCCTCAGAATACAACTGACAATAGATCAAGTTTATGCTGTGATGGTATTTTTATGGCCTGTGATGGTCATAATATTGATAATGTTATCTTCTAATACAACTTTAAATGAGTCTAACTTTTCAGCTTGTAGTTAGTTTGGCATCTAATCACAGGCAGTCAACTCTGTCCGGGTTCGACTACCACAGGTGACAATGCTGAGGCCATGTCCGAATATGACCCTGGCTGTTGAACAGGATGTAAAACCCCAACTTTGAACTTTGAGCTTTTAGTTTTGCTAGAACAAACGTTAGGTGTTGTTTGAGTGCTTCATTCAATTTTAAAACTTTATCACTAAAAAAAATCAGCCAAGTATTATGCCAAATCACGATTTGACTGATTGTTTGACATCGGATTTCCTTTTACTCTTTTGACTAGTCTGTTTATGGTGCAATAAAGGCTTTTTATGTTTCATCAGAAGAAACAAATTTCTCAGGGAACAAAATGTTTTTAGCTTTTTGAGATTTTTGCTGCATTTTTAACAGATTTCTTAACAGCTTTCCAGTTATCATTACATTGAGACTTTCTCCAATGATTTTACATATCTTCCATAAGTTGAGCTGACAGAACATTTTCTGACTGTCATGCCTGTGCTATTTCTTCGGCTTGGATTGGGGACGATTTATTTCAATTGTTTTATAAGATTACACTCAATCGCTTCTTCTGCTCTGTGATGCTATACTTATCTAACAGTTTTCTTTGCATGTTGATTGTTTGAGATACTAAGGTCTCTTTTACCTATTTTGTGATATATTACATTCTTACATATACTTGTTTTGAACAGCACATACAGTTGGTAAGAGAAGAATTCTTTGTGTGTAGGCCGTTTCAAGTTCTGTTATTTTAGATAATGGCCAAGTGGCGCTCCATTATGTAAACTTAGTGAAGGGTCATTAAGTTTACATAATGGAACTGCCACGAGGCAATTATCTATTATGAAATCCTGTAAATTAAAACCAATTCATTAATTCAACACCTTGTACCAAATTATCAATCTAGCCAATCTTTGCAATGTTTCCTTTGGTGTGCATACCATATGGGGATTTCACTAAATTAGTTCTATGGTTGTTTTTTTATCTCCATACACAATAAACATTGTTTCACCATGTGTACCACTGGTTTTCCTTTATGGAAAAAATATGATTTTGGATAAAGATTGAAAAGTTTTAATATAATCTGACTGCCACAAAATTTAACCATGGATAATGATAATCGATAAAATATTGGTCTGTGACTTACAGAAAGCACTTTCCAGAAAAAATTAGACTTCTTATTTAAAAATGCTGTGGATAATTTGTTGTGGTGAGTTGTTTCATGTTACTTTATTAACCTGTGCTTATTTTAAGACAGTAAGTTATTATTTTTGTGTTTCAGGCATTGATAGTACTAGAAACTGGAGAATTACTAGTTTTATTTTATGTTGAAGTTTTGTGCTTCTCAAGATTTATATTTTGTGTGCTTCTTTGTCTCTTAATTTGGAATCAAGGAAAAACACCTCCTGGAAAGATCGTCTCCTGGAAACAAAGCCTCATAGAAAGAATGCCTACTCCACATTTTGTATTTCAGTAATACCTCCTGTGAAAATTAATCCACAAGATATTAAGAACAAAATTCATTTCAACCACAAACAGTGTATCATTTTAGAAGTATATAACAAACTGTAATAAGAAAAATTAAAATCTTTGTTTTGAACTTAAAAACATTTAAAATTTAAATCAAATTTAAACCCAGCAGTAATGCACTTCAGAACTGCATTTTTGCACTACGTTTTTTTTTTCTTATTTTATTCGAGTAAATTTTCAGCCACTAAAAACACTCCTTTTAATATAGTATGCTGGGTTAGATTTTCACAGTGAGTTTGTTTAAAAATTAGCTGCTCCTATGATTAAGTCCATAGAAGATTATTGTAAAGTTTTATAATAAGATAACTTATATTACCTTTCTTGTGTGTTTTCACAAACCTGCTCTTTTATCAACTGCAGACAGATTCTGGGCTAAGATTATCTATCAGAGGACCATTGTTTTGATTTAAATGAAGGATTATGTCACCTAGAATAACCAAGTTGTTATGATGGAGTTGCAGATCTGCTGGTGCATTCAAATTTTCATTAACACGCTAATTGTCTGTAGTGTTATTTAAAGAGGAGTAAGGAGCTTTATAAATATTCAGTACATTGTTGTTAACATTGTGATGATTACTTTTCCAAGGGCCTAATTCCATACATTGGTTACGTAAATAATTTAGTCTTTGAACCACACAATTATCCTAATATACAAAAACTGCTCCACCTCCTTTTCCCTTAGATTATCACATTGAGTCAAGTTTATAGTGACTACTTAGCTCATATGGTTTTCAATGACTAGTTTTTTAACTACGCCAGAAACACACTATGTTTATGACATCAATGGCTTTGTTAAACAGTTACCTGGCATTGACGTTATGTGGTGTCACATAATTTAATTTACTTTTCTCACATTTTATGTTTGTAAATAGTATGGCTATGAAATGAAGTTTACGCTCTGGCAAATATATTCAAGGGTGACAACATCTTCCGTACTAGTTGGTTTTATGAAAATAAATATGAGAATATAGAGACATGACAGAGGGATTTGTAACAAAATATTTAGAGAGATAATTGACAGAAAAAGTGCATGATCTAAACAAACAATTTACAGCCATAAACTTGAAAACCTGATTTATAAAATATAAGTGACGTATCTTTGTTTTTGTTGTACATTTCTTGTTGTATGTATATTATATATAATAAACAGGATCACTTCATTCTTAAACCACACTTTTGGTAACAGACAATAGAAAAAGTGTGAATTCTTTTTCACGAATCCACACTTTTTAGCTTCAGAATCCACACTTTTTACTTCAGAATCCACACTTTTTAGCTTCAGAATCCACACTTTTAAGGTTGATAATTCACACTTTTTAGAATAAAAATTCACACTTTTTAAATTGTTTACTTAAATGGCCCTGATTATAATGTAATCTGGTGAACATAGTCTGACGATTTAATATTGATTTTTACAAGTGTGTTTTACAAGATATCATTTTAAGGATTTTAACACATATAAACCACAGTTGTACAAAGTATATGAAAATTATATTCATTTCACAAAAAAAGTTTGAAACTTGACACTGACTTTAAATAATCTTAATATTCAGAACAAAAATTGCTTTTAACATTATGAGTAATTTTACTATCTCTGAGTGTATTTGTACTCCAAGTGATTAAGTTGTACAACTATCCTGCGAGAAAAATATCCAAATGTAAGATGGAGCATCACAAAGCTTCATTGGTGAACAAGCTTCTTGCGGTATCCTGTATGACTGAAGCACAATTTTTCTTTATCCAACAATCCAAAACAATTTGTGAATAAACAGCAGGTGACGCACATTCATTTTAAATCATTTCACATTGCTGTATCTGAATTGAGATATGCTGCAAATCCTCAGCGAGAAAATCCTCCATCCAAAGTGAAGCAGTGAATGGAATCCATTTTCTTTAAACCAATAACTGCAGACTCGGTACATAGATTTAAATTGAGATCCTGACCTTTCATTACTCTCTGGTTTGTTGTACCTCCGACTTCTCGAGATAGCTTTCCTATCCAGTCCAGCAAAACTGAAAACAATTTTACACAATACAATAAACATTATGTGATGCTAAATCAATTTTGGGGAAAATATTTAAGGATGGTGTAGTTTCTGAGAAATTAGTACAGAATTATGTTTTGTCATTTGATAGTGCAGTCAATAATTTGTATGTTAACATTTATATTAACATTTTGACATATAATTTAAAATTTTACAAAATCTACAAAAAACACAGTAAAATGCAATGAAAAATAGCAAAAAGTCAAATACCTTACCTTTTCACATCACTGTGTACAGTCCATTTCTGTTATGTATATTTTTCAAAATCCTTTCAACCTATAATCACTGATATTTTTATATTTATTTTGAATAATAAACAGGAACAGGCTTTTTTATATATTCTCACTGAACATGGTTGCAAAGCTGCAAGTTTGACACCATAAATGCTAAGGGCAAATGCACCACCAGAATACAAAAGATTTAATTAAATCAATTGAACATTTTCAGAATCAACACTTTTTTTCAATGTTCAGGTCACCACATTCAATATAATTAGAGATTTAGGCCATGTATATGTAACATTGGTTTTTACATGGCCTCTTTTTGTGGTTTAAGCCAGAGAAACCACTCGAAAGTGTGAATTCGTGAATCAGAAAATTACTCAGCCTTCGGCCTCGTATTTTCTGATTCACGAATCCACACTTTCTCGTGATTTCTCCTACACAGAAACAACACAATTATATAGCCTTCCAACTTGGAGAGTAGACTTCCCACAACTTCCAATAGCCAGTACAAATGCAGGTAAATATCAAAGTAATTGTTAGTTGTGTAAAAATTATACATCATAAATGAAGGTTTTTTTCATCATTTTGTATGATTGCCAAGTAAAATAAATCCATATTTAAAGGAAGCCTGAAAAAATACTGCTGTGATGTAAATGTTGGGCGCGAAGTACCGATTTGAGCGATCTCGAGATTTTACTTGCGCGATTTCATCATCAAAAGATCACGCGCCCATCTCGAGATTGCTTGAGCAATGGAGCTGCTCCAACTCACAATGATATTTATTTCTTGATTTTCAATTGGGTTATATCAATTATGGGTGGTTATCCCTGTCTCCTTAAGTGAATAGAATAGAAAGGCCACAACTAATCCAATTATATTGTTACAATGAATCAATTGGGGGGAGAATCAATTACAAATAGAGAAGCCACATGTAATCCAATTAGCTTGTTACAATAAGGATGTTAATCAGGGGTCATCAAGTGAATTAATTGCAAAGAGAGAAGCCACATCTAATCCAGTTATCAGGCTTGTAGCCTACCCTTGGAACTGTAATTGTTCCACTTGCATGTCAGCCCATGTAAGGCTATATAAGTCTCCCATTTTACAGCTAATATGTTTGCAATATGTAATATGTTTGTTTAATGTTCTGTAATATGTCTGTTTCCTCTTTTATACTCACTCAAATGTCATAATAAAGTGTGATTTAAAAATCAGCCAATCATTGACCACCTCAAAAATAAACACAGCCAATCAAATCAAGATTCTGCGATAGAAATCATTGTGAGTTGGAGCAGCTCCATCTCCATCTCCATCATTAATTTTCAAAAAGTCTTTGATTTGGTATAGTAGTTAATCAGTTTCAAATAGGGAAGCCACAATTGGGTTGTATCAATTATGGGTGGTTATCCCCGTCTCCTTAAGTGAATAGATTAGAGAGGCCACAACTAATCCAATTATTGTTACAATGAAGGGGGAATCAATTGGGGAGAGAATCAATTGCAAATAGAGAAGCCACGTGTAATCCAATTAGCTTGTTACAATAAGGTGGTTAATCAAGTAAATTAATTGCAAAGGGAGTGCCACATCTAATTGGATTTGGTTATAAAAATTTTGGGTGGTTATTAGGGTTTTATTAAATGAAGCAATTATAAAGAAACCACATATAATCCAATAACTGGCTACAATAAGGGGTTTAGTAAGGGTCAGTAAGTGAATGAATTGCAAAGAGAGAGCCCACATCTAATCTAGTTATCGGGCTTGTAGCCTACATTTGGAATTGTAATTGTTTCACTTGTATTTCAGCCCAAGTAAGGCTATATAAAGTCCCCCATTTTACAGCTTGAGCTTGTTGAACTGATCTGATACTCAGATGTATGTTTATAATATGTTTGCAATATGTAATATGTTTGTTTAATGTTCTGTAATATGTCTGTTTCCTGTTTTGATGATTTAATATTTATTTTTGTACAAACTTTTACTTTTATACTGACTCAAATATCATAATAAAGTGTGTTTTAAAAATCAGCCAATCATTGACCACCTCAAAAATAATCACAGCCAATCAAATCAAGATTCTTTGATAGAAATCATTGTGAGTTGGAGCAGCTCCATCTCGAGATTGCCAGAGCAATCTCGAGATGGGCGCGCGATCTTTTGATGACGAGATCGTGCAAATCGGAAGTTCGTGCCCAAAAAATATACTTAGCGGTTGCTCCTACAGCACACGACATGGTCACTCTGACCATCAGCACCTGACCTTTCTCTTCACTTCACAAGTCAGTCAAACAATTTGCCAATAGTTTTGCCTTTGATGCTCATAAGATATGGAAACACCTTTCCCACACTATACGCAATGCAACATTTATTGCTTCCTTCAGGAAACAGCTGAAAATTTACCTGTTTGCAAAGGCCTACCCTTTTCTGATGATATATTTTCCCTGTTCCGAAATAATAAGGAAAATTGACACTTTTCAACGAATTAGTGACCCTAAATATGCATTGACATCAGATGCCAGTAAATAGTAAATGCATGACATCAGATGCCAGTAAATAGTAAATAGTATCTTCCCTACTTAGGAAAGACACAGTGTGTGGTGGGTAATAAAAATCAATATATTAATGATATTAAGTACACAATGAGTTTAAGCCTGAATAGGTTATCAGTTTGCCTGAGAGTGTTATGTACCTTTGTCTTATCTTACTTCAGATTAAATAAGTCTGCTGAATGTTAATGGAAGTTTTGAAGTAACACTTTTTAACCCGGGTCTCACTTTTATGTTTCAGCAAATATGGATGTACACATATGAACACAACAACACAATGGTTTTCATTTATTTATTTAGGTTTAGCATCAACACACTGTATAGGTTATATCACGACGGGTTGTTTTAAGGGCAAAGCAAACCAGTACACACGAGTTGGTCAAGATTCTGCACTGTCAACTACCAAGCATTGGTCAGTAAATGCCAACTTTCCCTAACAAGGTTGGGTCCAGGTTCAAACTGCCAACCTCAGAAGTGGGAGGCATGTGTATTACCAACTACACCACTTAAAACATTTGAACAAAGTGGACGCCAACATGTAATTTATGTATAGTTTTACATAACTCGTGCCCCATAATGAGTATCATTTCAAGGTGAGTTAGGGTTTAAGCCTCATTTCAACGTAGTTAACCTCGCAGTTATATAACATTTAAAACAGTTCAAAACTCTCAAAACTGATGGACCATGACCCAAGATTGTTTCACGACAGTTTTGATCAGTATGAAAGAATAATAAGAGCTACCGTATCATGTCAGAAACTGAAAAGTTTTCTCACTTTTGACAATGTTTAAGGACAGCTTTACAATTTTAGACTATATTTTCAAAATAGGTCAATATTATGACTGTCAAACCTATAAGTGAGACCAAGGCTTTAGTGAGAATGTGACATCAATGCAGTGCATGTATAATGTTGTCTCAAAGTCCATATTGTTTCCTATAAACAATCACTTGATAAATCTTGTCAGGTAAACAGTGAAAATATATACGATACTTGTTCACATTTATATTAACAAAAACAAAATTGTTTAATTCATAGTTTAGGTTGATAAAATAGGTTTCAAGGATTTTCAATATGCAATATATAGAACACTACTTGGTTGTAACACTGAATTAGAAAATGAGATTGCCTATAATAATTTGACAGTATATATCATTATTATATGTCCATTGTTTTGTAAAAGTAAAATTGTTGAAGTATATACTTGCAATTCTTTAAGATTGTTCTACCAAGGAGTTTGTATTCAGGACATTTTTGACATGGATAGACCAATTCTGACACTGAGCAAGAGCTACACAGGTTCAGTTCAAGGGGTAAAGGTCAGGCCAGCTCAACCTGGCGACTATGAACCAGTCTTGGACATTGACAGAAACTTATTCCTGGTAAGTAAGAGTGTAAACTCTTGGTACCTTGATAAAAGCTTATCACAATATCCATCAAGCCAAACTGAATGAAACATCAGTTGTATCTGTATCCTTTAGGTCGAATATGGTGTAAAAATTTGCATATTCTGTAAGAACAATTTTGTGGTCCTAGGAGTTTCAAGTTAATATAGTTTGAGCATGTGAACAAATATGCACTTATCACATTGAGTGAAATTTGTTACTTGGTCAGCTAGAAAAACAGGACCAATGTTTAGTTTAACTCTTCAACCTGGCCTTTACTTTGCCGACTCCCACTGATATTTTCTCGGATGACTATTGTTTGGTTTTCTGACTACATGTTTTGGCTTCTAGTGTTTCAGAAGATCTTGCCATCAATGTGTTGCTTTGTAAGTGCATCAGCAAATTTGGTGCCTCATAAAAGGGAAATGTTAAATAGTTTATTGTGTAATGGATTACCTCTAGTAAACAATTGTCTTTTTTAGCTTAGTGAAATACAGTCGTGAGTTAATCCCATGAGACATAACATTATCAGTACATATGGTAATACATTCAAAATATCAGTTAAGTATAACCCTGATAAGTAGAATTCCCCTTTTTGGGTACAAATAAAAACTACTTGGCTTGGTAAATGGTTTAGTGTAAACTTTTTTCTGATCCAAAAAGGTTCGTATTAACATGGTTCAAATGTACAGCATATGATAATACATTGTTACAGAGGCTGGATTACCTTCTACACAACTACCACAATTACCTGAAGAATCCACTTAAACACTGTTTTGTTGCTGAATGTGATAATATCGTTGTAAGTCTTTTTTGTTTACTATTTTGTCATGTATTTATGTTAGTCTAACATAACTCAATACATTGCATATGTGGTATCAGGAATATTGGCAATGACATTTGTATGGTCCTGCTAGATACGTTAAGGTTGATATCGTAGACAAGAGATTCTACTTGGACCAAGAGACCACAGTGGCTGAGTAGCTAGCTAGCTTTGGCATAGGATAACTTAGCTCTCACATCTGAGTTCCTGGGCTTGAATCCATCTGATAACACCATATTGGATGCATTGATTGCATTTCATGATAGGAGTATTTCACTGTAATTGAATGGAACACAAAAGCTAATCTTTGACTTACACATTGCCAACATGTGTTGAAAACAATGAAACTTATTATTAGATAACTCAAAAATATGGAGGAGAAAAAAATCCTCGAATACAGCATAATAAATCATCAACCTATTCACCATCACATGTTAAAAATAAGAAATCAATTAACGAAAACTCTTCCCAGAAGGCTACATCTGGAATGCCCAGAATTTCAATGCCAATTTGCCCATTCTAAAGCCTGGTTACAATGATTAATGGCCTACAAGATTGTATTATTTTATGACAGGTTGGCTTTGTGATGTTGTATGTTGTTGACAATGGTAGATCCATAGTGGACCAAGCACTTAGAGTGAGTCCAAAACATCAAGGCAAAGGAATTGCTTCCCTTCTTATTGATAGAGGTATAAATCATGTTTTAACATGTAACATACAAAACTTTCATTGGTCGGTCAAATCCTCTTTACTTTGCAGATGTTGAAGTGTCTAAATACAATAAATAATTTTAGCCTATTTTTGCTTTCTCTGTATCATACAAACATTTTCAAATTAGGAAAGAACAATAAAACACAAACAATGTAAAGCCCACAAGTCATCACTCCCCCATTTATTTAAATTACTTAAAGTTAAATCCTTGAAAATAATTTAGAACAAAACAATTCAACAAATCAAATATCACTATGCAAAGCAATATCTTAATTTGGTATCCCCGCACCCCTTTTGGTATGTAATATCACATTTTTTTTAACAATTCACGAGGTCGTGAATTCCGCGCCCCCTTGGTATGTAATATCACACTTTCCTAAGAAATGTGGCTGTCCTAAAAATAGATTCCACAATGGAGCTATGTTACTCCTGTTCATCTCTAAGCAGGCAGAGCCTGCATTTTTGTCAAAAATCACTATTGGACAATCTCAGCAGCCAATCAAAGGAAAGGTGTTCCACAGAAGCTCAGAGCTCTGGAGCTGGGCACACTCACACTTTACTCTTGGCCTTCCGTCTATTGAGACGTCAAAATTCTAAATTCAGTGGAACTTGGGGGCAGATATTGGACTTGTTGCTTCTGTTGTTAAGAACAGGGAATAAAGATAAATAACCCTAATATTCTGCCTTTCATTCTACCAAGTTACACCCTCTAGCCCTTAGGGGTAAAGCACAATGTATAAATAACTAGAAATCAATGAATCAGTTTGAGGTTATATTGGGATGAAGTAACCACTACTTCACATAGTTCTGGTCTCACAAGCTCCGTGAGAGCCGAAAATATTTAACTTGCCCAAACTCATTTGTGGCTGGATGTGTTTCAATTTTTTACAAAAGTGTATAAAAGTTAAAATTCATATTTGTGTATTCACATTCACCACAACCCAGGTCGCATTTCTTAAACACATAGCAGAGTTTTTGAATATTGTTAAATATTACAATGAACTCTCACATGCTAAATTAAATATACACATGGGAGGGCTGATGGGCAGAATGGCTAAACTGGGCAGGTTTGTTTAAGTGCCCTGCTAAGATAAAAGGTTCCTCTGCAGAACAATAAGGACAAGGTGATCAGCAGAAATTCAAAATGCGTTTGTCAAGACTGCACAGAACAGTGTGAATGGACTATAAGTTGGTTGTAACTGTTAGCGGAATTTGAGTTGTTGGATATTTGAAAATGTAAACAGAAATAAAACCTTAATTTACACAAAAGATCTGATCTGTAGATAAATATTTTAGAAAAATCAAACATTTATTTAAATCTAGGTGCCTTGCGTCAATTCACAAATGTTTTCCCTGGCAAAAGTTTCTGTCATACCGCAGTTAATCTGTAACATATTACATGATAAGTAGCATCTTTTACATGTTACACTTGATCAACTGTATCTGTAACACACTACAGTACATCAATTTTATCTGTAACATACTACAGTCGATCAAAAGTATATGTGCAAACTGCAGTTGATCAATAATATTTTTTAACAAACTGCATGTGATCCATTTTATCTGTAACACATACTGCAGTTGCTCAATAGTATCTGTAATACAATGTGGCTGATCAATAGTCTCTATAACATACTGCAGTTAATCACTTATATCTATAACACACTATACCTTATTAGTAGTATTCATAAGACACTGCATATGCTAAACAGTATCAATAACACACCGGGAATTCTGGTTTAAGGGATCAAAGAAGTGATGCAAACAAACCCAGGCACTGAAAGACTTCTGTGGACTACAGTAGATACTGCTGCCACTGAGAAGATACTACACTGGAACAAAGACACCAAGTTACTCTCTAAGCGAGTAAGGAGTGTTTTATTTCACTTGATATTAAGCCATTAACAATACAACCCATATTAACTTGAAATATTTACAGAGATGGGAATTTCACAGTGTGATGGAATGTTTATTTTTTCAAACTTCTGTGATAATTGAAAGGTGTTGTTTCTTAATTGCACGGCATTTTATTTTATGATAATAAGGATATGTTGTAATCACAAGAGGACTCCAAGATCCATTATAAATTACTTTTTTTCTCATCATCTTGAGATTATATGTTCCTGTAGCATCACAATAATTATAATTAAAGATAACACTTCATAGCGTATTGTGAAATAGCAAAATAGGGGTTTACCTCCCAATAGGGAAATTTATTTCAACACAGAATCTAAGTGAATCTCACATGGTGCAATATAAGATTTCTCTCAATGACTTTCCTTGTTTTGTTATCTATTTAGAAGCTAAATCTCGAAACCTCATGAATATTTGTCCCCAGAAAATGACCCAAGAAAAGGCAAGCTGTTAAAAATGAAGACATTTATAGTGCGTCTAACAAAAATGGTTGTATCTCTGGAACTACTAAAACAATTTTCCTCCAATAAAAAGCAACAGAATCTGAAATAAAGTTTCATTAAAACTGTAGTAATATTGTATTTGTAACCTAGCTAGAACAATCACAGAAAGTGATTCCTAAAAACATTCCAGTAAAATGTGTCCATAGATATGTCCATAATTTTTATATGTTCTAAATTTAAAAATATTTTTAAAACATCTGAGATGTCCATACCCAACAGCCCGGGGAAGTAGCATAGGTCACACTTAGATATGGAAGAAGTGAAAAAGTACATGGATAAGGAGTCTATCAGAACAATCTAAATCATGTAGAGGTACTGGGCAAATAACAATTGAGAAAGAGAAAATATATGTAAAGATGAAGAATCAAAATAAGACAATTTAATACGAAGATTACAGAATAAACTTGTAAACTAAATGAACTGTAAAAAAATATTGATTGATTTATTGATTGAGCATGGCTGTTAATGGAGATAGCACAATTTGGTAAAGGTACACTCAGATTTCTCAAATATAGATCATACACGACTTTTGAGGTCAAATGTCAAAGTTAGAGTTTTACATCCGATTCAACAGCCAGAGTTACATTGGGACAGGTTCACAGCATTGTCACTTGTGTGAGAAGAATCCATAAAGAGGTAACAGCCTGCGATTAAATGCCAAACCTATGAACCCACTACGCTATTCAGGACCTCATTTTAAGATCAAGGTCACTACGACAAGGTGAAATCTAAGCCACACCAAGATATTGTACACTTGCACCCTCTTACGAATGTACCTGTACCAACTTCCTACACATTACAGGTAGCCTGGGCAAGATTTTAAAAGTCATGGTTACTACAAACATGGGAGAAAGAAAGTGTTGCAAGTGGATTCTGATTTCAAAACTATTTATACAGCGCTAGTATAAACCTCTTCAGATATTTTAGTAAATATAAATCAATTTAAACTTCAGTAAAAATGCGTTCAAAGGGATACTGATATCCTATTTGCCGCTAAAATACCTTTTAGACATGTAGATTGTATACTTTTTAGCATTCATCGTGCATCTTATTCAAATAAAAAGCATCAGAAACTACAAAAAAATCCATTGAAATAATAGAGAGAAAGAATTCAAGTAATATTGAAAGGTGTTAGCAGGTTTTTATCTTTTACAAATATTTAACTACTTTACCAAAAAAAAAACAATAAATAAATATCAATACAAGGCCATTTAACGAATGATAGCGATACTATTACTGCCCTAAAATCCAGTCTGAATTTACAGAGAAATAAGTAATTTAAACTGAAGTTTATATTATTGACTAGCTAGTTTACGTAACAAATCTTTGCGATATCTTGGTCAAATTAAAACCAAAGTTTCCTGAAATAAAAATCAACAGAACCTATAATAATATCCTTTAAATTAGTATATATATATATCATTCCCAACTTCAATAAAGCACTTGCGAGCAAGATGGTGTATGCCATTAAGTATTCAGCTTTAGCTACAGAGACATATTACATATAATCGGAATGGCCATAAAACAGTAAATTAAGGATGCATGACCACAACACTGGTCTCAGGTTTGCCCGCAACTACAGGTATTCTTTCAAGGGCGGCCTTAAGAAAATAGATTATATAAGTAACAACACCCATAGTCACAGTCGTCTCGACCTTTGCAATTTTTAAAAGCATAAAAATTCCCAGCTCTGTCTGTTCTTGGACATATAGAGTCCATTTGCTATTGATTTTTGTTTTTTTTTCTGTCTCCAGGGCCCGTATTTACAAAGACTCTTAAACTTAAACTGATGTTAAATCTCACTCATAAACTCATTTTTATGAGTTTATACTCAAACTCAAACTTTTCACAATATAGAAAATTCTTAAAGTCAAACTCATCTTAAAACTCATACATAAACTTATTTTCTGAGTTTATACTTAAACTCAAATTGAATTGCATTTACAAAAAAATCTCAGAGTGAAATTTTGCTAAACTTTTCCCCAAATATGAGCTTGCCTTGTAGTAATCTTAAATTTTGAGTTTGTTCTGAAAATGGTAGTTGGAAGAAATGACAGTTTCTTTTTGAGTAGTTTGTTTTTTCTGAAATACATGTGTTAGATTTATATAAAAGAAGTAATTCCAGTTGCAATAATAGCTCACAAACATGGTAAGCCTCGTTAATCTTCAACATTTTAAAATTTCACAAAACCTCTATGCTTAAATAGAACTCTTCAGTTTCAAGGAAACTGTCTTTAAATCTTAAGAAATTCCCAACTCAACCGCAAAGGCCTAGTAGCATCAAATCTAACATACTAATATTTTAGGCTTAAAACATTGCACTGATCACCCTGTTTGCATAAATACCACTCTTTTGAAAAACAATCCAGTATTCATTATTCCACAGCTGATTTATTTACTCTAAATCAGCCATTTCGCCTATCAAAACCTGCCAGTGAGAAACTGGGTGTACTACATGAACTATGTGCACAACAAATATGCTTCTACAATCTACCATTTCTACGCCAATGACACTCAGCTATACATTTCACTCTCTCCAGCAAATTTTTCTCACTCTGTACAAAAACTAAAAAATTGCCTAAACGACATCCAAAACTTCATGTTCACAAATAAATTAAAACCCAACCCTGATAAAACCGAGTTCATTTTGATAGGTTCGAAAATCAACCGTAAACAACTCCTTCCTCACTTTCCAATCAACATTCTTGGTAATCAGGTCTCACCAGCACAAAGTGTCAAGAACCAAGAACCATGTGCCACAGGTCATAAAGTCCACTAGAGCTCATGCAAGAGACCTCTACAGAATACGCCCCCTTCTAGACCTTAAAACATCAGTTCTTTTAGCCAATGCCTTGGTCAGCAGCAGATTGGACTACTGCAATTCCCTGTTTCTATCACTCACAGACTTTGAGCTAAGAAGATTACAACTAGTGCAAAACTCACTCTGCAGGGTTGTCACCCGTTCCTCAAAATTTTCTCACATCACCCCTCAACTGAAAAAACTCCATTGACTTCCAGTTAGGTATAGGGTACAATTCAAAATAGGCCTCATTACATACAAAATCCTCAACCGAGGTCAGCCTGTTTACCTAAGAGAACTAATCCACCCCTACACTTCCTTTAGAAATACTAGACGAAGTACCCCTAAACTTAAGTTCCTTCATACCCCCACTTTTGACCATAGAGTTCATAAATCAATTAAACACTTCTCAAATTCTTTTAGTCACTATGCCCCAGTTCTTTGGAACTCTCTCCACTTCCAAATAAGAAACAGTCCCTCTGTCACATCTTTCATGAAACACCTTAAAACCCATCTTTTCAACTCTAGCTTCCCAACTTAGTCTCCTTCCCTCTCGGTCCCACCCACAAACCTGGTACACTGACCTTGAACGCCCCTCAACTCTCCTTATAAGAAATGATTTTTGTTAACTAGTGCACTGAGTTCCCCTTAGTGGGGAAGATATTGCGCCTGCAAAGCAGTAGATTAGATTAGATTAGATTCTACTATGAATGCTCTGTGTGGGCATACAGAAACACACAGTTTCAGTGTATTGTTTTTTCTCATTGCATTTGATTTGTGTATGTAGATAATCAAACTACCTGACATCATTTATCAGATATATGAAAATAGTAATAAGAAGGATAATTTTGACCAAAATTATTCAGCTAAACTTCATTGGTAAGACAGTATTGACAACATTTGAACGTTTAACAGTGAGATATATACTGCATTATCACATTGGACAATAATAAAACATTTTATATCTGGAACCAGAATCTTAAAAATGCAATATCTCACATCTGGTTAAATGATTTAACCTTTAAAAAGGAAAACATTATCATAGATTTGTCTGAATTTTCTCATGACTATCAAACAGTACAATTCCACTTTTTAAAATGATATAAATAAATCTTAAAAAATTAATCTTTTTCTTAATTGTCTCAGTATTCTTCAAAACAGCAAAGTAGATTATAATATTAATCAGAGGCCATAGTGGCACAAACAGTGGTTTGGTGGTTTAAACCCTGGACCTTAAGTGGGAAAGTTGGTAGTTGCTTATCAATGGTAGGCAGTTTACAGGAACTGTATGCACTGGTTTCCTCTGCCCACAGAACCACCCATCATCATATCACCTGTACAGTGTTCAAAGTGACATAAAACCCCAAATAAATAATTAAATACAATGCTTCCACAAGATCTGGACATCAAACATATGTCACATATTGCTTGATTAAATTAACAAAATAGGTTACTTGTTAACGGAGCGAAAATTATCCAAAATGTATTATAAAGTTAATTTGCTTTCCAAATAATTTTTTTTATTTTACTTTTGGAACACATTGAAATCCCCACATCAAAAATCATTCAATATTTGCACAGAAATCCCAAGATGTAGAATTGAAAATCCCCAAGACAAAATATCCATAAAATAAGAGAATAAAATAATAATAATATGCTATACACTTTATTTGAGGGGTGTTTGAGTTGGTTTCAGAGCATACATTAACTAAAATGGTGAGTCAAACCTTTAACTTTCTAAGTATTTATTAAAGAAACAAATCAGTAAGCTTGACCTAATAGCAGTAATAGTCTGTATACCTTTCATTATACATTTCGTTAAACTTCTACATAGACAACAAGACAATGGAAACTACATTTCTATTTAGAAGACCAGGAAATAGAAGTCACATTAAAGGTCTACATGTGTATTTAGAAATGCATTAATAACAAGACAAAATAATAATACATTAGTAAATACTATAGTATTAGGAGTTTTTATATTAGTACAGTAGAACTTCTATTATCCAACCCTCTTGGGGGAGTAACTATTAGGTCGGATAATAGAAAGGCCGGATAATAGAAAGCCTAAAATAATACGTTTAAATGGAGCTGGGAGAGTGGGTTTGAGGCCGGATAATGGAAAAGTCAGATAATAGAGGGTCAGATAATAGAGGTTCTGCTGTATACAGAAACACACATATTTTTATATTTTTAATGCCACATCTTGATTTTCTATGGGTTTGAAAATATTCAGCGATTTTTAATCTGGGGATTTTCAATCTTTAGATTTTCATATGCAATCCTTACTTATAGTTAAGCAATTTTAAATATATCAATTGGCCAATGCAAGACAGTTTTTATCAAGTTCATCAACAAACAGCAAATCATATAGTGAAGTCAGTACTGTGTTCACTGACTGTACACACAACAGATGATGCATGCACAAGAGATAAAATGGCTACTGTTTGTGTTGAAGCAGAAACCCCACAAGCAGCATAAAAAGTGAAATGTTTATCTAAGTACACAACTCTCAGCTGTGTGGTTATAATTACTGGGGTGTGTGCATGTTAGTTGAATATATGAGACAAAGGTGTATGTTAGGTGCTACTAGGCCTTTAAATATATGAAAAAATACCTTAGAAGTAATTTTGTACAGTAAAACCTTCATTATTCGACCTGTTATCTGAATATTTAATTTTATAAACTCATTACTACTGTCCCAATTTTTAGTTCCTTATTGTTTTAGGTTAAAATTCCTCTCAATTTATGAGCCTTCCATTATCTGAACAAAAATCTCACTCCCAACCTGTGCACACAGTAGATGTTCAAACTGTACTGTACCACTGAAAGCATTAATACTCACAAATTGTTTTGTCTCCTTGTACACTTTAGTGATGTATTTATCCATGGTTTTCAATAAATTCTTTTAGACCACATTACAAAGTACATTCAGATGTACCCTTCACAAGAAAAACAAAATAACAGTGCTATAGATAATATTAAAAAATATTAGAAATATATCCACTTAGCTGTATTTTTGTGATGTTTGACCTATTATTTTGCTGCACATATAAACATAAGAAAATATCCCCATTGTTTAAAGAACTGTGTTTTTGAGCCACATTATATTTTTCCCTGACAAAATATCCACATTGTTTTGAAAACTATTTGAAGAATCATTAATATGCAAACCTTGACATGCAGTCCTCTATTGGGTTTATGATTTAAGAAATCTGGGGCCGTATTCATAAAGAGATCTTAAGTCTGAGACAAAAAATAGTCTCAGCTTTGAGATTTGGTCGCAGCTGAGACCAAGTCTCAACTTTGCATTCACAAAGATGTTCTCAGCTGAAACTGAGCTGAGACCATTCTCAAGTCTGTCCCATGTAAACAAACCATAAACTTGCAAATATATCCAACATTTTTCTAAAAGAATGATAGTTTTTGTGTGTCTTAATTCTTAAGACACAAAAATAAATAAAAAATAAATAGAAAATTGTGTCAAGTGTTTTTTTTTAAATTTGTCATGTCACATGATTTACTTCATTGTTGCTATGCCGTCAGAAAACACTGTTGAAAAGTGTCTCAAAGTAAGGTACTTTTGAAACCAAAGTTTGGGATATCCGCTGTTACAAAAGTTTAGGCAAAGTATTATTTATGTTGTAAATTATTTCTACTTTACATTAAGCAATAAAAAGTAAAACCATGAATCTCAGTTAAGGTGAAATAATGCTTGAGACTTTTACCAAAATATTTGAGACAACTATATACCAGTCTTAAGTCTGAGACCAAATCTGACAATAAATTTGGTCTCAACTATTTTGTGAATAGAGACCAAAACCTGAGACTTTTGAGACAAAATTGGTGTCAGCAAGTTTATGAATACTGGCCCTGATTGGTTATACTAAGGAATGTAAACATAAAGTGTGCCTTTGGTTTGACCCTACATGTGTCACTATGACAAAAATCAATACATGCAAAATGCACTGAGTAGGTGTGATCTTTAGCTGTGTCAAGGACAGCAAACAAAAACATAATTTACCAGGGAGAACATATGTCAGCAAAATGACATGAACATTTTCTGAGCAGTTTCGTTTTTGAGTAGTTTGTTTTTCTGAAATACATGTGTTAGATTTACATAAAAGAAGTAATTCTAGTTGCAATAATAGCTCACAAACATGGTAAACAAAAGGGGGTAATTTATTTGCACATTAGGATCATACAATTGTTTAAATGTACTTGTATACATGTTATCTATGTGTCCATTTTTACAAACAATGTCAAAAAATCACAGACTATGCTGTTGATAAACTTGAGTTTAAGCATGACTTGAGTTTAAACATAAACTCAGAGGTTGAGTTTTTGTCTCACATGAGATTACTTTTGAAAATACGAATTTCAACATAATCTCAAGTGAGACAAAAACTGAGATTATGTGTCTGAGTTTAAGTATGAGTTTAAAAATCTTTGTAAATCCGGGCCCTGGCTTTCATAAAGTGTGCACTACTCTAGTGCATTACTTATGTTTCTGATTGTTTCACAGTTGGAACATGTAATACTGAAATTTGGGGCAGTCACAAAAGGACAAGAACATTTTGAACATATTGTTGCACACAATTTAACAATTCAAAGATCTTCGCAGACTCTGCCTTTCGTGGGCGAAAATTTGACCTTCAAACTTCATTTGGAATTGTGATTGGCACTTGGGAACTGCATACTGCTTGCATTCATGAATGGCCACCAAACTGTGTCTTCCTCCCCATTCCTAAAGCTGAAATATCTCTAGATTTAACTCATTTTGGGTCAATGAGAGACTCATGTGGAATTTGTCATTCAAAAACTGTCAGACCAATGTTTGATGCCAACATATGCAGATGCAGAACCAACTGGATATTGATTTGTTTGAAATATAACATGGCCAAAACTAAAATTATTTACCTTGTCCATTGTTGTGAATGAGTCAGCTGAGCAGCAAATTGTACTGGAGGAATTCGGTTGTTTCAATCTTGAAGGTAGAGAGTCCAGTATTTGAACGAGAATAGTGTATTCTGGGCACTGTGTGAGCTGCCACTTTGCTGCTTTGACTACTGTTCACACTAGTTTACAAGTGATCTATAATGGATATGTTTGGCAATAATTAAAAAAATAATGCAGAAAAGCCTAAAATATCTACCCTAAATACATAAAATACCTAAAACAGTCACAGAAAACCTATTTCAAGCTCATATTTTCTATACTTACTGAATTCACTTTAGACAGTTGTCTTGTATTGTAACTAAACACATGTTTTAGAAATTGTAAATATCAGAAATAGAGTAAGGAATACAGTGATTTCAAGTTAGTTCACTTAAAGCTCTTCCCTATTGAGGTATCAGGTATCCATGTGCGAGTGCCATGTGCAGATTCGAAGGCACACCATTCAAATCATATTACAAAAAGTAGAAGTCGTAAAACATAATAGAGTATACCCTACTGAAGTCCAAACGAAAGTTAGATCAAAGACAACTGAATTCGTTCCCAATCCATTCAACCCACTACAAATCACTACAAAACATCATATACCTCAAATTATTTTAAATTATAATCACACTCAAGTCAGTGACTGCCATCTTGTCTCTATATTTGGAAAGTCCCAAGTCCTGGCTGCAAAAACAAGGTGGTGATCACATTTCATTGGTTGTGATGAATGAATTACGAAAGACCATGAAGTTGGAACCAATTTTTAGAGTTGTCAGATTTATCTTGTAAATCAACTGTTTGTATGCCAATTGTAGATATGGGATGATTCATTCAATCAGTTCTTTAATTTTAACTGGTAAAGGATTCAATATAACCCATATTTAATATATTTTTTTTTCTTATCCAGTTAGCTTCATAGTTTTCCACATTTTGATAACAGTGGTTTACCTTTCTTATTGCAGAACTTGCAACTCACTGAACTATCCCGTGACCATTTACTGTCAGATGAATTCACAGCCTTATTGTCATCATACAAAAAGGAATGCCAACCTTCAGGTTCTACTTATCAGACATCATGTATCCCTGAGAGTAACATGGCTGACTTTCTGAATAGCCTTTCAAAAGAGCGCCACCTATTGTTACCAGGCAATATATGGATTGTAAACTATGATCCATATGGCCATTTCCAAAGCAATATTGAACTATTTTGCTGTAATACACAAACTACATTATTTGTAACTCATGATTCCAGCAGTGGTATGTTATGTGGCCTTAGCATTGGTACACTGGCAAAAGTAACTAGTGGCCACAGGCTTCGTGTAGATTTTTACCATAATACAAGCATTTGTGACAAGATAAATATCCCAGAGATGTTTGTGTCCCATTTTATTTATCATGTGGAGCATATCATAGACCATGTTGGCAAAGAATTGGAAGAAGAGGTATCATTGGGAGGTTTGTGTTATGGTGAGGAAAGCATATTTAAATTAAGATCATTCATGGAAATGGCAAGTCTACGCCTGGTAGATGAATACAATCAATGCTTCTGTATTGAACTTGGGCTTTGATACCTCAAAATAAAACATGATAAAACATAATTTTATGACAAGAAGGGCTTTATAGATGTTTTTACAGGAATATTTTAACCAGTGCAATTTGAGGTTTCATCCAAATCATTTAAACAAATCACTTAGGTTATTTTAAACACTTGACATTTGGAATAATTTAAATTGAAGACTTTACACCCCTTTCAGCAGCTTAAGCCATAGATGAACCAACATGATGTTATGAGCTGGATTTTAACTTATTACCATAGAACTGGGAACCAAAGGATTAAATGGCAAAGCTGTAAACCACCGAGTCCTTGCTCACCTTTGTTGATCTCCTAAGCAAATTTCCAATATTCAAGAATTTTGTCACCTGCATTCTTGATACTGACCATTTCAAAATACAAGCTGAAACGTTGTCAAAACAATTACATCTGGTCATGAGTTTGAACATAGTTCTTGACAACATATCAGTGAAGGAATAACGGCCTCTCCCAAATATGACCATAAATTTCAAAAGGATGGATGGTTTATCAAACAATAATTTATATTCTACAAAATAAAAAATATCTCACTTTCAATAGTAATTCCATAAAATACTATTATTAAATGCTATTATTTGATCTCCTAAGCAAATTTCCAATATTCAAGAATTTTGTCACCTGCCTTCTTGAAACTGACAACCATTTCAAAACACAAGCTGAAAGGTTGTCAAAACAATTACATGTGGTCATGAGTTCGAACATAGTTCTTGACAACATATCAGCGAAGGAATAACGGCCTCTCCCAAATATGACCATAAATTTCAAAAGGATGGACGGTTTATCAAGCCATAATTTATATTCTACAAAATAAAAAATATCTCACTTTCAATAGTAATTCCATAAAATACTATTAGTAATGTAATAGTAGATATATTCTTGCACAGGGTGTGCAAAGGTGCATCTATTTTGTGAGTACCCAGTTAAAAAGACAGATGAATGTTGACTTCTTTTATTTTTTGTAAAGTATGCAAGCCAAGGCCTGTTAGGGGCCTGCCAGGGCAGTTTGCTGACTACCTTAAATACATTATGGGTATACTGAGCATCGATTCTATGATCTGGTTCATTGATCCCTCACTTCACATTTCAAACAGAAATTAAAGCTAACTAATGTGGAACATTTTTACTCCCACCTACACACCACTTACACAATCTGCAACCACTGATTTGTCAAGTATGCCCTCTTGGGACTTTACCTCCCCAAAGAGTGATCTTGGGTTACTTTTGCACCTGGAGCTGGACCTCAGAATCCTGATCCAATTTTGAGGGTTATTTACGGATTGGTATAGCTCCTGGCAAGCCAGATCTCTTTCAATCACTGAGCTGGACCCCCTAAGATTGATCCACTGAGGGGAGTTCTCCTTAGTTGGATTGATAGAGCTTGATGTGATTTTGGATGAGGCACATTCAAGGGTGTATTTGGTAATTTTCAAACTTAGAGCCTGACCCCTGAACTTTATACATTCTGGGAGGTTTTCCCATTGGGTTTTGCTTCTTGTGATTTGGATAGTTTTGAACCTGTGACCTCCCACTTTGATCCAGCTAGAGGTACTGGGTTATATGGATCAATCAGACCCAGACTGACTCTGGGAACCCCCAACCGACTATACTTACACTGGCTGGATGTTGTACTAGCAGGCTAATGCATATTGTTGGAAGAAAAGACATATATTTGCTTTACTTGCCTTGTTATGAATTATTGGCATCTGCCTTTTTATACATGAGTTGTTGTTGTCATGTAATGGTCGTTTTAAAACTATGTCACCCTCTTAACTTGATTATTTTACTATCCTGTAAATAAAATTCTTCAAATGTGTTATATTCTGTCTATTATACCCATATTGTTGCTTGATTCCATGCATAGAACTTACGTTTGAATCTGTGGCCTTATGGCCATGACCTTCATATGACCTTTGGCGGGTGAACTGTCACATATATTACCTGGCCTGGTGGTTGGAAACTGTGAAAAAGTTGCCTTACCGGGACAATAATGCATAATTTATGAGATAGCCAAACTTAAAGCTCACAAACTTTTGGATACAACCCCCGAAATAATACACTTTTACAGAATTGTTTTTAAACTCTTGACAAACTAATTAACTGAAATATCAATATATTTGATTAGTGGTTATTTGTATATTGGCCTTTGTGTATTGGTAAATGTGTTAATATTGGTTTCTGGTATTTCTTCTGTTCTGTAGAATTTTTACTCTAAAATGGATAGTAGGAATAAAAGTGACTCTAATAATATGGTTATAAATCAGAACTGTTTGTAACTCAGAACACTTTCTGGCCAAATAAACTGAATAATTCAACTGATTTACTAGAAATAAAACAAACTTCTTATGTAATCCTGTGAAAAGGTGAATTAAATTATTTTGTAATGTACTTTTTCATAAAGTAGATAACGGTCACCTTAAAATCAGGCTTCCAAGTAACTGGATTACAGGAGCATGCCACAACTCCCAGCCACTTGACCGTTTCAGGTGTCTGTAAATTAGAAGACAAAAGTGTACATTACGTAACAAGCAATCAGTGCCTGTGAATGGGCTCTGTGTCAGCTGACGGTGTGTTTTGGGTTTCAGAGTAGAAGTGAAAGAAGAAAAAGACACAAAAGTTGTGCTTAGCAAATGTATTCCGAAGTAAATTACCAAGTTAACTGTTAAGGAGTTAAATGTAGGTGGAAACATATTTAAACAAAATACTGTAAATGCAACAGTTTTCGAGTTACAACTGGTTTACTCAGCAGTGAGAATCTCAAAGTAGCTTTTCTTCACCTATGCAATGAGTTAAAGGGCTGCAATTTTACTATGGTATAGCTGACCCAAAAGTAGGTGAATAACACATTTGAAGAAAATACTGTAAAGGCAATATTTATCAAGTTACAACTTAATAACTCAAGTGAGAACCTGAAAGTAACTATTGCTCTGCTATGCAATGAGCTACGGTCTGCAATTTCACTATGTTACAGGTGATTGAAAACATATTCAAAGAAAATATTCTGAATGCAATAGTTTTGAAGTTACATATGATTTACCCAACAGTGAGAACCTTAAAGTAGCTATTTCAGCAATGAGCTACAGGTCTACAATTTCATCCTTTAACCTATATAACTATTGCGTAAAGCCGTCGCATCATTCATATTTATCACTTAGATCAAATCCGGGAGAAAAGCCCTACAGAGAAAAGCTCTGTAGGAGAAAAGCCCTACGCATTTTGACCCCCAGTGGAGAAAAGCCCTACATCATTTTGGCAAACCATGGAGAAAAGCCCTACACTAATTTCTCAGACCGTGGAGAAAAGCCCTACAACCCTAAAAATTCAGTAGCATAGGAAAAGGTAAAATATCTATTGAAAAGCCCTAGACTAATCCCTGAGACCGTGGATAAGAGCCCTACATCAATCTCTGAGACCGTGGACAAAAGCCCTACAACCTAGAAAAATGGTAAAACAACCATGTTTCTATTTTATTTTGATATAAGCAAAACTTTCTTGCTATAAGGAGGCATTCTCTTTAATCATTTATTAGACATTAGACATAAGCCTTAACTTTCAAACAGTACAATTGACAATTGGAATTAGAGCTTACATTATAGAACATTTTGGATAGTAAGTGGAAATCTTGGAAATGGCTTCTGATTATTCCTGAAAGGTCATCTCTTTGATTAGCAAGTTTCAAGAGAATAAAGAATATAGATACCAATTAAAAATGTCATAATATGAGAGACATTCTCTTTCATCATTCATCAAAGATGTAAGACAGAAGCCCTACACTATTAACTGTTAAATAAACAGTTTGAAGCTTAGGTGCAGGTTTGGAGGCATTTTCTTTCATCATTCATCAAACACACAACAAATAAGCCCTACACAACACTATTAACTGTTGAATGTTCAACCCTGTGTAGTCATATTCCTTCTGATCCTTGTGGAATAAACTTCTGAATTATTTATAAACTATTTAAGAAAATGAAGTATTTATGAAGCATATCTATATGAATCCTACACTATCCCTATACTTACTTCAATAGGTGTTTTTACCATTCTCTATATAAACTTCTCAATTATTGATAAACTACTTTTAGGGTTGTAGTGCTTTTCTCCAGAGTCTAGAAATTAGTGTAGGGCTTTTCTCCATGGTTTGCCAAAATCCTGTAGGGCTCTTCTCCACAGGCGTCAAAAAGTGTAGGGCTTTTCTCCTATAGGTCTTTTCTCCATAGGGCTTTTCTCCTTACTCCCTTAGATCAGGTGTTAATAACAAATGTAAACAAGAGGATTGCTTTAAGTGATTAGTATATATGTACATGTATATCTTCATGAACATAATATAGATATAATTCATTGTACATGGGGCATTGTTGGGAGATTAGTGTAATTTATGTCATTAGGCATTGTTGGCGGTTAGTGTGTCTTGGCCAGTTATGTGGTGATCAGTGTATCTATTAGAAACAAGGGAAACATTTATTGGTGGTTACACCCTCACAATGGGCTTGTCATTTAACACTCATGCAAATCCAATTTTTACTTAACATTATCTCTATATTTTCAAAATTATTTTCTGTAAAATTAATATGCATATATTTATGTGTTGCAGAACCCAACAAACATAGATCTGAAAAATTATGTATATGAAATTACACTGCGCACATTTAATGGACTCGCCCAACAATAGCTTAGTAGATTTTAATACACAAGTATATTAAAACAATGTTTTTTGTTTTATTTTTTTCATCAAGAGTGCACAAATTAATATACTACTGTTAGTTAAGATAAGGTACAATCACTGTTAGAAAATATATAAAAAAGAATATCAGAAAGCCACATAAAACCTACAAGTTTTATAAAAATGTTATACTTTCTTACTTATGTTAATCCCAACAACTCATAGCCGATATACAACACTTGTTTCAATTGAATTTTAACTCAACTCTTCCCTTCTTGTAATTGCAGTTGTAATTGACTGAAAGTAGTTGTAATTGTAACTGATTTTTCTCAGTCTATAGTAATTGTAATTGTATTTGTAATTGGCCACTGATAATTGAAGAAGTAATTGTAATTGATCAAAGTAATTGACCCCAACCCTGGTTATAGCTGACCCAAAAGTAGGTGAATAACATATTTTAACAAAATTCTCAAAATGCAACAGTTTTGTGTTACAACTGACTTGGTCAGCAGTGAGAACCCCAAGATAGCTATTGCTAAACTTTGCAATGAGCTACAGGTCTGCAATTTTACTATGTAATAGCTGACCCATAAGTAGGTGCACATGTTTAAATAAAATACTGTAAATGCAATAGTTTTAAAGTTACAACTGATTTACTCAATAGTGAGAACATCAAAGTAGCTCTTGCTCAGCTATACCATGAGATACAGGTCTAAAGTTTCACTATGTTATAGCTCACCCATAAGTAGGTGAATAACATATGCAAACAAAATTCTCTTAATGCAGAATAGTTTTCAAGTTACAATTGATTTACTCAACAGTGCTAACCTTAAAGGAGCTATTACTCAGCTATGCAATGAGCTAGAAGTCTACAATTTCACTATGTTATAGCTGACCCACAAGTAGGTGAATAACACATTTCAACAAAATACTCTAAATGTAATAGTTACAACTGATTTATTCAACAGCGATACTCTGAATGTAGCTATAGCTAAGCTATGCAATGAGCTATAGGTATGCAATTTTACTATTTTATAGCTGACCCAAAAGTAGGTGTACGACATATTTAAAAACAAAATACTTTAACTGCAATAGTTTTCAAGTTACAACTGATTGACTCCACAGTGCTAACCTTAAAGTAGCTATTACTCAGCTATGCAATGAGCTACAGGTCTACAATTTCACAACGTTACAGTGAACCCAAAAGTAGGTAAACAACATATTTAAAGAAAATACTGTAAATGCAATACGCTTTGAGTTACAACTAATTTACTCAATGACTCTAAAAGTAGCTATAGCTCAGCTATGCAATGAGCTACAGGTCTGCAATTTCACTATGTTTCAGCTGACCGAAAGGTAGGTGAATAAAATATTTAAAGAAAATACTGTAAATGCAACAGTTTTCAAGTTACAACTTATTTACTCAAAACTGAAACAATATTTACTCAACCTGAAAATAGCTATTGCTCAGCTATGCCATAAGCTACAGGTCTACAGTTTCACTATATTATAGATGATTCAAAAGTACATGAATAACATATTTAAATAAAATTCTCTAAATACAACAGTTTTCAAGTTGAAAGCAATTTATGCAACAGTGATAACATAAAAGTAGTTATTACTCAGCTATCTGATGAGCTACAGGTCTGCAATTTTACTATGTTTTAGCTGACTGAAAAGTAGCTGAATAACATATTTATACAAAATTCTCTATATACAATGGTTTTCAAGTTACAAGTGATTTTACTCATTATGGAAGGTACTGAAAATTCAGAAAGTAACTATTACTCACTTAGCTATTGGGATAAACACCCAAGTTACTCACCATGTTGTAGCTATGAAAAAAGTAACTGAATAACATATTTTAACAAAATGCTCTAAAGGACTCAATATAACCAATCTATAAGATATATTCTTTTATTTTCCAGTTAGCTGCATAGTTTTCCACATTTTGATAGCATAGGTTACTTTTCTTATTTCAGGGCTTGCAACTCACTGAACTATCCCGTGACCATTTGCTGTCTGAGGAATTCACAATCTTATTGGCATCATACAAAAAGGAATGCCAATCTTCAGGTTCTACTCGTCAGACATCATATATCCCTGAGAGTAACATGGCTGACTTTCTGAATAGTCTTTCAGAAGAGCAGCACCACCTATTGTTACCAGGCAATATATGGATTGTAAACTATGATCCATATGGTCATTTCCAAAGCAATTTTGAACTATTATTTTGCTGTAATACACAAACTACATTATTTGTAACTCATGATTCCAGCAGTGGTATGTTATGTGGTCTTAGCATTGGTACACTGGCAAAAGTAACTAGTGGCCACAAGCTTCGTGTAGATTTTTACCATAATGCAAGCATTTCTGACAAAATGAATATCCCAGAGATGTTTGTGTCTCATTTTATTCATCATGTGGAGCATATCATATGCCATGTTGGCAAGGAATTGCAAAAAGATATATCATTGGGAGGTTTGTGTTATGGTGAGGAAAATAAAAATAAATTAAGATCTTTCATGAAAATGGCAAGTTTACCTCTGGTAGATGAATACAATCAATGTTACTGTATTGAACTTGGGCTTTGACACACCAAAATAAAACTTAAATTTATGACAAGAGGGGCTTTACAGATGTTTTATTACAGGAAATTTTTTACCAGGCGAATTTGAGGTTTTATCCAAATCACTTGAACAATCAGGTTTCAATGTCATTTAAACATTTCATATTTTGTATAATTTAAATTGGGAATTTTACATCCCTTTCAGCAGCTAAGGCCACAGAACCAACATGTTGTAATGAGCTGGATTTTAACTTATTACCATAGAACTGGGAACCAAATGATTAAATGGCAAAGTTGTAAACCACTGAGGCCTTGATCACTTTTGTTGATCTAAGCAAAACTCAAATATGCAAGAATTTTGTCACCTGCCTTCTTAATACTGACCTTGGAACCATTTCAAAACACAAGCTGGTAGGTTGTATAAAAACAAATGCAATGTGGTCATGGGTTGCAACATAGTTCTTGCCAACACATCAGTGAAAGAATAATGCCTCTCCCAAATATGACCACAAATTTCAAAAGTATGGGTGATTTATCAAGCCATAATTTATATTCTACAAAATAAAGCGATCTCACTTTTAGTAGTAATCAATAATATAATAGTAGATACATTCTAGTAATCAGTAATATAATAGAAGATACATTCTTGCACAGGGTGCATCTATTTTGTGGGAACCCAGTTCAAAAGACAGATGGCTGTTTACTTCTTTTATTTTTGTGATTTTACTATATTTCCACCTCTGTGTTAACTAATTTGCTAAACTCCAATCTTTTGGGTTAGTATTATATGATAGGTAAAGTATGCAAGGCAAGGCCTGTTAGGGGCCGGCCAGGAAAGTTTACTTACTACCTTAAATACATTATAGGTATACTGAGCATCGTTTCTAAGAACAAAATCAAGTATTCTTTTGTAAAACTAATTCTAATTCTAATTTGACTTTTATAGCGCTTAATCTCCACTGAGTAGTGGACTCTAAGGCGCAACAAGACAATAGCAATAGGCAAATTCAAAGTCCAGGGACAAAAAACAGGTCGGCACCACGGAGAAGCCACAAGAAAAGTGAGCTAAGGAGGATAAGCCTTTGCATAGAGATAGGTTTTGAGCTTCTTTCTAAAAGAGGCCATAGTGGGTGATGCACGGATGTCTTCAGGGAGTGAATTCCAAACAGTGGGGGCATCAAAGGCAAAACTGAAGCCAAACTGCTTAGTGGACTTGTGAATTGTGGGTTGAAATCTTGGTACATTGAGGAAATTGGCAACACTCTGACTGTGTCTAGTATTGTAAGTAGTGTGGTATGTGGATAGATGTGGAGTGAAATATTTAGGGAAACCAGTATGAATAAACTTGTACACCAGGGTAGCCAGTTTGAACTCTGAGCGAAACTGAATAGGGAGCCAATGGAGTTTCCTGAGTACCGGTGTTATATGAGTGTATCTACACGAATTTGTAACAATTCTAGCAGCACAATTTTGGATTGACTGTAATCTATGGAGACTGGCTTTAGAGAGACTCCTGAAAAGTGAGTTACAGTAGTCCAACCGACTACTAACAAAATCATTGGCAACTGACACAGCAGCATCCTGAGGCAATAACTGCCTGATACTTCTAAAATCCCTCAGTTGACAAAAGCAGCCTTTACAAACTTTCTGTACGTGTTTTGAGAAGGAAAAATCAGAGTCGAACCACACACCCAGGTTCCTGACAGACTCGGTGGGGTGAAGGGGGTTGCCCAGGATATCAACTGGGAAACATGCACTTAACCTTTCTCTCTGCTTCTTGGAGCCAAAAAGTATGAACTCAGTTTTATCAGGATTGAGTTTAAGTTTGCTGGACGACATCCATTCTTTTACATCTTGAAGGCATCTATTCAACTTATCAAAGGCAGCAGAGGCATTCCTGTGTGAGAGATGGACATAGAGTTTGTGTCGTCTGCATAAAAATGGAAGTTTACACCTTTGTGTCTACTAATCAGTGTACTAAGGGGAGATGTGTACAGAGAAAATAGGAGAGGACCCAAAAGAGAACCCTGAGGTACACCAAACAGGAGTTTTTTTAAGTTAGACAATGTGGAACCAATCTTTACAAACTGATAGCGTTCAGTCAAATATGAAGAGAACCATTTCAAAGCTGAACCGCCAACACCGAACCAATCCAGAAGACAGCCAAGGAGAGTGGAATGATCAATAGTATCAAAGGCAGCCGAAAGATCTAGAAGTACCAAGGCAGTGGCTTCACCCCGAGATAGTGACAAATGAATATCATTTTTGATGGAAAGCAGCGCCGTCTCAGTTGAGTGACCTGACTTATATGCAGACTGGTATGAGTTATCCAAGTCATGTTGATGAATTTGATTAACCAGCTGTTTAGCAACTACACGCTCCACCAGTTTAGAAATGAAGCTAAGTCCAGATACTGGGCGGTAGTTTTTCAAGTCGTCAACAGGAAGAGAGGCCTTCTTGATAAGTGGAGTGACTACAGCTTTTTTGAAACCGTCTGGAACCAGTCCCTCACTGAGTGAACAATTGACCAACTTGGTTATTGATGGTAGAAGGATGTCCATGCATTCTTTAATAAGAAATGTGGGTAATGGGTCCAACAAGCATGATTTGGTGGGTGATTTACTGATTATCTTTTCAATTTCATCTTGAGTGAGTTGAGTAAAGACTGTTAGTTTCGGAGGGTCAAAGGGGGGATGTACAGGGTTACAAGACTCAGATGAAGAAAAACTCTCACGAATTTTCACGATTTTATTTGAGAAAAAAGTAGCAAAGCGATCAGCCAATGACTTTGATGATTCACAAGAGGGCAGAGTAGTGCCATGGGATCTATGTAGGACTTTATGTAACTCCTGCCATAGTTTCTTAGAATCATGGCTATTATTGGAGATGAGTTTCCTGTAATAGACAGTTTTATCCCTGTTCGCAAGACAATTACACCAGGCAATTTGACGTCGAAGACAACTCCTGTTGTATTGGCTTTTATCTTTATGCCAAGCTCGTTCAAATTGACGTCTCAGTGACTTAGCAAGGCGGTAGGACTCAGACAACCAGTCAGCACGCTGTTTCGTCTTTAAACTGGACACAAGAGGAGCATGCCTGTCAAGTACACAACTCAAGTCTTGTACATACTGATCATAGAGTTGTGAGACAGAATTTGCTGGACATTTGACAAAAGGCATTTCCTTAAGGTCAGATCGAAAGTCTGACATATTGATACGATGATACCTCCTATAGGAAATTCTTGTTTGACAGGTAGCAGGAGAGGAAGCAACATCGATAGCACATTTAATAACTGCATGATCTGATATGAATTCGCAGATGTCAACATGCACGCACATATCCTGATCATTAGGGGAAAGAATGAGATCTAGGATATGACCATGCAAGTGAGTGGTCTTGTTAACTGACTGTCTTAGATTACATGATTCTAAGAGGGCTTTCAATTTGTCACTATCAGTACAAGGTACATCTACGTGTATATTGAAATCACCACCTACAAACCAATCACTAATTGGTACTGGTTCATTGATCCTGGGCTTGGGGTTTTGACTTCACAAATCAAACAGAAGTTAAGGCTAAGACATGTGGAAAATCACCACTTACACAATCTGCAACCACTGATTTGTCAAGGTTGCCCTCTTGGGACCTAACCAAGAGTGATCTTAGATGACTTTCACACCTAGAGCTGGATCTCAGAATCCTGATCCAATTCTGAGGGTTCTCTGTGGATTGATATAGATCCTGGCAAGCCGGATCTCTTTTGATCAGTGACCTGGACCCCCTGAGACTGATCCACTCGGGTCAAAGGTCAAAGTTGGGGTTTTACGTCCCGTTCAACAGCCAGGGTCATATTGGGACAGGTCCTCAGAATTGCCACTGATCCACTCGGGGGAGTTCTCCTTAGTTGGATTGATATAGATTGATGTGATTTTGGATTAAGCGGACTGGACCAGCTCTGGCCACCCCCTCTTGATTGTGACTTGCACTCTTGAATAATCACCACATTCAAGGGCCTATTTGGTCATTTTCAAACTTGGAGCCTTTGCCCCTGAACTTCATACATTCAGGCTAGTAATTGGATCGATCTGGCTTCTTGTGATTTGGTGGGTTTTGAACCTGGGACCTCCCACTTTGATCCAGCTAGAGGTACTGGGTTATATGGATCAATCAGGCCCAGACTGACTCTGGGAACCCCTTAACGACTAGACTTACACTGGCTGGATGTTGTACTAACACGCTAATGCATATTGTTGGAAGAAAAGACATATATTTGCTTTACTTGCCTTATGAATTATTGACATCTGGCTTTTTATACACAAGTTGCTATCATGTAATGGTCGTTTTAAAAATTTGTCATCCTCTTTACTTGATTATTTTGCTATCGTGTAAATAAAATTCTTCAAATGTGTTTTATTTTGTCTCTTATACCCATATTGTTGTTTGAATCCATGCATAGTACTTCGGTTTGAATCTGTGGCCTCATGGCCATGACCTTCATATGACCTTTGGCGGGTGAACTGCCATGTATGTGACCTGGCCTGGTGGTTTGAAACTGTGAAAAAACGTGCCTTACCGGGAAAATATTGCACACGTGACGAGATAGCCAAGCTTAAAGCTCAAAAACTTTTGGATACAACCCCCAAAATAATACATTTTTATAGAATTGTTTTTAAACTCTTGACAAACTAATTAACTTAAATCTTAATATACTTGATTGGTGGTTTTTTATATATTGGTTGGCCTTTGTATATTGGCAAATGTGTTAAAATTGGTTTCTGGTATTTCTACTGTTCTGTAGAATTTTGAAAAGTGACTATAATAATTTGTTTAAAAATCAGAACTGTTTGTAACTCAGAACACTTTTTAGCCAAATAAACTGGATAATTCAACTGATTTACTAGAATTAAAACAAACTTCTTATGTAATCCTGTGAAAAGGTGAATTAAATTATTTTGTAATGTACATTTTCCTGGACTAGATAATGGACACCTTAAAATCAGGCTTCCAAGTAACAAGATTACAGGGACATGCCAAAACGCTTCAGACGCCTGTAAATTCGAAGACGTGTACATTACCTAAAAAATAATACATACATTTAACAATCGAATGACATCACTAGTGTGTTCAACTAATGGAATAGAGTTATGTGACAATTTGGATGAGTGACACAAAATATAGTATTATTTTGCAAACAGCGAACAGCTAAGGGGTGTACATAATGTTACACAAGAAACAGAAAAAGATCAACGTCCAAGTTATTGAGTTACTATTCCTTTAAGGGCAATCACCACTACATAGGTAGTGATAAATATTTTGCAATAACTTGATCTTAATCTTTGATATCCAGAAGAACAAAAATAGGTGGTCACCAATGAAACATATTTATTGAAGAGCCAAAAATTTCTCAGGTCTGGTCAACAATTATATGTGGTCACGGATTGGAATCCATTTTGTGACAACATATCAGTGAAAGAATAATGGCCTAATACCGCTCCAAATTTCAAAGGATGCTAAATGTATCAAGCCATAATTTATATTCTACAACATTACTGAACTAAGGAAAGACTAAAGATAAAATATCTTTTCATTCTGTATTTCACAAATTTTGAAACATAACTTTGTAGTACCATTTTTTGGCATCTATCTTTACAAAATAAACAGAAAGCTGTAGAAAAATATAAGTAAATATAGTTAAAGGCCAAAGAAGGCCATGACAAAGCAGCACTAACTGGAGCAAATGCTAGATTAATCGATTAATTTTTTGGGAAAAAAATGGTAATACTATACATGTACTCACAGAAATTTTTAAAAATGCAGTAATTTTTCAATGTGAAGTTGAAATCTGCATTTCCTATTTACACATGGAAATCAAGAAATTTTCATGGCCATTGCAGAATCAGCTGTAGTATTTAATTTAATTTAGATTGAATATATTGTAATGTAAATTGTAATATTTTGGTTAATTTATTTGCCACTACTACAGCTTCTTACTACAACATTTTCCAGGTCAAATGAAAAGGACGTGGATAACCCCATCATTCTACTACCATGTGCCCTTTAGAAAAGAAATTTTGGCAAGTCTTACGTTCTGCATTACATTCCGAACTTGAAAGTGTACTCCCTTCTCATCAATCAAAAGAGTGTTTTGCAAATCGTTTTGTGACTTATTTCTCAGACAAAATTACCAAGATTAGGGACCCATTTTCCAGCACTGACTCTTTCAGTTTACCGGCACCCTCAGACCTACCTAGCTTCGACTCCTTTAAAGAAGTTTCTGATGAAGAAATCCAAAAGGCAATTATGAAATCACCAACTAAATCTTGTCTGTTGGACCCATGGCCTACCTTTTTGGTCAAGGAATGTCTTGACATTCTTGTACTGTCAATCACCAAACTTGTTAATTGTTCTCTGTCAGAAGGTGTTGTTCCTGTGGATTTTAAAAAAGCTGCGGTTCCTCCACTGATCAAAAAAGCCTCACTTCCACCTGATGTTCTCAAGAACTACTGACCTATGTCAGGCTTGTGTTTCATCTCCAAACTTGTCGAGCGTGTGGTTGCCTCCCAACTTAATGATATGTCTGTTCAAATGGTCTTGAGAATGTCGAGCAGTCAGCTTATAAGTTAGGTCACTCAACCGAAACTGCACTGCTATCAATAAAAAAATGATGTCCACCTTGCTCTGGCTCGAGGTGAGACCACTGCTGTTGTGCTGCTTGACCAATTGGCAGCTTTTGACACAACTGACCATGGCACATCCTAGAATGTTTGAGTTCTTGGTTTGGCGTTGGTGGCGTAGTTTCAGAATGGTTCAAGTCCTACCTCTCTGATCATTTGCAGTACGTTAAGATAGGCTCTATCCTGTCTGGCACAAAGAAGCTCCTGTTTGGAGTACCTCAAGGCTCTGTCCTAGGTACTGTACTCTTCTCCTTATATGCTACTCCCCTTAGCAAAGTCATTCTAAATCATCCCGGCATAGGTTTTCACTTTTATGCAGATGATACACAGTTGTATGTTCATCTCACATATAAGAATGTGTCCCATGCCTTTGACAGTTTGGAAAGTTGCCTGGAGGATGTCAAAAAGTAGCTGTCTGCAAAATAGTCTGGCTAGAATTGTCACCAACACCACTAAGTACTCGCACATCACTCCTGTCAGGAAGATTCTCCATTGGTTGCCTATGAACACCGCTCCATATTTAAGACTGCCTTACTGGTGTACAAGTTCCTAAATTGTGGTCATCCAAAATATTTTGCACCTTTTCTTAAACCCAAAGTGTCTACAATACACGCAGAAGCCAAGCTGATGGTGTGTTCCTTGAGGTCCCCCACTTTGCCACTTCAATATATAAGTCTTCTAAGCATTTTGGCCTAAGCTTTGCTTATGATGCTCCAAAGATTTGGAATGATTTGCCTGATGATGTACGTTCGGCCACTTCTCTCCACTCATTCAGAAGGAAGCTCAAAACCTATCTCTTCGCACAAGCATATCCACCCTAACTTTTGCTCTCCCTGGTTTCTCTCCATGGCGCTGACCCTTGCTATGTCTCAGGTTTATGATTATAGTATCCTACTTCTGTTTGGTGCGCCTAGAGTCTGTCTTTAGATGGAGATTAAGCGCTATAAAATTACTATTAGAATTAGAATTTACAGTTTACATCATGTTATATTGACAATGTATTTTTAGTAAAACACAGCCATTCTAGATTATTTACTTTTGTAAAAATTAAAATCAAAAAACACTTTTTTGTAACACCGAATTACAAGTTATATAACTTCAAAAGCATTCTATACCCAATCAACAGTCTTCTTGTGTCAGGCCTAACAACATCAAATGGGCTTTATCTTCAGATATTTACTTTTCCAGCATTGGCTATACAGTAGCTATTTTAATCTATATGCAACTGACTTTTTGCTGAAAAATGCTTTTGACAAAAAACATGAAGTTGGAAGTTGTTTTTTGTTAGAAGCTATTTGTCTGATATCTCAAAATATAAAATGAAAAAATGAGTCTGCAGTTAGATAATATGAACTGTTTGCTGAAAAATATGATACATTATATAATTCGGTACCATATAATAATACTGAAAAGGGTGAATTCTTAAACATGTGGCTAATTCTATTAAACATAAACACGAGTCTGCAGGGGACTCATGATTAGAATTTGATGAGAAATCACTATAAACACTAGTACTAAAGGTATTTCTGTTCTCAAAAAGACAAAACTGGTGTAGACACTGGATATTCCACTAATCATCTAATTCATTTTCGTCATATGCTGAATGTTTTGCTACCTCTTTTTTTTCAACTCACTGCTAAATCATGGTTTTGCTCCTAATGGTATCATGAGTGGAACAATTATCCCTATTCCAAAGAACAAACTTAAATCATTTAATGATTCAAGTTATTATAGGGGTATCACCCTCAGCAGTATCCTCAGAAAACTGTTTGATAATATTTTGATGCAGAACAATAAAAGTATTTTAAGCACTTCTGACCTTCAATTCGGTTTTAAAACTGAATGTTTAACCACATAGTGTACTTTTGTACTGGAGGAAGTTACCCAGTATTACAAAAATAACTAAACAAATGTTTATGTCATGATGTTGGATGCCAGTAAGGCATGTGATAGAGCAGAATATGTTAAACTGTTCTCGCTTATTCTGAGAAGAGGTTTGTGTCCAGTAATATGCAAGTTGTTAATATATAAGTCCAATTGAAATTCTGGCAAAAAGTAAAACTGGCGTTTCTACCAGTAGAAAGTTCAATCTAGGAGATTTAGGTATTGTTCTGTGTACCAGAATGTAATCTTTGTAGAAACTCCATATAGGCTTGAAAGAAAGTCTAACACAAACACAAACAGTGGACCTTCTATACATATAAATCTGTCACCTAAGCAAGGTGCAACTTTCATAAATAAAGAAAATGCATATTAAAGAAACTTTTTTATTGTAACACATATTTAACACAATTAGACATGACAGAAACTGACATTTTCAGTCTATTTCAAGAATTTTACAATCAGCATCAAATCCCATCACCATTTTTCGAGGGAAATCTGTGATATGGACATAACACATGTAAGAGTTAAATGTCCTATGACAAGTGTTAAACAGAGTACAGTTTTAGCCGATTAAATTTTGTCACTTTCTACATGGTATTTAGTTGACCTATTAAAACCTATGCTTCTGCAGCAGCTTTTGTTTGTCACAACTGCCCAGTTAGTCTCAGCATGTAAAGCCTGTAGTACTGTCACCTTATCCAGAGTATGAACATCTACATTGGACTATCTACCAAGTTTATTCGATTTCGTACCCCAGAGCAATACCCAAATCTCCAGGATTGGACTTTCTACTGGTAGAATTTGAAATTCTACCAGATTGGACTTTTTACCAAGTCATATATGTACAACAATAAGTCATTATGTGTCAAATAGGATACAGAAATCTCCAGAAAATTTTTGTACAGAATGGTGTAAAGCATGGAGGTTTCCTTTCCCCCCATAATGTTTCTAGTTTATATGGATGTCCTGCTTCTTCAAATGAAAAAAAGCAAATTTGGGGTGCCATATTGGAGATCTATTTATGGGCACACTAGGCTATGCTGATGTTGCCATTATTGCACCTACTGTATGCTCTTTAAACTCAATGCTCCATATATGTGATGACCTTTGTCAAAAAATCATGTCAAATTTAATTCAAATACCAGTTTTCACATTATCCTTGTACCACTAACACTACTGTTGATAATTTAATATATGATAATCATATGATCATGTGTCAGTCTATAGCTACACATTTGGGACACAACATTGATCATGCAGCTAAAACTAAAGCTATTTAACATGGTATCGATAAATTTCTTGTTGCACTAAATGGCATTATTGCTATAATTAAAGATGCACATTCAAATATAAACTCCTTAAAGAGCCTATAGCACCACCAACACAACTTAACACAAGCAGTTAAAAAATCACACACATAAAACATCTATATACACTATTTTGAAAACTGCCATGTTATACGGGAGATATTTCCCTCTTTGTGCAGCTCTCTCCACACTGCTTCTAAACATAAACATCCATGTTAACAGAAAGCAGTGACGTCACTCAATGGATTGCTTTCTCAGGGCCATTTATATCCTGGTTATAAGTACCATGAGCTGTACTATTACATTTTCTTCTGTGCACACAAATTGTTTTAATTTACATTGAAAGCTATTTCACTTTATTAAATTACCAACAGATATTCAAAAATGTGTTTGTTATACCATTTATAATTTGGAAATTAAACCACACAGAAACAAATGTAAGTTTTGTTTATATATACTTGTAAAAATAGTGACAGTGTATACAAAATAGTTACAAAGAAAAATATTTTCAATGATATTAATAACTGCTTACAAACAAATTGTATAAATATAAATAATTGCTAACAAAATCTGTATTTAAAGGCTTGAAATGTGAACATATACATTCACACGTATATAAAGTGTATATATCAGCATCCTTAACTGCTTACTATCATGGGAAAGACTTGTGTGGCAGCTAATTGTACCAATCGGTCAGACAAGCACAGAGATGTGACATTTCATTCTTTCCCAAACAAAGGGAAAGATGAAGCAGAATTGAAAAGATATGATGAATGGGTGAAGCAAGTCCAGAAGACTCGGGCTGAATGGAACGGTCCAGCTTCACAATATGCTTATGTTTGTAGTGATCATTTTACTCCAGACTGTTATGAAATTCGGCCAGTCATGATGAAGGAAATGGGATTTTCTGTGTCAACAGTCCGAAAGCTCAAACCCAGTGCAGTTCCTACTCTGTTCAGCAGGGGTAAAACATCTGAAGAAGTTGCAGTTAAGAAACGACGTACAGCTTATGACAAAAGGGAAAGACAAAGGGCTATTCAAGATGCTTTGAGCAGCCATACTATATCCCAGATGACAGAATTAAGTGATACTGAAGATAATAGTTTCACATCAGATATGGATACATTTGTTGATGATAATAGTGAAAAAAGTGGTTGTGTGACATCATCTACTCAAACACTTATGGAGAAAAAAATAAAAAAGTTCAAGTGGTTATCAAAGGTGGACATAAAAAGGCAACACAGACTGAAAGTATAAGAACTCAGATAGATCAATGTGTTCAGGTTGGTGATGGAACAGTCCATAGCTCAGATGAAAGTTTTGAAAGTTCATATAGTCAGTCGGTAGATGAACAAGTTGAAATACTGTCAGAGTATTTGCCATCTCCAGACAGTGAAAATGAAGTAGACAGAGAAGAAATTCCTTCTTTTGAAGAACAACCCGGTGTAGAAAATTCAAGAATCTTAGATCAGCCAAAATTTATTGTCTTTTGGTCTGCACTACAGGTCCTGCTTTCATGGACCCATTGTCCATCATGTGGTAGCCATGATATAATTTCCCTTCGCAGTCCTGTAAATTTGGGTACCCTATTAACTGTTAAACTCTTTTGTGAAAGTTGTGGTAAAACAACAGAATGGAAGGCCCAACCTTTTGTGAGAGACTATCCAGCTGGAAATATACTTCTTTCAGCTGCAGTATTGTTCAGTGGCTCAATGTTCTCCAAGGTGCTAAGACTTTTTAATCACATGAGACTTGCATTGAAAAAAGCACTTTTTTCCGCCATCAAAAAGAATTACTCTTTCCAGCAATAAATAAAATATGGAATGAGCAACAGCAAAATCTAATAGGCCTTTTAAGGGCAAGAGGAGATGGTATTACAATAGGAGGAGATGGGCGTGCAGATAGCATGGGTCACTGTGCAAAGTATGGCATTTATACATGCATGGAGCTTAACTGGAACTGTATTTTAGACATTCAATTAATAACAAGCACTGAAGTAGGTGGAAGTTATCACATGGAACTTGCTGGACTTCAAAAATCTCTGAATCATCTGATAGAGTGGTTAAACATTGTCAAAATTGTGACAGATAGGCACAGATCTATAGCTAAATGGATAAGAGAAAACCACAGTGCAATACTCCATGTTTATGATATTTGGCATGTGGCCAAATCGGTTGGCAAAAAATTGGAGTCTGCAGCCAAATTAAAGGACGGTGAAGACATTCGACCATGGATTCAAAGTATTATTAATCACCTCTACTGGTCTGCAGTTTCAACAGAACCAGGGCATGGAGAGTTAATTGTTGCAAAATGGTCATCTGTTGTTAACCATGTGATTAATAAGCATAATCACAGCAAGGAGTTATTTTCAAAATGTGCCCATGAAGAACTAGTAGGCAGAGAAGCAAGGAAAAAGTGGATAAAGTCAGGATCTAAGGCTTCATTTCAAATTGAAGAAATTTGTCTAAAAAAGGCCCTTTTAAGCGACATTTCTAAACTTTAAGGAGACGAACAAACATGGAACCTTGAAGCCTTTCACAGTCTACTAAACCAGTTTGCACCCAAAATGTTTTCGTTCACACCAATTGGTATGGAATGTAGGGTAAAATTAGCTGCAATCCATTATAATGAAAATGCAGGCAGACAACAAATGCATACACACAGTGGGGAGCCAGTATTTCAGATAAAATATCCCAAGTATAAAAAGGGAGGGTATATTGTTAGAAAAGAATCAAACATTTGATTACGTTGACAATCTTTGGACACAAGTGGAGAAGGAATGCCAAAAACCATCTGAAGCAAGGAAACAAGTGGCCTCTGCAATTACACTACCTCCTAATCTGTGTGCGAACTTTGAACATCCTGACAAAGAAAAAGCTATCGAAGAGCATGCATCAAGATACAAGCACATGAAATGAAGAATTTTAATTTTGGTAAAGCTACTTGCAAAGTGATTTTCATTTACATAACTTTGGACATGCATCCATACATACAGCTCTTCTAAGTGTTCCAAGATATATTTCTATGTGTGTTACACACAAACAGTAAAGTGATAATATCTTAAGTATTCATGTTACTTGCCGTTTTCCAACCCTTGGCCATTTGCCGTTTTGAAATTGCAAAATGAATCTGATGGCCGCATGAAAACCATCTCACTGATTTTAAGCAGTGTGTGTTTTCAATGTTGTTTTTAAACTAGATAATCTCAAATGTTATGAATATTTATAGTGGTATTAATATAACTAGTATAGTTTTTATGATCTTTTAAATGCAATTTTCACATCTGATGCTATGCAATTGAAGAAGTGTTAAAACAGTCTTAATCTTACCCAGTTTGTTCTTTGTTATAATTAAGCACTTTTCTTTGCTTCCTTACAAATAGGGGAAATCCAATCAAAGGATTACTTAAAGAGTGAATAACAAATCGCCATCAAAGCAATAACTACTTTTGAGAAAACAGAAAGGAAGCTATTCCTTCTGCGTGGATTATTTTTATGAGGTGTGTTAATTGCATTTAATTTCTGTTATTGACTGGTCATAACCCAATCACAAACTAATCAATATATTAAAACAGCAGGAGTCTAATTGTAGCTGCTGTGTTACTAACTGCCTGTTCAGGAAACTTCAAATTGCCCAATTGAAGATCATAGCTGAAGTGTACCTGCTTAATTTACTTAGATCTGTTAGATTTGAAATGGCCAAGCCGTTTTGAAACCAAGTAAATGCCCAAATAAAATAACTTGGCCGTTTTGAAACGGCTGAAGTTGTGAAACAGCCAGGAACATTCATAGCAAAATCAAAAGTCAATGTTATACAAATATGGTAATGTTATTTACGTGTATTATGAAGTCACAGATTTCCACATATATACAGTACAAACGTGTTTTAGTCTTCTAGTTTAAATCTGGTAACTGTGGATATGGTTTAAAGCCTTCATAATCAGGTGAAGGAAATTCTTCCCTTATTCTGTTCACAGCACAAGATGGAAGTGCCACTCTTATTTCTTTGCCCAAGAATCCCCAACACCATCTTGCTAATTGTCTATAAGCAATATAGCGATATCTCTGATTGAGAGGTTGATCTTTATTCTGACCATACTGCTGTTTGTATGCATAATAGGCAGTTTGTAATACCCATGGATCAAGGCAAACTGTAGTGAATCCTGGGTGACCAATGATGCATGGATAGTCACCCTTTTTATCTGACACTTGATCTATTTCACAGCAACAAACACATTCTTCTACTAAAGGAAGTGCGACACAGTTGAAGCATTTACACCTACAATAAGAAATTTCTACCTTTAAGTCATTTTGTAGCTTCCTTCTTCAATTGGTCACCCTTTACCAGACATTATAAATGGTCAGTTCTCAAACTTTATATGATGGAGGTTGTAAACAAACTTAAATTCATTTTATTTATTTATTTTTTTTTTTGAATATTTTTATACAAAAGTCCTGATAATACTAAAGTAAATATCATTGTGTTACACATTCAGGAAAGAAATGGTTTTGAGTGTGAAGAAAGTAATGTTACAAACATATAAGGGGTGACATTATTAGCCCACATGTATGATGTTGTTTTGGAAATTGTATGATTTATTAATAAAGTCAAAATACTCTTAACTTTTGAAAAAGGTTTGCTTACCATTCAGTGTTTTGTAATCTCTGAATATCACTAACAACACCACCACTGTCATTTCTATCCAATTCTTAACTTTCAACATTTCTGTCATCATCATCAGACAGATATGGTTCAAAGTTATAAGGTACAATGTTTATTGCTTGTCACTATTGTTATCACTACAATCTCATTCATTTTCACTGATACCTACATCTGAATTTGTGCATGATAAATGTATAAAGGTATCATCATCAGAAGAAGACATAATTAAATTTTACACACCAGCAAATAAGTATAAGAAAACTGTACAGTTACAGTGTGTTTTTTATGCAAGTGGAAATCTCTTGCCATCGTATTACGTAGTACACACAAACTTTGGACTTTTGGCCTTGAGTTTTTCTCCTTCCAAGAGGGAGAGAAATTTGTGTGATAAAAGTGAAATAGTGGCATAAACATTGGCTTGTTGTAACTGCTATTAGTGTAAATGGATTTCTGTGGGAATGTATTTTATAGAAAAACAAAAAAGGGATATGTCAAAATTGGTGCTACAGGCTCTTTAAATCATACTGCATGTCTCTTTATGGTTGAGTACTTTGGAACATTTACTCTAACAGTACGTCAGATTTCTATGTTACATGAAATAAAAGCATAAGAAAACTGTTGAGGTTACCTCTCTGAACACATAACTCTGAATCTTACAAAAGGAACTACCAACCCATAAATTTTAACTGATATGCCACATACTGAAGATTTTGTGGATTTTCTGCACAGCATTTCAGAAGAGTTTAGGCACCTATTGCTGCCAGACCACATGTGGATCTTAAATAATGATCTGATTTCGAAAGTAATTTTCAACTGATTTATTATGGTTAGCAGACTGTATTATTTGTAACTCATGATTCCAGTACTGACACTTTATGTGTTCTTAGTTTTGGTATACTGACCAAAGTAACTAACCAACACAAGTTGCATGAAGATTTCCACTGTAATGCAAGTGTTTCTGACAAGATAAACATTCTAGAGTTGTCCGTCTCTCATTTTATTCATCAAGCTGAGTATATCATACAACATCATGGTGAGAGCCTGGAACAGCTGACACTGGGAGATTTGTGTTATGGTGAAGAAAACACAAATAAACTAGAAGAATGTTTTTGCTAACAAAAACTAAGCGACCCAAAAAGGTTCACACAATATAATATACAGTAGAAAAAGGTTTTTGAAAATAAAAACATGCAGTGCTGAGAGAAGAAGTGAAAGTTAAGCAGACAGTGTGGAAGTTTATGCATTAACATGAAAGAAAAATTTAAGCTTTATTTTGTTTTCTATGGTTATAAATTGTGAAAAGTTAACTGAATAAATGCTCTGGCTCAGAAAGCATAAAGCATCAATACTTATAATAGGTTGAAAATTACACCATAAACTACTTAATTAAAGAGTAACAGTGCTTTATAAATGCCATATACCTATTTACATTTTAGAAAAAGACATAGTAAAATTTGAGCCTTTGGAAAGGCAAGAAGTTTATGACACAATGCTGTGACCACATCTATCCCAATGAGTAAATAAAAGGTCAATGTTCCCACAAGCCTATTTATATCTTATGAATAATGCTCATTTCTATTTAGATATAATTGAAAATCGGCTATTTTATGACCCCAGTTTGACCCATAAGGGAGGGTCAGGGGTTAAATCTGACCAGCTATCTAGACTCTTCACATAAGGTTTCCCAATACCTCTTAATACATTCTAAAGCTGTAAAAGCAAGAATAAAGGAGATAAAAGGCAAAAACACCAAATTGGCTATTTTATGACCCCAGTTTTACCCATAAGGGGGGGTCCGGGGGTAAATCTGACCGGCTATCTAGACTCTTCACATACAGTTTCCCAATACATCTTAATACATTGTAAAATTCTAAAAGCAAGAATAAAGGAGATATAAGGCAAAAACGCAAAATCGGCTATTGTATGACCCCAGTTTGACCCATAAGGGAGGGTCTGCGGGTAAATCTGACCAGCTATCTTGACTCTTGACATATGGTTTCCCAATACCTCTTAATACATTCTAAAGCTGTAGAAGCAAGAATAAAGGAGATATAAGGGACAAAGACGAAATTGGCTATTTTATGACCCCAGTTTGACCCCTACAGGGGGGATCGGAGGGGAAATTTGACTTGCTTTCTAGACTCTCCACATATGGTTTCCTACTACCTCCCAATACATTTTATGGCTCTAAATGCAATACTTAAGAAGATAATAGGGGGGTTCACATGAATTTTAAGCTTTCTGATTGGTACCTGCGAGAAAATCGCCCATAAATCGGTCAATTTTCATCGGATTGCTCCCAAAATCTAATCAGCTCGTGTTTTTGATAGTATGAACACATGTATGAAGTTACAAGCCTCTGCGGTCACTAGATTTTCCTGAACTGCGATGACGGGCGGGTGTACCTGAAAAAATTGCAAATTTAATAAGTAAATTAAATTTTTATAAGTTAATACCCTATCCAATGGACAATTGCTAAACCGGTCGGCGCAGACCGGCCCGCCAAACGCCAGAAAAAGACGTCCTGTGTTTCCACCGGCTGGCCGGTCCCAGTACTGTGCATTCGCCAGGTGGTGCATGGTATTTACTTCCTGTCTAGACAACATGACATCATAGCATCTTTTTCGTTGTCTAAAACTATTAGACCCCTAGTAAGCTGATAGCGGGGTCGGTGGGAGGGTCTTGTGTGTCCATTGGATAGGGTATTAACTTATAAAAATTTAATTTACTTATTAAATTTGCAATTCTATTGCGTTAATACATCCTATCCAATGGACAATTGCTGAATAACTACCGCTTGGTCGGCGGGTAAGTTACTAGGGACTTATGTGAACTCACAAGTAATAGCAAATTTTAACCTACGGTCTAGGCTGACTTCGTCAGGAGACCTATAGGTCCAGGCCTGGGTTGACTTTAAGGTCAGGAAACCCTGCAAGGCCATGGTCGGTTGCCAGCAGCCGGTTACCCGGGGCTATACCGCCGTCGCCCCCCCCCTTTTTTGCAGACCTGCTCTGAGGTAGGGGAAGAGAGGGATGAGTTCAGTCCCAGAATGCAAATAAACCTCCCAAAGGAAGTACGCCACACTTGTACATGAAGAAACTGTTTATACATATATACATATCTCCTCAATCTAAGGGCCACATGTGGATCTGCTGAGCAGCCACTACCGAGCCCAATTGGTAAAGCTCTGAATCAGCCCAAGCCCCGCCCTTCATATAGAACTGTATGAAGGTATTGTGAATTCAGTGGCAGGCTGACAAGATTGGATCTAAGGAGACTCCCGACTGGAAGGCCTTAGAAGCAGCAAAGGCCCTGACATCATGGGCTTTAACCTGATGTTAAATGTGGGCCTCCTGATCAGAGAGCTCATAACATAGGATCACAGTCTGCTTGATCCAAGAGGAGATAGTGGCAGGTGAGATGTCTTTGTTGAAACCTTTCTTAAAGGAGACAAAAACCACCTCCTTATTCTGCCTGATGTCTGAGGTCCTGTCCAAATAGTAGCACAATGCTCTGACCTGACAGAGGGACCTGTCAGACTTGAGGGATCTATCCAGAGTCGGGGCCAGGGCTGTTATAACCCCAGGGGCCACACTGGACACTCTATGGCCAGCTGATTCTAGGATAGAAAGCTGGGTGATGGATACAGGGACACCTTTGACCAATCGGATTGGTGTCCAATATATCAGTTTTGCCAGGCATGAATCTCACTTTTGCACTTGCCCGACCCAAGGGCCAAGAGGAATACCGTCTTGAAGGTCAAATGCTTCAAGGGGGCCTCCTTGATTGGATCCAATGGAGTCTTAGCTGATGCACGGCCAGTGAGAAGTTCCAGGAGGGTATGCCACTCCTGCCTCTGGGTCTGTCTCTGAGGAAACTATCCAGGAGACGAGCGAGATTTTCGTCCTTACTGATTTTGAAGGGTGAATTTCCAGTTTATCAACAATGGGTGACCTATAACCATCAATGGTGCTGGGCTGTTTGCCAAGCATGTATCTCACTTCTACGCTTGCCAGAACCCAGGGCCAAGAGGAAAACTGCCTTGAAGGTCAAATGCTTCAAGGAGGCCTTTAATTGGTTCAAAATGGACCTTGTCAGCTGGTGCAAAAACCAGGGAGAGGTTCCAGGAGGGGGTTCCCCTCCAGCCTTTGGGTCTGTCTCGGTGGAAGCTATCCAGGAGACGAGTGAGATTTTCATCCTTACTAACATTGATGGGCAAATTTCTAGACTATCAGCAATGGCTGACCTGTAACCATCAATGGTACTGGGCTGCAACTTCCTGTCCTGAAACAGGTACCTAAGGAAGTAAACAACTGACTTTACAGGTGGTGCCCGAAGTCCACCTGATGAATGATACATCACTTGGTAAAAATGCCCCATTTGCCTCATAGACTGATCTGATTTACCCCCCTTTGAGGAGCCTCAATTCTTGCTGCCACTGCCTCAGACAAGTCCTGCTCCTCGATTGCTGAGGCTCTAGGAGCCCTGCATGGAGATTAAGATTTGTCAGATTTCTGTGAGGGATCTGATCGAATGGCTGTGAACAGGCTGGACAGATTGGGCAGGCTCAGCGGGATGTGGCTGTACATGGCCACTAGATCCCAAAACCATGGCATGTTGGGCCACCCCGGAGCAATCAGAATGATTCCCTTACATGGGGAGTCTTGCAACTTCACCACCACTTTGCCCAATATGGCTGATGGTGAGAAGGTGTATGCTTTTAGATCCTACCATGGCCGACTGAGCACATCCACTGCTGTGGCCAGGGGATCCGGTACCGGTGACACAAAACAGAGGCGACTTGTTGTTGAACCTCGTGGCAAATAAGTTTATTTTGGGTCGGTGCCACCTACTACATAGAGTGGAAGACCTCTGGAAGGAGAAACCACTGTTGAGATGGTCTGGCCTAGCCTGGACAGCCTGTCTGCTACCACATTAGGCCGGCCTGGAATGTGTCGTGCTTTAGAGTCACTTGTTTCCTGGTACACCAGGTCAAGATTCTCCATAGTAGGGCACAAAGTGGGCCCGACCTCATTCCTCCTTCCTTTATGTATGACACTACTGTGGTGTTGTCAGTTGCTACAAGTACTATCTTGTTGAGCAAAGGTCTTGGAACTCTTTTAAAGCCAGAAAGGCTGCTTTAAGTTCTAGATAGTTTATATACAACTCGCTTCCCGGAGGGGACCAGGTTGCTCTTGCCAAGTGCTCATCTAAATGAGCGCCCCACCCTTCTATTGATGCGTCTGTAAATATTTGCAGAGCATGTTTTATTGGGTGTAATGGTTGGCTTGTAAGTGCATTGTCTTCCTTCAGCCGCCATTGTAAATGGGGGTGCAGGGACCTGGGGACTTGGATCACCTTTTGCAGTGATTCTGGATACCCTCCAGTTGTTTTTGAGATGCCACTGTATGAGTCTCATATGAAGTCTGCCTAGATTAACATGCTTTTCTGTAGATGTTAGTAACCTATCCAGGACATGAATTCCCGGACCGGGCAAGCCGGCAGGGATAGCAGTTTTAACAGTCTCTTGAAGGTTCTGTCACCAGCCCAGAGTCGGTCGGAACCGATCAGACCTGAAGTCGAACTGGTAGCCTACAAAATCGAAGTCTTGTTTGGGCTCCAGCTCTGATTTCTCTAAGTTCATCAGCCAACCCAGTTGCTGACACATTATTTACTAGTTCCTGTGTATGTTGGAGACAAGCCTGGTGGGATCTGGCTCCCACCAACCAGTCATCTAGGTACTGATGGCTTCTTAAATCCTTGTGTAAGGCTATCAAGTTCACCTGCTTTGGTATCACGGTGAACTCCAAAGGTGCTGTGGACCAACTGAATGGCAGGGCCTTGAACTGGTATGCCCAACCTTGGATGTGAAATCTCAGGCATTTCCTGGATTGTTCGTGTATAGGTATATGGACATAGGTGTCCCTCCTTCAACAGTTGTACTACCTAGGGTCCAGCCCCCAAGTCTTCCTACGTTCCCAAAAAGGGCTTAGTCTGGAACCTATAGGCAGACTGTGTGCCACATTTGGGACATTTGGTATTCTGACAAACATTTTCTGTCCCTCCGGACACTGGTCCGGTCTAGTGACAATGATCCAGGTTAACAGTCTCTCTGTTCTTATTGTGGTCCGGTGGGGCTGACACAACTTTTCACATTAATAGACTCTTCGCCTCGGGCCAGCAGCCTGCAAGGTGCAGTATTTACAGAGCAATTGTCATTTGTGAGATGTCTGACCCCTGGCCGGACATGATGACAAAATTTATTATCTCTCCAGTCAAGTCCAGCACCGATAACAGGTTGTTGAGAGGTGTGATAAGGGACACTGTCATATCCCTGTCATATCACCAAGACCACTGACCGGTCTAAGAATTCTCTGTAACCAAATAAACCTGAGGTAACTCTGTCCGGTACCCGGGCTCCATACTCGGTACTTTACTGTAACTAGTAATTCTCTGTAACAAAAAACTAGCAGGCTGGGGTCATCCATGAATTTTGACAGCTACTGGTCTATATTTAGCCAGCTTTTTTTTTTTTTTTTTTTTTTTATGTAACCAGTTGGGTTGAAGCACTGTACAGTAAAGACTGTGTAGCCAACACCCTGTTAGTAGACTTTGTAACCAGTAGGTTGAAGCAAGTGTACAAGACTGTGTAGCCAGTACCAGTCGGTACACTCTGTAACCCGTTGTTAAAGCAAGTGTACAAGGCTGTGTAACCAGTACCAGTCGGTACACTCTGTAACCAGTTGTTGAAGCAAGTGTACAAGGCTGTGTAACCAGTACCAGTCGGTACACTCTGTAACCAGTTGTTGAAGCAAGTGTACAAGGCTGTGCAGTCAGTACCAGCCGGCACACTCTGTAACCAGTTGTTGAAGTGTACAAAACTGTGCTACCAGTCAGTACACTCTGTACACAGTTGCTAAAGCAATTTTACAACTATCATCTGTGTTGAATTCAGCTTGCTGTAGGTTTCCTCCATTAATTAAAGCATTTCTTTAATCGCACGTCTTATTTGTAGATTTGACAGTTACTGGGAAAGCCCTTGTGAACTATTTTTAGAAACACTTGGTGTTCGGTGTGTCACGTGACCAGCTTGCTGGTCGGAAGACACGCGATTGGCTGATTGGAGCTTGTCAGTTGTGACGTTCTTTGTGATACTTAAACATGCAAATGCGCAGTATTCTGCTCATCCACCAACCCCACTACCGACAATGAAGCCGGGTCTGCAAGGCAGGGACTGGAATCACAAAAGACGTGAGTTCTGAAGAACGCATTTCCGACCTTCCTGGTCGGTGAAAACACGTGACCTGCTTCGTGATTGTTCGGAAGGACACGCGATTGGCTGACTGGAGATGACGTCAGTATTCGCGTTCTTTGTGTGATGCTTTACCGGCAACTTTACAGTCCACAAAACCCCACTACCGACAACCAGGCCGGGTCTGCAAAGCAGGGACTGTAGTCACAGTAGACGTGAGTTCTGAAGAACGCACTTCCAACCTTCCTGGTCGGTGAAAACACGTGACCAGCTTCGTGAGTTGGAAGGAAGGAACGCGATTGGCTGACTGGATATGACGTCAGAGGTCGCGTTCTTTTAAGCTGGCCGGCCGGCTGATGCTTTAAAAACAGGGGAGCCTGGACCAGTGCGCTCTGAAGATTTGTAGATGAAATTCCTTCTTCCTTTCGTGATAAAACCAGTGAACTGGCCATCCACAACCCTCACTACCGACAACAAAGCCGGGTCCGCAAGGGAGGGACTTATATCGCAATAGACGTGTGTTCAACCTTCATGCTCTTCTGATGGATGCCTTCTATGTAGATATATATATAAGCTTGCCGGTCGACTAATGCTTTGCAGCAAAGATGTCTGGACCAGTGCGCTCTGAAGAAATCTGAAGAATTCATCTATTGCTTCTGATGAAAAAAAAAAAAAAATACTCGAGCTAGGCTGGTGTGACTGATGCTTTACAGCAGAGAAGTCTGTACCAGTGCGCTCTGATGAAGAATGCACCTTCCATAGGGGAATTCCCTCTATATGCAGTGTTCAAAACTACGTAGACTGAAGATTTCCAGGATTTGCATATGTAGTACTAGAAAAGACGTTTCTATGGTAACTGTAGCTGGAAGGTTACAGAAGGTTCATTCAAACAAAAGACACGGATAAAAATACCTGTAAGAAGTATATCCATAATTCCTCCATATTGTCGATCTGCCCCTAAACAACACAATGGTTGAATGGGAGGAAACTAGCAAAATTGCAAATTTAATAAGTAAATTAAATTTTTATAAGTTAATACCCTATCCAATGGACAATTGCTTTACCGGTCGGCGCGACCGGTCCCGCCAAACGACAGAAAAAGTCATTCTGTATAAAATACCGGCAGGACCGGTCACAGAGTGTACATTCGCCAGGTGTCGCCTCGTGCATACTTCCTGTCTAGTCAGAATGACGTCATCGCGTCTTTTTTCGCTGTCTAAACCTATTAGACCCCTAGTAAGCTGATAGCGGGGTCGGTTGGGAGGGTCTTGTCCGTCCATTGGATAGGGTATTAACTTATAAAAATTTAATTTACTTATTAAATTTGCAATTTTATTGCGTTAATACATCCTATCCAATGGACAATTGCTGAATAACTACCGCTTGGTTGGCGGGTAAGTTACTAGAGACTTGAGTGAACTCAAAACTAACAATTTTCTGGCCTAGGTAGACCTGAAGAAGGCTACTCACTAATGGCCTAAGTCGGTAACCAGAACCCAGTTCACCGGGTAGTTTAACCGACATTGCTCCCCCCCCCTTTTTTTATTTCCAAGCATTTCTGCTCTGAGTGGGGGAAGAGAGGGATGAGTTCAGTCCCAAGAAATAATAAACCTCCCAAAGGAAGCATGTCACAGTTTTTTTTTTTTTTTTTTTTTTTTTTTTGATTTATACTTATCTAAGTATATACATTATGTACATATTTACAGGAATGTCTCCTCCCTATTGGGCTTGGTGGTGGATCTGCTGAGCAGCCACGACCGGCCCTAGATGGAAAAGCTCTGAATCAGCCCAAGCCACATCCTTCAGATAGAATTGTGTGAAGGTATTATGGGATTTCCAGTGGCAGGCTGATAGGATTTGTTCTAAGGAACTTCCAGCTTGGAAGGCCTTAGAGGCAGCAAAGGCCCTCACATCATGGGCTTTCACCTGATGTAAGTTAAGGGCCTGCTGGTCAGAGAGCTCATAACATAGGATGACTGTCTGTTTGATCCATGAGGAGACAGTGGCAGAGGAGATATCCTTGTCAAAACCTTTTTTGAAGGAGACAAAGACCAACTCCTTGTTCCGCCTGAGGTCAGAGGTCCTGTCCAGATAATAACGTAGTGCCCTAACTGGACACAGTGACCTGTCACCCTTGAGTGATCTATCTAGCGTGTGGGCCAGAGCTGGGATAACCACCGGGGCCACACTGTCTGGACCCTCCTTTGCCAGCTGGTTCTTGGACAGAAAGCTGGGTGAGGGATATAAGGACACCTTGGACCAGTCTGATTGGTGTCTGATGTTCTTATGAAGCCAAGCATGGATCTCACTCCTGCGTTTACCAGAACCTAAAGCCAATAAGAAAACTGTCTTGAAGGTCAGGTGTTTCAAGGAGGCCTCTTTAAGGGGTTCAAAGGGAGCCTTAGTCAGCTGGTGTAGTACCAGCGAAAGGTTCCAGGAGGGGATGCCCCTCCTGCCCTTGGGTCTGTCTCTATGGAAACTATCCAGGAGACGAGTAAGATTCTCATCTTTGCTGACATTAATGGTGGAGTTGCCCAGTTTGTCAGCAATGGCTGATCTGTAGCCATCAATAGTACCTGGCTGTAACTTCCTATCCTGAAACAAATGTAGGAGGAAGTCAGCAATGGCTTTCAGAGGTGGTGCCCTGAAGTCCACCTGATTACTGAGGCACCACTTTGTAAAAATGGTCCACTTTGCCTCATAGACAGATCTGGTTGATCTTCTTTGAGGAGCCTCAATTCGTGCTGCCACTGCCTCAGAGAAGCCTTGCTCTTTGATTGCTGAGGCTCTAGGAGCCAGGCATGCAGGTTCAGATTCGACAGGTTCCTGTGAAGGACCTGGTTGAATGGTTGAGACACTAGGTTGGGTATGCTGGGCAGACACAGTGGGATCTGGCTTGACATTGCCACCAGGTCCCAAAACCATGGCATGTTGGGCCACCCTGGAGCAATCAGAATTATTCTGTTGCAGGGGTAGTCCTGTAACTTCTCCACCACTTTGCCCAAGATGGCTGCTGGTGGGAAGGCGTATGGATCCAGTCCCTCCCAAGACAGGCTGAGAGCATCCACTGCCCAGGCCTGGGGGTCTGGGACCGGTGAGACAAACTGTGGGAGCTTGTTGTTGAACCTTGTGGCAAACAGGTCCACTTGAGGGGTGTGCCACCGGTTGCATATTGCTTGAAAAATCTCTGGATTGAGGGACCATTCTGTTTGGATGGTCTGACCCAGTCTGGACAATTTGTCTGCTATCACATTGAGACGGCCGGGAATATGTCGAGCTTTGAGGGTCACTTGATTTCTTGTGCACCAAGTGAGGATCCTCCAAAGTAAGGCACACAGGGGGCCCGACTTCATTCCCCCTTCTTTGTTTATGTAAGCTACCACAGTGGTATTGTCGGTAGCTACGAGAACTACCTTGTTCATGCAGAGAGCTTGGAACTCTTGTAGTGCCAAAAGAACTGCCTTTAACTCTAGGTAGTTTATGTGCAGCTTGCTTTCCGGGAGTGACCAGCTTCCCCTTGCTATATGCTCGTTTAAGTGTGCACCCCACCCTTCTCTTGATGCGTCTGTAAAAATTTGCAGAGCATGCTCTAGTGGGTGTAAAGGTTGACCTGTAACAACATTGTCTTCCTCCAGCCACCATTTCAGATGTGGGTGGAGTGACTTTGGAATGGGAATTATCTTCTCCAGGGATTCTGGAACCCTCCAATTGTTCTTGAGATGCCACTGTATGGGTCTCATGTGTAGTCTGCCCAAATGTACCTGCTTCTCTGTCGCAGTTAACAGACCGATCAGGGACATTAGTTTCCCGACCGGACAGATTGGGTTTGATAAGATCTCCAGTATTTTGCTTTGTAGGGTCTGCCAACGTTCTATGGTGGGTCTGACCCTGCCTTCCTTCAAGTCGAACTGGTAGCCTACGAAGTTGAAAACTTGTTTGGGTTCCAGCTCTGATTTGTCCTCGTTTACCAGCCACCCCAACTCCCTGCAGAGTAACACCAGATCTTTCGTCTGTTGAAGACAAACCCGGTGGGATGTGGCTCTGACCAACCAGTCGTCTAGGTACTGGTGGATCCTTATACCCTGTCTCATTGCAAGCCATTTCACCTCTTTGGCTACCACAGTGAATTCCATGGGGGCTGTGGACAGACCAAAGGGTAGTGCTTTGAATTGGTAAGTCTTGTCTTGAAGGTGAAAACGCATATACTTCCTGGACTGGCTGTTTATAGGTATGTGGAAGTATGCGTCTTTGAAATCTATGGAAGTCACCCACTCCCCTGTCTGGAGGGAGGTACGTATTGTCTCTGGTGTCTCCATTTTGAACGACTGTGTTTTCAAATAATTGTTTAGTTTGCTCAGATCCAAGATGGGTCGCCACCGGTTGTTGGGTTTGGGGACCAGGAATAACCGGTTGTAAAAGCCCAGGGATTGAGGATTTTGAACCACTTCTACAGCCTTTTTGTCTAATAGCTGATGCAATGCCTCTAACAGGTAGCTGTTCCTGTGAGGATCTGCATAGCAGCTTGTTACTATGGGTTTTCTGGTCAAGTAAGGTCTGGTCCGGAAGGGTAGGATGTACCCCTCCCTGAGGACTGATATGACCTTGGGGTTGACACCCAAGGCTGCCCATTTTTCCCAGAACTCGTGCAATCTTGAACCTACAGGAGGATTTGGTACAACAAGTGGGACATTTGTGACATTTTGTACAGAACTCAATTGATTTACACAGGAAACACCTTTCACAGATTTTATTGACATTAGATGTTCGGGAATTACGCCTTTCTTTTGCGGCGACCCTCCTGCAAAAGGTACATGAGAAGCAACATGACAATATACAGGTAATTGAGTTTCTGTCTGTAATTTTCCGGTCACACAAAAGTCCTTCTGACCGGTCACACTTACAGGAGACAAGTGCCCTGTCACAAACTGAACACAGTGATTGTCATTTATACTGCTTCTGTGTCTTGGCAGGTCGCTGAGAAAATGAAGCAGTACGACCCCGGTGAGATCTTTGTCCACGCCTTCTACCCAGTTGTTTCCAGGCAGGTAGACCGGGTTTCCTGTCCTGATCTAGTTGCTGTTGTTTACTGGACTGGTGGTAAGGGTGGAAACGCTGGGGACCCTTGTGTGAAGAACCGGCAGAACGTTTATCCTCATGGTGTCTTATTTCTTCCTCAGCTTTGCTGATGAGATGATCCGGAAACAAGGCACTCATATGCAGAGGGGCAGACCTAAGAGCGTTCAAAGTGTCCTGTTTGATTCCGGCTTTCAAATAATCTAGGTAGCTGTCCCTTCTAGCTAGCGTAAGGTTGGCCACATTAATGAAGACACCATCTGATAAATCTTGCATCGTTCTGGCCATTGCCTGTGTGATGCTCTTGTTAAAGGTCACTAGAAAGTCCAGTTCTTCAACAGCCTGATGAGATTTACCGGTAGATTTTCCCTTGCCCTTGTCGTTCTGTAACACTTTCAACTGAGAAGCCATAGAGTCCTGCACTTTGGTGAGGCAACGGGAAAACGCGGCAGCCTGGTTACACATATAAGTTTGGTCTCTGGCTGCTCTCTCCCACTTCCTTAACGTATCCTGTGACACAGGTCTTGAGGCTGGAGCAGAAGGAAGTGACCGGTTTTTCAAATTTCCGGCATAGCCAGTCATCCACCGGAACCTTCACAGAAACTTTACCGGGCAACTGAGGTCTGGTGCCAGCAAAGGGGTTGTCGTCTTGTGCAGAAGAAGAAGAGTCAAACTCTGGCACTTGCTCCCAGCCCATAAACGACCTAACACCACGTAGAGTCTCTCTGTAGGTCTGTTCTGCACTTAACTCCTGGTCCGTTTCTATGGGTTCTTCATGATCCGGACCTGCTGACAACACTTCAGACAGTTCACCCTCATCTAAACTGAGGTCAGGCTGGTCACTAAACTGATCATCTTCTGAAGCAAAATCTTCCGGTTGATCAGCAGTAGTGGGACCTGGGGGCTGGACCTCGGGTCGACCACTAACAGGGGCACCAGCAGAGGAAACTGTAGTTTGGTCGGTTGGTGGAAGCTCTGTCTCAGCACCGGGAGCCTCAACAGGCTGGGTGGCTGACTTCTTCACACCGGGAGCCTCAACAGGCTGGGTGGCTGTCTTCTTCTTCTTACCGGTCAAACCGGTAGCAGGACTCTGGCTAGTAGATTGCTGAGCTGGTGGAATAAAGGGCTTCTCAGATACCACCACATTGGAGCTCTGAACCGGTTCCACCGGGAGCTGGAAAGTCTTTGACAAAAAGAGAGCCTCCAGACGCGTAAAGCGATCTGCCCACTTCTCATCCAGGGATTTCAGGTCAGCTTGAAAATCTGGCACTTTCGGAGGCTTGGATGTCTTCTTAGGGGATTTGTGAGAGGTCTTTTTCTTCTTAGAAGGGGTTTCGCCTCTATCACTAGAATCACCCTTGCCACTCTCAACCTTCCCAACAACAGTTACTGAAGACGGATCAACAAGGGAGGGAGAGGCAGTTTTCTTCTGGAGTTCTTTATCTTTTCGGGCCCTATAGGTGGGGGTGGCCAACTGTAACTTCTGCTCAGCTGTGAAATTATTGCAAATGGAGCAGTCCTTCTTCTCAACACATGCGTCTTGGCCCAGCCCCTTATCACGGCAACGCGCACACTTGGTGTGGGAGTCAAATAATGCCATAGCGTGGCCACAAGTCCCTCTTCTTTGTCCAGGGGACGCCATAATACTCCAGAAGTAAGGTAGAATAGATGAAATTAAAATAAGTTCAATATAAAAGGTAGTCTTTACAAAATTCAAACGTTTCACCACAGTAGAAAAACACGTCTGTACACTCACGCGCCAAACGAAAAAAGACGCGATGACGTCATTCTGACTAGACAGGAAGTATGCACGAGGCGACACCTGGCGAATGTACACTCTGTGACCGGTCCTGCCGGTATTTTATACAGAATGACTTTTTCTGTCGTTTGGCGGGACCGGTCGCGCCGACCGGTAAAGCAATTGTCCATTGGATAGGATGTATTAACGCAATAAAATAGAAAATTTAATAGTAAATTAAATTTTTATAAGTTAATACCTTACCTAGTGGACAGATGCATTTGTCCGGCGCCCTGCCGGTCACGCCAAACGTTAGAAAAAAACGTCCTGAGCTGGGCTCTGGCCGGGACCGGTAGTGTCCTGTTCACTCGCCAGGTGGCTGTACAGCCTACCTGCCGGTATACTGCGCATGCGCTCTTCCTCTTTTTGTTGTCTACCTTATGACCCCTTGTTGGTTATGATAGCGGGGAAGGTAGGGTGGGACTCCCCCTGTCCACTAGGTAAGGTATTAACTTATAAAAATTTAATTTACTATTAAATTTTCTATTTTATTGCGTTAATACAACTTACCTAGTGGACAGATGCAGAATGACTACCCATTGGATGGAGGGTAGCCAAACAAGGGGAACCCATAAAGATAATAGCATAGCGGGTGTGTCCGGTACTGGTTAAATAAACCAACCTTTAAAGGACCAAAACACCCTGGCCCCCCCCCCCCCTGATTTTTTCCACAGGGAAACAGCCTGTGCACCAATTCGACCCGAATGCAGGAAGACTAATGAGGGCATGAACTAACAAATTCATGAACGAGGAAGAAGAACAGGAGAAAATAAACACCATCCTTGAGACACTCCTGGATCCACTTTGGATCATGGCAATCCAGTAGCAAAGGATAGTGGAGGTTTTTTTTTTTTTTTTTTTTTTTTTTATATACACTAAACCCAAAAACATGTGTACACTATATACAGTCAGTAATAAGGCTACTACTGATGTTCGTGGATCTGCTGAGCAGCTACCACAGGACCTAGGTGGTACAACTCGGAATCTGCCCAGGCTAGGTCCTTCAGGTAGAATTGTGTAAAAGTGTTGTGGGCCTTCCAATGGCAAGCTGATAGAATCTGGTCCAAGGAAACCCCGCCCTGGAAGGCTTTGGATGCGGCAAAGGCCCGCACATCATAAGCTCGAACTTGATGTATATTTTGAGCCTCATGATCGGAAAGCTGATAACACAACAACACAGTTTGCTTGATCCAGGAAGAGACAGTAGCCGGAACAATGTCCTTCTGAAAACTCTTCCGGAACGACACAAACACCAGATCTTTGCCCGAACGCAAGTCCTTGGTTCTGTCTAAATAGTAACGCAAGGCCCTGACCGGGCAAAGAGACTTGTCCTCCTTGAGAGACCTGTCCAATGAGGGAGCCAACGCGGGAATGACAACCGGAGCCACAGCAGAAGGTCCGTCCCGCGCTAGCTGATTCTTCGACAGAAAACTGGGAGAGGGGTATAGGGAGACCTGACTCCAGTTCTCCTGATGCCTGATGTTGCGGTATAACCATGCATGGATTTCGCTCCGCCTTTTGCCGGAACCCAAAGCCAAAAGGAAAACCGTCTTAAAGGTCAAATGTTTAAGAGAGGCCTTCCGCATGGGTTCGAATGGAGCTTTAGTTAACTGGTGGAGTACTAAAGAAAGATTCCACGCAGGAATTCCCCGCCTGCCTTTCGGCTTGTCTCTATGGAAACTGTCCAGCAAGCGAGTCAGGCTTTCATCCTTGCCAAAATGAACCGGGTCGTTACCCACCATGTCGGCAATAGCCGTTCTGTAGCCTTCTATAGTACTGGGTTGTAACTGTCTCTCATTAAAAAGATACAACAAAAAATCGGCCACCTGTTTTAGAGAGGGAGCCCTGAAGTCCACCTGGTTGGAGTCGCACCACTTAACAAAAATGGCCCACTTTGACTTATAGACCGCTCTGGTTGAACTTCTCTGAGGAGCTTCAATTCTTGCTGCCACCTCCTCAGAAAACCCTTGTCGCCTGATGGACGAGGCTCTAGAAGCCAAGCATGCAGATTCAGATGATTCAAGTTCCTGTGGAGAAGGCCGTTGAACGGTTGAGTTAACAGGTTCCTCTCCAAGGGAAGACTGAAGGGAATTTGACTTGATAGACTGATCAGATCCCAAAACCAAGGCATGTTGGGCCAACCCGGAGCGATTAGAATCATTCTGTGAAAGCCCTGATTGACCAGTTTGGATGTGACCTGACTGAGAAGGGAGACTGGAGGAAAGGCGTACCCGTCCAGGTTGCTCCATGGTAGACTGAGAGCATCCACCGCCCAAGCTGTCGAATCCGGAACTGGAGAGACAAACTTGGGAAGCTTGTGGTTGAATCGGGTGGCAAAAAGATCTATCTGCGGCTGGCCCCAGTTGGAGCACAAGCGATTGAACACCTGTTGAGACAGGCACCACTCTGTCTGGATCACCTGGTTGTGCCGGGACAGCTTGTCTGCTATGACATTCAAGCGACCCGGAATGTGTCTGGCCCGCAGAATTATCTTCCTGGGATGACACCAGGCTAGAAGCCGCCAAAGTAGGGCACAGAGAGACCCTGATCTCATACCGCCCTCTTTGTTGATGTAAGACACTACAGTCGTGTTGTCGGTTGCTATGAGGACAATCTGTCCCCTGCACTGCTTCTCGAAACTCCTGAGAGCCAGAAGAACTGCCTTGAGTTCCAAGAAGTTGATGTGGAGGCGACTTTCGGTTTCTGACCAAACGCCTCTTGCTATGGATCCCCCTAAGTGTGCGCCCCAGCCTTCGTTTGAGGCGTCTGTAAAAAACTGTAGGGCGTGCTGAAGAGGGTGCAAGGGTTGCCCTTTTAGCACATTGGTCTCGTCCAGCCACCATTCTAGGTGTGGGTGAAGAGAAAGGGGAACCGGAATAATCTTTTCCAGGCTCTCTGGCACATGCCAGTGTCTTTTTAGATGCCACTGCACAGGTCTCATGTGAAGCCGGCCGGCCCACACTTGCTTTTCCGTGGCAGTAAGTAGCCCGATGAGGGACATGAACTGCCTGACTGAACAACAGTCCCTGCCTTTGATAAACAGTAGTTTCCGCTGAAGAGCGATCCATCGGTCCTGAGTGGGCAATACTCGACCGGACAGCAGGTCGAACCGGTAACCTACGAAATTGAAAACCTGTTGAGGTGTAAGCTCCGATTTCTCCATGTTTACCACCCACCCTAGTTCGTGGCACAGGGCCAAGAGGGTCTGGGTATGTAATTGGCAGGTTTCCTGGTCCGGGGCTCTGACTAACCAGTCGTCGAGGTACTGGTGGATCCGGATACCCCGTGCTTGAGCCATCAGTTTCACCTCCTTGACTACCTTGGTGAATTCCAGAGGAGCTGTGGCGAGCCCGAAAGGAAGGGCCGTGAATTGATAAGCTTTTCTTCCTAGAAAAAACCTGAGGTACTTTCGTGATCTTTGACTGATAGGGATATGAAAGTAAGCGTCGCTGAAATCTAGTGACGCTACCCACTCCCCCTTTTGGAGAGACAACCTTATTGTTTCCGGAGTTTCCATTTTGAAGGTGCCTGGTTTCAAAAAGAGATTGAGATGGCTGAGGTCCAAGATAGGTCTCCACCTCTGATTCGGTTTTGGCACCAGAAAGAGGCGGTTGTAAAATGCCAGGGAGGATCTGATCACCACCTTTTCGACTACCAACTTGTTTATGAGGTCTGTTACTGCTTGACACAAAGCCTTGCTTTTTCCGGGGTGAGCATAACCACTCTTGATCACCGGGGATCGGGTCAGAGGTGGTCTGATTTTGAAGGGTAGCGTGTATCCCTCTCGTAAAATCGAGACCACCCTTGGATTCGCCCCCAGACTGAGCCAAACTTGCCAAAACTTTTGCAGTCTGCCCCCTACAGCCAAACTTGGGACAACATTGGGGACATTTGGAACATGTGGGGCAAAAAGACATTGACTTGCACAAAAAACACCTTTCACATCTTTTATTTTTCTCTTTGGTATACAGCGACTTAAACCTTTCTTTTGCGGTTGCCCTTGGAAACAAACAGAATGAGCATGATCTACAGCAAGATAGGACACATTTTGAGAAGGTAAACTTGGTGTCTGATGAAAAGTCTTTGAACATGGACTGTCTATTACTACTGAGTTTACAGTCTTTTATAAGGTCATTTTGTCCAACTTTGCAATTGCTGATGTTGAGGGAGTTGGACACAATAGGTAATTGTCATTTATATTGCTTGTAACCTCTCGATTTAGAGAAACGGGGGTTGGAACCACGTCCTCTGCCACGACCCCGGCCTCTATTCCGGCTAAATTGCCTCCAAGCCTGACGATCCTGATCTCCGGTACCAGTATTCCTACTGTCTCTGTTATCATAGGGACGGTACCTCTGTGAAGATCTCCAGCCGGTCTGTTGGGCAGCACCCGGACCGGGTCTGGGAACAGAACCGGCGGAGTGATGACTGGCAATATCCTGCTCTGCTGTACGTATAACGGCGTCAGGGAATAATCCAAGTCCGAATAACGGAGCATTACGCAGCTGGTTGTAAGTATCAGGTTTGATCCCGTTCTTGACATGATCAAGATAAGAGTCCCGACGTAGTAAAATCAAATTGGACATTTGCACGAAGAGGCTGTCCGCCAGGTGCTGGAGCGCAGTGCCCATGGCCACAGAAACATTTTGATGAAAGGCAGTCAGATCTTTTAAGTCGGAAAGGGCAGCAGAAACCTCTTTGGGGGCCTTTCCCTTGTTGATTCTGGTATGAAGCATATTGACATGGCCGGTCATGCGTTCCTGTAATTCACTGGTGCAACGGTTAAAACCTGCTGCATGATTTACTATGTATGAATTTTCCCTGGAGCACCTTTCCCACCGGCGCAAGTATTCCTGAGAAATAGGACGCGACGGGGGGCCTGTGGAAGGGTAAGCAGATGCCTTGACAATGCGGGGAAACTGAGAATTTACCTTGGCTTCTGAATTATGCCAACTAAATAGTGTCTTTCCCGGCCTATGCGGGCCCTCCGGTCTGATCATATGCATCTGGTACCATCTACTTTGCGATTTCGGCACTTTCACAAATTGATCCTTCTTTAAGCCAGCCGAATCTTGAGACCTGGAAGGGTACCCTTCCGCCACCACTGTGTTCAACTTTTCCAACTTCTGGCAGAGCCAGTCATCCGGCGGCATGGCTACAGAGATGCGGGCAGGTCTTTTAGGTAGTTTCCCTTTCCAGGGATTATTACTCTTGTCAGGCTCACTGAGGTCACTTTCAAACGTAGGGATATGATTCCATCCCATAAAAGACCGGATGGATCTAACTGTCTCTCTGTAGTTCATATCTTCAGTCTGTTCAGGCCTGCCCAGTGTATCAGAGGAGATTTCACCTTCATCAGACACTTGATCTTCAGAATAGCTGGCCTCAGACTGAGGGGGGTCAATGTCCAGGAAATCCGGCTCCGGTGGAGCCCGGTAAGCTTCAGTAACAGTGGAATCCCCAAAGAGAGATGAAGTTTGAACTACGGGTGGAACTTGACCGGACGGACCGGGTTGAGCAGAAACTGGACCGGTTGTACCGGGAAGAAAGATTTCTGACTGCTCCGGGTCAGAAGCCACAGTAGACAGTGGAGCAGGTTTAGGTTTTTGTTTAGGCACAACCTCCGGACCGGAGGTGACTTGAGCCTGGACCGGTGGTTTAACAGGAACCGGTACTGATTTAGAATGAAGAGACCCAACATCCGGGGAAGGAGACACTTGTCTTTTCTTTGAACGTTTATCATCTTTAGTGTCTTTACGGGACTTGCGTGACTTCTTCTGTTCCTTTACATCTCTTTGAACAGTGGTATCAACCTGTTGTTTATCAACCTCACCTTCTGCCGGGAACTCCACCGGACCGGTGAGCCGGGCAGAAGGGGAAATAAAAGGAGTGTCTGAAATTGGAGCATGGGAAGGCACATGCTGTACAGACGATTTTGGGGTAGAAAACACGTTGCCCCTGGAGAGTAATGCCTCAAACCGGGCGAATTGTTCAGCCCATTGATCCGAAATCTGTTGGAGATGATCAGAGGTAACAAAAGACGTACTAGTGCTTGCCTCCTCTTGATGCGCATGCGCAGCAGACTGAGCTGCCGAAGGAGACGGCTGAAAAACGGGTTCTTTGTCTTCAACAGAAGCAATAACAGTCACTTGCTCTGGAGATACTAAAACACCAGCCTTCTTTTCCTTGCGATTCTTATAAGTAGGGGTAGCCAGCATATCCTTTTGTGACTCTGTGAGACCATCACAAATAAAACAAGATTTCTTAGCAACACAGTCATCATCTCCAAGCCCTTTCTCACGGCATCTGGCACAGCGTTTGTGTAAATCAAAAGATGCCATATTATGACCGCAAACGCCTCGCCTCTGTCCTTTTTTATCTCCAGGGGATGCCATGATATATGAACACAATAACTCACTACAAATTTACCAAGTATTCACTTGTATAACACATAAAAAATTAAAAATAGTTTCTCTTAAAACTTCAAGCGTTTCAAATCCTCACGCGCCAAACAACAAGAGGAAGAGCGCATGCGCACGCATGCGCAGTATACCGGCAGGTAGGCTGTACAGCCACCTGGCGAGTGAACAGGACACTACCGGTCCCGGCCAGAGCCCAGCTCAGGACGTTTTTTTCAAACGTTTGGCGTGACCGGCAGGGCGCCGGACAAATGCATCTGTCCACTAGGTAAGTTGTATTAACGCAATAAAATGGCTGCCTTCATATTTCTCGTTGATTACTGCCCTATCATCAAAATTAAATTGAGTCAACTAGGGAGCGTTTCAAGCAGATTTCTAAATGTATATCCGTGCTTGATTAGTAGATAACACTTCTACACTGAAAATATCCACATATGAGGTTGAAAATCCGCCATAATGCACACATTTCTTTAAAAAATCTGGAGATTGTAGAAACTACGTCTGCACAGTACACGCGCCAAACGAAAAAGATGCTATGATGTCATGTTGTCTAGACAGGAAGTAAATACCATGCGCCACCTGGCGAATGCACAGTACTGGGACCGGCCAGCCGGTGGAAACACAGGACGTCTTTTTCTGGCGTTTGGCGGGCCGGTCTGCGCCGACCGGTTTAGCAATTATCCATTGGATAGGATGTATTAACGCAATAAAAAACTATTTTTTGATCATGTGACCTTGATAAAGATGAAAGGTCAAATTTAAGCATGTAGAAAAATTTTCCCATGCCTAAGGTATATAACTGCCAAATATGGTTTAAAAGCTTCCAATAATAAGGGAGATATTCAAGGGAGACCATAATGCGGCAGCGGCGGCGAGGAAACTGACACGAAACCAAATAAGCGCCCTTTTCAGGGACGCTTAATTAAGGTCCTTTATGGAAAAAAAACAAGTCTACCTTTAGTTGCACATTAATGGAAGCACTGTTACTGTGTTGAACTGTGACTTCTATGCTCCAAAAAAGAAATATGATCACATTTTACGACAAAAGAAGTCACATGGGTTCACTTGTATTGTCTGTATAATATTTATATACAAACTGCTAAATATAAAATAAATTAATAATAACAAAAATATTTATGCTGCTGTATGAAAAATGTTTTTTCTCTATTATCATTTGGGTATCGCGAGTTCAAGTGCGTCCCCCCCCATCTGTCTATCTGACCTCCATGAAAATATGAAATTTGCCTTCCCCCTCCCCCTCTAAATCCTATAAACACATTCTCCCAATCTCTGTCCCAATCTGTCAAGTTCTTCTTGAATGTATTCCTGTAATTCTCTGAGGTAGTGGTGAGTTCCAAACCCAACATCCTTTTTGTCCATCCACTGATCTTAACTTTGCCTTTCTGCCTATCATGTTTCTTCCGCATTCTTTCTCTCATCTTTCCATCTGATATTCAGTGAATCCATACATTTATCCACCCTTTTCACTTTCTACCCATCTGTCTATCTTCCCTCCCATCACCCCACCAAATTTATGACAGATCACAATTTTTTCTTCTACATTTATTCCCCCGTTAGTCTATCTGACTTCTAGGGGATCTCTGTCCCTCTCTGATAACAAGACCTGCACCTCCTCACCAACTCCTTCCTCAATTCTTTGCTTTAGAACAGCCAGATAACCACGCTCCGTGTTGCTATGGTCACAGAGAATTACACTTACTCCATGGTGATTGGCATCAAGAATATCGTGATGTGACATTTCACCTGAAATGTAGAACAATTCAGAATGCTTTTTAAAATCTAGTTTACTGGGGCATTAAATGCAATAACTCAAAAGACAAAAGAAAACGTTCTAGGACTATTTTGGTAGTCTTTTAAGAAAGTTTCTGTAGAATAAAAGAAATTTCTTAACTTTCCTGGTCAAAGGATAATGAATAGAACTGCAGAAGTCAGCTTAAAAATGTCTCTCCAAAAAAGATTTAAGGCAACTTACATGGGACTAGGTGCTGCATGGTACACAGGCAACGTGGATTTGGGATGGTCATCAATTTGAGGCACTTTTGACATTACGAGATAATTAAAGTTTGTCTGACCTGACAGCAAAGACAATTAATTCTAGAAATATTATCTATAAGTGATTATTTCCTTCTGGTACTGTAAATTTACTATTAATTGTAAGAGGTTTATAGATCAACAAATTCCATGCCTTCCCCAAAGCCGACAACTTGGAAGTGACCGTGTGACATCATTATATGAGGTCAGTCCAAATTAATAACCACTAAACATTTTTATTTATCGCTTTAGAATACAGAAAGAAATCTAAAAATTATTAATCAATATAACTCAGTACACCTATTCATTCTTAATATATACTTTCAAGAAGTACAGCACTGTTGTGCTTCCAGACTTGTATAGTTCAGTGTGTAATGCTTCTCTTATCTGATCCAGTTTTCAAAATTTTCATAAATATTAGCAGTACATAAATTTTGTAAATTACATTTTAACTGCTACAATGCACTTTCTTCGAAGAATCTTGCCATTTTAAGGTTAAATTTGTGTAAATTCACGGACTATCTTTACACTTTCAGGTCATACATGACAAAAGTCAAACTCACTGATGTCACTCTTTCTATTTATAGAAATATTTGGAAAGTCTCATTTTCAGCATAATGTAGTTGCAGGGTTTAACAGAATTGTCCCAAATTAACAACTCTTTGTCACTCTTTGTCACTCTTTCTATTTATAGAAATAAGTGGAAAGTCTCATTTTCAGCATAATGTGGTTGCAGGGTTTAACAGAATTGTCCCAAATTAACAACTCTTTGTTTTGTTTCTTTCTAACTTTAGCTTTTATAGTTATAAACGAGAGCACTCAGAGAGCGGATACCTCTGCCAAGGCACATAATAATAAGCAAATGGTAAAATCTGGATTATTTTCTTTGTATCGAGGTGGTGATCCAGATGGCTCTCAAATTTAATGAGATCTATGTTGAACCAAGACCCATCTTATGTAGTACTTGCGCAATCCTGCTAACAAACAAACTGACCAACAAACAGTCAAGAAAATAATACCTGCTTGGCAGAGGTAAAAAGAAAAATAGCATCAGAGATGCCCGTACCCCACAGCCTAGGAAAATATTTTTAACACCATGAGATATAGAAGTACTGCATCAGTACAAAGTTCAGGATACTTTCAGAGCACTGTCAGTTATATAAAGGCCCAAACAATGTTTAAATAGAGAAAATAATGTCTAACAGAAAGATAATGCATGTAAAGATTAAGCATTAAAACAAGACAATTCAATAACAAGAATAACAGCATTAATCAGTAAACTAAACATTACGACACTCTTTATCTACATCTGGCATGGCCGAATTATGGTTTGGATGTTTTTAATATTACCATGCATACAGAAGTGGTAATACATTCAATGAATGCTTATGTGTGGTGTTGGAGCACAATCTGTGGCTCACTTGATGAAATTCCATCTGTTACAATGGGAAGTTGTAAAAGTAAAGTTCTTAATGAACTAGATGAATGCTTTTGCTAACAAAAGCGAAGCGTCCCTGAGAGTTTAAAATGCCTTGTGGTTTTAATAAGCATGCTGTAAAGCTAAGAATGCACAAAGCTGTACCGTACTGTTACATAAACCAACCCCCTTAGTGATATCATGACAGGGAAAATCCTACAAAGGTCTTCTTTAATTAACATAAACAAGCGTTGTAGACATAGACAAGCTGGAGAAAGTGTTGTACATTGGATATACAACATTGGATGTAACTTTAGTAAATTTTGTGTAAATGCTACAAAGCATTTCAGTAACGAGTATTAATAACTTCATATATAATCATGTGTGCAAGTATGTATTGCTATTTAGATTGTCCACAGGGTTTTGCAATAGGTTTTAATACATTGTGAAAGCATAAAAGCAACAATAAAGGCAAAAGCTATTTCATGACCCCAGTTTGACCCATACATGGGGGTCAGGAGGTAGAACTAACCGGCTATATAGACTGTCCACATATGGTTTCCCAATACCTTTTAATACATTCCGAAGCTATAATAGCAACAATGAAGGAGATATCAGGTAAAAACTCCAAAACAGCTATTTTTTACCCCAGTTTGACCCATAAGGGGGGGGTCGGGTGGTAAAACTGACCGGCTACTTAGACTCTCCACATATGCTTTCCCAATACTTCTTAATACATTCTCAATCTATAAAAGCAACATTAAAGGAGATGTAAGACAAAAACTCGAAATCAGCTATTTTATGACCCCAATTTGACCCATGGGGGGGGGGGGGGGGGGAGGGGGGGAGGGAGGGATCAGGAGATAAAAGTGACCAGCTATTTAGATTCTCCACATATGCTTTCCCAATACCTCTTAATACATTCTGAAGCTATAAAAGCAACAATAAAGGAGATATAAGGCAAAAACTCAAAATCAGCTATTTTATGACCCCAGTTTGACCCATAAGGGGGGGTCGGGGGTAAAACTGACCGGCTATTTAGACTCTCCACATATGCTTTCCCAATACCTCTTAATACATTCTGAAGCTATAAAAGCAACAATAAAGGAGATATAAGGCAAAAACTCCAAAGCAGCTATTTATGACCCCAGTTTAGCCTATAAGGGGGGGTTGGGGGGTAAAACTGACTGGCTATTTAGACTCTCCACATATGCTTTCCCAATACCTCTTAATACATTCTGAAGCTATAAAAGCAACAATAAAGGCGATATAAGGCAAAAACCCCAAAGCAGCTATTTATGACCCCAGTTTGGCCCATAAGGGGGGGTCGGGGGGTAAAACTGACCGGCTATTTAGACTCTCCACATGTGCTTTCCCAATACCTCTTAGTACATTCTGAAGCTATAAAAGCAACAATAAAGAAGATATAAGGCAAAAACTCAAAATCAGCTATTTTATGACCCCAGTTTGACCCATAAGGGGGGGGGTCGGGGGGTAAAACTGACCGGCTATTTAGACTCTCCACATATGGTTTCTTATTACCTCCCAATACATTTTATGGCTCTAAATGCAATACTTAAGAAGATAATAGGGGGGTTGACCTAAATTTAAGGCTCTCAGATTGGAAGGTGTGTGGAAATCACCCATAAATGAGACATTTTTCAAGGGATTGCTCCCAAAATCTAATCAGCTCACGTTTTCGATAGTATGAACAGGTGTGTCAAATTATAAGTCTGTGTAGCAAGTAGTTTTTCCTGAACTGTGATGACGGGGGGGTGTACTCAAAAAATTGTTTTTGATCATGTGACCTTCACAAAGGTCAAAGGTCAAATTTAAGCATGCAGAAAAATTTTCCCACGCCTATATATAAGGTATATAAGTGACAAATATGGTTTGAAACCTTCTAATAATAAGGGAGATATTCAAGGGAGACCATAATGTGGCGGCGGCGGCGAGGAAACTGAGGCGAAAACAAATAAGCGCCCTTTCAGGGACGCTTAATTATAATATGACTTTAACAGTTAACGTTGACTTTAATCTGCATCAAAAGACAGACCCAAAGGTGCAACAAGATTTTAAAGGTCAAGGTCACTACAACAAGGTCAAAGGTCAAATCAAGTCACACCATGATGCTGCACACCTACAACCCCTAACCAATGTCCCTACCACACATCAACTTCTTACACCTTACGGTTTCTGAGATATAGCCCAGACAAGATTTTATAGGTCAAGGTTAAATCAAGGTCAGACCATGGCGATGCACACCTACACCCCCTAGCCAATGTCCCTAGTAAGTATCAACTTCCTACAACTTACGGTTTCCGTGATATAGCCCGGACAAGATTTTATAGGTCAAGGTCACTATAGCAAGGTCAAAGGTCAAATCAAGGTCAAACCATGATGTTGCACACCTACACACCCTAACCAATGTCCCTCCAAGTATCAATTTCCTACTCCATACGCTTTCCAAGATATAGCCCGGACAAGATTTTATAGGTCAAGGTCACTACGGCAAGGCCAAAGGTCAAATCAAGGTCACACCATGACGTTGCACACCTACACCCCCTAACCAATGTCCTTACCAAGTATCAACTTGCTACACCTTATGGTTTCCGAGATATAGCCCGGACAAGATTTAATAGCTCAAATCAAGGTCAGACCATGATGTTGCACACCTACACCCCCTAACCAATGTCCCTAGTAAGTATTAATTTCTTACACCTTACGGTTTCCGAGATACAGCCCGGACAAGATTTTATAGGTCAAAATCACTAAGACAAGGTCAAAGGTCAGTTGAAGGTCACACCATGATGTTGCAGACCTACACCCCCCAACCAATGTCCCTACCAAGTATCAACTTCCTACACCTTACGGTATCCGAGATATATCCCGGACAGGATTTTCAAACTCAAAGGTCACTACGGCAAGGTAAAAGGTGAAATCAAGGTCAGACCATGACGTTACACACTTACACATCCTAACCAAGGTCCCTACCAAGTATTAACTTCCTACACCTTACGATTTCTGAGATATAGCCCGCACAAACTTTTTCCCGCCGCCCGCCCGCCCATCCGGACACCATGGGTTTAAACAATACCCCGACAGCCTTTAAGGTTTGTGGGGTGAAAACCAATTTGCAAACAAAGAAACATTGGTGCTTTTCTGTTTATCAGTACTGGTTCTGTGCTTTGAATCACCCATGCTTTTGTAAGAACCCCTCCACACAATCTTACGTTTTTGCTAATAAATTGTAAAACATGTGGTTTGAGGCAAACTAAAGATAATTGGATTCTGTACACATGGCTGACCTGAAATATAGAGATCAGCTTCAACACCCCTCAATGTGCTGCTTCCTGACCCAGCACACACAGCCACAGACTTCAAGGAGCTGTCTGAAACAACATAATGTTAAGTGCAGATTAATAGCCACGTAAATGTTCAATATTGTAAAATAATGGATGCTCAAAGGCACCAAGTCAGTGCAATAGTTTCAAATATTGGACATTTATGAATTTATGCTGAATCAATTTAAAAATACACCCCTCCCTTAATTTGTACTATTGTTTAACATCAGTATTTGTCAATGCTATATTCAGTTTTTATGGTCAATTAAAATAGAAGTGAAAAAAGTTTCTCTGGAAATGTGGGTCTAAAAAGAGTTTACATATGAGATCATGATAATCACTGAGTGAAATAACTGTCCATTAATGAAAATTGTTGGAAACTTTCAGCAGGTGTTCAACACAAGAATAGACTATGTAATACAAAATACACTGAGAGATTGTAATCAGAAGCACTAAAAACCTGCTTTCTGCTTAAAGTAAGACCAGACAAATGTGTACTGCGTTATATAATTAACTCTAGTCCTCCTTCCTTATGTAAACCTTGCTACAATATCAGCAAAATAATCTCTGGAGAAGATTAGTGTTCATTTCATCTTCAACGGAGACCATTTTCTCCAAATAGGGGGGACTGCCACAGGTACAGCTGTAGCACCAAACTACTGAGACCAAGGCCCTAAATAAGTAGCCTGATAAAACATTCATAGATGATAATTTATGATATGGGCCCATGGACACGACAAATTTGAACAGTCCATAGAATACCTCAATGGCATTAACCCTACAGTTAGGCATCAACCAACTTGTCAGATTCTGAGTGAATATAATTAGGACTATCAAGCACTCAACTAGAGGATCGCTCGCAAAAAAAAAGATAATGTTTTTGCATAGCAAAAACAAAGCGTCCCGAAAAGGATATAAAGGTGAGTGGTAAAGTATTAAGAACATGCTTCGTTTCTAGCCTTATACTGTTGTAGCAACCAAAGTCAGCGCAGTCTGCTCTATCTAGCACGGTTTTCAAGATATAAGCATTTTTGTGTTTTGCAAAAAAATCGAAAATTGAAAATGTCCGCTATATTTGGCGAGACAAAAATAGTTTGAAAATTGGCATGGCTACTCTGCAGAGATACCCAGCAGGTCAAAAATTTTGTTGAGTTCGCTCCATCTAGCACGGTTTTCGAGATATAAGCATTTTTGTGTTTTGCAAAATTTTTTGACAAGACCACTGCCGCGGTGTGTATCTCCCGCCGAGCATTAAAGGAGAAGAAACAGCTTTTCCGAGATATTCACAATTTTTCATTTTCATGTGTGAAAGCTCTTCCAAAAGTAGGTGAATGAGTTATTTGAGAAAAATTGGCTATCTGCAATACTTTTAAGATATAATTCACATTTACTCATTTTGAGTAGGTGAGTAATTACCTACGGGTCTTGAACTTCACCAAGTGAAAGTTCTCCCAAAAGTAGATGAATGAGTTATTTGATAAAAATTGGGTATCCGCAATACTTTTAGAGATAATTCGCATTTACTCATTTTGAGTAGGTGAATAATTAGCTATGGGTCTGAAACTTTACCAAGTGAAAGCTCTCCCAAAAGTAGGTGAATGATTTATTTGAGAAAAATTGGCTATCTGCAATACTTTTAGAGATAATTAGCATTTACTCATTTTGAGTAGGTGAATAATTAGCTATGGGTCTGAAACTTCACCAAGTGAAAGCTCTCCCAAAAGTAGGTGAATGAGTTATTTGAGAAAAATTGGCTATCTGCAATACTTTTAGAGATAATTTGCATTTACTCATTTTGAGTAGGTGAGTAATTAGCTATGGGTCTGAAACTTCACCATGTGAAAGCTCTCCCAAAAGTACATGAATGAGTTATTTGATAAAAATAGCATCAGAGATGCCCGTACCCCACAGCCTAGGGAAATATTTTCAACACCATGAGATACAGAAGTACTGTATCAGTACAAACTTCAGGATACTTTCAGAGCACTGTCAGTTATATAAAGGTCCAAACAATGTTTAAATGGAGAAATAATGTTTAAAACAAAGATCATGCATATAAAGATGAAGTATTAAAACAAGATAATTCAATAACAAGATGACAGCATTAATCAGCAAACTAAAATTCAACCCTCTTTATCTACATCTGCAAGGCCCGAATTATGGTTTAGATGGTTTGAATATTACCATGCATACAGAAGTGGTAATACATTTAATGAATGCTTATGTGTGGTGTTGGAGCAAAATCTGTGGCTCACTTGATGAAATTCTGTCTCTTACAATGGGAAGTTATGAAAGTAAAATTCTTAATAAATTCTAATATGACTTTAACAGTGCTTAATCTGCATCAAAAGAGAGACCCAAAGGTGCAACAAGATTTTATAGGTCAAGGTCACTACGACAAGGTCAAAGGTCAAATTAAGGTGACACCATGATAATACACACCTATAGCCCCTAACCAATGTCCCTAGCAAGTATCAACTTCCTCAACCTTACGGTTTCCAAGATATAGCCCGGACAAGATTTTATAGGTCAAGGTCACTACGCCAAGTTCAAAGGTCAAATCAAGGTCAGATCATGACGTTGCACAACTACATCCCCAACCAATGTCCCTACCAAGTATCAACTTCCTACACCTTACGGTTTCTGAGATATAGCCCGGACAAGATTTTTGAACTCAAGGTCACTACGGCAAGGTCAAAGGTCAAATCAAGGTCAGACCATGACGTTGCACACCTACACATCCTAACCAATGTCCCTACCAAGTACAAACATCCTACACCTTACGGTTTCCGAAATATAGCCCGGACAAGATTTTTTAACTCAAGGTCACTACGGCAAGGTCAAAGGTCAAATCCTGGTCAGACCATGACGTTGCACACCTACACATCCTAACCAATGTCCATACCAAGTACAAACATCCTACACCTTATGGTTTCCGAGATATAGCCCGGACAACATTTTATAGGTCAAGGTCACTATGGCAAGGTCAAAGATCAAATCAAGGTCAGACCATGACATGGCACACCTACACCCCCAACCAATATCCCTACCAAGTATCAACTTCCTACACCTTACGGTTTCTGAGATATAGCCCGGACAAGATTTTATAGGTTAAGGCCACTACGACAAGGTCAAAGGTCAAATCAAGGTCAGACCATGACACTGCACACCTACACCCCCTAGCAAATGTCCCTACCAAATATCAACTTCCTACACCTTACGGTTTCCGAGATGTAGCCCGGACAATATTTTATAGGTCAAGGCCACTACAGCAAGGTCAAAGGTCAAATCAAGGTCACACCATGACGTTGCAGACCTACACCCCCTAACCAATATCCCTACCAAGTATCAACTTCCTACACCTTACGGTTTCTGAGATATAGCCCGGACAAGATTTTATAGGTCAAGGTCACTACGGCATGGTCAAAGGTAAAATCAAGGTCAAACCATGACGTTGCACACCTACACCCCCTAACCAATGTCCCTGCCAAATATCAACTTCCTACACCTTACAGTTTCCGAGATATAGCCTGGACAAGATTTTATAGGTCAAGGTCACTACGGCAAGGTCAAAGGTCAAATCAAGGTCAGACCATGACGATGCACACCTACACCCCCTAACCAATATCCCTACCAAGTATCAACTTCCTACACCTTACGGTTTCCGAGATATAGTCCGGACAAGATTTTATAGGTCAAGGTCACTACGCCAAGGTTAAAGGTCAAATCAAGGTCAGACCATGACGTTGCACACCTACACCCCCTAACCAATGTCCCTACCAAGTATCAACTTCCTACACCTTACGGTTTCCGAGATATAGCCCGGACAACATTTTCAAACTCAAGGTCACTATGGCAAGGTGAAAGGTCAAATCAAGGTCAGACCATGACGTTGCACACCTACACCCCCTAACCAATGTCCCTACCAAGTATCAACTTCCTACACCTTACGGTTTCTGAGATACAGCCCGGACAAACTATTTCCCGCCGCCCGCCCACCCGCCCAGACGCCCGCCCATCCGGACACCATGGGTGAAAACAATACCCCGACAGCCCTTAAGGGCTGTGGGGTAAAAATTGGGTATGCGCAATAGTTTTTGAGATAATTAGCATTTACTCATTTTGAGTAGGTGAGTAATTAGGTACGGGTCTGAAACTTCACCGAGTGAAAGCTCTCCCAAAAGTAGGTGAATGAGCTATTTGAGAAAAATTTGCTATCTGCAATACTTTTAGAGATAATTTGCATTTACTCATTTTGAGTAGGTGAGTAATTAGCTATAGGTCTGAAACTTCACCATGGGAAAGCTCTTCCAAAAGTAGGTGAATGAGTTATTTGAGAAAAATTGGCTATCTGCAATACTTTTAAGAGATAATTCACATTTACTCATTTTGAGTAGGTGAGTAATTATCTACGGGTCTGAAAGTTTACCATGTGAAAGCTCTCCCAAAAGTACATGTATGAGTTATTTGATAAAAATTGGGTATCCACAATAGTTTTTGAGATAATTAGCATTTACTCATTTTGAGTAGGTGAGTAATTAGCTACGAGTCTGAAACTTCACCGAGTGAAAGCTCTCCCAAAAGTAGGTGAATGAGTTATTTGAGAAAAATTGGCTATCTGCAATACTTTTAGAGGTAATTCGCATTTACTCATTTTGAGTAGGTGAGTAATTATCTAAGGGTCTGAAACTTCACCATGTGAAAGCTCTCCCAAAAGTAGACGAATGAGTTATTTGATAAAAATTGGGTATCCGCAATAGTTTTAGAGATAATTAGCATTTATTCATTTTGAGTAGGTGAGTAATTATCTACGGGTCTGAAACTTCACCGAGTGAAAGCTCTTTGGGATAGCTGCTCTGCAGAGGTACCCTGAAGATCAAAAATTTCGTCAAAATCGCTCTATGTAGCACGGTTTTCGAGATATTAGCACTTTTGTGTTTTGCAAATTTTGTGCAAAAATTCAAAATGGCCGCCATTTTTGGCAAGACAAATTTTTTTGAAAATTGGCATGGCTACTCTGCAGAAATAGCCTGTAGGTCAAAAATTTTGTCGAAATCGCTCTATCTAGCACGGTTTTCGAGATATAAGCATTTTTATGTTTTGCAATTGTGCGAAAAATTCGAAAATTCAAAATGGCCGCCAATTTTTGCGAGAAAACTTTTTTTGGAAAATTGGCATGGCTACTCTGCAGAGATACCCTGTGGGTAAAAAATTTTGTCGAAATCGCTCTATCTAGCACGCTTTTCGAGATATAAGCATTTTTATGTTTTGTAATTTTGCGAAAAATTCAAAAATTCAAAATGGCCGCCATTTTTTGCGAGAAATTTTTTTTTTGAAAATTGGCATGGCTACTCTGCCGAGATATCCTGTGGGTCAAAAATTTCCTCCAAATCGCTCTATCTAGCACGGTTTTCGAGGCATAAGCATTTTTATGTTTTGCAATTTTGCGAAAAATTCGAAAATTCAAAATGGCCGCCATTTTTGGCGAGAAATTTTTTTTTTGAAAATTGGCATGGCAACTCCGCAGAGATACCCTGTGGGTCAAAAATTTCGTCGAAATTGCTCTATCTAGCACGGTTTTCGAGATATAAGCATTTTTATGTTTTGCAATTTTGCGAAAAATTCGAAAATTCAAAATGGCCGCCATTTTTGGCGAGACAAATTTTTTTTTTTGAAAATAGGCATGGATACTCCGCAGAGATACCCTGCGGGTCAAAAATTTCGTTGAAATCGCTCTATCTGGCTGTTACGGTCACGGGCAAGCGCGGTAGCAATTACCGGTTGTCTTTAAGTTGTAACAGAAAAAGCAAAAAGTTAAACTTAACAAATTTATTTGATAGTCAATAATAATGATTACAGTCAACTGGTATGCTCTTAACTAAACACACTAATACAATAATAAGATCTAGCTGACCTGACCACTGAGATTAAGAGTTAAGTTTATCCGCCGTATCCAGCAATCTGTTACGTAATCCGTCCTGTAGTATATTCTGTGGTCTATCCAATGTCCTATGGTCTGTCCTGTGATCTGTCCAATGTTCACTCACACACGGATATCTATATCTTGTGACCTGTCTCACACTCAACAACACAAAAGGTTCTTGTCCTGCTATGCTTTATATATCCAGTCACACAGAATGTCTGTCTGGAGATATTTAGAGAGTTAACACAACTGTACTGTCTGCTTCAAGATGTGGACAATGTCCAAAATGCAGTAAATTCACTCTCTGTTATATGAATGTACAATATCCAAAATATCCAAAGTACAATAAATCTGTCCAGATGATGTATCCAGTTCACTCCAGTAAAAGTTCACAGCAACACAAGTTATATTATATTCCAAAACACAATAGCTCTCCTTATAGCCAGCGAATACAAAGTTTACTTGTGGTCAGATGTACATTCCTTATATACATTCACAGATTTCTCTGGAATTATACAGAACCAACTCAAAAAGGCCTGAGCCATCTAGGCCAAAGGAGGAAGTTCTAGAAACTACTGGCAATTGGGTTTCCCCAAATCTATCATAACCACTGAGGGGGGGGGGGGGGGGGGGGGGGGATTTCCCCCAGTCTGTGAACAGATCAATAAACACTAAAACACAAAAGTCAACAACTCCCTTACTTTAAATGTCAACACACAAAAAGAACCAACAACACAATTATCTTCCATGACAATGTATAAACACAAAGCTCAAACTAAACAATGCACCAATATAGTGCCCAACACATGCAATATACAATGTACTAATATAGTGTCCAATATATGTAACACCTCCCCCCTTAAAGAAAAATTTTGGAAACCAAGGGGTTACAAAATTTTACAAGAGATTTTCACCAGGTATATACACACAGGTAATAACTTTTTACAAAACATATTTATCTAAATACAAAAGTAAAATTGATACCATGTATAACTTTTATAAACTTACTAATTACAGGTATATAAATCACACATTAAATACAGCTTCTGGACAGGGCGTATCCGTGCGGACGCCATATTTTACTTTTTTCAAAGTCTTGTTTATACACTGAATTCCCATCTTTAACAGTGTTTTTATTAACAGCCATCATAAGCTATGTTATACCTCTTTCGAAGTATGGCTTTACCATAGTTATTTCCCACATTTGGTTTGAATGTCTGTTATCACAGTTTTTAATGGTCTTTTGGAGAGTTTCTACTCTCCTTGCTACTGGGTATGACCCTAGATCTCTGGCCTGTAGTTTATTCATTTGGCCAGGTGATGACACTGAAGTTTTGCCTCCGGGATTGAAGACACGATTCTGTAATTTCTTGTCAAAAAGCATCTTCATTTTTGACTGAGAATTTTTCAAATTTTGTTGCGCCAGCTCACAAGCCTTCTTCAACTTATCTCTGAACTTTGAAACATAATCTAGCAGATTTAGGCTCTCGGTGTTCTCAGATAACCAATTTTCCTTCAACAGCTTGAGAGGACCACGGACTGAATGGCCAAAGACCAACTCGAAGGGACTAAAGCCTAAAGACTCTTGAACAGACTCTCTAACTGCAAACAATAATAAGCTGATGCCTTCATCCCAATTTTTTTCATTGTCTAAACAATATGTCCTAATCATATTCTTCAAAGTGGAATGGAACCTTTCAAGTGCACCTTGGGATTCTGGGTGATAAGCACTAGATTTGATCTGTTTGGCACCTAACTGAAATACAACCTGTTGAAATAGTCCTGACATAAAATTTGACCCTTGATCTGACTGGATCTCTTTTGGTAAGCCAACTAGAGTAAAGAAATTAACCAGAGCTTTTGAGATTTTGGGAGCTGTTATGTTGGTCAATGGTATGGCTTCGGGAAATCTGGTTGAGGCGCACATAATGGTCAAAAGATATTGGTTTCTGGATTTAGTTTTTGGTAAGGGACCTACACAGTCAATTATCACTTTGCTAAATGGTTCCTCAAATGCTGGAATGGGTTTGAGAGGAGCTACAGGAATTTTTTGGTTTGGCTTCCCTACCATTTGACAAGTGTGACAAGTTTTGCAAAATTCTGCCACACAATGCCGAATTTGAGGACAATAGAAATGTTTGGTTATCTTGTTGTAAGTTTTGTTGATGCCTAAATGGCCACCCATTGGAGACTCATGGGCCAATTTCAGTATCTCTCTTTGGTACACTTTTGGCACAACAATCTGGTGTACTACTGACCATTCTTCAGATGCAGGGACATTTGGTGGCCTCCACTTTCGCATAAGCACACCATTTCTGACATAGTAGCCTACAGGGACCTTATCTAGCTCTACTGGTGGCAAGACCAACTTGAATAAAGGAGCTAATTCAGGGTCATTTTCCTGCTCTGAAATCAATTTTGATTTTGAAAGTGATACATCTTGACAGTCAATTGAGTCTTGTTTTTCAGAATCTACCCTGGCCTTGGGATTTGTATCACTAGAATTCTGCACATCATGGTCATAGTTGTTTAAGAATGTATCTGACAAATCAACTAAGACATCTGTAGATTGTTTACAATCTTTTGGTTCTTCTTGGGCCTTTTTGGCCATAGCTCGAGTCACAGTACAGGAGGGAAAAATACCAGGAATAACCTCTTCTAATTTCTCAGTACTAACCAAAGTGATCGGCTTAGAAGTAACCTTAGGATCAGCAACTACCTTTCCACCTGCCAGATCATTTCCCAATAAGAAAGATACCCCTTTAATGGGTAAAGTGGGCCTGGTACCCACAACAACAGAACCAGTAACTAAGTCTGATACTAAGTTGACCTTATGCAAGGGAACGTTCACACAGCCTCCTTCAATACCTTGAGCAATGACACTCTCACCAGTAGATGTGCTTACACTCAATGGCAATACACCTTCTAAAAGTAAGGACTGAGTAGCTCCAGTGTCTCTTAATATCTTAATGGGGACCTGACTGGAACTACTTTCCAAGGATACAAAACCCTCAGACACAAAAGGTTTGAACTCTTCCCTAATAATCTCAGACTTGTCTAAACCAATACTAGACTCTGCTCTATTGGGATTTGAACGCCAGTTAGACTTGCTAGACACAAAGGCGTTGGGCGTTGCCTCCTTTTCTCTTCTCTTCTTTAAGAGCCAACAGTCAGACATAACATGCCCAGGTTTCTTACAATAATGGCACACAGGAGCAAAGGATCTGGGCTTCCTATCCTTACTCATAGTCTGATTTGAAGTTTGACCCTTATCTGAACTCTTTTCTGGAGCTACATTTTCAGATTTCTTTCCTATTTCTGGATAAGACTTTTTAGCAGGACCAAAGGACTTATTCTTGTTGAAAGTGGACTTGTGAGTTAGCGCATAGCCATCAGCATAAGCTGCTGCTTTTGCCAAATTTTCAACTTTCTGTTCATCTAGATAGGTTTTAATGTCATCACGAACACACCTTTTGAACTCTTCAATCAAAATAACTTGCCTAAGTTTTTCAAAGTCTGTACCTACTTCCCTAGAATTACACCATCTGTCAAAGTACACTTCTTTCTCATGGGCAAATTCAACATGAGTTTGACTTTCTTGTTTACGATAATTTCTGAATTTTTGACGATATGCTTCTGGTACCAACTCATATGCTTTCAAAATAGCATTTTTGACAGAGTTATAGTCCACACATTCAGAAATTGGCAAAGCTGTGTATGCCTCCTGGGCCTTTCCCCTCAAAACACTTTGCAGCAATAAAGACCACTGGTCTGTAGGCCATTTCAAATTTTGAGCTACTCTTTCAAAGTGTTGAAAGTACTTATCGACCTCTGACTCATTAAAAGGTGGTACCAGTCGCACATTTTTACCCAAATCAAATTTGGTAGCAATGGACTCTTCATGGGCAATTCTGCGAGCATTGAGTTCTAAAGCTCTCATTTCTCTTTCATGTTTAAGTGCACGCTCTTCCTTTTGAGCTTCAAGCTCTTCTTTTCGTTGTTGAGCTTCAAGCTCTTCTTTTCGCTGTTGAGCCTCAAGCTCTTCTTTTCGTTGTTGAGCTTCAAGCTCTTCTTTTCGTTGTTGAGCTTCAAGCTCTTCTTTTCGTTGTTGAGCTTCAAGCTCTTTAAGTCTTAACTCTCTTTCAATTTCTAATCGCCTGATCTCATATTGCCCAGAAGGTTCCATTGGTAGAGGCTTATACACTTCTAAACAACTATCAGGTAAAACATCTTCATCAACTAACTGTTCAACAATAAGCCTTTTAAGTTCATGTTTACGTGTTGACCTTTTCACCTCTAACTGTAACTCTTGTGCTATCTGCATTAACATATCTTTTTTAAAAGTTTCTAGAACTTCTATAGATGGTGACTGTACAAACTCTTTAGCACTAGCCATTTTGAGCACTGTTGACTGTAACCAATTACTAAATCAAATGGATTTTCAAAATGTTAATTGAACGGTTGATCAAATGGTTGTAATCAAATGGTTGGATCCCGGACGAGCCCCCAATTTTCCTGTTACGGTCACGGGCAAGCGCGGTAGCAATTACCGGTTGTCTTTAAGTTGTAACAGAAAAAGCAAAAAGTTAAACTAACAAATTTATTTGATAGTCAATAATAATGATTACAGTCAACTGGTATGCTCTTAACTAAACACACTAATACAATAATAAGATCTAGCTGACCTGACCACTGAGATTAAGAGTTAAGTTTATCCGCCGTATCCAGCAATCTGTTACGTAATCCGTCCTGTAGTATATTCTGTGGTCTATCCAATGTCCTATGGTCTGTCCTGTGATCTGTCCAATGTTCACTCACACACGGATATCTATATCTTGTGACCTGTCTCACACTCAACAACACAAACGGTTCTTGTCCTGCTATTCTTTATATATCCAGTCACACAGAATGTCTGTCTGGAGATATTTAGAGAGTTAACACAACTGTACTGTCTGCTTCAAGATGTGGACAATGTCCAAAATGCAGTAAATTCACTCTCTGTTATATGAATGTACAATATCCAAAATATCCAAAGTACAATAAATCTGTCCAGATGATGTATCCAGTTCACTCCAGTAAAAGTTCACAGCAACACAAGTTATATTATATTCCAAAACACAATAGCTCTCCTTATAGCCAGCAAATACAAAGTTTACTTGTGGTCAGATGTACATTCCTTATATACATTCACAGATTTCTCTGGAATTATACAGAACCAACTCAAAAAGGCCTGAGCCATCTAGGCCAAAGGAGGAAGTTCTAGAAACTACTGGCAATTGGGTTTCCCCAAATCTATCATAACCACTGAGGGGGGGGGGGGGGGGGGGGGGGGGGGGGGGGATTTCCCCCAGTCTGTGAACAGATCAATAAACACTAAAACACAAAAGTCAACAACTCCCTTACTTTAAATGTCAACACACAAAAAGAACCAACAACACAATTATCTTCCATGACAATGTATAAACACAAAGCTCAAACTAAACAATGCACCAATATAGTGCCCAACACATGCAATATACAATGTACTAATATAGTGTCCAATATATGCAACACTGGCACGGTTTTCGAGATATAAGCATTTTTATGTTTTGCAATTTTGCGGAAAATTCAAAATGGCCGCCATTTTTGGCGAGACAAAATTTTTTTTGAAAATAGGCATGGCTACTCCGCAGAGATACCCTGTGGGTCAAAAATTTCGTTGAAATCGCTCTATCTAGCACGGTTTTCGATATATAAGCATTTTTATGTTTTGCAATTTTTGCGAAAAATTCGAAAATTCAAAATGGCCGCCATTTTGTGCGAGACAAAATTTTTTTTGAAAACTGGCATGGCTACTCTGTAGAGATACCCTGCGGGTCAAAAATTTCGTCGAAATCACTCTATCTAGCACGGTTTTCGAGATATAAGCATTTTTGTGTTTTCCTTATTTGGAAAATTCATAATGATTAATTAATGATTAATTACTCGGCCATTTCTTAACCAATCAATGCCAAAATCTAATGATTTCCAGATTTTAATACAATGAATGTATTTGCCAAGTTTCAGGTGAATTGATAATATTCCTTTCAAGTTATCATCCGGACCAGCTTCCCCATCGAAAAAAGACATTTTTGGTCATGTGACCGCTCTGATTGGTTAAAATGTTACTGCAGCATATTCAAAAAAATTCCCCAGGGCTACTGCCCAAACCTGCCAAATTTGAAAAGAATCCACCTAACGGTTACAGAGTTATAAGGAAAACAAAATGCGGAGCCGCCGCAGCCGCCGGAGCCTGAAGGTCTCCCATACACAAACAAGCGTCCCGCAAGGGACGCTTAACTAGCCATTCCTCCTGATATTGTAAACAGAAGCAGTAAGAGTACAGGCTCTAAAATAAAACACATCTATTCTTGGTGATACAAACTTTTCCTTGCAAGAAAAAAAATTTCCTTAAAGAATAATTTGTTTTAAAAAGCCTATTTACAAAAATTCATTGTATTTTGAAAAAAGTGCCAATACCAAAATGGAAAAAAAAACACTTCACAATTCAAAGTGAATTTACTTGGAACAGGTCCTTTTTAAAAATAAAATATACATTTCCCGAGTTAAAATTATTATTCATGCCAAAAAACAATTCTTAAAACAATGGTAAAATTTTTTATCTTATGGCCAAAAAAATATGAAGAGTCTTTGTGAATGGGGTCCCGGCTGTTTATTTAAGGCTGGCTTCTGAAGCAATAATTAAAAACATTTTGTTCCTTACCATAAGACTTTGCCACTGCAGGGGCCACCCTGACGTGAGTCAAACACAGGTGGCGCTTCACTCTCTCCACCGCTTCCTGTAGTGTAAGGGGAGACGTCAGCTTACACATCCGGCCCTGACCATGGTGAGGAATGGGTGGCTAAATATACAAGCATTCCAACAGCTGCACTACAACCTAACCAGGCTTTTATAGCACTTGATCACTTAGATTCAAAAATCTTAAAAGTGTTGCCATGGCAACAGCTGTTGCCAGATACCCCCAAAAACTAATCAGCTCCAGATCCTCTTGGGAGTAAACGTATCCAAAAAATTTGGTGAAAATCCACAAAGCGTTTAGCCTGTGGAATACCCATACTTTAAAACCCAAAGATCTTAAAGTGTTGCCATGTTGCCAGATACCCCCTCAAATCTTAATCAGCTCTAGATTCTCTTTGGATACACATATCCTGAAAGTTTGGTGAAAATCCTAGCAAAGGTTTAGACTGCGGAACACCCACAGACTTTATGACCCAAAAATCTTTAAAGTATTGCCACGGCAACAGTTATTGCAAGATACCCCCCAAAACCTAACCAGCCCTAGATCCTCTTGGGATAAACATATCCTGAAAATTTGATGAAAATCACTGCATGGGTTTAGGCTGTGGAATGCCCACAAGCTTTGTGCCTGCTGCTGCTGCTGACACCTGTTCAGATGCTGCAGGGGATGACTACAACAGTATAATCCCAGCCTTTATGGGCTGGGGTTAAAAAAACTATATGATACAAACATAAGTCGTATCTTGAATTTACAAAATAAGATCATTCAGAGAACTTGGCAATAAATCAATATCTACATGGGCTTAGCATTTTTAATATACACTAAACCAATCCAAATGAAGCTACTTGATGTTTGTGCCTATATAAGGCATTTGCTAAAACCAACAAGCCAAGCAGTAGTCAATCGAAAATACTGTGCACATATTTCTTTTTGGCCATATATGATGGCTATTTGACAGGATGAGAGAAAGCAGTGCATAGTGGTAGGTCAAGAATCTGTACTGAAAACAATCAGGTGTCAGCAAACAACTTCAAACTTTCCCATTTGAGGTGGCCAGAATATAGTGCAGTAATTCACACTAAAATCCATCATTTCTACACTGCACCATTTATTTTAGGATATTTTTATTGAAATGTTTTTAGAATTTATTATTATTTTTCAATTTGAACCAGTTTGAAACCTGCCTGCCACGTTAAGTAGACTGTAAATTTCCTACAACCTGCCTGCTATCTGACACTAAACTTACACATGCTTTGATGTCTAGAAACCAGCAGACATATAAATTTGTTTTAAAAGTCTCATTTGAGCTGAGAAAAAGAGTAGTTAAAACAAAGAACAGATAAAATACAAGCTAATGAAATCATTTATCAAAATGAATGGAAATGGGACCACCATACCCCTAAAGATATGAGTATCTGTTCAAATCTTATGCAGTATTGTAAGATTTAAAAGCTTAACAGCTTATCCAGAAGTCTCCACTGGAAGTCAGTACATAAATCAAAGATTCAACTAAAAAACAATGTGGCAGTGGATGCCTTATACACCTTAAGGAAGAAATATGTAGAACTCTAAGATTTAAAGGCTAACAGCCCACATGAATTAGGTATATGACTTGAATCAAACATTTGACTAATAAAAGCTTGTAAAAAGGCATCAGCGCAACATATATTACCATATAGTCATGGATGAAAAGTTTCTGAAGCATAATTATGTGGCTGATGAAGATTCATGTACCTTTGTACCTTTGATAAATGATTTTACAGGTAATTAAAATTCACCAAGTATCTGTTTCATCAAATGATATTCTAATGGTACTTATTAGTGATGGTAAACAAAGAAGGGATATCTAGTATCTGTCTTTCAGCATTATTATGAACATGGGACTCTGACAAGTGCAATCATGACTTACCTTTTCACTTTTGAATATCTCCACAGAACTCCGGATGTCTTCATATTCATTCAGGAAATCCATCACTCTGGGCACAGATTTCTCTGTACAGTTCAAACACAGTCTTGTGTTACCATTCTCCAAGCTACAATCACAACAAACAGCTATTACAATTACTGTGAAGATGTGGTTCATTCTTTTTTTGATCTCTCTAAAATTGACACTCACTGACTGAACCATCTTCACACTTGACTACATATTGTATCTTAGTGACAGTTCCCATCACTTATAGTCACTAAACTACATAATAGAAATTATATGCATAGTAATCATAAATAACAGAAGTATATTACAAAAATCACTTGCTAAATTCTAAAAAATAGCATCAGAGATGCTCATATCCTACAGCCTGGGGAAATAGTTTTGAACACCGTCAGATACAGAAGAGATCTAGAGACTTTCAGAGCAAACAGTGTCAGTTAAATAAAGGTCCAAATAACGTTTACGTGGGGAAAATGAGGTATAAGACCGAGAAAATGTAAAGATAAAATATTAAAACAATTCAATTGCAATATGACTGCAATAACTCAGTAAACTAAAAGTTATAAAACTGTAAAATTGATTGACTTAAGTATAGCTGTCAGTTGCAGCAATCCATATATCTTTGTGATCAAAGAAGTACGTCTGAAATATGGCAGGTGGACACACTTTAGATACCTAAACTCCCCAACCGATGATCCACCCAAGAATCGACTTCCTACACCTTATAGTTTTTGAGATATTGCCCAGACAATCTTTTAAAGATCAAGGTGACTACACCAAGGTCAAAACTCAAATCAAGGTCACACTATGACACTGCACTTCTACACCCTGCAACAAATGCAAGTATCATCTTCTTATACCTTAGGGTTTCCAAGATACATCTCATACAAGATTTAAGTCATGGTCACTCTAGCAACATGAAAGGTCAAATCAAAGCCACATCGTGACGCCCCACACCTACAACCCCTAATAGATATCCCTACCAAGTATGATTTCCCTAAACCTCATGGTTTCTGAGATATAGCACAAAGAAGAATTTAAGGGTCATGATCATTATGCTAAGGTCAAAACAAGACCACATCATGACACTGCACACCAACACCTGCCACAAATGCCCCTACAAAGTATCAACTTGCTACACCTTACAATTTTCAAGTTATAGCCTGGACAAGGTTTTTAGGGTCAAGGTCACTACAAGGTCAAAGGTCAAATCAAGATCCCACCATTAGTGGTGTCATCACGAGCGGCGATATCACAGATTCACCGGTGATGAAAAAATGGACGATAATCGAGGATTAATGACCATCTGCGATGCATCTCATAAACATATTCAACCATTAACTTTAGCTCATTTTCAAAGGGATTTAATAAAAATATGGTGAAATATTCATCTAATCTCTACTTTATGCGGTTTTGTTTTGATTTGTGATATAACTATGGTGATGACCCTTTCCACTTCCTACAGGAAGTGAAAAAACATCAGTTTTGTTTACTTTTTATTGCTTCAAATATCCACCATTTTAACAACTAAGAGCACAAATGAAACATAAAATCTATTTTATTTCAGAATTAGTTGTCAATGCACATTATTTGAAGATCAAATTTAGGTTTAATTTGTGAACGATGACACCACGATATCGCTCACTGTTTTGTTCACAGTATCGAGACCTCATATAACCAGACAATGACACCACTACCCACCATGATACTCCACACCTACCACCTCTGACCAATGTCCTTACCAAGTACCTACTTTCTACACAGTTTCTGAGATACAACCAGGACAAGATTGTCAAAATCAATGTCACTATAGCAAGATCATATAAATGTCATACAATGACATTGCACACCTCACACCCCCCTCCTCCACCAAAGTTCTTGTGAAGTATTAACATCTTGCACATCACAGTTTCTGAGATACAACTCCAAGCTTTTTCCTGCTGCTCACCTGCCCTGCTGCCTCCCCACCCATCTGGATGCAATGGATGTGTTTTCAGGCACAACCCTTAAACACTGTAGGGTAAAAATGACCCCTTTCATGCTTTCAATTAGAGGTGTGCTCATTTGCAAAACTCAAAACCAGTTACAGAGGCTTTAAAATGAACAAAATCCAGTATTTTGTATGCGTCTTACTGATATGGTGAAAAAATTCAACCTTCTTGACAAGTACTGACACTAACTGCACCTCATCTGTCAGACAATGATTGCAGAACCCATGGTCCTGGACACTGCCTTCTTATCTGTATTTGAGATAAAGTGACAGATGTCCTCATGGACTGCTAGTTGCACTTACTGAAAGTTTCTGACAGTGGCAAATACAAACACATATTTCACAGTTGTAGAGACTTATTAACACCTACCTGTGTCGTGCAATGGCTGTGACGCCTGTGGTATTGCACACTGTGCTCTCTATGTCTTTTTGCTTTCTTGCTTCCAATTCCCCACCGACTGTAAACTCCAGTCGGTACCCTCCTCCAAGTGGGAAGTTAGTCTCATATGATCTGTCTATCACTTCCACCTTACCACCTGAAGAACAAGCCTGATACAGCAAAAGCAATACATTGTGAACACAAAGACTGACAGTGTGTAGTTAACTAGAAATTTAAAATGTAAAATGTACCATCTAACAATTTATAATGCCTAATTCACCCATTAGTTTAACATGTAAAATGTACTATCTAATAATTCAGAGTATCTCATTTACCCCACAAAGGTGTGTTATGCTGTTGTGATAATGTGTTTAAATTTAGGAAAATAGTCACAAACACATATTGAAAGTGTTCAATTTCACAGAATACAAAGGAATAAAATTTGAGAGAATGAAAATTGATGATTAAAGTATGAAGTGGTAATAAAATTCGGGGACCTAACGGTTTAAAATACTACCCAGTGATATATTGAAACAACATTGACACATCAAGACCCTGGCTGTTGAACGGGACTTAAAACCCCAACTTTGACTTTAACATATCAAGATATTCTCTTTGCTCTAGCAATGGCTGAAACGTAAATTGATACATTTATTAAAGTTTAACTTTATATGGTATGTAAATGAAGAAAACATCTTCAGAAGACATTTTCAATTTGAAATTGTGAATCATATAAATGTGTAAGTAACTTTTCCCCATATCAATGATAACTTGATAAGCAATCAAATGCAAGATTTTGTTGATTTCAACATAAAGGACACCAGTGAGAACTTTTGAAAAGGGCCTGTTAATTTTTATTTTTTTAGAAAAATATTTAAGATAACCAATCAATTCTTTGTAACAAATTAAAGCCAGTAAGATGAATGGCCTGGAGGCTGCCAATCTGAAACAAATTACAAAAAAAAATATAACTAGACATGTCCCATAATTAATAATAAAAGATGAGTGTTCCCTCACACTTCTTACACCACATGGTTAGTCTGCACAAAACTCACTGAAAGGTTCCAGCAGCCAGTCATTTACACCTCCTTGTACAGCATCACAGGCAGTGTGAGGTGAATACACAGCTATACGATTCTCTATACACCTATATATATAAAATACAGATATAAATACAGTGGATTTTTTTCAAAATGTCGGCCATTTACTTCTACTTATGGCAACTTCTAGTTGTACCCACTGTGAGAAATAAGTGAAGTACTACAGATACTATGTAATTTAAGTCTCTTGCAGTAATTAACACTTGTATGATCACTCCACTGTGAAATTTGCTCAGTGTTCAGACTAGATACCATAAAAGTGAGGAATCAGGTACAGTGTGTCATAATGGTACTATTTTGTTAACTCTTTCTTGGATATTGACATTTCTGTACACACAAGATTTTTTGGTTCTACTTTTACCTTGTTATTCCCATTGCAAAGTAACACTCTGTGCATCAAATTAGGTTCTAGTTATGGCCACTTTTTGTAAGTCGAACTTCCAGTTATCCTTATATTTTGCACTAATAATTGTTGGGACTCAGAAACTACTTCAACTTATGACAATATTCCACTAACGGCAGTTCTACCTATACCAAATCTGCTGTACAAGTAAAATACAGATACAAATTCAGACAAAGCACAGGTATATGTATAAACTATATAGATAAGCCTATCTGCCATACCAAGTTATTGGACTTACAATTATTCACATTGGTTTTGGTTAGTTTTCGCCTTAGAGTCTGTCAACTGATACAGATTAAGCGCTATAAAAATCCACATTAGATAATACAAGTATAACTACAACAACGATGCATCTGTGGCCAGATGCAGGATGTATCCACCTGAAAACGCCCTGAAATACAGAAAGTCTATACTACCCAAAGAACTTACAATATTGCTATATGTCTTATTGTTCTCCAGATATCATTTTTAATTTTTGTCAAAATGCAATACGGTGACCAAAATTAAAGAACTCTAGATTTTTCTGAGACCTAAAATAAATAGTGCTCACTACAAGGAGCATCAAAATTTCCTCAAAATCACTCTACCTCTAATGTTGTTTGACATAAATAATAAACATTTGCAATTTCCACAAAATTCATGATGGGGGCCAAAATTCAGAAAAAAATTTTTTTTCAGAGGTAACTGGTACTACCCTCAGGGTCCAAAATTGGCTCAGATTAGCCCAATCTCTAACAAGTTTCAAGATAAACGACATTTTTATTTATGCCAAAGTTCTAGATGGCAACCAAGATTCAGAAAATTGAGAATTGGGGGCATCTAGGTAATGCAGTGTTTCCACTGGAACCGACAGGCTGGTAACTATGCATTTTTGGAGAGTCGGGACCAATGTTTACATGGTCGGATAGGGTCGGTTGCAAGTTCCCGGCCTGTCGGGGAGAGTCGATAAAATATCAAACATGTTTGATATTTCTACGACTGTTACCGACTCTTATATCCGACCCTAATTTCAGCCCCCTAGCAACAGGCCTGTCAGTTAACTTAAGGGCCTGTCAGTTACACATCTACACTGGTCTGTAACCTTTCCAGGCTTGTCGTTATCACTTACAGGCCTGTCGTAATATGTAGCCGGCTTGTCTTTTGTAACTTAGGTACTGCTCATTTGCAGTCCATTTCCAGCATGATGTGAGGTAAAAATATGATCAAAAATTATGTCAAGAATGACAAAGAAACAGTGCAAGTGATCATAATTTCAAAGTTAAAGAGATAGAAAAGGTCCACATGTATACTGTAAATAGTTGAGAAACCTGAACAAGTGCTTTATTTGGCGACAAAATAATCAAATTCTCAGCCTATTTCACCAGAGCAATTTAAATAAAAGCTAAACTATTTGGATTCAATCACAAGATATTTCTTCTCACTGTAAAACCCATAAAAAATTTTTGGGAAAAAAGAGGATCATGTGTCGACCAATCAACAAATCGAGAAAATTAGGTCAAGGACATTTGAAAAACTATTTGGATCCCATCACAAGATATTTATTTTCACTGTAAAACCCACAAGCAATTTCTGGGAAAAAGAGGGATCAAGTGTCGACCAATCAACAAATCTGAAACTAGGACAACAGTAAATATTTGGATCCCATCACATGACCAGAACTTCAGGGTGTTTACCTTCACGTCCAGAAAATTGTGCTTTCTCAGAGGCTCGAAATTGTTTGGTATAAATGTGTAGGAAAATTGCTCAGAGGGATGGAATTTTGAAGGGGTCCTTCCCAGAAGCTCGAAATTGGAGTATAAAAACCAGTAACAAGTAAGAGGGTTTTCACTGTCACGTGAGATATTGTTGGAAGCACATCTCTCTCTGCTTGTTTGCAAGGATATATGCATATATTTTCAATGAAAATTTCATATTTTAAAGTGGCTTTTTCGTTCATAATCTGAAACAGACATACATTGATTTATTTCTTATATAATATTAAAGCAAAAAAACGTGAAAACTATAATTAAAATAACAAAAAAAAAAAAATTTGGACATTTTGGTCACGTGATGGGATCCAAATATTCAGTCTCGACCTAGTTTAACAATTGTTTATTGGTCGACACTTGTTCCGCTTTTTCCCCAAAAATTCATTAAAAATTCTACTTGCAATACCGACTGCAGGTCTGGTTGTGGTGATTCTGTATATTTCTCCAGTCCTGTCTGTTTGTTAGTACGGCTTGTCGGGACCTGCTACGGCTTGTCTGTTAGGGGTTTAAGGCTTGTCATAGAAGTTCTATGACTGGCCGTGCAAAAAAGGTTCCCGACCCTACGGCTTGTCAAGATGGCCATTACGACCTGTCTGTAACTTTACCGTACAGTCGGGGATTTCATAACCGACTCATCATTTTCGTGCCTTTTTTTTCTACGACCCTACGACTTTTGCAACCGACCCTAGGGTTGTAGGGTCAGTTACAGGGTCGGTTCCAGTGGAAACACTGCATAAAGGATGCAATCAGAGGACACTAAAGCTCACACAAATATGTTGATGCCTGCTTGGTGGAAGGTGGGGAATGCCCAAATATGGAATAATTATTGGTCCCTTTGACACATGGTGCTATTTGGGTGTCATTCCCCATCCAGTGTATCTATGAAAACTCCATATTTAGTAGTGAGAATAGGAACCCAAGATGATGGAAGTGTTGAACACGGATCCGGTTCTTACTGCCAAAGTGTTTATAGCAGAGCAGCTATATCACTTACACTCATAGTTACCCAGAAAAAGAAAAATATAAGTCAACGTTTAAGTGACAATGACTCCTATAGTGTATGCAGCCTAAAACGTCATTGTCACTTTCAAATTGACTTATATTTTTCAAGATTCAGAAAATTCAATATTCTTAAAGAAATAAAATGTGCTTACTACCCAGAGGGTCCAAATTTGCCTGAAATCACTCTATCTGTACTGGTTTTCAAGACAAATAATTTCTTTTTTTATTTCAGAAAAAATTCAAGGTGGACCCTGAAATGGGAAAAGTCAAAAATTTTAGATGTGTCCTAAAAGCAGTCCTTACTACCCAGTAGGCCAAAAATTTGCCTGAAATTACTTTATCTTTTAAAACTTTGGAGATAAATGACTTTTGATTTCTGCCAAAAGTCACAATAAACACTGAAAATCAGGAATTCTAAACTTTTAAAGAAGAAATCCTCACTACTAAGGTGATCTAAAATTGGCCTGAAATTGCTCTATCTCTTAATGGTTTTCAAGTAGTGGGTACATCGTTTATTGAAAGTATGAGATCTATTGTTTTTGGACAGAAGTTGCTGATATCCATACGCAAAAAGATGTGTATCAGTATCCCCATTTTATGGAAGACTATAAATTTACACTTAAATTTTCAAATACTTGAAATAAACCCAAGTTCTGATGAAACTGTACACTTTTATCTCATATCTTTGTAGTTTTAATATGTTTTTGATCAGAACTACCATGTTTTGTTTTGATAAACCTTTTTTTCAGGATCCCGGATATGGACTCCTAGTAGACAATATCACCCATATTATAACAGAAGATATTGAAATATTTTCACATTCAATACCAATTTCAACCAATCCAAATAATGCACCCACTATTTTCAAGTAACATTTTGATTTCTGCCAAAATTCAAGATGGCAGCCAAAGTTAAGAAAATTCTAATTTTTTCAGAGTCCTCAAATACATAGTCCTTACCACACTCTCCAAACTAGCTTATCAACTTATCTGGTTAAAACTTTTTCATTCTTAAACCAAGTTTGCATAATAAAGATTATATTTAACTTACTTGAGTGCTATTAACTCCTTCCAGCTTCTCTGGGTCAGCCTTTTCAACGGCACAAATATTGGTGGGTGGTAGGATAACACCAGGTTAACCTTCTTGTCAATGGCTTCCTCTAATACCGGTAGTGTTAAATCATTGGTCAGTAACATTGTTGATACAATATGAGGTGGTGAAGGCTCAATTAACAAACCTACATTGTCCCAGTCTGCAGCAAGTGTTGTTGGTGCAAGTAATCGAAGCTTTTTAACAATCTTTTTAAGATCCATTGTATCAGTCCCTTCACTGTCTGAATCTGAACTCTCTGGATCAAAAGGAAAGTTCTGATGTATTGCAGATTTGTGAAAGGCTTTTGCAGGGATAGGATATATAACTGAAAGATTTGGCAATTTTTGGCAAAATCTAAATATTGCACAACTCCTTTTGTGTTTTGTAAGAACTGAATAAAGGAGTTTATTTATTGAAAACTGTAACACATTCATTTCATTCTATTTTAACCAGTGCATAATTTTCACTTATGTGTGTCTAGCAAACGATCAAAATGGACGATTCGAAATATCTGAAAATACAAGCATTCTGACACATGCATTTATCTCCCGCCGTCTAAATTAGATGTACTAAAGATAGTGGAATATAAATTTTCTTGTGAGATGGAGGCACATGTAGAAGTGACAACAAGAGGCACTTTAATGTTTGATTGCAATACTTTTTAAAGACAAAAGGCATTTACTCATTTTAGTAGCTATTACTCTGCCATCCAAAGAGCTACAGTTCTGCAACTTTATTATGTAGATCAACCCGAAGTAGGTGAAGGACATATTTAGAAGAAATTGTCTATGTCCAACACTTTTAGAGATAAAAGACATTTACTCATTTTAGTGGCTATTACTCTGCCATCCAAAGAGCTACAGTTCTGCAACTTCACTATGTGGTAGATCGCCCAAAAGTAGGTGAAGGACTTACTTAGAAGAAATTGTCTATGTCCAATACTTGTAAAGATAAAAGACATTTGCTCATTTTAGTAGCTATTACTCAGCTATCCAAAGAGCTACAGTTCTGCAACTTCACTATGTGGTAGATCATGAAAAAGTAGGTGAATGACTTATTTAGAAGAAATTGCCTATCTGTAATACTTTTAAAGATAAAGGGTATTGACTCATTTTAGTAGCTGTTACTCAGCTATCCAAAGAGCTACAGTTCTGCAACTTCACTATGTGGTAGATCACCCAAAAGTAGGTAAATGACTTATTTAGAAGAAATTGCGTGTATGCAGTACTTTTACAGATAAAAGGCATTTACTCATTTTAGTAGCTACGACTGAGCTATGCAAAGAGCAAATTATCTGAAACTTCACTATGTGGTAGATCAGCCAAAAGTAGGTGAATGACTTATTTAGAAGAAATTGCCTATCTGTAATACTTTTAGAGATAAAAGACATTTGCTCATTTTAATAGCTATTACTCAGCTATCCAAAGAGCTATAGTTCTGCAACTTCACTGTGTGGTAGATCACCCAAAAGTAGGTGAATGACTTATTTAGAAGAAATTGCTTTCCTATAATACTTTTAGAGATAAAAGACATTTGCTCATTTTAGTAGCTATGACTGAGCTATGCAAAGAGCTAATTATCTGAAACTTCACTATGTGGTAGATCAGCCAAAAGTAGGTGAATGACTTATTTAGAAGAAATTGCCTATCTGTAATACTTTTAGAGATAAAAGACATTTGCTCATTTTAATAGCTATTACTCAGCTATCCAAAGAGCTATAGTTCTGCAACTTCAATGTGTGGTAGATGACCCAAAAGTAGGTGAATGACTTATTTAGAAGAAATTGCTTTCCTATAATACTTTTAGAGATAAAAGACATTTGCTCATTTTAGTAGCTATGACTGAGCTATGCAAAGAGCTAATTATCTGAAACTTCACTATGTGGTAGATCAGCCAAAAGTAGGTGAATGACTTATTTAGATGAAATTGCCTATCTGTAATACTTTTAGAGATAAAAGGCATTTACTCATTTTAGTAGCTATTACTCAGCTATCCAAAGAGCTATAGTTCTGCAACTTCACTATGCGGTAGATCACCCAAAAGTAGGTGAATGACTTATTTAGAAGAAATTGTCTACCTATAATACTTTTGGAGATAAAAGACATTTACTCATTTTAGTAGCTATTACTCAACTATCTACTCACTTAGCTATTGATCTAGATCTGCAAAAGCAACAAAAATATAAAGGGCACAGGAAAGTAAGCTTATCAAAAACTCGATGAATAACAAATGAAAAGATTTGCCTAACTTTAATACTTGTGAAGGTATTTGACATTTATTTCCATCATAATTTTGCTACAAATAAGAAAATAGCTATTGCTCACTTATGACATGCAATGGAACCCCAAACGATATGCCATCTTATAGTTAAGGAAAAAGTAGCTGAACAAATTATTTTAGGAAAATACTGTAACTGCAGTAGTTTTTGAGTTACAATGGATTTACTCAACAGTCAGAATTTCAAAGTAGCTATTACTCAGCTATCCAATGTGCAACAGGTCTGAAACTTTACTATGTGATAGGTTATCAAAAACTAGATGAATAACATGTTGAAAGATTTGTTTAACTGTAATACTTTTGAAGGTATTCGACATTTACTGATGTCATTATTTTGCTAAGAAAATAGCTATTACTTACTTATGGCATGCAATAGAACCCCAAACTATATGCCATTTTATAGTTAAGGACAAAGTAGCTGAACAACATATTTTAGGAAAATACTCTAACTGCAATAGTTTTGGAGTTACAATGGATTTACTCAACAGTCAGAATTTCAAAGTAGCTATTACTCAGCTATCCAATGTGCAACAGGTCTGAAACTTTACTATGTGATAGTTTATCAAAAACTAGATGAATAACATATTTGAAAAGAATTCCCTAACTTTAATACTTTGAAGATATTTGACATTTACTTATGTCTTTATTTTGCTACATATAATAAAATAGCTATTACTCACTTATGGCATGCAATAGAACCCCAAACTATATACCATCTTATAGCTAAGGACAAAGTAGCTGAACAACATACTTGAAGAAAAACCTGTAAGTGCAATAGTTTTTGAGTTATGAGTCCTTTACTCAAAGTAGCTAAGATTGCTATTACTCACTTATCTTCAGGCCTAAGTCCATAAAACCCAAAAAATTTTCAAGGGTGTGAAAATTCGTTGGGACAATTAATTTACAAAAAATCTGTAGCTGTAGTAGTTTTGGAGAAATCTGCGTGACACACTAACGCACCCACCCCTGCACACACGCACGCACACACACACACACGCACGCACCCTCACACAGGCATCATTTCATAATTTCCCTCCTGGGCTAAAGCCCAGCGGGAGATAATAATGTACATACATGTTAAACAATCTGAAACATTTAACCGTAGTAACAACAGCAAACTCAAGAGCAGACTTGTTTGGAAATATATTACATTTCTAGGTTAGTTTTATCATAATGCTGGACATATCAAAAGTCACTTGGTTAAAAGGCTGAAGAACAAAGTACACATACCACATATACCATTTACAGTTCTACAGACCATGCCTGGACCAGCCACATAGAAAAAAATATAAACATACTAAACACTGAACGCAATAGATCACTGGTTAATTTGAAGGACAAAGACCAAGTCACCACAAAAATAAACATTTTTTGCAAGTTCGATGAAGCTAGCTTCAATGTTTAACCTTTTAGAACAGGTTAATGATTTTCGAACAATTGGCTATGGTGGCAAGTTTTTTTTTTCAAAATGAGGCAAAATTTTTTAGAGACATGTGTTCATAGCAATAAACATTCCCTGCAAATTTGGTGAGGATATCTTCATAAATAGCCAAGAAGTAAAGGTTTATGTAAAAAAAAGACAAATGGATGGACGCACGCATGCACAGAAGGCAGTTTATAATCTAGCCTTTGGCCGCAGGCACGATATAAAAAAGGAACTGAAGAGAATAAAATGGATAGATAAATGTATGTGAATTTAATTAATGCTTTTTAAACTATTAAAATAAAATATTTTTCATAGACAAATAGATTTTAATGCAATTAAAATTAGCATCAGAGATGCCTGCACCCCACAGCCTGGGGAAATAGTTTTCAACACCATCAGATATAGACATAGTGAAACAATACAAAGATCTGGATACTTTCAGAGCAGTGTTAGTTATATAACACTCCAGATAATGTGTAAGTGGAGAAAATAACATCTAAGAGAAAGAAAATATAGGTAAAGATAAAGTATTAAAACAGGAAAATTTAATAGCAAGATGACAGCATTAATCAGTAAACTAAAAATTATGAAGCTGTAAAATTTACAAATTGGAGAATAGCTGTCAATGCAAATAGCATGATTATGTAAAAGTACATATAATAATCAGTTGCAGCAATACATATATCTTTGTCATAAAAGAAAGATGTCTCATAAATGGCAGGTGAATACACTTTGGCAGAGCCAAAGTTAAAGGTCACATCATCATGCACACCCATACTCCTTAACCAATATCCCAACCTTGTGTCAACCTTTTACATCCTATGGAATCCAAGAAATAGCCCAGATAAGACTTTAAATCTCATGGTCACTATGACAAGGCCAAAGGTCAAATCAAGGTCACACCATGACATTGCACATCTGCACCCCCTAACCAATGTCCCTACCAAATAACAACTTCCTACCCCTTACGGTTTCCGAGATAAATCCCAAACAAGATTTTATAGGTCAAGGTCACTATGGCAAGTTCAAAGGTCAAATGAAAGTAACACCATAATGTTGCACACCTACAACCCCTAACCAATGTCCCTACCAAGTATCAACTTCCTACATCTGACGGTTTCCGAGATATAGCCTGCACAAGATTTTAAAGGTCAAGGTCACTATTGCAAGGCCAAAGGTCAAATCAAGGTCACACCATGACGCTGCGCACATACACCCCAACCAATGTCCCTACCAACTATCAACTTGCTAAAACTTACAGTTTCCGAGATATAGCCCGGACAAGATTTTATAGGTCAAAGGTCAAATCAATGTCACACCATGACATTGCACACCTATACCCCCTAACCAATGTCCCCTACCAAGTATCAACTTTCTAAACCTTATGGTTTCTGAGATATAACCCGGACAAGCTTTTATAGGTCAAGGTCACTACGGTAAGGTCAAATCAAGGTCACACCATGGCACTGCACACCTACACCCTCTAACCAATGTCCCTACCAAGTATCAACTTCCTATACCTTATGGTTTCGAGATATAGCCCCCCCCTCAAACTCAAGGTCACTGTGGCAAGGCCAAAGGTCAAATCAAGGTCATACCATGACGTTGCACAACTACACCCACTTACCAATGTCCCTACCAAGTATCAACTTCCTACACCTTATGTTTTCTGACAGCCTGGGCATGCTTTTTCCCATCATATGCCCGACCGACCGCATGCCCGAACGCCCAAATGCCCATCCAAACACCACGGGTGAAAACAATACCCCAGCCCGACAGTCCCTAGGGGCTGTTGGGTAAAAATTATAACACTAATTTTTAATTTAATGAGATGCCCTGAAGAGACCTGCTGTAATCCAAATTTGAAGGGGTAATACTTTAACAATGGTCCACTATATATTTTATATGATATATTACCCCATGTTACTAGACCCTGAGTGAGTGTTTTAAGGTGTGTGTTATGCCCCTTTCACACTACTAGCGGTATGTCCTGCAGTTAGAAGTTTAACTCGGTGTCGGAACTGCCATCCAAGGTCGCCCCATTTTGTCCAAGTTGTTCACACTACAGGCAGTGTAAATTGCGGTTGTAGGCATTTGGTATAATGCCCCTGTCCTTCAACTACCTCTCAAGATTCGTATGTGACCTTATGACACAGTGGCGAAATGTCGAATACCTTAATTCACCTTCTGTCATTGTATTACACTGAAAGATGACTGAATCACAACCTTATGTACACCGTGGACCACACTTTTGGCTGCCATAGTAAAAAATTCATATATGCATGCATGAAATCGTCTGCACATGCTCACAGTACCAAATTCAGAGTTGAAAATTTCAAACATTTTAAAATATCCATAGGACGTGTAAGGTAATGGACGGTTCACCAGTGACTCGTAAGTTTGCAAACGGACATGAGGCAGTGATCCAAGGACAGGGATGTTTCACCAAATGTGGCCTACCATGCATGGGGGATACTACCTGTTGTATGAAAGGGGAATAAGAGAACTGTCTCATGTGGGGGCAGCTTTTGCATGGTCGTGGTGATTTTTCAAAATTCTCTGAACACATAGCGAAAATTGTTTTTGGAATAATGGGGTGACCTTGCTGCCCAGAACAACTACTCCATTTATTTAAATGTGGATATTGCTTTGCCTTGATCATTTTACAGCAGGTGATAAACATCACTGGCTAACCTATGTATTTTTATAAAATAGCATCAGAGATGCCCATACCCACAGCCTGGAGAAATAGTTCTCAACACCATGAAATATAGAAGTAGTGAAACAGTACAAAGATCGGAATACTTTCAGAGTAGCGTCAGTTATATAAAGGTCCAAATAATGTTTAAGTAGATAAAATAACTCCTAAGAGAAAGAAAATGTATGAAAAGATAAAGTATTAAAACAAGAAAATTCAATTGCAAGATGGCAACATTAATCAGTATACTAAAAATTATGAAGCTGTATAATTTATTAACTGGAGAAAAGCTGTCAATGGAAAAAGCGCAATTATGTAAAAGTACATATAATAATCAGTTACAGTATTCCACATGTCTTTGTCAAAAGATAAGCATGTCTGAAATATGGCAGGTGAACACATTTGGCAGACCCAAAGTTAAAGGTCACAAAATGATGCACACCTACACCCCCTAACCAGTGTCCCTACCCTTCTGTACCTCACAGAATTCAAGAAATAGGCCGGATAAGATTTTAAAACTCATGGTCACTATGGCAAGAACCAAGGTTATATCAAGATCACACCATGATGTTGCACACCTAAAACTCCTTGGCAAGGTCTCTACCACGTATCAACTTCCTATAATTTACAGTTTCAGAGATATTGCCCAGACAAAATTTAAAGGTCAAGGTCACTACAGCAAGATCAAAAGTCAAATCAAGGTCACACCATGACATTGGACACCTACAACCCCCAACAAATGTCCCTACCAACTATCAACTTCCTACATCTTACAGTTTCCGAGATATAGCCCGGACAAGATTTTATAGGTCAAGGTCACTACGGCAAGTTCAAAGGTCAAATCATGGTCACACCATGATGTTGCACACCTCCTACTCCCAACCAATGTCCATACCAAGAATCAACTTTCTACACCTTAGGGGCCAGTTACACATACATGGATCCCCCACAGATATAGGCCATGGTTCCATATTTGGTAACTGCCAAGGATCTCTTGCGGATCGTGGGGCTTGGGGAGGGGGGAATGTTTGAAAAGTGAGTGATTTACGGATGCGTCACGGATCACTCTACGGATAATAAGGATGCCACAAGGATGTTAGCGATGCGTTTCGTTGCTTGCGGATGACCCCCGGATACACACCCGTGACCACCCGCAGTGCAGCGGAAACACCCCAGGACACACCAGGACAACATAGGGATGCATCAAGACATCTCAAGGACACCCAAAATGGGTTTACGGACCTTGCGGACACTCATGGATGGGGTTTACGGATCTTTATTTTTCTCGTGGATGTCAGGTTATCGATCACGGTATGATCGATCTAGTGTGTGACGATCAACATTTTAATCTGTATGTGTCTGTTGCTTTGGGTTCACTGTCAAAACCGAAATATTTTTCAAGGGGGGGGGGGGGGGAACTCCCCATCTGGATCTGCTAGTCATAATTGTCATGGGAACAAATATGGTGCTCAGGATTTATGAAGAGAAAAAGTACTAGGGAACTCAATAGCAATTGGTGACAGGACAGAAACTCATTCTACAGGTAGTGCTCTCGTGACAACTCGCCAACTAGAGTTTCACATCGTTTTTGTTCAACTCGTAAATGTGAGTTTGTTGTATTGCAAACTCAAGTTCCTGCACAAATACTGCCAAAAATTATATGAATAAACCACTTGCCAAAGAGGCAACAAAAGCACAATGCGATTTATTCACTTAATATTTTCCTTCATGTTTACCTATTACGACTCAAATCCAATGATTTCCCTCCATACACCTTACCTGGTAAAACAACCAATGAAAACATCAATTTTATTTAGGGCTGCGAACAGTTATTCGATTCTCGATAGACGAGTCACTCTTAGCTAGTACTCGAGTCCATTTTAACTACTCAATTAATCACAGTGTATTGCATTATCGCCTCAAAATGAAATGCATGCTATATTTAATTTCTGCAACATAAGATTAATTGAAGTTGTGATTCTGGCTTATAAACATAAAAATTTACTCCAAATTACATAATACCTGGGGCTGTATTCACGAAAGGTCTTAGCCAAGTCTTAGGCTTAAGTTTTGTATAAAAATATAGCCAACTTAAGCCTAAGACTTGGCTAATACCTTTTGTGAATACCACCCCTGGTTAAAGACATAAGGTTATAAGACATTTTTCATTAAAAGTTTCATTACCATTTGTTACATGAATTCAGGTCTGTTGTCTGCGTGCAGGTACCCTGGACTGTTTTTTGGCACCCGTCCCAGCCCTAGTTTTATTTATCATGCAATATGGTGGGATGTTGATCCTTATTTTGCAAATAAAATAGTACAAATTTTGTTGGAAAATGGTATTTTCTTATGAAAGGAAGCATGCCAGTGAATCTACAGTATATTTAATGTTTGGGTGTCGTATTATAAAACAGGTATGTTAATGTATAAAGCCAAATATGAATCATTGCCTAGTAATATACAACAAATTTTCATAAATAAGCAAGAAATTTCATATTATAGCACTAGACAAAAACATAAATTTGCAGTCAAATATGCAAGAACAAGTATAAAGTCAAAATGTTTGTCAGTTTATGGGGTAAAATTATGGAACAAAGTTCCCTCCTCCATAAGTATAGATTCTTCATTCTTGTCCTTTAAAAGAAATTACAAAAGTTATTTATTATGTGAATATTAGTAATTATCAGAAATTAGTTTCTGAAAACAAATGTATAGGTAAATATATATCATAATATATTATATTTACTCGACATGAAATCTATTTTGTAGTTAACTAGAAATCTGTGAAATTTATTTATACAAATAATTTATATGTCATTGCTTATTAAATAGGTTATTACAATCCTGTAATGTATTAAAATTGGTACTGGATAGTTGTGGGAACAGCCTTGATAAGCTTTTGCTTCAGCTGTTTCCTTTTCATGTTTCTCTGTGGTATTGAAATTATGTACATTTACTAATTTATTTACTAATTTATTTATTATATACTACTTTGTATATATACAGAATTATAGTTGCATTAACAGAGATGAAATAAATGTTATCTTATCTTATCTTATCTTAAAACATTGTTACTGACTCGAATGTCGGTGATGCATGAAGCTGGAGTCGGTACTTTGACGGCACGAGGAAGCACTATTTACAGGATGCAAGGCTTTAACAAAAGACATCAAACACATTATTATATGGATGCTCTTTGAGTTTGATGAACTTCACTGACAGAACTGTGCCTGTGTGAGGATGACGAGCGACAAACCGGTGAGCGATAATATAAGATACAGTAAAATATGCGAAATGTGTCCACCTATTCGCGGGTTTCGTGGAATATACATTGACCAAATAAGTGAGCATATATCAAATTTAGCAACATAATTGAAATTAATACCCGAACGCTGTGATAATATGAAAAATGTAATTATGTAGTCGTGGGATGACCCATGGACCACACTAAAACTTGTCCAGGCGTTTTCCAGATGCAAAATAAACCGAATTTCGCACAGAGATTTTGGAAATGCTTGTTTGAAATGTTTAAAACCGCTTTCTAGAATTATTTTAAATGTGTCAAACATTGATCAACTATTTGAGACAATCATATTTATTCATATTACCTTTTCTAGATAAAAACATATTTAAAATTTCATAATAATTAATCATATATATGCATTCAAGTTTTATTGTATAATCCTTTGACCTCTAGGTGTTTTGAGTTTAACTATGACTTTATCTGTCCAGAACCACCAGTATTCCTTGCAAAGAGTATTGTTTTATTATACCCCTCCCCCCAGCGCCGCCCTGTCATATGTCTATTAACCCATGCTATGGCTTGAGTTTCCTCAGCTATAAACTTTAATTGTGAAATGACCTTTTGAAATTTGTAATTTCATTATTACTGATCCTGAAAATATTCATACTTTTGGTTATTTCTGATGCACTTTGTGCATGAATGATTTATTTTAAGGATTGTGACTGCAACTGTTATTTAATACAAAAAAAAAACATATTTGCCCGTCATTGTATTAATGAACTTAAATTTTGTTGAAATATTATTTCAGACTACTTCATATGATATAACCCATGTGTGGTGATGTTATGTATTAGAAGTTAATTTGAATGAAGGGAACATAAAATGATCAATGGCATAGACAGTTTTCTAGAAGGAAATTCTGCATTATGAGTACTAGAATGTTATAAAATTCTATCAATTCTATTCTATTCTATACTTCTATAGTGCCTAATCTCTGCCACAGCAGACTCTAAGGTGCGACACCAAGTCCAATTCAATAATCATCATTCCAGAGACATAGCCAAGTCGACACCACGGAGACGCCGGAAAATTTAGATACTAAGTTGGAAAAGCTTTATCAAAGAGATAGGATTTTAGTTTTTTCCTGAAACAGGCAAGACTAGTACTGAGAGCAGAACATACATCATCAGGCAAATCATTCCAGAGTGTGGGAGCATCAAAAGCAAAACTGTGATCAATTAAGTGTTTTTTTTATTTGTGTACAGATGGGTAGAATTGAGGAACCTCCAGGAACCTCTTATCTGGGCAGTTGTATCTTGTGCCATACCTTCTGCAATGAATAGACAGATGAGGGCTGAAATAGTTTGGGTGACCACTGTGAAGAAACTTATAAACCAAAGTGGCTGTTTTAAAAATACACTGAAATTCAACTGGCAACCAATGGAGTTTTTTGAGAATAGGACTAGCCCGTGAGTATCTATTGCAATTTGTGACAATCCTCCAGAGTGTATTTTGAATACATTGCAGTTTGCTTATGTGGAAACTGGATAGACTTCTGAAAAGAGAGTTGCAGTAGTCAAGACGAATGCTCACCAGGGCGTTTGCCGCTAGGACAGAAGCATCATTCGTCAGGTACTGCCTGACCTGCCTGAGATCACACATTTGAATGAAGCAAGCCTTACAATCCATATAATCATTGCAATCATAGCCATCCTTATTTTTCTCTGAAACTACTTTCATCTTTTTCTTAGTATGATAAAGCTGTTACTGTGCCATAAGCAAAGTGTCCACACAAACAACTTTTTATTTTGAAAGGGAATTTGTATTTGTGCTGTTAATACCCTGTCATTGTTAACACGACTAGTATTAGACTTTATATTCAGGGTTTGTAGCTCTGCTACATGGATGTCTCAAAGTGTCTAAAATTTAATGAAGACTGATGGTAAAAACCAAATGATAAGCTAAGTGATCATTTGCCAAAACTGATAACCAACATAACACTAACGATAGCAACTTGCTTTATTTTAATGTGATGTGCCAAGCACCATCAAAGTTATGCACATGTGAACATAAAATATGGAAAGAAAGAAACTACAACACAATAACATTATTTAACCTCCAACTAGGATGTTTATATGTAATTGACTTCATGTATTTATTTCTTTTTGTTTGCAAAATAATTAAAAAAAACCTGTGGGCAGATTTTGATGAAATTTTGAGGAAATGTCAAAAATGGTACAAGGGACCGATAATTAAATTTTGGTGGTGATCTGAATCACTATCTGGATATAGGAGTTTTTAGAGTTTACTGTCCAGCTCCAGGGTCAATATTCATAGTCTTAGTCAAATCTTAGGCTTAAGTGTGCTATATGTGTACACAAAATCTAAGTCTAAGACTTGGTTAAGACTTTTTGTTTTCAAAATAACTCGAAAAGTTGTAGACAGATGTTGATGAATTTTTAGAGAATATGTCAACGACTACAGAAAGAACAAATGATTAACTTTTGGCACTTTTTAAACACTGTCTGGATGAAGTAATTTTTAAAGGCTATTTTATTCTAAATTCTAGAGCACTCTCTGGATCCATAATTTATAAAAATATTTTTTTTCATTGCACTCACCGGCAATATTGGGGGTGTTGGGCCCTTGTAGGAGGTTTGCATTCTATGAGTTCTCTTGTAAAAATAAAGTTGCTCGCTAAAATTGGAATACTAACCATGATACACAATATACCATCCAATAGGACTTTCAAATCAAGAATCTTAGCCCGAGTCTATTGTTTGAAGATTTTGTGTTTACTTGAACTCAAATGAAGTTTTTACCCAAACAGTATTTTTAACAGTAAAATAAACAACCCCTCTAAAGAAATCGGTAGATAATACATTCCCTCCCAAAACCTGTCCAAAGGGACCCTTCTACAAATTCTGTATACAATTGAGCATTCAATTTTTTATGTAAAAATAGACGGCCTTGCAGAAAAAAATAAAACTTCTCAAATTTATGTATTTAGTGGCAATATTTCTATTATGACACTTAAATTGTGACTGCTACTGAGAGCAAGACGTCCCACTGTGCACTTGTGTTTCCAACTTGTTGGCAAATACGGGAGGCCAAGTGGCGACCTGCATTATAGATTTTGAACACCTTTCAGTCTATTGAACCTGAGGTTTGTGAGTAAACTGCAGTAGTCTATTTTAACTCCTTGCAAAAGCATTTGCAATGACGACTGCTGTGTTGAAGTAGAGCAAGGGATGAATCCTGCACATTTATTATTTTGACATCGCAATTTTTGTGTGCCTTTATGGACCACTTCCAAGAATAATCCAGGAACACATTGGGTTCACACACCGGTAGAAGTATTGTTGTTGCCCAGGAACCCTGCTCCCAAATTCAGTGGACATTGCCCTCTTTTCATCCCTTCCTGATCTATTCTCAGTGCTGCCACTGCTCCAGTACTCAGCCCGTTCTGAAGTAGGACCACAACTGGAGGGGGAAAAAATCGGGACCCAATACCTTACTCTGGATGTCCAAGGATGTCCATGGATAGACTGAAATGCAGCCAAATCATCCCGAATATATTCCCATATGACCCACCTAGGCAGCAAGTATAGTGTCATTCCTGGCCATCCTGGATCATCTGGGGCTTATCTGGCTCCCGGATGATCTAGTATGTGTCACGATGACCCAGGTTTCCTATGAAGCTGGCATGGTCTTAATGTTACTTGCTCCATCATTACATAGCAGGTTCTAACCTCAAGAACTCCCCCCCCCCCCCCATAAGGCCACACCTGTTCCAAGGTTCAAACCCGTGCCTGGGGTGTGGCATCTGGGCTCAATCCTATGCATTGACGGATTGACGGGTCCTGCCTGGGATTACCTAGAGTGTGGGCTAAGGTTTGGCCTAACTGGGCAATGCTTGGGTTTCTAACCCTGGTCTGCTATGAAAAGGCAACTGGTTTAGAGTTTGAGCGTTACCTAAGTGTGCTAGATTTTATGTGCTGGGGACATTCTAAATATGTTATAGATTTCTAAGTGGGACTGTTACATATTAGAGGGAGCTTGCTCGTAGATATATAAGTTATTGTGGCGTGGAAGAGGTAAGTAAATTGTTTGGAATGGATAAGCATTGGGCTCTTCATTATTGTTGTTCTGCCTATTTTTTTGCTAAAAAAAATTTACAACATCTCTTTAACATATGAACATTCATTGGTATTGCTTGGTTGTTTTAAATCATTGAGCACTGTTATCCAGGATGCATGTTCCGCTGGTTGGCATACTAACATGCAGTTACTGGGGGGCACTGGTGCTATGGAATTTATTGGAGTGTGGTATTGGAGTGAGTTTTATGTTTCTTCATCAAACAACTGGAGGTGCAATAGCAAAACAAACTTCATGAATTGCCTCTTTGGAATCTTTGGTCACCATTTTTTTTTACTGAGAACCCCCTAGAAGTGAGGACACTGAGGTGAGGTGTTTAAAGTTTTTTCAGTAGTGGTTATCATTGCAGGCTGTGGTGAGACATATGTGGAACCAGATGTACCAGTATCAGTTGAGCCTGTAGCTGTCTTGACTGTGTTTGTGAAATGTCTTTGGATGCCACAACTGAAATCTGAACTGTGACATTCGTGGATGGAATGAATAGACAGTGTTGCTGAGTATCTTGAGTCTGTTGTAGTTGTTAAGTCTGTTGCTACATTGGCTGTTACATCTGCGGAGTCTGCAGCTGCATTGGCTGCTGGACTGGCTAAACAATTGCTTGGTTTAACTGTAACTGCGACTGTGGTGGTAAAGGTGGAAGGATGTGACTAGTGTGGCGGCGTCTGTGGCTGTGAACAGGGTATCACGGGCCTAAGATATGTTGCTATACAGTACTAGTTTCACAGTGGTTTCTAATCAAATCACTTGGGTGTAATTTGGACACAGTTTGATGGAACTTATGAAACTGGAGAGTTAAATTCAACAATGTGTACAAAAACATGTCCTCTTTTGTATATAATTTTGTCACTTTGAAAATACTGATATATTATAGTTCTAACTTGGCAAAATGTACTAAAATGATGTTTTCAATATCAACACAAAAACAGTGCAGTAAAGTTTCAAGACATATATACATAATGCTACTTTATCGTCAAAGTATAATAGCTATTTCGGACATCCTTGTCACAGAACAGTTGTTCCCACAGCACAAAGGCATAGTCTCGATGACACTACATGGCAGTTCCTCTTTTCAGTCTTCTCTCTATAATACAGTCAAACACATATAATTTTGCTTTTGATGCTCCAAAGATTTGGAAGCACCATCCCAACAATGAACACAAAGCAACATCTTTTGTCTCGTTCAGGTAAAAGCTCAAATCTTACCTGTTTGTAAAATCCTATCCCCCATAGCCACCCTGTTACCTATGTTTCTTCTGAGGTATGACCTGGCTATTTTTAATTACCCTACAACTATTAGATATGTTGATGTACAATTGTTCCTTAGAGTCTATCAATAATGGAAATTAAGCACTATAAAAGTCCATATTAGACTAGATATTAGAAAATAACTTCACTAGAATGTACCAGCTACAAGAAAGAAACATTTTCCAATTTAATTTCTTGTAACTTTATTTTTAAAAGACTATTCTTGTTCATCTATTTTTTCCATGTCTGTCCATCAGTGAAGTTTTAGTGCACTGAATGTACAGCTACCAACAGAGCTCCTCAGGTGATCTTCCTTTGTTTTACGTCTTTCTATTTTAGTACATGCAGTTTTCGCCAGGGGGTGCAATAAGTACACTGAACTCATCCCATCCCTCCTATAGCCAATGGAAACAGTACAAAAATCTGGTGGTCCATGGTTGAAAAAATACAGAAAAACTGTAAGACTGTCTGAATATCATACATGAATTTACAACGCTTGTCCAACATCTGCCTGGCAATAGTATAAATATTAAGAAACATTAGAAAAATAAATACAACAAATTATTTGTTAACATGGACATCTGTGGATTCTTTAACCTGTTTGTAATAGTGGTATTTTCTTGTGGTTTTTGTGAAGGACATTTGTTCAAAGGAGATCATATCAAGAGGTAACTTTTTCAAGAGATATAATTGAAGCTATATCAGTGGCAATTATTTTGAAATAAATGAAAATATGTTTATGATTTGTCTAATTTGACTGCAAACCTTTCTGAGGGTCTAAGTTCCCATATATATTTTAACTCTGGCATAGAGGTATTATTCTAAAGACTATCTTGTCTGTTTGCCTGTTTGTTAGAAGGATTACACAAATACTAAAGTTAGGAGGTCATGAAAAAGTCAATAGTGTTGTGGGTAAAAATAATCCGAATTTTTTCATTTACTTATTATTTCATGCCTTGGTGGAGTTCTGTGCTCGCTGAGTGATCTTGTTTTAATATGGTTACTTTTACAGAAGAACCACACATATTTTTTTTCTCTAACAATGGGCAACATAATATATAAAAAGGATATATTTTATAGTTCTAGATGTATTGTAATATGATAAAACGTGTAGTTAAAATGTGGCGAAAATAGCAATAAAAGATCAGAACCCGTGGTGTTCACACATTGGTCTTATAGTTAGTGACACACAGATTTTGTTCATAGTTCATGAATTTAATTTTATTGTCCAAAACTTTCACAACTTTTAATATAAGATCCAGTTCCACTATCTATGCTAACAAAAGTATATTTTTGAATCTTTTTTTGTTTGTCAACTATTTGCCAAAAAACACTATTCCTTTTCTTTAAAAGTTTGTGCATTTTTATAGGTTACATTTCTTGGCAAGCAATGTTCTTGATGGAAGAAAAACCATTCGTATTGCTCACAAAGGAGTTCTGTCCGTTGATACCATGACAGATGCTGGTAACTCATATGAAAGAGGACTATTCATCCGTGAACTCAGCGATGGCAAGGAACTGTTAAAGCTTGTTTTTGATGGTCCAGATTCCCTGTTGACCTGTGAGCTACTTAAGGATGACCCAGAAGCCTTGCTGAAGTTTCTGAAGCACTTCCTGTCAAAACAGTCCATACACAAGACCGATTTGCAGCCTCAGAACATTCTGGAACATCTTGGAAGATATGGCAATTTCACCTGGAATGATATTACTGAAGATTACATGAAGAGTCATCCAGAGTATTTAAGAATGACTGACATGCATGTTTTGAAAACGGAGTGTAAAGATTTCTACAAAGCTCAGAAACAAAGTATGAAGGAGATGAAGAAAAGGCATGGACAGAAAGGTACAGTTGGTCTTTATTTTTCTGTTACTTGCTCTTGACACATTGATATGATTTGTGCATTTGTCTTTGGTCTTATCATGACCTTCACATAAGTGCACAAGAGATTAAATTGAGGATGTGGCCAATTGTAACAGTCACTGTGGAACTGTATTGAAATGACATTATCTAATGATAGGGATGGAAAACTTCAAGGTTGATCTTTGTTGTTATCATAACATATACTTTTTCCAGATGATTACTTAAAAACGCACATTCATTCTTTGGGTATAACTTGATACATTTGAAAAAAAATTTAAACTCGCAAAAACCACGATTTGATACACGGATGACACAGTAGTATGTAATAACAAAGAATGTTTACATTTTTTTGTTCTCGGATTTAGACCCTGAAGGGAAGAACCGACAAAAACGAGATGGAGAACTGATTTATCCTGGCACAAAGTGGTGTGGAAAGGGATCAGCCTCACTGAATTATGATGACCTAGGTAATAGCAGAGGTGCTGACAGGTGCTGCAGGTAAGGAGTGTGTGTCTGTGGCGGGAATGGGTGGAGGTCTGTGGTTTTTCCATGGGTGCTCAAGTTGTAGGTTGTACCAGTGTAGAGACTGAGTGTGTAGGGGAAAAACAAGAATTTACACCATCATGTTTAGAATTAGAAAGAAAACAGAAAGGATAAGGGCAAAGGGTCAAGTTATAGGTTACTTTGAGTTTAGTCAGTTTTGTATTTAGCAATATAAATGTTAGGCCCCAACTCGCGATAAGGAACATCTCAAGATTGTCCTTGCACAAACTCAAGATCTTGAGTTGAGGCAAACATCTCGAGATTGTGCAGAACATCTCGAGATGGTACTGCCCAAACTTAAGATGGTGTATTTTGAATTGTCATTAGCTCTAAAGATGGTTTTGTTTACATTTTTTGTTCTCGGATTTAGACCCTGGAGGGAAGAGCCGACAAAAGTGAGATGGAGAACTGATTTAACCTGGTACAAAGTGGTGTGGAAAGGGATCAGCCTCACTGAATTATCTATATGCAAAGTTTTGTTTCACCAATCACGTAAATTCTGTCATCAAATCTTGTTTTATTAGCCTCAGGGACCTTCATCGTATCAGGAGGTTTCTTTCCGTTGATACATCAGTGGTGATTGCAAATGCTCTGGTCAGTAGTCTTTTGGATTATTGCAATTCTCTATTTCGCAGTTTGTCATCCCATAATGCTACAAGGCTCGAATATGTTCAAAATGCTCTTGCACAGTTTGTCACTGGTGCTTCAAAGTACACTCACATCACATCCACCCTGAGGACACTTCATTGGCTACCCATCAGACAACGTATTATCTTCAAAACCCTAGTTTGGGTTTATAAGTACCTCACCACTGGCCAGCCCAAGTATTTCACACCATATATCTCCTTGTACAAATCTGCCATGAATACAAGACATTCCAACCCCCAAAATTTGTTCCTCCAGATTCCTCATCATTGTGCTTCCATCCATAAATCAAAGGTCCATTTCAACAACAGTTTCTCATATGATGCCCAAAGTTATGAAATGATCTTCCACATGATATCCGCAGTGCTACAAATCTCTCGTGTTTCAAAAGTCAACTAAAAACCTACCTATTTCAGTAATCATTTCCACCATAGCTTCTAACTACTGAACACCGGATCGCCTCCCTGGGTACGACTTGGAACATGTCTAATGTCTTGATGATTTATGCCTTACGAACTGGATGGTGTGCCTTAGAATCCGTAGATACGGAGATTAAGCACTTGGACAACTGATTGATTGATTGATTGATTGATATTTAGAGAAACCCACAAATGTGGCTTCCAAATATAATCTGGCAAAGGATTACAATGGTATTGAATATAACACTCTTTGATTATCTCATCAAAGGAATTTGTTTGTGTAAAGTATATAGATTGTATAGATGATACTGCGGTGGATAGTTGATTTAAAAAAAAGGAAAAAAAGTTCTTAATAGTTAGTCACAATTCTGCACTGAAAACCATTGGGCACGGGCAAGTAACTACCAATTTTCCTACTTTGTGTGGGGTTGGTAATCGAATCCAGAAACTTAGAGTTGGGAGGTGGGTGTGTTTACTACTACATCAATGAGGACCAAGTTGTAGCTGCGTCAAAATATACAACTATAATAAAACTCCACATTTCTGACAAATAGTTCAAAATGTTGTATTTTTTCACAAAACCTATAACATATGTGTCGATACTAGATAAAAGGCGAAAATTGGAATCATACTTTTCTTTCATCTAATATTTATGTAATAATAATTTTGTTTTCTGTTATATAACTCTTGAATGGACCACACTGGTGCAGTGGTAACACGCCTACTTCCCCCCTCTGAGATTGGAGTTTGAATCCTGGCCCGACCTTTAGTTGGAAAGCTGGTAGTTCCTACAGTTAGTTGACTGTTTACAGTACATAAGCTGGAGGTCTGTGTATGTACTGGTTTCCTCTACCCTTCCAATTACCCGTCAAATATAATCAATGAAAAGGTACTAGTCATGATGTAAAATACCAAATAAATAAAGTTAACTGCTGATATATGGCTCCAAATAGTTCAGTTATTGTACATTTACACTTAGTGATTACCTCATATATATATTTATTAACCTGAACAAACATTAACTTTGTGGTTTGTTGTCACAGGACACATGACTTTTGTCCATACTACATTGAGAGTGGAACCAAGAAGTATGGATACTACAACTATGGCATATCCACCATGGTACACTGTCGGTGTGATGAGAGGTTAGTGTTCAGTGTATTAATTTCCTGGTATGACATAAATAATCAACTTCCACGGTTTCCAATTAAATGATTGTTCTTGATCATGGTAGAACAATTTGCTTTTATAAGTACAAAAGATTCAGAAAATGCATAAGAGAGAATGGCAGTAATTGCTGGAGAAGTAGTAAATTTTCTTTCATGATGATTGATGTCATGACCCACCTCTGAGGTCGGGAGATCAAACCCCAGACCTTATGTGGGAAAGTTGGTAGTTGCTTACTGATGGTCAGCAGTTTACAGTACAGAACCTTGACCAACTCTATTTACTGGTTTCCTCTGCCCATATGATCTGTACAGTATTGAAAGTGACATAAAACTTTAAGCGTGAGGTGTAATAAGTTATTACACCTAATAACCTTATTTAACGTCAGGGTTGTGGTTTAAACCCTAACTTCTTGGGGGGTAAAGTATGTCACCCCAATAAAACCTAACATTTCTTTTTTTCCCAGTTTTAGAACATGTCTGAAGTTTCAAAACAATCCAGTTGCAGACACCCTGGGTGACATCTTCTTCAATCGACTGGCTGCAAAGTGCTTTGTCCTTAAACCTGTGAAGGTTTGTGTGAAGAAAAGCTTTTGGGGGAGATGTAAAGAATATTCAGATGGTTTCAAGGCTGAGGTGCTGGAACCACTGGAGTATTGAGATGTGCTGGCTTCGTATTGAGTTGAATCAGTACTGGACTGTATTATCAGATTGAATAAATAGAGGTACAAGGAGACTGGAAATAAACTTTATACTTTGTTCTAAGTATTGTTTTTTGTCAAGTAGAGGATGGTTAGTCTTTTTGTAGTGTTTGTTTTCTTTTTGCTTTTCCTGGGTTGTCTACTTGACAATTGGTTGAATTCAAATAAAATATACAAGATGTAGTTTTCAACAAATAATTCTTTATTTCAACAAAGTTATTTTTCACAAAAAAGTTACAAAGTATTTTGATGGTGCCTCAGTTATAATCCTGTTCTGTTCACTACTCTGGTCAAAAGTCTCTCTGATGAAAAATCCTGCCTCTCTAGCTAAACTGGCCCTTTTTATAACAAACTGTGGAATGCAAGCCCTGAGTCACAAACATTTCTCTCTCTGGAATGCTACAGGAACTAATGGTCACATGTTCACATAATTCAGTAAGATGTCCAAATACAGAAGTCACATGATCAAGGATTTTAGTAATTTAGTAAATTCTTATATACATTTTGGTCATGTGACCAAAACATTGCCTAAAAAGGATCCATAAGGGGTCATGTGACCTGTCTTCATAAGAAATGCAGGTAACCATGTGACCAAGGAATAAGAACTGGTGGTGGTCATGTGACCTATTATCTAAGAGTTTTGCAGATAACAGTACCTAATATGGAGGGTCATGTGACTAGCAGGGAATTATGGGAAAGACTGGTTCTTAAGCTTGAGAATGTCATGTGACCACATATTTTGCCAAACTCATTTCTAAATATGGAAAGATGTTCCTATGTCTGGATTCCTAAGCTATGAAGCCATGCTTCTCATTCCCTGTACTTGTATAACCTTCTAACTTATATAAAAATGACCAGAGTTCTTTTGATATTGTAACAAAATGTAAACTTTAATTACTGGAACTAAGAATAAGTAATTAAAATGCACCATATAAAACACTGATTGTTATAACATATGAACCCTTGATTAATAACTACATTTGTATTCAACTGTTTACACAGAACAACTTGTCATAATATTTCTACTAAATATTGACCCTGGATTATAGATGTACTGGCTTATTTCTTTTATTTCATTTAGAAATTAATTATTCTGATTGCTTATGTTAATAGAAGTGATTTAATTAACATCGGTCTATGACAAGTCTTATAAACACAGCATATTTAGGATGGCATGATATTTTACAACACTGAGTATGTGCTGTGAATGACAGCAAGCAAATGAACTTCATGCTAACACTAACACACACTAAGCACAAACAGAAAAGAGATGTTTGTATAAATGGTAATGCATGCATCTTACCTAAACATATAAACTATTTTGGCATCTACTGTATATCATAAGTATACTTATGATGTTTGAAAGTATTTCAGATCTATATTTTACTGATTAATTTTACTAAGATCAATTAAACAATTAATAGTAATTAAAATGATTCTTCTTTTCCCTAATAATATTCTCCCCCCTTCAACAGAAGTCATGTCCTCATGACTTAGTTCAAACATAAGAGATAACTGAGTACTAAATTAACTACATGAAAATACAAACAGAACTAACATATTTGTAGTGTAAAGTAATAAACCCCAAAATTACAGTTAAACCACATTGTAGCTGATTGACACACACTATAAACTTCAAACAGACAGCAGACTTAGTGGCACATTAAATAAAACAATAAATGTGAAGCATATAAGAACTTAAAACAGAAATGTAGATATACTTTACATATTCCTGAAATACAAATCAAGCTTGAAGGTCATTACCTGGAAGAATATTTGGGGTTGGAAGGAAATGTGGAAAGGGACTATTTTAGCCTGGAATGACAGGTTTGTATTTGCAGGAAATAGATAGAATAAAGTATAGGTCCAAGATATAACTTATTAATAAATAAAAGGGAGATTGATGTCAATAATATTTAAACACTTTATTATGAAACCAATTTCATTCAATAATATTACCCAAATTTCTATATGAGGCTGGTGATATTAAGTGACCTGGAGGAACATAATGTCAGTAACATGGAAAGGCTTGCCTTTTTTGGAGATGTAGGACAGTATCCAGGGTCTGATGATGCAAGTGGATTTTGAGGATTTTTAATAATTTTGAAGCGTATGAATATTTGGAAGATGGCACAGCTGGGGTATAAAATCCTTGGTCTACATAGCTTGGGTCAGAACAGTAAAGAAGAGAAGGAAAAAAAAAAGAAACAACAAAAAGACATGGAGACTACAAATCAGTAAGTAGAATTATTCTTTGCAAAATTAATTTAATTTTTTGTGTTTTTTTTTTATTTATTTATTATATGGCAAGTATATTTAATTGTCCTTACAAAAACAATAAAAATGTATTGATGATGGATCAGTGTTATTGGTATAGTTATAAAACAAAATAGTATTTTTTTTTTTTTTTTTTTTGAAAATAAAAGTTTCTACTGTCTGAGATAGTCACAATTTTCACTTTAATTATAGGACAACTGGGGAAAGATCTGGACATGAGAATGAAGTGGATGAGGCCCTAGCTGAGTATGAAGTGTTTGTGGTAAGCATACTCTCCCCTTTTTTTCATTTGAATATGATATTGTGAAAAAGAAAAAAAAATGACATTAATAATAGGAACAAAAATGTACAATAAAGCATTTAACAGTTTTCAAGCATAGGTTTTTAAAGCAGTTTCAGAAACATTAAAATATAAACATTAAACAACACTGTACAATAGTGCTTCATCTATGATACACACAAAGCAAATTGTAGGTTTATTTTATTATAACTTCAGAATTCAGGAGAACTGCCTGACCTGCCTGGGGATGATGCTATCATAGTAGAAGCTCTGAATGTGGTGGAGGAGGTGTTTTTGGTGAGTTTTTTTTTTTTTTTTTTTTACGGTAAACAAATGGATGTTTTACTTTTTAAGTTAATATACTTTGAAAAGAAATGCAAAAATGTGAAATTAACTATAAAAATCTAATACAGTTATTTTTCAAGCATGTAATTTTACAATATGAATACAAATATGATAAGGTTATTTTGTAGTCGTACTGTATGTAACTTTGTGCAGTAATATTTCATGAATGATATCCAAGCAAACAGTTATGTATCTGTCATTCTTGTCTATTTTCAGGGTACAGATTATTTGCAGAAAGTGAGGCCAGAAGAGTGACAATTAAAAACAAACTGAAATACAATTTAGTGGATGAATGTGATGATTAAAATTAAATTAAAATATATAATAGTCTTTTTGTGTTTATTCTTGAATGATCTGGATATGAGAGTGTTGGATACCATTACATGAAAACTTGGTGAGTGAAACCAAAATACAATATTACACATCAACAATAGTTCATATACTGATGTAATTAGACAAATTGAAACAACTTAGCACTGCACAAGCTTATAACTGGACACAAAGATACAGAACAAAATAAATCATTCGCTTGAAGATTAAACTAATTAATGTAAAATATGTATAGAGTTTAATCCATAATACACAGAATTAACAATCATGACTGAAATGCAAGCAATATATTTACATGTAGAGATTATTTATTCATATTTCAGCATTTCAGCAATAAGACATTCACTTTGACTAAGTACAGAATCTATGTGGTGTTTTATCACTGAAGTTCTTCCCAATTGACTGGCATCTTCAGCAAATATATCTGAGAACTCATGTATCAAATTTGTGAGCTTTTCTTTCTCATTTGGGTTCAAATCTGTTTTGTCTAGGTTGATATTCAAGTTTGGTGGTTTACTACCCATGTCACCTGTTTCTTGTACACTGCAAATGTCAACATCATTGACTCCTGAAAATCTCCCTATTTTAGTCTTTTTGTGCATTGTTACACTTGTATCACCAGGATTCACTATGAGGACAGGGACCTGTGTGTTTTGGATTTTGGTCAAGACATCCCCTGCTAACATATTCCACCTATTTGGCAACTTTGGTTATACAATACCAGTTTTGTTTTCAAAGATTTTTACATCTGGGTGGTCACAATCAACCAGAATGACATTTTTGCTCCATGGTTCAATGGTAACTGTTTCACTGACAACTAAATCTACTTCAAAGCTATTTGAATTGGATACTTCCTGTGAAGCACATTCTCCTAGTGGCACATCTTGACCCTTAATATGCAGAATACCAGTGGAGCAGTCTAGTTTGGCCTGGTGTTTTGTAAGAAAATCAAACCCTAAAATGGCAGGGTGATTGGTGTTGGTGACATAAAATGTGTGCTGAAAACCCTTACTGCCCAGCTTAAAATTCAACATAACCTTGCCATGGATCTGGAGATTTTGACCATTTACCGTTTTTGCAACCAACCTATCAGTGTCAGTATTCAAATTTATCTTGCTCTGTTTACACAATTCTCTATAAGCTGCTTCATTTAGAATTGATATTGTTGCTCCAGTATCACAAAGAAATTTTACATCTTTACCAAACAACTTTCCTGTAACAACATTACTATGTCAACCTACAAATGGTATAACATGAATTTTTCCACTTACAGTCTTTGGTAGTCCTGTTTCCTTTCTTGTCTGTGTCCCTGTCAGCACTGCTTCCTGTTCTGTCTGTGTCCCTCTTGGTACTGCTCTTGGTTTGATCTGTGTTCCTGTCATTGCTTTGTCAATGTCTTTTCTTATTGTCTCTGTAATTGGTGGATCTTCACTTTGTTGCCCCATCTGGTTGAGTGAATGAGATGGGGCACCTTCTAGTTTAAAGGAACTTGCTCTCCACTTCTTCTTCCCTGGAACTGGTGTTGTTCTGCTTTCCTCCTGCATTGTGCCTCGTAGTGGCCCAGAATGTTGCAAAAAGAGCACACAACTCCCTTCTTCTTCAGGCATGCATCTGTACTGTGTCCTGACATCTGACAATAACTACAATAAGGTCCCTGGTTGTAGTTGAAATTCTGTTGCTGTGGTTGCTGTGGCTGGTTTGGGTGTCTCATTTGTTGACGTGCTCTGTTTGGTGCTCGGCACTCCCTTGCAAAATGGCCTGGTCTCCCACAGTTGTAGCATACCAACCTACCATCAGTTGTACGGCTTGATCTATTTGTGAGGGATTTGACCAATTCTACCAGCTCAGTCACTTCCTGTCTGGATGTTGATGGTGGTGGCGGTGGTGGTGGGGTGTTTACCATTTGTAGCTGCTGGAAACATTGTTTCAACTCACATATTTCTTCCCGCAGGCTGGTATCAATGGAGTTGGGGAACAGACTCTCCCCCAGAAGGGCTGCCTCTTCTGCTTCATCCAAGGTGTTTACGTTTCCCCCATACACAAATTGCCTGAGGTCTGGTCTGAGGTTGTCAGTATATATCTGGATACGTTCATCCTCTGCCTGGTCTACTGTGGAAAACAGTTCCAGCATGTCTCTGGTGTACTGGAACACAGTTTCCCGTGGCCCCTGTTTCCTTGAATGGATTTCATACCTCCTTCTCCTCTGGCTGTTTCTGGTGTCAAACTTCGTCAATAAGGCCTGGCGAAAGATGGCAAAGTCCTGTATATTTACTGCATCACTTCTTGCCCAGGCTTGAGCAAGGCCGCCAAGGTTATGGTACATCAGCAACCCCCTGTCATTGTTGTCAATGTGTGCTAGGTTACAGTAGGATTCAAAATCTTGAACCCATGTCCTCACATTCTCTGTACCAGTAAATTTATTTGGCAGGGGCATGTTGTACCTAGGGGTATAGTTTCTGACTGGTATTTCTTGCTGTTGAGGCTGTGGAGGCTGATCTGCATTTCCCTGTCCACTGGTTGAGGCACCATCATTCTGTTCGTTGTGTTTGGGGTTTACTTTAGGTCCCATTTTTTTTCTGGCTTTTTTTTCAGCTTCTCTTGAAGTTGATCCCAGCAGAGCCTCCAAAATTGTCAAGTAGAGGATGGTTAGTCTTTTTGTAGTGTTTGTTTTCTTCTTGCTTTTCCTGGGTTGTCTACTTGACAATTGGTTGAATTCAAATAAAATATACAAGATGTAGTTTTCAACAAATAATTCTTTATTTCAACAAAGTTATTTTTCACAAAAAAGTTACAAAGTATTTTGATGGTGCCTCAGTTATAATCCTGTTCTGTTCACTACTCTGGTCAAAAGTCTCTCTGATGAAAAATCCTGCCTCTCTAGCTAAACTGGCCCTTTTTATAACAAACTGTGGAATGCAAGCCCTGAGTCACAAACATTTCTCTCTCTGGAATGCTACAGGAACTAATGGTCACATGTTCACATAATTCAGTAAGATGTCCAAATACAGAAGTCACATGATCAAGGATTTTAGTAATTTAGTAAATTCTTATATACATTTTGGTCATGTGACCAAAACATTGCCTAAAAAGGATCCATAAGGGGTCATGTGACCTGTCTTCATAAGAAATGCAGGTAACCATGTGACCAAGGAATAAGAACTGGTGGTGGTCATGTGACCTATTATCTAAGAGTTTTGCAGATAACAGTACCTAATATGGAGGGTCATGTGACTAGCAGGGAATTATGGGAAAGACTGGTTCTTAAGCTTGAGAATGTCATGTGACCACATATTTTGCCAAACTCATTTCTAAATATGGAAAGATGTTCCTGTGTCTGGATTCCTAAGCTATGAAGCCATGCTTCTCATTCCCTGTACTTGTATAACCTTCTAACTTATATAAAAATGACCAGAGTTCTTTTGATATTGTAACAAAATGTAAACTTTAATTACTGGAACTAAGAATAAGTAATTAAAATGCACCATATAAAACACTGATTGTTATAACATATGAACCCTTGATTAATAACTACATTTGTATTCAACTGTTTACACAGAACAACTTGTCATAATATTTCTACTAAATATTGACCCTGGATTATAGATGTACTGGCTTATTTCTTTTATTTCATTTAGAAATTAATTATTCTGATTGCTTATGTTAATAGAAGTGATTTAATTAACATCGGTCTATGACAAGTCTTATAAACACAGCATATTTAGGATGGCATGATATTTTACAACACTGAGTATGTGCTGTGAATGACAGCAAGCAAATGAACTTCATGCTAACACTAACACACACTAAGCACAAACAGAAAAGAGATGTTTGTATAAATGGTAATGCATGCATCTTACCTAAACATATAAACTATTTTGGCATCTACTGTATATCATAAGTATACTTATGATGTTTGAAAGTATTTCAGATCTATATTTTACTGATTAATTTTACTAAGATCAATTAAACAATTAATAGTAATTAAAATGATTCTTCTTTTCCCTAATAATATTATGTACTGTACCATACACAATGTATAATATGTACCGGATAAAATGGAGCAATTAATTGATTGGAATTCTGTGAGATTTCTTGGATCAGTCCAATGCAACTGGATATATACATGTTAAAAATGGTTCACCTTTTCTGTTGTAGACAGATGAATTGGAAAAATAATATCAACATACAACACCTGACTTTGATTTATGAGTTATTTCAACGTAACACAATCCTTTTTAGTGTGATAGAAATCTTTTTCTTCGATAGACTGTTTTTCCAGGAGACAGTTGTAAATAAAATTCTGATTTCTTGACTTTTAGCAGCTGACGTCATACAAGGAATACTCTCAGTTCCCTGCATATGTTTTGAATTAGATTCAAACCTGCACCACAGAGGTGATAATCAGGTGATGAAATACCAATGTGATACAAAACTTTAAGCCAGGGTTTAACTGAAATTTAATACAAAATCCTTATATGTGCTTGTTATAACCTCCGTCAAAGAGGTATTAAATTAATGATCATTTGTTTTTATGTTTGTTTCTCAGCAGAATTATGCAAATACTACTGGATGGACGTTCAAGAAAAAAAGTAAGAAGATGGATCTTGGTCCAACTTAGATCTCAATAAATTCTGAGAGTGATCCAGATCACAGCCTGAATACACAAAATATCAGAAATCCGGACTTTCCCATTTACTTATTATTGAGCCATTTAAAAAAACATCATGCAAGTTTTTACGGATATCTGCTCTCTCTGACTACTCTTGTATGTAATTTATCTTCTACCAAGGAGATCATGTGATGGTGGGATTCTGTTTGTTTGCAAGGTTACAAAAAACTGATGTATGGATTTTCATCAAATTGTCTCTGTAGGTGGGTCATGGTTTAGTATAGAACTGATTTAATTTTGGGAATAATCAGCAATGAATTCTTGATCCACGATATTGAAGGTGCTATACATTGGCAGAAGTATGTGAGTGGTCTTGTTATCTCCGACAAGTTGGTGTTGAATTCATGGCTGTTAGCATGCAAATACTAGAGGTTGGATCTTCATGAAAAAAGTGACAAGGTGGGTCTTGGCGAAACTTAGATCCCATTTAATTTTCAGGGTGGTCCGGATCAACACTTGATACAAAAACTTCAAAGGTACAGAGATTTTCACATTTACTTATTATTGAGCAGTTTTGAAAAAAAAATGCCTTGAGAGAGGTATGCACTCTCTGAGTGCTCTTGTTTGTGCTCGTTACATGTAATTATATCCTTTGCCAAGAAGTGATATGATCATTGGATTCTGTTTGTCAGCAAGATTATGAAGAAACTGCTGCATGGAATTTCATTCAGTTTTCACAGTTGGTGGGCCTTGGTCTAACATAGAAAAGACTGTATTTAACAAATAATCTACAACAAATTCTGGATGCATAATAGCAAAGCAAGGAGGTTTGCCCTAGTTTAGGATGATTTTCTTCAGACGAAAAATCAGTATGGATAATAAATGGTATTGCTGACATACTTATAACCAGAATTTCACTGCCGTGAATTTATCTCATAACTACCCTAATTATATAGTCATGTTCCAATGACCAATCTTTATACTGGTGAGTGTAGCCAGCATAATGACGGAGATTGGAGACACAAATTGTAAACATTCAATATGTTTAAAAACCTTTAAAATTGAATAGCTCTGTAATAAGTACTCACGTTTTCAACTTTCAATTGCTTTGACTGCTTTTAACTATCTCTTTGGAGCTATCTTGTCCATTCTGTTTATGATACAACTGATCTTCCTGTTAAAACGGAGTTGACACGTCTTATCCCGAGTGATGATTATCTGTAGCATTCTGGTGATTAATCTTATTTGCCTTATGATTCTCATTTGTTCTTGGCTGTTCGAGCCATCTCTGCGAATCTTAGTGAATTTTGTTCATTTTTTTGGCAGAATCTATCTATGATCTTATGCTCTATTGAAAAATAAGAAACTGAAGAATCACATTATCATCCAAGTATTACATATACACAAATTTTACACATTTACACATTTCTCCGTCTGATCACTGCAGTGAAGTAGTTCTGAGCTTGGTTAGTACTTAGATGGATGACCGTCTGAGTTCTGGGCCAGGTATGGGCAGATACTTAGTGACTCGGGTGATCACTTCAATGGCCTTCCTGTTGCAATATAGACTGTCCAAAGTGTTAGGTGCGATGTTAAATCAATCAACCAATCATTCAATTAATAAATCAGTATATACGAGCACATTGTGACAAACAAGAGCAGATAAGTTCATACAATTAACTGACAAGAATCCTAACATGTCACCAAATCACCAGTACTGACTGGCTAGTAGTAACTTTCTTATCTCTAGACTGAGTTATGGGTTCCAATCCATTGGGAAGCATATTATGGGATATCAGTTCAAATGATGCAATTCTAATGCATCTCCACAACAAATTCTCAAAGACAGCGCCAGGAATTATGGGAACAAGCCAAACCAGGGCCAACTGTTCACCATTTTTATTATTATTATTATTATATATTCCAAATATACACCCCTTCTTTGAAAGAATAATAAGTATATGTATAATTAAATATATACAACTAAGGGGTGTTTAGGTGTATAATGCCTGTAGCCACCACAGTTTGTGAGATAGTTTTCTCGAGAAAAGAACAATTGCAGGACAATGCTACATGTAGGAGTGCATTGTGAATAAATATAATTTCTCGCCATTTTTATTTGGAAAATCAAGTCATACATTAAATTCAGTACCATCAATGGTCAGCATACTGCGTTTAAAAGGGAATAGTTGACTTAATGAAAATTTCGGACACGATTTTTAAAAAAGATCATTATGCTATCATATAAACATTGTGTTATATGAGTACACTGTATCAAAGAAAGAACAGGGGAAGCCATTAAATTTTTTTTAATAATTATAAGAGTGAACGTGAACATGAGTTTCTTCTAAGAAGAATATTCTCCCCCTTCTAGGGAGTGTTTCAGGGAAAAGGTTGTGTTCTGTGCGGAAATTACTATTAAATATCCTAAACATCTATCAAATAACCTCCAACATGCAGGTACATGTATTTGGCAACATTTGTTTGCCAACTAGCTCGAAAAGTTGATGGAGTTTGAGATGAAATTCCCCTTTAAATAACAGATTATAACGTATTGATGATGATTGGGATTACAGTCTGGATGAAGGAATTGTTTAACGGATTTTTTTATCTCTGAATTCAGAAGCCATATTAGAAGTATTAGGCCTTATAGGTCTGGTCTCTCAAAGTGATTTTCTTGTTATAAATGTTGTGTATAAGACTTCACAGACTCTTATAGCTTCTGTGGTAATGAATGTCACCCATGCGACAGTCCAATACTCTATTAATCCTTTTGTTTAGAGAATAATAACAACTTTCATTTGTGTCGGTAATACTGCACTAGCCTAGACTTGCTTACTAGATTTTGTGCAATGAATGAGTGCATTTTATAAGAGTCTGAATTTCCCAATGTCGCTTGAAGTAGTTTTCCTTCTGAAGAAACTTTGTCAGAGTAACATAGTGTACTAGGTCCAGGCACTTACCACAAGCCCCCGTTCTACTTTTAAAGACAATCCAGGGACAGTACAGGGTCTTGTATCTGGTGAAACTGTGAAACTACCCACTGTGTCCTGAGTAACACCTGCTGGGATCCACAAATCTGTGTAGATTAAAGGAAAACATTTGGAACTACCCACGATAGTCTTGGATGCACCTAGAACTCACTCCAGGTACCAGTGAATTTTACCCTGATCTCCCTCCCTGGGTATTATCACGGGGGGGGAGGGGGGGGCTTGTATTCTGACATACTTAACTGTAGACGCTGCCCCAGGGCTAAAGGTCACCTGTAATGGATAAACATCATCCATGCTGATGTGAAGATCACTCGGATTCTATTAAAAAGCCAAAGTCAAATCTGGAGTCTTCATCCTCAGCTTCTATAGTCATCCACCTTTACCTCTTTCTCATGTAGAAATAAAGTCCTCAGTTTTGTGATTGATAACCCCAGATAATTCACAAATTTCCGGCGAATAACGGACTCGCGCAGCGCGAGTCCGTTATTCGCCAGAAATTTGTGAATTATCTGGGGTTATCAATCACTAAACTGAGGACTTTATTTCTATTATAAAGACCGGTTTCATTTATTAATCCATAAATATTATTGTAAATATGCTTCAAAACACACCTAGTTGTCGCACTATATTTTGTCTGTATCGTTTGGTCCTGTATTATCGACGATCGTCCAATTATTGCCTCAGATAATTGTACGCAAAAATATGCGCACTGCATTGTTTTCTGTAGTCTGCGCACTTCCGGTCTTTATAATGTGTGCCATTTTCTAATTCAACAGAAACATTTCCAAAAATATTAAATTTTCAAAGATATCAAAGATATTCCTCTAAAAACATGATTCTAGAAGATTCTAAATATAAATTGCCATGGCCTTCTTGGACTAAACAAAGGTCACCCGTGATGACAGGGTGGATAACCAGAGATGACACTGAATCAGGAGTACACCAGGAGTAAAATTGCGATAAATTCATATTTTGATTTTTCTTTGATCCCAGTTTTAGTAAGTAGATTACCCAAAAATACCCTGACTGGTGCCGGATGTATGATAAAGTATAAGATAGCTGTTGGACACCTACACGAATATCCTGGGGCAGACAAAACCAGAGTTGGCCATGTGCTATGTTGACAATGAAGCAGCTGTGTTAAGACATTCAGCTTACCAACATAGCTGAAATGTAATGTGTAATTTTAAATGAGATTTGCCTTCCGGATAGACTATCTTCAAGTCCTTTTGAATAAAGGTATTATATGAGGACTGAATGATTTTTTACCAGCATTTGGGGCTGACAAAAGCATTTAATCACACAGTAGGTTTTCCCACTCACCAAATAGATTCAGAATGATTCCATGTATGTTAGATTTGGTGGAATGAGAAATACAAAGACTTGGAGCAAGTCTACCTTCCCGAGCTTTGGGCTTTTAATAAAATGCTGGATCAATTACACACAGAAATTGAGACTAGTGGTAAGTTTTCCAATGTTTTCATAAAAATTAAACACACAGTGATTGTCAGTGGGTGAAAAATTGCAAAAACATCTGTTGGGCGTGGCAAATTTCTATCAAAACAAACACCTATATTTTAACAAACAAATGCATCAACATGTTTTTAACTTTATGCAAATATAACTACATGGGGGTCATATTTTGGCTCTTACCTTCCTCAGATTTTAGAAGCGTGGTCTCATAAAGCTATTTTTTTTTTCATTTTTATTGTATTACCATGTATTTATTATTATAAGCCTTCATAGAAAAAAAAGATTTAATTGGAATTAGATGGCTTTTGAAGTCAAAGTAAAATGTTTTCTTAGTGCAACAATATTGAAGGGAATTGTGATGTGGTTAAGTTGAATTCAGTGTCTTCTTTAAATATTACACAAAACAATTTGTACATAATTAATAAAATCTATAACAATTTCCCCTGAGTATGGGTGGATTATTAAAGTCAAAAGTAAAATAGCTTCACAGTTGTCCAGAAATAACAACATTTTCACTGTTTTTTTTCTGTTTTTTTTTCGGTTTAAAGATCCATGCTTATCCATCGAACACAGTTATGCTGGGAATGATGTCAAAAAGTTATGTTATAAGTGTTAGAAGTGCTACAGTTTGTGTAATATGTAAATGTAGTTTCCACATTGTTAGAATTACTGATTTGAATTAAATAAAAAACTGAATGATACTCTCTTCTTATTTGAGGGCCTCTCAGAAAATTGAGGGCTTTTCTCCACGTGCCCCAAAAAATGGTGAGGGCTTTTCTCCACAGGTTGCAAAAATTAGCTGAGGGGTTTTCTCCACAGGTGAAATTTGAGGGGTTTTCTGCTGAGGGCTTTTCTGCAGAAAAGTCTTTGCATTGTATGGATTCATAATGAATAGATGTATGTCTGATTTGGTGGAATAAGAAATACAAAGACTTGGAGCAAGTCTAGCACTCCTCACGCTACGCCACAATTCATTAAAGTCTGGTGACAAACAAAAAACAATGAAAAAAAATAAAAAACCAAAAAGTGACCCTACAAGCGTGAGCCTCGCTAGAGCTCGAGCCTAAAAATGCAAGTTTTCAGATCCACATACACCAAAAACAATAGTGCACAATATAATATGATTTGGTATTAAAGTAGGACCAATAAGACATTTACCTTCTTTTAGCCTTGCTGGAGGCTCAAGTTTCTTTACAGTTAGGGAAAAATTTTAGTTTAGATAATGGAATTTGAGTTTCTATAATGCACACATATATGTACTGATTTATAGAGCAGCATACAACTTAGAGTCTCTGTCTGATACAGTGCTATCTCTTAACATATATGAGTGCTTTAATATCTGTGTGCATGGTTGAAAATATATCATGCAAATTTGAGCCTCGAGTAAAAGGCTAAGCTTCTAATCACACACACACACACACACAGGCTTTATCATCGTAACTACACTTTTAGAGACAGTGTATGGAATACATACCACATCAACCGCTCCTCTCACTGCCAAAAAAAGGAAAAGGCAAATGGATGGCTTTAGAAAATAAACAAATATTGTCACATATTATAAGACGCAAAATGAATATACATGTGTTTATAAGACTTATTGAGGGCGCAGATTATAAGCCTTGTTGAGGGCGCAGATTAATGTGAAGGTTTTTAAGATAATCTGTTGTTCTTATTGTTATTGCTGTTACTGATGCTGTTGTTGTTGGGTCTATCACTCCGGACAGATCATTAGTTTTGCCTGCTTTCCTACCTTTTATACAAACAGGGCAGCCTCACAAGAGGGGTAATAGTCGACAGTTTGATATTAACACACGTATAATGTTAAACAAATACATGTATATCTTATTCAAATAAACAACTGATATATTTTAGAAACTATTTTGCCCATTTTGCATGGCAGCAGCAAATGCCATTTACATCCATTCCTTGTTGTATTGTAATTTTTGTCAGTCTTCTTCCTTTGGGGATCACATCTGAAAAGGAATTCAATCGTGCTTGTTCTAAGTTCACTTGTTCTAAGTTGAAAAGTGCCCTCCTAGAAAAGTGCGGTCCTAGAAGACTGCCCTCCTTAAATTTTAAAGGGGTGGAAAAGTGCCCTCCTTTTCTCAGATAATGTACTGTGAAATTACTTTAAAATGTTTTTTTTTTTCACAAAGTATGGCTGTTATGAGTAGGTAGTTAAATCTTAGAAATGTGAAATCCAAAAGCTGCTCAGGGTTTCATGATTAAAGGTACAATTGCAATTGATAGTTACCTTAGCTAGGTCCATCTGTGTATATAAAGGCCGACAGCTGTGGTGAGTAATCATTGACTTTTATCAGCAGTATTCAAGATTATATTTACATTAGATATTAATTATGGAAGAAATAGCCAATATGGGAGGTGGGTTGAAAGTTTGCTTTGAGGGCTATCTCTACACCAAAAATCTGTGAAGAAAAACTTGATTCAGTTGGAGTGTGCTCGCAGACGAAGGTATCTGTGTAAATCAGGCTTATATTCTGGATTAAATCTAAGTTTATATTAAATTCCACAATAACATCTAAGAAAGTGAAAGAAGTATTAAAACCTAATTAAATGTCCAAAATGTTTATTAAAATGCTTAAAAAATATTTTATGGTGCGTTATTTGAGGAATGGAGGCACTTTTCCAGCCCCTCAAAAGGAGGGTACTTTATAAGGAGGGCACTTTCTTTTCTGGGAGAGAACTTTTCTAGGATGGCACTTTACCGTGCAACATGGATTTATTTTGTTAACAAATGCATTGGCACTAGTTATACATCTATCTACAGAAAATACAGCAACAAACCAATCAATTAGTTGTCCATACAGGTCCTATGTATTGTGCCAAATTGAGGTTAATGCAAAGTTGCAATGCCTTGCAGTCCCCCCCCCCCCCCCCCCCCCTCCAGCAGACGAATGCTGATAGGAATACTGTACCAAAGTAAACTTCTTGCTTTTTTCATATTATTGTTTACGCCTAAGCTGAGGTGGGCTTTTTATCATACCCCTTATCACTGAGAAGATAGATTTTGTCATGTAAATAAATAAACATTTGTCCAAAGATAAAAGTCTTATCTGCAGTTGAGGTCAGCCAGTTGGCTTGAAAGCATTTCCATCCTGCTACTTCCAGGCGTTTGTTTTTAGTTCAAGTTCACTTATCTTCATTGTTTCTTCATAGTGGAATTTTTTTTCTCAACAAGAAACTTTCACACATTTTCAGCTGAATTAATTTCCAACAGAGTTCAGTGTCTATTGTAGATTGATGCAGGTTTAAAATAACACAGGGAATTAATGTTCAGTTTCCAAAGTAATTACATAATTTAGCTAATATTGTTCCCACTGTATGTTATATATATATCATATATATGTATGTTATGATATATATATTTTTTTTAATTTCTTGGAACTCTACAACCAAACAACTGAATATATTTCTGCTTTGCGGGACACTATTAGAGCCAGATTGGGAAAATGTTTTTCTCACCTTTTTCTAAACACAAAAGTCTATTCAGTGACTTCAAAAGTGGATACAGTGACTTCTAAAGTAGACTAATCGGGTTTAAAAGTAGATTAATTCCATTTAAAGATTGATCAATTCCCCAAAAATCCAATCTGATAGATACTCTTTCTTAGTTTAGATTTACTGTAATGGTTTACCGTGGCACCTGCCTTATGTCTGTAAATGTGTCCAGAAATTATCTGAAAACTGACAGTGATTTACGTTGTACTGCACTTGTTGGAAGACACCAAGATATTGAAATAAAATCGGTCCATCTTCAAGTCGAACCTCGGCCCCTCCAAACCAGAGAAAAAGACTTGTATGCCTTGGGACATCCTCCAGAGACACGCAGAAAAGTCAGTTTTTATTATTTTAACAGTCATATTTTAATATGGCAAAAAAATGTTTTATCTGGGATAAACCATGTCGGAAAAACGAAATGGGAACATTTTTGAGGCATTTGAAGCAAGGCTTGTGGTACTTAGCATGGCATTGGTAAAGCTGAATTTTACAAAATTGCCTCTAGAGGCCATGTTTTTTAATCAATTTTCCCAAAAACAAAACCAAAAAATCAAAAGGTTTTCCTCCCATGAGTAATATCAATGAATGTACAAAGTTTGAAGACAATTAGTCAAAGCAGCTTGAATTTAGAACGCACACAAATTTTAAAATTGGGTGGTGGCCATCTCAAAAACAAGATATCTCACAGAATTTTTTTTTCAAAAGTTGTCCCCTTGACCCCTAAAATAAACAAAAAAAACTGAACTTGATATGCCTAATGGTTTTGCAGTTATGCCATGCTATAGAGTGGACTAGTGCTGAGTCAGCAAAATGTCAAAATTTATTACAACAGTCATTTCATCAGATGTCCTAATAAAATTATAAAACATGTCACATCACAGTTGCATGCACATTAGACCTTTATTAATATGACAATTCAGTGTCAAACCTTATTCAGTCAGTTTCAACAACTGATGTCACACCAAAGCAGGCCCTAGGCAATGAATCCAACACGTTAACTTACCATTGGCTGAATCCGAACCCACAACCAAGCTGTTGAAAATCAAATGACTAAATTACAAACTTATTTACATGATATGTATGAGAAGTAGCAAACACCATTTGTCACTTTGTGATTTCACTAATACAGGTCACAAATTAGCTTTATCAATTACGTCATGTTCAAAATTAATAATTTATTTTTATGTATGTGAAATAATCATTTGAAATATTTTTTGAAGAAAAAATTGCAAACACTCATTTAATTTTATCATTTGTAGACTGTGTATGTTGGAACTTGGCCAAGATTAGGATTTCAGTAAGGTTCATACACAGACCAGATACCCAAGGATTGGGCCAGTCACAGATTATTCCAGAGTCTTGCCAACCTGAGTTGAGTACTCACAACACGCCATGTTTAATCTTAACAAAAGTAATTCTTACACAGGCATCTGACATACATCAAATCAATATGAATCCATCTGGTGAGTACGAAATACAAAGTCTTCTCTGAAAAACAAATTCTTGAAAAAAGTCATTCAGTCCTCATATAATACCAAAGACAAAATGACTTGACTAAAGTCTAGCAGTTGAAGCAAGTTGAAGCACAATGATATATTATACCTGGTGACATTTCCACTGTTTACCTGAATACAAGTAACCACCAGATAAGTTTGAATAGGACAAATGTGTGCGGATGGGCTAACTTACAAACTACTAGAAGCCTGGCCTTCCAGACTGTCTGAACCATAAATCAATATATTTGTCATATTGCTCCCTCTATCAGAGGTCTTTCTAGTCTGAGTTCCAAACGCTGACTCAGCTAAATAAATATATGAGAACATAATGAAGCAAAGGCTAAACTACAAGGACACTGAAGACCTAATATCTAAATATCCTTAAGCAGCTTTCACATATGAGGGATGGAGCTTAGGATAAATTTTAAAATCCGCTTTGCAGGCGAATTCCTAATTCTCACATTCATATAATTGGCACTTTCAATTGTCAGTAGAATTACATATTGAAATATATTAAGAAGGTTCCGTGGGTAATAATAATCACATCAAAATTGTCACACATTATCAATTAGCGTCATAATTGATTCCACTTCATTGAACAGCTTTAACTAGTATTGCTTAAGCCCCAAATTTGCATGATAACTTTTTAAAACATGCACACAGACGGTATTTATAAAGCACTCATACATGTAAGAGGATATAAGCTTCTCTCTTAGCTGTATGCTAGTGTAAAAGTCAGTGCATGTATGAGTATATTATATGACTAAAATTTCATTATCTGAACTTGAGCCTTTAGCAAGGCTAAACTTTACCCAGAGAGCCTTGTGTACCATAGAAATAACTGTAACGCCTTGTCTGTGTGTCTGAAAGCAGTGCAATGGCTGATTAATATTCCACCGTATCTAAACATATGGTCTCTCCAGTGGAACAGTCCCTTAAAGGTAAAGTCATGTGACCGCCAACGATGACATTACTTACAGAAAATAAGGTTAACCTCAATATTGCTATCTTGGGGCTGGTCACACAGTTCTGTACAGTAGTAACACCTCCCATATATATTTTGGTCCATGAGCTGGCCCTTAAGTGGACCTCGTACGTTGGTAGTGCATGTTTAGAATTGAGCCACCTGTCAGGGAATTGTAGGCATTTACTGGTGAGTTTACTCTAAACTTTGGCCTGAAATTTAAAGGTCACATGGTAATCTGATAATATTTAATTTATAGATCCAAAACCGGGATCAAGGTAATTCAAAATGTTGGTTTGGGATTTATTTACAAGGAGGTGGGTCTGGTTGTAGACTTTCTTCAAGTCTTTTGAGAAATACAAAGACTTGGAGCAAGTCTAGTCTGGTTGCGGCATATCTTATCCCTGCCACAAGCCTTTATATGTATAATATAGACATAACTTTTGATTGCATTATGAGTATTTTTCATAATCTTCCCATATATTTACTTAGCTTAGCTTGCTGAGGAGATTCCTAGACTAGAAAGGCTATTGTATCTTGACAGAGCTGCATATCACAAGAGTGGAAGTGATAACATGAACGTTAAACTAAATGAACTAAAATTAAAATGGAAACACCCAGAAAATGAAATGAAGCATGACATTTTAGTATTTTAACCCATAATTTTACTTTTATAGCTCTGGCAGTTATTGCTGTTTTTTATCTCTGCTTGGTGAGACGTTGACCTTTGGTCCCCATAGCTGAATGAATCTGACCACAAGGTCATGTCAGTTCTGTAATACATTTGGTGGATCCTCTTCTATGCATTTGATGAACCATCTTACAACATCATACATATAAATTCCTATAATGTTACTCCTTTTATTTTCATTGATAAAAAATCTCTCGTGTCTTAGCAAGTTATTAATACAAGTTAAATTTCCCCTCTTACAGTGACACAGGCCCAGCTGAACCTTGATCAAACTAACTTTATTTCTAAATCATGTTGATTCTATTCCGATTTTTCTTCTCAACTAGGATTCTGTTGTGTTTTATTTTGGAATTATATTTAACCTTGGGTTTGGCCTTGAGCCTTATAATGCTGAAAATTTGACCTTTGGGTCGTCGAAGGCGAATGAAGTCTACTGCGAGGTCATGTGAATTTAAGTATTAGATATTATGAATGTAAATTCTAGTAACCCTAAATTTTGATAACTATAGGAACTGATCTACTTTTACCTACTGTTCAACTTACTTGTAAATAGCTAACCATGTTTTTGACTTTAAATGTTATGTTATATTCACATGTTTTTGTATAGTAATCTACTACTTCAAAAAGACATTAGAGTATAGTCTATTGTTGTAAATGTTAAATAAATGGTATAACAAGAAACAAATTTGTATCCCAATTTCTGGTTTTTATTGCAACTGTGTTTTGCCCCCTGGGAATGAAAAATATTCAGACTCAGGCATTGTACTGCGAGATTTGTTCTTAAATAAGTAAATACTCTAAAACATAACCAGTGCGTTGTTTGTAGCACATAAAACAGTAATAGCATAAGTAGAGGTTTGTTTAGCCTTGCTTTAGGCGTTAATATGTATTGTTTTGGCACATTCATTTGATTGATTTATAAATATTTTTGACTGAAGAGAACCAGACAAGAAACACCTCTGATACAGTGTGCTTTATTAGAAATTGCTTGCATTATGGTACACATAGCCGGCAGGCCACGCTTAGGTTTGTTTGTTGTTTTTATCAATTATTGTTTACTTGTTTTCTTGTGTTCTGTTTTCCATTGTCTGGTAGGTCTACCTCACAATTGGTTTATCTATTAAAAGTTTGATATACGCTTATTCTCCCTTTGTTTCACAATATAAATAATAGAAATTTGACAAGATGATCTTGTATTATTTGAAACTGGATGTTTACAATATTTTATTTGACAGTGTCTTGGCACAATGCAGCATCCCTCTAATTTCAGATCATCTTTATCTGAATTTGGCTCCATGTATACTGTCTTTTTGTGTCATCCTGTTCATGTTCTCCAAATGTTGTTCTGCATTTGAATCATACCTGCTAATTATTTTATAGAAACGATATTTTAATTCCAAAGATAAGTCATTACATCATCTGAAATGTCAGTCCAAGTGGTGGTCACGTGATCTAAACGCTTGGTCAGTATTGAGAAATCTTGCCAGTAATTCCCTACTTGGTTTGCTTCAGGGCTTTACCATACGATCTAAAATCTCTTTGATCTACATTTCATGTGAAGAAAAGCCCTTAATTCTCCACCGACGAAATTTGAGGGGTTTTCTCCTGAGGGCTTTTCTCCACAGAGCTTTTCAAGTGACGGCTTTTCTCCTGGATCCGAACTATAATAGCATAGACCTCCACCTTTCAGCACCTGGAATTAAATGGTCACAGTTTGCGAGTCATTAGAAAACTATACCATTTAACATAACTGTGGAGTGTATCAGGCATGAGTTGCATAGAAACACTGAAGCTTACAAAATGAGTATAAAGTGTCAATAAAAGACAAATGTTCTCAACGCTGCCCCCATCTAAGCCTAGTGCTCCGTCAAACCTCTGTGTTAAATCTGACATACTAAACAGCACTGACTACTGGATAATAGTATAACTAATAGATATATTTGAAGGACAGTGTGAATTGAAATAAAACACACATAGCAGGGTATGGAGAGTCGTACCACATCTTGTGCAACTTCCTTTCATTTTAGTCACCTTACATTAGAGCATTGTGATTTCAGCATGGTCGCTCTGAACGTGTGATGCCTGGGAGTGTGTTTCTTTGGAACGAATAGTCATAACGTGCTCTCATAGACCCTCTAACATCCTGTTTCTTGTTTTCAAGGTTGTTATTCAAACACATCAAAGTAGAATTAGCTATTAGCAAATGTGAACATCTAATCACAGACTGTCACCTCTGTGTGAGTTCAAGCTGCCATAAGTGCTAATACTGAGGGTCTCTCTAAAATGTGATCGGAAGCTCAAACTTTGGCAGTTGAGCCTTTTTGAGTAATATATAGATAACTCAAACAGAATGATGAATTGCACTACTAACAATCGCTTTGATAAATTAATCTGTTTTCTTACTAATAACCCTATTGTGGATATATGGGTTTATAAAGAAACTTACTATATCACACAGGTGCACTAAATGCACCAAAGATGAAATTTTATTCGCTCGTGGAACTTTACCCAGGACAGCAGTGTTTACTAGTTGTTCAAATTTCTGCACTTTAAAGCATTGTTCAGCTTTCAACATCATTTAAACTTCCTCTGCACAAAAGAAACATTGAATATTTGTTCAGATCATTTGAGCCTTTACATAAGACTAAATCCATAAACATACATCTGCAGGTGTTTGTTCAAGAATTTTGGATATCACTGTACAAGTCACACAGATATTTTTGCCAGGTATATAAACAGGGCCCAGTTGTCTTAAACTGTTCTTTCATCCTTCGGAGGTCTTGGTAAAAGTTTGGTGGGGAAGTCTGCTGACAACAGGCCTGTGGATATTAACTCGTTTGTTTTCTTACAGGTTGGTCTGAAAGACACCCTATCTCACACCAAGACTTTTAGTAGACTCTAATACAAAACAAGAGATTTCTTGGTCTCATAACAACATACTTTAAATACATAATCACATAAAATTTATAAAAAAATAATAATGCAAATATTGATCAGCAGTGTGGCCTTTTTGGCTCTGGTTTGTGGGATCAATGGACATCTACTATCAGGTAATCACTTGAAAAGGTTGAACTTCCTTGGTCGCGGCACAGTTCATGGGATAACAACAGTGAGGACTGCATATGGTGGAAACCTGGGCATGGAGTCAGCTGTTGAAAGTATAGGCAAGCATGGATTATACATACGCGAGGTTACCAATGGGAGACAAGTCGTGAAGCTAGCTTACTCTGAAGAAGGAGTTCTGTTGACCTGTGAACTGTTGAAAGATGACCCAGAAGCAATCCTCCAGTTTCTGAAGCACTTTCTGTCACGTGACTCCATCCACCTATCAGATTTAAAGGAGGAAACGGTAATTAGTCACCTTGCAAAACAGGGGAACTTTTCTTGGATTAAGCTAGGTGATGGAGAACCGGAAGTATCTCAACTACTGGACATGAAGGAAATGACCTCACAATGCAAGGAATTCCACAGAGCTGAACAACAGAACGCCAATGCCAAAGCAATGAACGAAAGGTCAGATATAGAAGGTACTGTTCATGTTTAATAAACAAATAAATATTCCAATAGCATCCAGTATTTGATTTTCCTTTGGTACCCGTTTAACAGTGCAGTAAAAATACACCCAAATATTGTTATTTGTAAAGAACTTGATGATAAGAGATGTTTAGTTTACCAAAAACTGTCTATTTTGTTCAAGGACTGTACAAAAATATGGTTAAAATACAATCTAAAACCAGCCTTACACAGCTTGAAAAATGACCCAAGAAAATTACATATTGGCTGTCCGTAGGGATTTAGGTTCCGCTTTTTAGGATTGTGATTTTATTTCCAGAGAGCAATCCTTTAGGTGTCAAAGAATAGCTTTCGCGCTGATATACATATTTTAAATATCAATACAAAGTCAAGACATGTGTATTCACTAGTGGTATACAGGATCACAACGTCTAATCATGTATATTCTGTCTAGATGTGAAAGTTGTGAGTCGACAGAGGAGAGACGGAGAGCTGATCTATCCAGGAACAAGGTGGTGTGGGAAGGGAAGTGCAACACAAGACTATGTTGAACTCGGAGAGAATAGGGACACTGACGCATGCTGCAGGTAGGGCCATAGGACAAGGGTTACAAATTATATTCCACACCAACAAATGCTAATGGGAGAATTTCAAGTAAAGGGATACAAATCCCCCTTATATTCTGACTGGCCTGTGATATAGGTCAGTTTATATCCTATGTAAACAAGTCCTGCAAATGTAACGATTTTTGGCGTAAAAGGGCAAATAATCCTGAATATATCATAGCTATAAGTTTGCAGGCATGGCCTTAGGTCAGGGGGTTAAAATAATAGATAATAACAAATGTTACAAACCTTTTTGTCTGCAGTCATAACATCCTTAAGGGGTTGGAATATATTTTGCTCAAATTGATAACAAATCAATTTTTCAACATACTATAACAAATATATGACATAATAACACGTACATTGCCTTCATATCTGACTGGTTATAAGTGATTTTTAAATAAATCTTTTAAGCTTTTCCATGGTTCCAATATTCTCGTGCTACTGGTGTATCGCCCTTCTGTCATTTTGTTGACTGTTGAAGTGTTTAATATGCTCAAAAATGGTGGGATAATTCCATTGTTCTACTGTATATCAGAACCTTGAAACATTGCCAAAATGTATCTGATGTAACTTGTAATTAGTTACCTAGAAATTTAGATTTAGTTTATATAAACTGCTTCACTACAAATTTACATTGTACTTAACAAATGTTATCTGCTTTCACACCCAGAGATATCTACATATAGTTACACATCAATACTAAAGTTTTTATGGTGAGAACATTTGAAAATCAGATTTATACCATCAAAATCACTAAATACAAAATAATTTAATAGTAATCTAAAAAAGAAACAAGATCACTGCCTGTGGTGGTTATCTCCCACTGAATATTAAGCAAAAGTGTGACCATGAAACAGCGGTCACTTAAGGTTAATATAAGGCTATTTTAGTCCGATGACCCAAAGTGACCTTGAAACAGGAGTCAAAGGTTAAATTTAACACTTGGAAATGATTAGCAATTCATGATATCTTGTAAGTTGTTTTCACATTTACAAGCCCTAATACCAGTTGTAAGGGAGATATAAAGACAAGCCCACAAGACATTGAAGCTGTTGTCACAGGTCAAATTTGACACCATGATGCACCACAATAGATTCACGCCATGGCTACCTATAAGTTGTATAAGAGAGTTACAAGGACCTTTTTTAATATTATGACACCCATTTAACCTTCAAGATATGATATGGCAGCCATTTTGTCTTTAAAAGAAATATTATTCTCATGCAATCTTTCCTGAACATCTAAATTTAGCAAGATCTTAAGTTTTAGAACCTCAAAAAGATTTTTAAATAATTGGCTATGGAAGCCGTTTTGATTTTCAAAGTGAGACCAAACATTTTACAGATATATTTTCATAGCCACATAGATTCACTGCAAATTTGGTGAAGATACTGTCTCACATAAATGAGAGATTAAGAATGTGAAATAACGTGATGGACGGATGAATGAGCACCTACATGGATGCATGTTGGATTGGTAGCTAAGGTTACCGGGAACCTACTATATGCGACTTATCACTAGTCCTTGCAATTACGGCCAGCCACTGTGCAGTTCGGTATAAAGGCATGGTTATATTGGTAGCATTTCAAAAACACTATCTTCACCATGTTTGCGACAAAGCCAGAGTTTATTCTGGGAGCATGCAAAAATATTTACCTGTACACATGAAGTAATGCAGGTACGACACCATAAAGCATGGGGGTCAAGAAATGTGTTATGCCGGCTATTTTAAAGGACGGGCTACATACCAAAGGCCAAAAATAACATGCCATAGTGATAAAATATGAACATGGCTCCTGAATGTACTTCTGAAATAACAACAGTTATCAGTAGACTCGAAATATGTTATATTCCTGAACCAGATTTGTCCTGTTTTTATTTGCGTTTATTATGTTTTGTAATATTTAGAGATAGAACAAATGTAGATGAACTGTGATAATACAATGTGAGATACAGCCTTGCTCTAGGCTCAGTTTTGTACTAAAACCCCCTTTTAGAACATGTACGCAAAGGATTTGTTTCCATGAAGCAATCCTTTATGTAATAATAAGATATATTTACTGATCAGACTGTCTTCGCAGTATACTGATACAAATGTCCGTATAAGTTAGTGTACATTATGATAACTAAACCTTCATCGTCCAACTGAATTGCAAGAAACTCAAGCCTACACAAGGCTGGGTGTCATGGCAATGATATCTACGTTTTGTTGAGTCAAAGTGCAATCGTTTTGCATATAAAATGCTCTAAAGGGATTTCTCAGACCAAGCTATGTAAACATTAATATAGCCGACAATTGAAATAAAACGGCACCATTTCTTTGTCAACTACGAAAAAATCCAGATGTTGTGGTTTTTATTTCGAAATCGATTCTATTCTTTTTGGTGATTTATAGTGCACAATATGGGTAATCCCAAATGCATGATTTTTTTCTAACCTGTTACCTTGAGACCCTATACAAGGTCCTCCCTTAGTGCATTATGATTCTCTCAGAACATTCGCCTAGTTCGAGCATAATATCCAGAGTATTATAAAATGCACTCATCCATCGTCTGAAAAAACGGAAAGAAAAAGACTTGCAAGGAGTTCTATATTACCCTGCACAATTGGATGACAGTAACATTAAAAGGTCAAATCAATCAAACAAAATCCACAGCAATCAAGACTTGCATGATAAATAATTAAGCGTCCCTTGAAAAGGGGACGCTTATTGGTTTCACCCCCGGTTTTCAGTCAGCCGCCGCCGCATTATCGTCTCCCTTGAATATCTCCCTTGTTATTAGGCCTGTCCAAATGATATTTGGCAGTTGTCTTCTATAGGCGTGGGGAAATTTTTTGACAGGCATAAATTTGACCTTTGACCTTTATCAAGGTCACATTATCAAAAATTAAAAAAAAATGTACTTCCTTTTCACTAGATTTCCTCAGAAAGTACCGGGTGTGGGTCAGCCAAATTTGGTATGCACATTCCTGTCAGAAGAATCTAGGCGCCAGTCGATATTGGGATCAATCGGGCCATAATTGACCGATTGACGGGCGATTGATTATCGGTTCATAAAAAATTTGCTAAGATTAAGCCTTGAACTCGCTTATTATTGGTGCTAGAGGTTTGGGATGGTATACCATTATATAGGAAATCATGTGCTGGGAATCTTCTGGTGTGGTCAGATTTGACCTTGGGCCCCTCGTTCAAGGTCAAACAAAGATAGCCAAACCTAAAAGTGCTTATAACTCGCTTATTGTTGGTCCTAGAGGTTTGGGATGGTATACCAACATATAGGAAATCATGGGCTGGGAATCTTTTGGTGTGGTCGGATTTGACCTTGGGCCTCTCCTTCAAGGTCAAACGAGCATAGCGAAACTTAAAAGTGCTTATAACTCGCTTATTATTGGTCCTAGAGGTTTCGAATGGTAAACCAACATGTAGGAAATCATAGGCTGGGAATCTTTTGGTGTGGTCAAATTTGACCTTGGGCCTCTTCTTCAAGGTCAAACGAGCATAGCCAAACATAAAAGTGCTTATAACTCGCTTATTATTGGTCCTAGAGGTTTGGGATGGTAAACGTAGATATAGGAAATCATGGGCTGGGAATCTTCTGGTGTGGTCGGATTTGACCTTGGGCCCCTCGTTCAAGGTCAAACGAGGCTAGCCAAACATAAAAGTGCTTATAACTCGCTTATTATTGGTCCTAGAGGTTTGGGATTGTAAACCAACATATAGGAAATCATGGGCTGGGAATCTTCTGGTGTGGTCGGATTTGACCATGGGCCCCTCGTTCAAGGTCAAACGAGGCTAGCCAAACTTAAAAGTGCTTATAACTCGCTTATTATTGGTCCTAGAGTTTTGGGATGGTATACCAACATATAGGAAATCATGGACTGGGAATCTTTTGGTGTGGTGGAATTTGACCTTGGGCCTCTCCTTCAAGGTCAAACGAGCATAACCAAACTTAAAAGTGCTTATAAGTCGCTTATTATTGGCCCTAGAGGTTTGGAATGGTAAACCAACATATAGTAAATCATAGGCTGGGAATCTTTTGGTGTGGTCAGATTTGACCTAGCACCTCTTCTTCAAGGTCAAACGAGCATAGCCAAACATAAAAGTGCTTATAACTTGCTTATTATTGGTCCTAGAGGTTTGGGATGGTAAACCAACATGTAGGAATTCATGGGCTGGGAATCTTCTGGTGTGGTCGGATTTGACCTTGGGCCTCTCCTTCAAGGTCAAATGAGCATAGCCAAACTTAAAAGTGCTTATAACTCGCTTATTATTGGTCATACAGGTTTGGAATGGTAAACCAACATATAGGAAATCATGGGCTGGGAATCTTTTGGTGTGGTCAGATTTGACCTTGGGCCTCTTCTTCAAGGTCAAACTAGCATAGCCAAACATAAAAGTGCTTATAGCTCGCTTTTTATTGGTCCTAGAGGGTTGGGATGGTAAACCAACATATAGGAAATCATGTTCTGGGAATCTTCTGGTGTGGTCGGATTTGACCTTGGGCGCCTCCTTCAAGGTCAAACGAGGATAGCCAAACTTAGAAGTGCTTATAACTCGCTTATTATTGGTCCTAGAGGTTTGGGATGGTAAACGAACATGTGGGAATTCATGGGCTGGGAATCTTCTGGTGTGGTCGGATTTGACCTTGGGCCTCTCCTTCAAGGTCAAACGAGCATAGCCAAACTTAGAAGTGCTTATAACTTGCTTATTATTGGTCCTAGAGGTTTGGGATGGTAAACGAACATGTAGGAAATCATGGGCTAGGAATCTTCTGGTGTGGAGGGATTTGACCTTGGGCCTTTCCTTCAAGGTCAAACGAGGATAGCCAAACTTAGAAGTGCTTATAACTCACTTATTATTGGTCCTAGAGGTTTGGGATGGTAAACCAACATGTAGGAAATCATGGGCTGGGAATCTTCTGGTGTGATGGGATTTGACCTTTGGCTCCTCCTTCAAGGTCAAACGGTGATAGCCAAACTTAGAAGTGCTTATAACTCGCTTATTATTGGTTGAAGAGGTTTTGGGTGTGAAACCAACCTATAGGAAATCTTTTGGCTTTCCTAAAATTAATACTGCTAATATCCTATTTACTTACCTACAGATAAGTTGTGTTATAAATTCAGGTGTAACAAGTCATATCTTCTGTGTAAATGACTAAAGAGAAGGTACACATGTTATTCTACTAACACATCTTACAATCACATGGAAGTTGTTTTTTTATGTTTTTGAAATGTTTCACAGTTGGCCTTCATATCTCTCACAAGTGTATTTACTTTGCAACCTGGTTTTGTAAAAATATACAGGTTCATGCCACCTTAGTAGTAGCCTTGCTTAAGGCTCAAATTTGCATGATATCTTTTCAAACATGCACACAGATATTTGGTAGTCATAAAGCACTCATACATGTCAAGAGAAAGAACTGTGTTAGACAGAGTTTTTCTTAGCTGTATAGTCAGTATGTGTACAAGTACATTATAGAAACTGAAACTCCATTATCTGAACTGAAAACTTTCCCTAACTGCAAAGAAATTTGAGCCTTCTGCAAGGCTACCTTAGTAGTAGATTCAACCCTTTTTTTAACACTCGCTAAAGACCCTTGCACATATATGCGGCGCAGTGCGGCGCGGTACGATTTTTACTGCATACTGAGCAGGCGAATTTTCTTTACCTTGCACATTTGGGCAGCTTTCCCAGCAGTTTTCAGTATATTGACAAGATATTTTAACTAGAGTGAAAGTGAATAGAATAGTTAAAATAATCATAAATGTAATTAAACAGCTAATACCCCACAGTATATTTCCACACCCTCCTACCCTTACATGCATTTAATCTTATTACAATGAAAGGCTTTGACCAGTGTCCCTTTTATAATACTGGTGATTACACCCACTTTCAATTTATAAACTTCTGGCTGTGTTGTGCCTACAGATATTGTCACACCCCTAACATGGCCTAACATAACATCCCTCTGTCTATTATAAGGACATAATCCCTCCACAAACAAGACCCTAGACCAGTGTGTCCATTTTAGAATTGCTGTTAATTGCAATCCTCATTCAGTTAAACCTTCTTATGTGTCCATATGGACGCCCACCATATTTTGTCATCTCTCCCCTAGTAGTTAATCCCTTCATAATGAGCCTGTGTGCTTGCATTTTGTTTTCCAATTAATATATTTGTATAAAGTTCTGTGATAGACTGCCATATTTAACCTGTAAGGAATTTAAATATCAATGAAAACTTGGGGAAAATAGTAAAAAAAGCCGCGCGGTTTTTGAAAAAAATAGAAAATTTTCTAAATAGAAAAATCCGCGCCGCACCGCTAACTGCCGCACCGCTAACTGCCGCACCGGACATATGTATAAGCAGTGAACTACTTCCATTATTTCTATTTTATTTAGCCGCATCGCGCCGTGCCGCGCTAGTGTACAATGGGCTTAAATGAGAATTGCCACTGCGAGAAAGACACTGTTGTAAACTTCAAGGATGAAAACACCATGTAGCCTTGTTAAGATGCACTGATTGTTTCCCCAATTTAATCAGCTCTTGAATATCAGACCAGTTTATATCATTGTCCGATGGTATATTGGTGATCCATGTGCCCAAGATGAACACAAATAATATTTCACAAGTCCATATAATAATATACATTGCATTGTATTCACTTTATTTCCTGTACTATGCCACAGTACATTATAAAAATAATATCCTGTGTTACTGACATTATATACAGATAATATAGGTTTCACATAATTTGTTAATTTATACACTGAAAACATTTCTTGTTAATGAAAGCAATGACCTACAATATTATAATTGCTTCATTTTTAAAGCCAGCAATGTATACAAGTGGAATAGATTGAAATATACGAAGTCTGGGACATGTAACATTTCATCCCACTTTATAAAAGCAACTTGTGCACTCTTATTAGCCTTGCCACAGGCATTTATATGTACAATATAGACACAACAGTTTGATTGCATTATAAGTATTTTTCATAATGTTCTAAAATATTTGCTGAAAAATGTGCTGGAAATTATGTTAAAAATTAAATCAAATATCATTTAAAATAAAAAAGAAAGTGCATTTGTTTGTCAATGTCTAGCAGTCTACTGATGAAGTCAGATTCTCCAATTTCCAGCACTTCAGTCATGCAGTGTACATACATGGGTTTTACCCATGATTGAGTTTATGAAATCTTATTATTGGTTATTAAGTGGTCCATCTGAGCAGCTCTGATGATCAGTAATGCACAAAAAAAATTATGGTTTCTTTGTTTCTATGTCAGCTGACATGGTATCACTCTGCATTGTCTGGTATGCATCCACATCCTCATGAACAACTCCAAAAGTACAAGGCCCAGAGACATGCTTTTACATTTAAAAGATACCTTGTGTATTGAGGATGATAAAGTGTTCAAGGCATGCATATCGGTCTGTTCATCTGTTAGGAATCTTCTGATGTGGTTAGATTTGGCCTTGGGACCTGTTTAGAGGTATACAGTTGTAAGTAGAGACTTTGGGAAAGGCTAAGACAGTTATAAAGTGGAGTATGCAGGAGTGTATCAGTTTATGGGAATGACCTCCTCTTGAACTGTAGGATCCTTTTATAAAGGTAAACAGCAGTAGTTAAATGTTGGGAACAAGACCAAAAATACATTTATATATGTGTGTCTGTGATTATACAATACAATAGAAAGATATAACTTCTATGTAACTATCTCTTGCAATTCTTAAAAATATATATAAACATGTTATCAGGTGTGTGACTATTAGAGAGGAATACATGTCATAATAGGATACAAATAGTGATAACAGTATATAATGCACAGAATATTGAAAATATTCTGAATGGCTTTGGTTAATATCCCTTTTCCAGCTCCAATGAAGGTGAAAGGTGACTTATTTAGTAATTGGACATTTTTGATAGCTGAATGGCAAGATAACGACATTACCACTGGACTAAGGGAGAAATAAAAGAATGTAAGGGTTGCAACTTTAAGATCTGTTATGGGTAGAGATTGTTTTAGATTCTTAAGAAATCATGAGATAACAGATGAAAACTGCAAAGATCCAGCAAAGTGTAGAAAGGCACTGGAAAGTTATTTCAAACCAAACCAAAATGAGATTTATGGATTGTATATGTTCTGTTCATGTGATGAAGGACCCAATGAAAATATGGATCAGTGGGTTAACAGACCAAGACTGCTTTCAAAGTCTTGCAACTTTGAAGCAATGACTGACAGTTTGTTAAGAGACGGTGTCGTTCTTGGGATGAAAGACAAGGCTACAAGAGCATGGATGTTTAGAGACAAGGTAAAAAAGTCAATCTGAATGAAGCAGTTGAAATTCTGACAGCTAGTGAAGTAGCTGCTTAACACATAACATAAAGGAGTTTGATCAAGGGACACCTGAGGAAGTGGTACACTTCAACAATCAGGAGAGGGCTAACAGATGTCCAGCAAAAATTCTCTACTTATAACTGTGTACGCCTAATCAGGCCCCTCCTTCAAGGTCAAATGAGGGTAGGCAAACTTAAAAGTGCTTATAACTTGCTTATTATTGAAAAATGCTGTTTATCTTCAAAACCATGTTAGTTGTCCTTTTCCATTGGATACATCAAATGCGTCCTTGGTCTATTTTTTAAATGAATTTTAACGTAATTTTTATGACATCAAAATTCATGAAATCGTGCACTAAATCAATCATAACTAAAAAAGTATTGCATTTAGAGTATTTTGTTAAAGTATGTTACTCAGCTACTTTATCCATAGCTACAACAAGGTAACTTGGAAAACCTTTCCCAATAGCTAAGTGAGTAAAAGCTACTGCCTGACTTTTAAGTAGCTTCCATAGTTAGTAAAAATACTTGTAAATTGAAAACTATTGCATTTAGAGAATTTTTTATAAATATATTATTAAACTACTTTTGGGTGAGTTATAATATAGTAAAATTGCAGACCTGTAGCTTGTTGCATAGCTGAGCAATATTTACTTTCAGGTTTTCACTGTTGCATAAATCACTTGTAACTTGAAAACTATTCCTGTTACAGAATTGTGTTTAAATATGTTATTCACCTACTTTTGGATGAGCTACAGCATAGTAATATTGCAGACCTGTAGCTCATTGCATAGCTGAGCAAAAGCTACCTTTGTTTTCTCACTGTTGAGTAAATCGGTTGTATTTTGATAACTATTACATTTAGAGTTTTTTCTGTAAATTTGTTATTCATCTACTTTTGGATCAGCTATAACATTGTGAATTTTGCAGACTACTTTATCCATAGCTACAATATTGTGAGTAACTTGGAAACCTTTCCCAATAGCTAAGTTAGTAATAGCTACTTTGTGACCTTTCAGTAGCTTCCATAATGAGTAAATCACGTGTAACTTGAAAACTATTTCATTTACAGCATTTTCTTTAAATATGTTATTCACCTACTTTCTTTGTCAGCTATAAGATAGTTTAATTTTCAGACCTGTAGCTCATTGCATAACTGAGGAATAGCTACTGTTTGTGTCCTTTTATGCTTTTACTTCTACTTTGCAGCTGAAAACACACTGTCACCTGATACAGAACCCGTTCACAGGCACTGATTGCTTTTTTCATTTTAAGGTCACTCTTGTGACCCTAACATGGTCCTTTCAGGAGAATTTCTCTTCACCAATAACATTTACCTCTTCACATTGATCCTTTAGCATTTTATATAAAACTTACAAGCTGTAGGGACGCTTTGTTTTTGTGTACAAAAACCTTTTGTCTAGTTATGTTTACAAATGTAAGATGATTTTTTTTTGAAAATGTTATAATGGGACTAATGGAATGAGTTATTCCTAATTTTCATTTTGGTACTTTTGACTGAAATCCTTTTGACTGTTTTAATTTTCCTTTTTATTGTGAGACATAGTTTATCATAGTGTCTGTTGTGATGACCTGCGTTTCATACTACTGACTCTATTTATAGTTTAAGGTGAGAGTACTGCTTGATAGTTTTTCAGTGGTATCTGAGATTTAATCTAAAACACACTCATAAATATCAGGTATATTTATTTGGCCCCATGTGCACTTATGTCACAGTTTGAGGAGTTTGGTGTCATGCTTTTAAACTGTGGGTTTGTTGTTCAAGAAAAAATGTATTTCTACATTTAATGAATGATCATGGCATATTCATATAATTCTATCTCCAACACAAGTAGTGAATGTAAAGAAGTTAATTTGGAATATAAAACAAGGTCATATTTACATGAGCCATTGAAAAGTAAAGACACCGAAACATCTGTGAGTTGTTAACCAAATGAAGAGGACAGTTCTAGTGAAAGCCAAGTGTTTTAATCAAGTGTTTTATATATATTAAAAGTAACTTTTATCTTTTGAAAATTAAAAGAGTTATAATTACCATAATTTATTCAAAATTACTTTTCTTTGGATACACAAAGTTTTTGGGCATAAATCTACATTAATATACTCTTATTGTAATATAAATACACACAAAATTGTTGTTGAACTAGATGACAAACTAGTGGAAAGAAGTGATTGTAAAGATTTATAATAACTCACAGTCTCTAGGTTATTGATATAGATGATGATTTCAAAGTGCTGCTTTAGAAAGAGCTGGAATGATGAAAAGCCATCTCTATTTCACATTAAAATAGAAGTATCAATCTTTACTACTTAAAAGATATTTTATATTTAGGGTTCTGTATGACCATTTTCTGTGGTGCCCTTATGCTTTTCTCTTGTTTTATATTGGGCCACTATCACATGGAGATTTATGTCATATTATGACCTTACATGTTTGATTTGAGCTCTTTGTCCCTAAACCTTATTCCAAACCTTTGATACATTTTTAGCTATAATTCCCCTAAAACACGTTCTATATTTTCAAATACTGTACCACAAAAGCTGCATTTATCATCATGCTGCATTTTGCAGATCTTCAAAACTTTCTTGGTCATGAAAATTCTCTAGAGTATTTAAAATTGGAAGCTCCTCAGTCTAAAACCAATGGTGTCTAAAAACATTTTGTCATCCAATATCTATCTTAAGTTTGCAATTTTTATTTATCTTGGCATTGGAAGAGAGAGGATAAGTGAGTAAATATACACAAAGTTTATTTTCATGTTCACTTTTACCACAAAAGTGAAGTACCCAAGGAAATTCCAGAATCCAAAAATAAATACCTTTGTAATACAATTTTTTTCTTTCTTTAAAATCAGATTTGGATGCACCAAGTAAAAATATTCCATAGAGGTTAGTTTCAAACATCTATTTCATTTTCAAAACTGAGCTAATATCCTTTTTTAGAACTTGAGAATCTCTTCCCAAAATGACTTGGCTGTTCCTTTGATCACATACTCCAGAGATGAATCATCCAGAAAATTGATTTTTGTCCATATCCGTCAATTATTTCAAAATGGTTTGCCAATCACCAAATTACAAATGGTTCAATCCATGCTAGCTGTAAGGCATCATTTGAGCATGACACATATGTCAACTTTAATCCCCCTTCTGGAAGACCTTGCTCCAGTTGTGATAGTATTGTTCTTGATTTTTGAGGTGCTCCAAAAGAACTTTCAAAAAAATTCCTGTGGCGCATGAAGTATTTGGAAGATCAATGTTGGGTTCATAAGTTTTGGAATAGTCAGAGGATTGGTAACCATTATATTACCAATAAAATGAATAATAATAATAAATAATAAGAATTTTTCAAATGCCAGCTGGCCGGGGGTGACAGTATTTTTCTCTCATTAACTGTACATTATTAGTAAATTCAACTGTAAGAAGCTTAAAATGTTTTGCCCAAATTAAATATAAATCTGGATATAACATTGTATTTACATTTTAAGGGAACATTTAATGGTCAATTAATTTTATTTGGTGATATTTGATTGTATGTTGATATTCAAGGTTTGTAAGTGTTGATCAAATTTTTGGCAATTAAGCTAGAATTTCCCCGCAAATCTGATATTACTGTTATAATTAAATCTTATATTACAGCATAAATACACTCAGTTACCCGAAAAACCTAGGCTTAGACACCAAGATTGTGTCTCTTAGTACAATAGAAGTAAATATATTTGTAAAAATAGAATTTTCTGAATAGAATATTTATGGAGGCCATTTTATTTTTTTTTGTTTTAAAAAATTCCTCAAGGGTGCTAGCAACAAAACACACTTGGACCTAATATAGTCATTTGGCATTTGGACTACAGTCCTTTGTCAACTTAGAATAGGAATCTTACCCCCACTAATAGGATTGGTACATTATTTCTGACTAAAATGACTGACACAATATGAAAACTTTGTGAAAATGTTATAGAAGATAAGATGCATTGTGTAAGTGTTTGTCCAGCTTTAGAGCCAATTCGAATAAAATAGTTGAAAGTTCTGCATATAAATAATTCGGAAGTATTAATTGACCAATTATTAAGGGTATTAACTCATGTAAATGTCAATCTGGTTGTTAATTTTACACTCATTGTTTTCTATGTAAAGACATGTTTGCTCTGTTTGTTATTTACTATGTGTTTAAAGTGATTTTAGTCCATATATGGCTGGGTATTGCTTTCACACTTTTTGCATAGTCCTGGTCAACATAGTACATGTCACTATAACAAAATTGCCCAGTACACCATTATGTAGAACCCTAAGTCACAAAATGATTTCAAGTGTGTGTTGTACCAAGTAGTGAGTAATACCTACCATGTTTTGTTTTCAGAACCCATGACTTGTGTCCTTACTTCATCGAAGGTATGACCTCAAAGTATGGCTACTACAACTTCCGATTCACAACTGTATCCCACTGCAATTGTGATGAGGCGTAAGTCAGTTTTATAGTAAATACTGGGATAAGCATGATTGATTTGTTGGCTGATTGAATGATACTTGTGAATCAATCAATTGCTTGATTGACAGTAATCTAGTGCTTTAGTGTTATTAAAAACAGTGCTATTGGTCAACTAGTCAATTAACAGTAATCAAAACTAATTAAGTAATCGATTGATTAATTAATTGAATGTTTAATTGATTGATTGATTGACCATAGTCTAGAGCTTCAAAGTTCAAACTTTTCATTCTGGGATAAAAATGATTTTTCAAGTTTTGTATATCTACAGGTATTATACTATGAGAATCAGCAACCCAAACTGGCTGATGAGGTATATGACACTATATGATGTATGACAATGAAATCCTCTATAAACATTATAATCACTGCAGTTTGATTTGAATAGTATTTTAATGCGACCTTTTCCATGGATGTGTACTATACCATCAGATTATAACACAGGAATGAGTGATTCTACATGCCTTCCAATCCACCAATTTTGGGCTTTAGGTTCAGCAAGTAAAGCACAGATAACACCATTACGTGCTGGAGTCACAATCTAAACCAAAGTGGCTTGTGTATTTTCGGTTGTGTTCAGCTATAGATCCTTTTGGTACAGTTCACTTCCTGTTTTGGTGTGACTTCTTTGGCATGATTTGGTGATATTGCCAGTGATTTATTGTCAAACTGATAATATCATACTTGCCAAGGCTTCCTACATTGGGATATTTTTTTACTTTAATGAACTGTGACATCTGTGACATAGAAAATCAGTACAGAGACAACCCAACATTACACACTTTCTCATGGTAGAAAGGATGTAAATTTGCCCTGTACTTTATCTGGATGTCAGTAAGCTGTGAAGGTGTTGACTGATATGATACAGCAGTGGCCAGAGTTTAAGCAGTGCAGAGATCAGTTACTTATATATATATAACATTACAACATGGTTCTGATACAGGTATGATGTAATACAGTGTGTCACATTATGGCCCTTAGAACTGTGTTGTTCCTGCCATACCCACTCTGTTTAAAGGGGCTGTTCTAAAGCATTCTAACTTTTTAAATTTGACCTCACTTCTCTTCATTTTCACTGCCTTATGGCAACAACAAATTGGTGTTCAAAACTGCTGCTGATATTTGCCAATATTAAGCTCACCATGGCAATTCACCACAGTAGGTAACATATTATTCCATGTCTTAGTTCTGTTGTATGGCAGTCATCAGTCATACTAGTTTCTTGGTCATATTAAATTCACCAGATATTCTGCCTTATTCTCAACACATTCTTTGTGGTAAAAGATTGTTCAGAGATGTTATTCATTCTGGGCAACCCATGTATTAATTGTATGGAAAATAGCCAGATATCTTCACCAGTTCAATGGAAAATCTCAGTATAATCTTGCTTCATTGAGGCTTAACCTAAGAGAAACGTCATAGAACATCGTACATATACAGTCTGGAAATCTTTTTATTGTGAGACCACACTCTCCAGCCTATTTTTTTTTTGGCGAATTGTGGTGAATTAGAAATCGCCTGTATTCTCCCACACTCATCAGTATGATCATAGCAACCTCTCCAGTATATGACCTGGGCATAACATTTGCCCAGCGAGAAAAAAACTTCTTTGTGGATCATCCTACATTACATTACATTTTGACACATTAATTCTTTAACATACTAACTTTGCACCAAACTTTCTTTGTTTCTAATCTACTCATTTTGGTTTGCTGATTAGACAGGTGTATGCACATGAAAGGTAGGTCACCTATTTTTAGTTTTATTTTCTTTTTGGTTTTCTGTTGGACATGCATTGCACTTTCTGGTTCTATCTTTACTTTCTACTGGTTGCTCAGCCAACCAATACCACCACTGACAACCCTTCCACACTACCGATTACTTTTGTCTCAAATTCCCTTCCCACTTTCCCATCTCCTTCCAACATGCAATTGGAGCCTGGCATTCACCCATGTCTCAACAGTGTTAACTATGCCTTCTTGGCAATACAAAGACATAGTCGTAGGGTTTCACACTCATTCAAACACGTCAATGGGTGTCACAGTTGCTGATCCTCTCAGGAGATATCAGTATTAATCCAGGCCCCATCAACAGCCTTTAACTGGAAGTCTGATTGATAACACATCCATTAGGAACAAGTCTGTTGCTTTTGTGGACTTTATAAATAGCAACAAGTAAGATATCATTGTGGCTCCTGAGACCTGGCTCTGACCAGATGACACCGAACAAATGTACCCATGTTCCACGCTCTGAGGGGAAAGGCAGTGGTGTCTGGTTCTTCATTCATGATGACATTGATTTCAAAGTCTTACCTCAGCCATGCGTCAACACCTTTGAGGGTATTTCCATTCAGCTGTCCATGGGCAACACCCAGGACATTATTTTTTACACCTTGTACAGGCCTCCTAATGTCTCTCAAACTGATTTTATTGGGCAATTCAGCACTTTCGTTGAGTGTGCTGCTTTAACACGTTGCATACTATTTCGTATATATCACTGAATATCTTGTATATATGACTTACTATCTCATATATACGACAATATCCCCTATATACAACTTAGTATCTCGTATATACAACTTACTATCTTATATATATGACTTAATCACTTGTATATATGACTTAGTATCTCATGTATATGACTTAATAACTTGTATATACAACTTAGTACCTCATATTTACGATTTAGTATGTAGTATATTTGAATTAATAGTTCATATGCATTCGTTAATACTTCTGGCTGTTGCATTTCTTCTATGTTATAACAACGTGTATATAAAAGACAGTAAGTTGAATATTTGACTAAATAAGTGGAATGTACTAGTTCCTTCACCATACATGTATGACAGGCTATGTTATATATGTCGTGTACAAGTTGGGATTTTGTACAAGTCATAACTTGTACAAAATTTTGTTCAAGTTATAACTTGTACGGCTGAGTTGTACAAGTTATAACTTGTACAAAATCTTTTTCAAATTTTGTACAAGGTATAACTTGTACGGATTTTGTGCTTCTAAAAAGCTTAACTTGTACAAATGAGTTGTACAAGTTAGACCAATACACTTTTAATGGTTTTGAAGCTGTACAAGTAAGTTTTTAATAGTTTTGTTCCTATAAAGCCTGCCTTAATTAACTGATAGTACTTAATGGTATAATTTAGGTGAACAAGTTAGGCCAATGCTTTTTGATAGTTTTGAAGCTCTAAAATTTCAAGTTCTATAAATAAGTTTGAACTTCCTTTCTCCAAATCTAAACAAGTAACAAGGATAATGTAAAATTTATTTAAAGTACATCAATAGCAATTGAATAAAGTAGTAGTGCAAGGTAACACACATTATAAGTGATAAGAAAAAAAAAGTTAGTTACATAAAGAACTGACTTACATTACAGATAAGCACTTTTGCACCAAAATCTAATCATTCATTTTAAACAGTGTGGATTTATACAGGTTGCACTTGAAAGACTTAAGAAACCCTTTGTTGGTTAAGATGGGTTAAATGATGATTGTTAGTTTTTAATAGTATTGTAACTGACTGACAAAAGGGACTTCTAGAAGTTGCCACACATTTTATAATCACTGTCAATCAATGCAGGGTTGATGTAAATGTAGTTGCCTTACAATAGGGGCTTCTAAAGCATGCCTGACTTTTTATAATTAGTTTCAATCAAACCTATAAGAAGACCTTCAATTACAGTAATTCACATGTGACTTCCTTTGGCTTTGGATCCTATCTATGCATCCTTAAATGACAGTTAACCTTTTTTGCTAAGATCAAAGAAATTAGAATTAAAAGGCTTACCATTTCATATTAATATTCTGTTTATGGTGCACTTTGGTAAACAACGTAAATCATCAGTATCACTTAATATTTCGAAAATTTATTCCATTGATGACTTTAGAAAATTCTAACTTAAAAAGTTGTTTTCATTTTTTGTTGGGTTAAATGGAATACCAATATTAAAAGCTAATTTAACTTGAAATGTTCAAAGCAAGAGTATATTAAAACATACAGTCAAGACAATTAAAAAATTATCTATCTATTTGAACCTTTCTGCATAAACTGATACAGAATTTGTCACGTTACTACAGTTTCCTTAAATGGAATACCTATATTAAAGCCTACTGTAATTTAAAATGTTAAAGGCAAAAATATATTACCAAATATCAATGAAGAAAAGTCGAAAACACAAGTTAAATCAGACATATGAGATATTAAGTTGTATGCACGAGATACTAAATCGTATACACGAGTTATTAAGTCATATGTACGAGATATTAGAACTAAGTCATACGTATGAAATATTAAGTTGTATATATGAGATAGTGAGTTGTATATACAAGCTATTAAGTCAAATATACGATTTATTAAGTGATATATACGAAAGAGTAAGTCGAAAAAATGAGACACTAAGTCGTATATTCAGCTTAATATAAAATAAATTTTGGCAACCCAGAACTTCTGTAGAGTTTTGTAGTGAGAAAATTCTCAGATCAAGACCATTGTCAAAAATAATGTTTGTGACTATGGGTCCCGATTTGCAGATGAGATACACTGGGCTGCGATACCAGAGAAGTGTGAAAGGCACATATTACGGATACGACATGCTTTCTGATCATATCATTGGACCTCATATTTGAAAAACATTTGCATATTTCATTACAACCTGTTACATTTAAGGTTGAAATGTATTGGCAAATAATAGTATAGTGGTTCCCAAACATAAGCTTTATTCGTGTTAAGAAATGCAAAGTAACAGAGGAAATAAATACAATAGTGAACTTTTCTTAGTTAACAGAAAATTAAGTACTCATCAACCCTAAGTACGGAAAACGGGAATGCTAATACAACAAGATTGTAACAAGATAAGTTCTCAAATTAAAAGTACACAAAACACTTTTCTGTATTTGGATGTACACTGGTCACTGTACTGAACTTGAATGCAGTTCAGAATAATTCAGTTCCTCGAGATGAAACAAATACCATAGACACGGCAGCAGATGAAGATGCACAAATACACTGGTAAGTCAGTACGCGTGTCAGAAATAGAAGATCACTAATGGTGACGGTATGTAAATCACTGGCAACACTCAGATTGGCGATCTTTAACACTAATGTAATCCATTTGGTAAACACGTAAGATATTCAGGTGTGTGTAAGTAATCCTAGGTAAGTGGTCACACAATTACTTCGATTGCTATTGAACATCCATCATATGATTTGAAGAATGACAGACAACTGTCAACTATAGACTGTTGGGTGGTGCTCACAATAGTCTACAAAGAAATAACCCAACATAAGAGTAATAAACTCAGTACAAACGCAACATCACATCATAAGTTATATAAGTATTCAATATAACGTCGAAATAAATCCTGATTAATCACAAACATAACTGAACACCATGTGGTAATCTATTCAGACAGACAAACACTTTGGGATACAAAACTTTCTATTTTACATATCTTATAAATGTACTAATATAAAGGCAGAATACAACTTAAAGTTTACATATACATATATATATAAATGAATAACAAAATGAAATCTTTACTTACATCATTCACCCCAGTTAGAAAATAAACACACCTTGTGTCCTCCTTGCCTTTGAAACATGTGAGAAAGAGTGAAGACAAGGAATAACCTTTATACCCCATTTAGCAATATAGTCATATTAAACACACACACAAACTCAAAGACTGGCCCCACATGGGTGAAATATGCATCTAGCACTAACTACACACTCTGCATGTAATACCTGTGGACACTTGGCTGTGTGAGGTCACTCTAAAACACTTGGTCATATATAGAAAAGTTACAAAACAAAAGATCTGTCCTTACATGGGTGTAATATGCATCTAGTACACACACTACATAAAACATCTGGTCACTGTTGTATTCTATTTAGCCAAGATTATATTTGACAGGTTACACAACAAAACATTTGTTCAAAATTATATAGCAATAACATAACACAACCCTTTCTTTATTCCAGATTCAGGACCTGTCTAAAGTACAGAAACAACCCAGTCGCTGATAATTTGGGGGAGATCTTCTTCAACCGCCTCGGAATGAAATGCTTCGTGTTTAAGATAAAGAAGGTTTGTGTAAAGAGGAATTTCTGGCGCAAATGTGTAGAGTACGAAAACCAATACCAGGCTGAGATACGCGACCCTCTGGAGTACTGATGTGGTACTGTGTAGGTACTGACAGAGTAAATCCCAGGAAATAAACTGCACACACAATATTATAATGAAATAACTTGCACTAGCATCTTCGCAATTTACAAAATACAATCTAGGTGATAAGGGATGAACAACAAGAGGTTTTAATTTTTTGCAAGTGACCACTGAAAAGCAAGAGAGACTGGTCTATATACAAAGAATATTTTTGTTTCTTTTATTATTTTATTTGAATTTAGTTAAAATTTTCTCGTAAGCCAAAAATGAAAAAAAAAGACAGAAATACGCTCTCCATCTAACTCATAAGTAAACCGTTTCAGTCTGAAACAGAACTTCCATCTTTTCAATTTGAAAAAAAAACTTAGAATGATAAATGACTAAAATTCACAACCTAGTAGTTCTAAATATTTCCCGGGTGTTTACAAAATAGCCAGTACAGGAACTGGTAGAATAGAAAAATTCCTTTCTAGCGCAAAATTTATACAACATCCCCTAATGCACTTGGGGTTAAAAAGGGAAAGTCTAGGGACATGTCAGGTCGATATCCAAATTAGCGCCCACTGGGGAGATATACTATGGAACTGGTCTGTACAAAGTTTATTTATTTTATTAAAATGTAGTTATAATTTTCTAAATTCTCTCTTACACTGGTCTAAAAACAAGACATAAGGAAATGTGTCATTTCACTAACTGCAATAATTACACCTCCGAGTTTTTCTTTTGTTAAACGTGTCCAATATCTTTCACTATTTGCCACTTTGTGATTTTGACCTTATATAGAAATCTTTTTAGCACATTTCCAAAGAAACCCTTTTACATTTATTTCAACTAAAATGATCATAAAACAAAAAAAAAATACACACCAGGAATATAGAAATAAAAAGTAATGATGATTAACAACATCTTAAAAATTATAAATTAAGGAAGAGGTGTAATTTAAATAGGTAAATAGCCTCGTAAGTGTCCGATATTGGAAAATAATAGACTGTTGTTCGTAAACACTCCATTATTTTCCAATATTGGACACTTACTTGGCCATTAACCTATACATAGCTCTGAAATCATTTTGTAAACTGGTGTAATATTTATTGTTTAAAGTAACGTTGTATTTACTGATTTGAAACACGTAATGTAACATATGAATGTAACTTTCTAATTTTGTAGAAATGCCTTGTAAAATATATGTTTGTAAGGTAAATTATCTCAAAAATGCACACAAAAATCAATGGACATTAACATTTGGCTATAGATATAGTGACCAATACATTAAAAATACAGCAACCAGTATTACTTATTATGGGTGACTGAAATGTGTGCTATAACTAGTTTCTAGTGGTAAATTTTGTATAATATATATAATTTTTTTATGTTTGGATAATGTACTCTTGCATGTTTGCACAACAGAAATCAGCTGTCGACGGAACATCAAAATAAATGCAATATTATATGCATGTGTACTGAGTTTTCCTTTTATTCCGAACTTATGATAGTGAAAACATTTGAAAACATAACTAGCTGGTGCCTCTGACTGCAATTTATTACAACTTTAATACCCAGGTCACACTGTTCCCGTCCAGCCTCACACAAACTATCGGCAAGTGGAAGTATTTAACTTTTGGGCTAATTTTTGGCTCGATGCATTTCGTGTTTTGGTAGTATCTGTTTAATAAGTTTTGATTAGTATTTTGGTGAGATACGTTCAACACAACATGGCCAACATTTTCAGGATGTTACGGCTTTTTCAAACTGTTTGAGAAACCCCTGCCTCAAGTTTTTGCATGTCAGAGGGATGTAGTGGGGGATGGCTGTATGGGGCGATCTTGAAGGTGTTGAATAGAAATTCAAGTATGTGTTGATAGAACTGCATGAAAGTGAGTCTTACCTACAATTTGAAATGGGAAATTAAAAAAAATACAAAGAAACCCAAATATTATAAAACGCCAGGAAAAGACATGTGATTTACAAGTAATTGTTTAATTGAATAAAGAAAAAACTTGTTTATTTTTAAAGGTTATATTTTGGATTAAATAAGTAATACAGTGCACCTTCATTTATCCCCCAAAGATGTGTTTCTTCTGCTTTGCTTTGGTAATACAGAGTCCAAATCAGTCATACAAAGAAAAAAATCAGTTCTATAATCACATGACAATTTGGAAGATACAAATTTACATAGGACATGTTATGTTCTAAAATCCTTTGATAATATATTTGCACAAATGCCCCCTTATGATGACTTTATTTTGTAAAGACGTTTTGAGTTCATCATTTGTAAAGACGTTTTGAGTTCATCATTTTTTTTTTCAAAATTTCTTTGAAATAACATGTTTTGTATTTTCTATAGGCATTTTGTTGGTAAAAAGCCAGAACACTGTATATTAGAAAATATCCAAATATGTTCATGCATTTTTCACTTTTAAAATGATACTTGTTTTACTTGAAATTTATTGTTGGAACTAGTCTCACAGCTTTTCAAACTTATGCACTGATTGCATTTACTGAATAAATTTTTTATGTTCAGGATTATTATTGCAGAAGGTGCATCAGTTGTTGGAAGATAATAATTTTTATATAATATAAACAACATAAGATTGAGACTCCTCTTGAACCATTGGACTTATCTTTTTATTGATAATAATATAACAAAATTGTATTGACAAGTCACAGGTAAGGTCCCTATGGGACCACGTTGGCATAGTGGTAACACCATCACCTTCCACCTCTGAGATCTGTGTGTTCAAGTCCTAGCCTGACTGTGTCAGTTTTTTCAGCAACAAACTAGATGCAATATTTTGAAATATTTCTGCTTATTCAATTATCTTACTACAATTACAAATTTATTTTTTGTCAAATTGCAATCATATAGAAATCACACACCAATCACTTCTGGTGGCATTTGTGTCAGTTATCTCCCCTGCTCACAAAGGATTAAGCAATATTTACATGAAAAAAAATAAGCATTTGCTTTAAGGACGTACGTCGATTGGTTACAGCAACAACACATTCAACCCTTGTCAACCCGGATTGAGAGGGCTCACACTACAAAGGGGCTTGAAGCAATCTGCTTCAATCCACCATTTGAGCAGGGTTGAGATTTACCCTTGTTAGTCCGGATTGTGAACGTTCATACCTAATCCCAATCTGCTTCAATCTGTGTCAACCCGAGTTGAATCACTAATCTGGCCTCACTGTAAAAGGTCTAGCCTGAGGCTAGAATAAGAAGCCAAAAGGTCAAAACCCAACTAAAATGTACACAAACACCACAGACCCTGACATTAACAGACCTGTATTTTTATATCATGCAACAAATACATCTAGCCCAACATGGGGGTTAAGTCTTCACCCTTAGCTTTTACAATTCATACCAATTGTGTACTATTTTCACGCTTTACATCCTATCTACAATTAGATAATAAAATTTAACACAATTCTTTCACAGTAATGCTTTACCCCCTAAGATCTGGTGATGTTTTAAAAATAAATATTATGTATAGGGTTTAGGTAATGCTAATACCATGTAATGCTCAGGTACTAAGGTTTAAGTAAACTAAAAAGGTTTTAGTCTTTGGCTTATGTACAACTCAAACGCACAAAAAAAAATTCTGAAACGTATGACAAATATATGGGTAAATTACTATTTTATTTTTATATTAAAATATGTAAAGCTATGATTTCAGGTTTATAAGAATAAATTGTACCTTGTCATTTACAACAGCCTTAAAGCCAGGCTAGCATATATTGCTAATTAAGCATTTACATGTTTTATCTACAATCACTGACCCATTGAGACTCTGGGGACAGAATATAATACCTTGCACATTTTAGCAAATTTCTCCAGTTCAGCCTCTGTTTTATATAGACATGTCTTACTTAATATGTTTTACATATATATTTCATGCTTGCTTACATGATCAAAATTTAGTATTTTATTTATAAATAATCTATTTTTTTCTCATGATACTTTCAAAATAGCAATCATTTAAAATGCCGTTACTAATAATGACATAATGTATAAAAAAGATCTTTAAATAGTTTTATTTGTAATGAATGGATGTATACGTAAGGTTGCAATAAATAAAATTAAAAGTGGCAAAATGGTGTGAAAAGCCAGAACCATTTGGGTCATTTTCACTTCACAGAGTTCTGATTAAAAACTTACAAGGTAAAATGGGTTTTGTAACAAAACTGATTAACACAGAAATTAAACAAACCCACATTGAATAAATTAGATGGTAATAAACACGGTGACAGTAATGGCTTGATATCAATCGCAACTTCAAGGGAAATAATTTTCTTTGTAACATTTTCAGTATATGTTATTTAATTTTCCTTCACTTATTATTTCTATAAAACAGCTATTTAGCTTTAACTTTGTTTTGCAATAGTGTTATGTGTATATGCTAGACGTATGAATACAAAACAAAAAAATGACTGAAAGTACCTTAAGTAATCTTAGGTTTTAACACAAAAGGGATATAACTTCACAGAAAATATCTCAATAATCAATTAAGATAAGAAACACACATATTACAGCATCTCTTCTTATAAAAGCCACACTTAAAACGTATATTTTATTTATACACGTTATTGTATCATCATTTGTATTTACGGTTTTAGAAGAAACAGTTTACATAATATCTTTGTTATGTCATAAAAAAGTATGTCAGTTTATATTCAACTCAATTTTCACTGACAAATTCCAAGAAATCATGAAAATAACATGTTGTTATAATACTTTGGAATTGCAATATAATAAAAATATAGTCAAGATAGGAGTTTAAAGTCCCCTTCAAGGGTAAAGTTAAGATAATGCCATGGAAGGCCCTCAGTGAACTGCATATGCTTATTTGAATTGGGTTAGAACTCACAGCCTCTGAGGTGAGTTCCAAGTAAATACATGCTACACTTATAAGCCAGTCGACCACTGAGTGATGTAAAATAATTCATACGAAATGTCCAAATGATAATGCTCATGTTACACTATTGGTACAACCTCTCAAGCCTACAGAAAATAACCACACAGACAGTCTCACGTAAATACATACATACCATACCAACTGCTGAGAACCAGTAACTACAAGTATTTAACAAGAATGACCTGTTTACTTTGATGTTAATGAACAGTTTTCATACTTAGTAACAAAACTAAACTAACTAATGCTATTGTGTATAAATGCTGCCCACTGTGTTGATATCTGTTGATATCTGTCATATAAACACTTCATTATCTGCCTCAGTGTCCAAGATAAACTAATTAGATTCAGTGAAAGTCCTTATCTGATAGCAATTTACTCGTGAAGCTTAATCTTAGAAAGACTAATACACTGTTATTATAGTACACTTCTAGTAAGACATAACAGGTGATTACTACACTATACTACTGTATAATTTTGTTGAAAAGAGACATTAGACAATTATCTGGCCTTTCAGCAGATGACTTCTCAACAATTCTTTATTCTGATTTGAGTTGATAAAATACTCATTCACAATAAGCCACCATTGTTTCCTATTGTACACTATATGGTAATAAGTCGAAGTATTTCCAGAGGCATATTTTTCCAACTTAAGTATTAACTTAAATATATTTTGCAATACATCAAATGTTAAATGTACATATAGTGCAGACACCTAATTAAATAAATGGTATTAAACTTTATTTAATTAGACGTTCCAAGTTACATTCCGGCAGAGTATGGAAAGCTCTATTAAGATCCACAAACACAACTTTATTTATTTGTAATGTAAAACATTAAAACTAATGAGGTTAAGAAATAATTTTCATCTGGACTAGCTTTGTATAATTAACTCCAGCTCTAGTTTTTATCTGGAATCCATCTGTGAACATACTGAGCCCAAACACTGTCCAGAGTGGAAGCATTTTTATGCTGGTTCACATATACAGACGTGTCAAAGCTGGGGAAAATGTACAATAAAGCAAACATGAGTAGAATTATTTTTGTATTTATTTTGTCCATGAGTTTCTTCTTCAAGGTCACTGAAGGTCAAACTGACCAAACAAGCTCTCTGAACTTTGTTGCCAGTAATGTTCAAGATGGCCGGCGTTTGACAAGGGTGGCCTACAAAGGAATTCTGGGAATGGAATCTGTTGTGGATCAAACAGGAAAGAGTGGAATCTTCTGGAGGCAAGTCACAGATGGACACAAACTGGTGATGCTGTTGTACCAGGGACTGGATCAACTTCTCACATGTACCATTGCAAGAGAGACTGAGGACATGCAAAGATTCGTGGAGGATGACTTTTTACCAGGACTCATTGGTCATGTTCAGCATACTAAAGACAATGTTGTTAATACTGTCAATAATGTAGGTTCAGACAAAATTCTTGATCTCCTTGGAAAAGAGGGAAATCTGAGTTTTCATTCAGCCAATCTGGATGTAGAGGATTATCTGGATCTTCTGGATTTGAAGGGGATGTTAAAACAATGCAGGGACTACTTCAAGGAAGTGAAACGAGTATCTGTGAAACAGGAAGTGACGTCAAAAGGTAAACAAAATTTTTTTTGATAGAGTTAGCTATTTCATATCAGTATCTTAATTAACTCAAATTCATGCAAAACAGGATCATTAAGATGAAAAATTATAATACTGTGTGTGTTGATTGGTCTTACAACACATTTGGACCCCAATTTCATGTAGATATTGTATTATCGCACCCCGTTAAAAGCCTTCTAAATGTTATTCAGTCCTTATGTCTGTTTAAAACACATCTATAACTTGCCCATGTGTCACTGTATGTTCAAAAGTGAAAAAGGAAGCTCATTCTTCTCTATACAAAAAGGTACTGATGTACATGTGAGTCCGCTAATCCTTATCTATACAAAACGATACTGATGTACATGTGAGTCCGCTAATCCTTATCTATAGAAAATAAGATACTGATGTACATGTGATTCCGCTAATATTCACATTCAATATTTACAATTAAGAAACCATATCTCGCATAATGGAAACTATACATGTATCTTGTAAATAAGATACCAATTACTTGTTGTTTTTTTTACCATGTCTATCATTTTCTTGATCTAATTCATGCAATAGAAATAATAGCTGCAGTTTTTAGCAGAGTCCACATTTTTGTTCAATTATTCTACAATCTTATTCACAGAATAAAAGACACAATAGAGGAAGCCAACTGGTGAAACGGTCACAGCTCATTTGAGAACGAATCTTGTTTTTTTCTTAATTTCTTTATGTATTGTGTTGTTCACCGCGAGGTGTATTTGACAGAAATACCAGTGAAAAATAGGCTGGGTATATATATATATTTGTCCCCGGCGTCCTCTACTTTGGGTAATTGGTGTTAAGGATGCCTAAACAAGAAATAAATATATTTAAAAACTATAAAACATTAATCATAAGAAAAATGTCTTTAAACTGCCCCGGTCATTTTATTGCACTTTTACTAATACAAAAATGGCGGGGAAATCTCGAACATAAACTTGAAAGTTTTATACTCCATTGTGTTCACTTATAAATATTTTCCGGCTGATTTTGAGCAAACGAATGCAGTGAAGTTCAATTAGGTAAAAGTGGTCTTATTTCAGTTATCAAAAGGGTGGATGCAAAATAAGCCTTGTGAAGTATTTTTTTAAAGTTTTTTATCACTTGGAAAGATAAAATACACAATCCTCGCCTTATCTGGGATTCTATTTGTTTGTCTTCTCGGGTGATAAAATGTAAAACTTGTATGTCACTCTGGAAATTTTCCTATCATTTGCTAATTTGTGCAGTTATAGGGAAGCCATAACATTACATTGGAAGCATTGCAGAATCTATGACATCATCCATATCTAAAAACTGTAACATATTCCACATGACCTGCTTGTTGGATAGCCCATTAGCAATTGCTTAAAAATAACCAATAAATTTTACAGTGTGACAACAAGACATATTTGTTTTTTTCAATTTGACTAATTACACCATTTTTGCTTAACAAGTTCAAAAATAAATATCAGAAAAAAAAACCCAGAAAAGCTGCCACAGATTTTATCTTTGTATACAAACCACACAATGACATTACATCCAAGTTGACGCAGGCCGTTATTAATTTGAGAATTATCTATCTTTCATTATTTATCACACACTGTTGTGAAATCAACAGACAACATTTTATACTCAGAAACACTGGGAAAATTTGTCTAACAGACAACTGTATCAAATGGTTCCTCCAACTGAAAAACAATCCACTTAGTCATCACAAACCTTCTTTATTTGCTTTATCTCCTTGTAAACTTTAATGTAATAACTTTGATTGAAAAATACAGTGACAAAACTACAAATACAGTGACAAAACTACAAATACAGTGACAAAACTACAAATACAGTGACAAAACTACAAATACAGTGACAAAACTACAAATACAGTGACAAAACTACAACTGTTATGTCTAATTTCAGTGGCAAAGGTCCTTTCTACCTGAATTAACTATTAATAAAAGCAACAAGCGATTGAAATATTTGACTATTACTTTTACCGGCCATTCAAATAACAGTTGCTAGTAATTTATTCACACCTTATTTTCTCCAATTTACAAGTAAACCTAAATACGAAGTCATACCTATTATTAGAATAATAATCCATCACTGGACAGACTTTATGCAAAAGTTAAACCTGAGAGATTTGCTTTTGTTAAAGTGTCCAATATCTTTCATTACTGGGCAGTTGCTCCGCTCTGTGATTTTGGTCATACATAGAAGCCTTTTTTGCACATTTCCAAAGATACCCTTTTACATTTATTTCAACTAAAATGATCATAAAAATTCAAAAATATACGCCAGAAATATAGGAAGGAAAAGTAAAGATGTTACACACTGTCTTTAAAATCACAAATTAAGGAAGGGGTGGGTGGGTAATTTAAACAGGCCTCGTAAGTATCCAATATTTGAAAATAACGGACTGTTGACTCAGTCACTTTGGGACATCGTAAATAGTCCATTATTTTCAAATATTGGACACTTACTTGGCCATTAACCTATACTTATGGTAGGATTGTGCCGCTTCGAACCACAAAGGCGAAGGGGCATTGTCAGAAACACACGAGATTCACATTTGGCACATTTGAAATAACCCAACCAGTGAATCCACCAGGCACCAGTTGACATGTACAGAATAATTATTCTCATAAGAAAAGTGTGTATATGTTCACCCCTAAAAACATCACTTTTCTTACAATATTTCATTTTTTCCTTCATTCCATATTTTAGACAATGAATTAGAGGATTCACAGATAGACAGAGAGAAGAAGGCTAGGCCGAAGCGAGAGACAGAACGCTACAATATCTACCCAGGCACAAAGTGGTGTGGGTATGATACCATCAGTGACAACTACTTTGACCTTGGTGACAACCGTAACCCCGACAGGTGCTGCAGGTAGGTCAAGGTTAAACAGTAGAATCAATTTGTGGAAGGTTTCCCCTATCAGTTTATTAAGGTAGTTTTATGTGCAGTACATATTAGTTGGTTTGGATTCTGCCTTGTAAATATACATGACAATAGCCAACAGCTGACAACATCTCAAACTAAGACTGGATTGAGATTGGAATTCTTTATTTGTTTAGTTGGATTTAACGTTGATTTCATTATATTGTAGAGGTTACTTCACAATGGGTACTTTAAAGGGCAGGAGGGGAAATAGTGGATTCTAGTTGGTCACGATTTTACACTGTAAACTTCTGGGCATAAGAAAGAAATGACTAGCTTTCCCACTTAGGATCAGGTCTAAGATTGAAACCCACCACCTAGGAGATGGGAGGAGAGTGTGTTAGCCACTCCAACACCAGACTGTGTGGTCAGCTAATAAGTATTGCTTCCTTCCAACCAATCTACTACCTGATACATTATGACTTTTATTATCCACCACGTGATGTATTTCCCCTAAATATGGGGAAATACAGACCGGGATGTATTTTTTGTATACACTGGCGCCCTGGTACTATGGATAAGGATTTTGAATATCTTTCATTTTTTTTTCAACTATATCTCGGAAAGTATGTAACTTGCAAATATGTATAATATATCCTTAGAAAGGTATTCTTACAGCACTTCTGCTCATGTTTCTGGCATAAAAATCGTTGCAGAAATTACTGATATATTGCAAGTTCAAGACTGAAATTTTAATATTCATTATTGTCACTGCTTTTTGACAGCATTTTTCACATTATCTCATTAAATATTCTCATTATTTAATTCATCAATCGTACAAAATGGTGCATAATAAAAGTAAAGCATCCCTGATCAGACATATACAGAAAAAATATATATCACTCACAGAGATTAACAATATATACTCGTGCTATGCACTCGTACAAATCGTACAAAATGGTAAAAGTAAAACATCCCTGATCAGACATATACAGAAAAAAAATATATCACTCACGAAGATTAACAATATAATTCTCGTGCTACGCACTCGTATAAAATTGTCATCTTCATTCAAGATATATTTTTCTGTATATGTCATTCGGGAAGTTTTCCTATTATATTTCTGGGCCCATGACCTGCAAGGCAAATAAGGATATGTTACAAATCTGGTAGAATCCTCTCAAACTAGTAACAAAAAATGCAGTAAAAATAGGTTCGAAGAAGACAGTTTTCAAAATTCACCCCATTGAGACTTAAATAAATTATACTTAAAATTAATATACACACTAGCTTTTTCCATCTTGATTGGAATGTGCGTTGCAATATGTCATACAACAACCTGTTAGTAATTCAGCCACTGAGGCCTAATGATAATACTATGTGTATACTGTGCATAATATCATCTATTACAGTAAATCAAATTATCAACTTGATATGAGCACTTGGATATCTATTTTGTTTTCAGAACACATGACCGTTGTCCCTTTGCCATTACACCATTCACCAGGAAGTATGGTTACTATAACTACTGGTGGAACACCATGCTTCACTGTGACTGCGATGAAAGGTAACGCCTTACTTACACAGCACCAAGCGGGCCTCACGAGCCACATACAGGTGCAATAGGTTTAACTAGTCGGGACTCCTACCTCAGCCATAAGTGACTGGAGACATTTCGTATTTTAGTGGTATCCATAAGGTTTAGTGTAAATATGTCAGGATTCATATGTATCTCTTCTTTACAACATGGGCATCATCTCCAGTACATATCAGATTTATAAAAATGTTTGAAAAACCCGCCATGGGCTCTCACAAAACTAAAATGTTCTTGCTGGGGGTGAATTGGGGTGGGGGCAGAATGGCTAATGGGGCGGCTCATTTTTAAACGTGCCAATACATGAGGTCCATTTAAGGAATGGATTTTGGACCAAAAGTCAAATATGGGAATTGTGTAACCAGAGCATAACCAGAGCATAAGACCTGTGACAATAAACTTCTGATTTTGGGCTTAAGAAATCATGGATTCAAAATTCTATTGGCACTGGACAAGCATGGATCATTAGCTACTATTATCCCATGCAATCAAGAATATTAACAGGAAAAAGCCCAGCTACAGAGATGTATTCCCCCCACTTTTGAAACAGGTTGACATTAATAAGATTGCATTGATGTTAAGGAACCACTTCAAATATTAGAGTGTCTGCGAAAAACAGTATATTTATTAAATAAGGCAATCCATTGACAAGATAAAGTTACACGCTTTCATTTAAAATGCCATTAACATGAAATTATTTCTGGTGAACAAATTTGCTGGCACGGCCATTTAAGGGGCCTGCTGGGGGCAGTTGGTTTCCATGGGTTATTGAGGTGGTCCAGGCAGAGGCTGGCTTTGTGTTGACTTTTCCCTCTGACCTTGAAACCTTTTGAACTAACCCGTCAATTTGGAGGTCTCCATAAGGACTGATGTGGGTCTCAGGCACATAGGGTTCTAAATAACAAGAATTATATGCCCCCGTTATAAAATAATGAATCAGACTAAAGAATGAGTTTTTAAGCACAAGCTCTGGCGAGTCTCGCACTTCTGGAGATCACTTTATTTTGTCTGAAGACTTTCATGAATTGTGGCCTAGCGTGATGAGTATCTGTGTGTTCACTGAAGTTAAACGGTAATGGGCTATGCTAGTACTGGGATGGGTGACCGCTTCGGTGGACTACTTGTGTCTCTAATGGCTTTGTACTCACAATAGTAGACTGAAACCCCTTTTGGCCTTGTTACTTTGTGTTTCAAATATGTACATTGTAATCACTATCATGATAGTTATGTCATATACAGTTGTGTATATGTTTTTTTTTAAATTTTAACAAATCTTTGGGTTCCTGGTGTTATCATGTAAATTTAAATGGCAAAATTAATCTGAGCTGTTTGAATCCGGTACTTGGGGAGTTGTATTTCAACCCATTAGCAACACATCAACCATTTCTGGGTTTTTTTAAAATGTAAATGGGTAAAAAATTGAATAATGGGTACGGCATGACTTTAGAAAAAGTAGCTCAAAAATGTTTTCTTGATCTGTGCACTGATGGGAAAATTAGAAAGCATTATTCCTACAGCATATGTTTCTCACCAGGCAATTGAGATGATTTAGGCAGTAAACCCCTATTTACTATATCTATTTAAGCTTTTAGCCAGGTTGTTGTTTGGTTAGCAAAAATATTATTGAGAACAAATTCATTTTTGTCTTGTATTCACACTTTCGGCATATTGACACAATAGAGAAGCTGTTATTAATTATTTTTTAACAATCTATATTTACTAGTTAAGTAAAATAGAAAGAATCGTGAGTAGATTTACTCAAGTACACTAATCCCCCAGTTTTAAGTTTTAAAAGTAACAAGCTGAAAATATGTCATTGACTTAGAAAATATTGGGCGATATTGAAATTATAATTATTAATGTGAAATGACAGATTTTACCACACATTCTAAATATGTTACAGTAACATAAATAAATCAAAGAATCAAAGCTTCATATTACTTACCAATAGAGATGGCAAAGCTCAGACACACTGCACTTTTTGTCAAAGGATAAACCGCCTCCCACATCTGAGGCCGGGGTTCGATCCCCGTCATGGCCGCAAGTGGGAAAGCTGGTAGTTGCTTGCCGTTGGTCGGCAGTTTACAGTACAGAACCCTAACGAACTATATGTACTGGTTTCCTCTGCCCTTCCAACTACCCGTCGTGATATGACCTGTACAGTGTTGAAAGCGATGTAAAACCCCAAATAAAATAAAATCAAAGGATAAACCCAGTGAAACAATCCTTTTCATAGCTTAGGCTTTAATGATTTGTTAAATGTTGTCAAGTAACGGTACAGATATAATTAATGTATTTTCTTTTTAATTTCAGGTTTAGAACATGTCTCAAGTTCCAGAACAATCCAGTGGCTGACAATGTTGGCACCTTTTTCTTCAACATGATCAAGAATCACTGCTTTGTACTCAAGAGAAAGGAAGTGTGTGTAAAAAGATCATTCTGGGGCCGGTGTACTCAATACAAAAAGCGGTTCCGAGCTGAGGTCCTGGAACCACTGAGGTACTAGTGTGTACCTTAATACTAGATGCATGGGCATTTAGAGAATATGTGTACATAAAGACGTTTATAGATGGTAGAAATAGAGGACCTGGAGTACTGATTGGGTACATAAAGCAGTACCCAGTGGGTAGGCAGTGAGCACTGTGGAAAATGGACATGGACATTCTGATAATTTACATCTAAAACACGTGTAAATATATGGTGGGTATAAAACCTCTGTCATACCAATGGGTACATAAACCAGAACCCTCTATGTACTTAATGGGTAAACCTACAAGAACATGCATGGACATGGAAATTTTGTAAATATTTACTATCATGTAGATTATTACATAGAGGTATTTGAATATGTCTGTTCCACTGATTAAATTCTCAGTTTGGGTTACAATTCTGAAAGTTTACCATACTGGAGGCGATCAGAATGGTCATAAACTCAATTGGAACAATCATAGACCATTCGGAACCATCTTGTGACCAAGAATTTTGAATCAAAAGTAAGTAAAACTCGTGAAAACATTAATGAGATGTTCCTGATTATGATAAATGGTTTAATATTATCATAAACTGTTTGGTTCTTTTCAGATCTTGCATTAAGGAACCAGGGGCTTAGGAAACAATATTTGGTTGGGGGGTGAAGACCGAAGGAACTAGATTGTGCCGACTCAAAGCTAACATATCCCAAGTAATTTGACCATATGTGATTGAATTAAACTGTAAACATTTGCATAAACTTCAAATTTGAGGTTTAGTTCCATTGCAAAAAGTTGGGAGGGTGAAACGATACCCCCCTCCCCCCGAGTTTCTACACCTATGATTATTAACATCTCTAAAGCAAATTTTCCATCTTATGTCAATCCATAAGGTTTGTTAATGGATTGGAAAACTATTGTAAACTTTTCAGGAGCCTATCGAAAAATTTCTTAAACCAATCATAACATTATTTGCAAAGCTATAGGGAGAATATTAGAAACCTATCCATAAATACACCTGTTGATTGTTGTTGCAACCATTAACGTATCAATAACCAATAATTAATCTATCAGCTTACCAATAATGTAGCAAACATTGACCAATAATGTATCATCAACCAATAATGTATCAAAATGAACCATTACTGTATCAATTCTTTAACCAATAACATAAAAATCGCTTGCTCCAATAATGTATCAACAAGTAAGCAGCAATAATGTATCAACCATTAATGTATTAGGAAATATTTCATATGCTAAGGTTTCAACAGAGCATAATTAAGGGTGTTAGCATTAAAAAGTAATGAAATTTGCCAACCAGCAACTGTGCCATAAATTTAACCTCAAAATATAAATAAAACTGTAGTTCTATAGATCTGGGATAGTGTGATAAGATTTGTTTCAACAAGTCTTTGATTATCTTCAAAAATGGGCCACATGTGACAATGTAAAATTATTTCCTTGTTATACTACTTTTAAACCTGCATGCTGAATGGGCTGTTTGATATAAAAGTAAATAACCCATAGGTCACTGTACTTCAGAGCATCCATAATCTGTATCAAACCAACAATGACTGCAATCAGTCCTTTAAATATATGCGAAAGTGTATCACACAATACCCCTGGTTTCCAACAATATTATTGGTATTCACAAATTTGGTAGCAAACCACTGTTATTATGTCAACAGTACAGCTGTTTAATGTTTTGACTGTTCTGTGGAGCATTACTGCATTATTTAATAAACCATGGACCTCATACGGGTATTATGCCATTTTTTTTTCTTGGTGAGTATAATAATCACTGCACAACTGACCTAAAATGAAAGGTCCAAGGTCAAAGCTGAGGATTATTCATCCCCTTGAATAACTAAGAGTCAAAGAGGGCCACAGACTTTCCTTTTGCAGGGGTCAAGCCCCCCCACAGAGAGGTTGCAACATGTGATAAGATGCAAAGTTGCTAACCATTTGGCAACTGCAAACCTCCTTGACCTAAAGAAATTACAGCTTTGCTCCAGTACCATACAACACTGCAACTTTCACCTGATGATGAGGTGGTTTACAGCTTATCAAATCAATGTAGATCGGTAGGTATGTAGAGAGATAGCTAGTTAGGCACATATGAGTATATGTGTTTAGGTTTGTGCTTCGGCATTTTATAACAACATTTTCTGAACCTAGACCCTGTGTACTTGGAGGAGATATCAAAAGCTTGGTGCATAGCAGGAAGGTCATGGAACCTCTGACCACTGAGGTATAGTAAGGGTTATGGCTTCAAATCTAGATTTAGAAGGTTATTGAGCTTGTTCTCATCCAACCTATGACCATTCTCTGGTATGTGATGACATGTGTAAATATGTCTGGAATGTGTTGTTGAATTTTGTTGATAATGGGTAACCATGTGGTACCCTAAATTTGACGTTTGGAGCCTATGTATAGCTTGATAGTCTCACTCTTTTATATCTGAGCATATAATCCTTGCTTGAGTTTTAAAATAAAAGCAAAACAATTGGAACAAATATTCATTAAATACTGAGGAAATTGTAAATCACAGAGGATAACACACAAAAAGGTTGACCTGTGGGAAATGAGTGTTTAGCATTAACTCAAATGTTGGCTAATATATTAATGGTTGATACATTATTACTGCTTACCTGTTGATACATTTTTGGAGCAAGTGATTTTTACGTTACAAGAACAATTGCTTGGTGTTGAATCTATTTCCACCATTTGTACCATTTAAAGTTGCCCCTTATATTGTTGTTGTGAAGAATTTAAAATATGGAATATTTGTATGGATATTCAGTACGATTTTGCTGTATACCCATTATTACCATACAATATATCAGTGTATGAAATAAAAACAAAATAGGTGTACATTACTGTGGTCATATAAATGTTTAAATATTTACATGCTAAATATGAATATTGGTAAAACACATCTGATGTCTCTGAAGTCACTGGTTTGAATGTGAAAACCTTTGTCTTTTGTGGTGAAAGTGTCAGTGTCTTGCAATATAGAGTATAGAATCTTAATCAACTAGTATGGCCTGTCTCCCGAATGCCTAAAACTACCCACAGGGTCAAAACCTATCACATTTGTACAATGTGACTAAAAGTCTTAGAAAATATCTGTTAAGATAACACAATATTATTTAAAAATCTCCATAACAATGTGGAGACACAGTTCATATTTTTAATTTATTAGCGGTCGCAGAAAAACATTTGTACATACAAAAAACATTTTCATCGTTTTCCTTGTGAGATTGTATTGAAATGATCTATGAATATAACGAGTAGTCACCAAATACACTTTAAGTTTGAAATTTATGTCAATAAACATATCACTGTATATTCCGTGTTTACTTCAGTTTGGTATTTAATCACAGGCTGTCACCTCTGTGTGGGTTTGCCTCACACACGTGGCAATGCTGAGGGCCTGTCCCAATATGACTCTGGCTGTTGAGCGAGACGTAAAATCCCAACTTTGAATAATTGTTTATTTCAAAAACTTCATATCTTCCCTTCAAAGAGCAACCAAATTAAAACAAATAACCCTGAAATGTATGAAGTCCTCCACCAAAAGACAGCACCTTCTTTATCTTTAATGGCTCAACATATATTCACTTATAATAGTGTCAGTAAGCATATAGCCTTGTTTGCTTTGAGAAATATATCTAAAAAGGAACCAACAGCAAACCAAATTTGGACAGTTTTATTCCTTTTTTTACAAATAATATTGACTGAACAGAGTTCATACTTTAGTGTGTAAAACAACCAAAGGAGCTTAATTACATCATACAATTTGATGATAATTTCAAATGGTTCAATTTTAAAAGTTCACAGTACCGTATTTGGACATTTTATGCTGTGTATTAAAGAAAGGTAAATAAATAAAATATATTATGCAAACAATCTTACAAAAATGGTAATGACAGTTTGTTTAGTCTTTTTATTTTGTTAGATTTATAAATATATTTTTAGTTTGCTGTTAACCGTTTTTTTCTATTGTAAACATTCTGTTCTTGCTTGATAGTGATAAAGATTACTGTATGATTCGGACAATCTTTCTGATATTTAAATGTAAGATTATCTCAAACTTGAGATAAATATGAAAGACTGTAGCATATTTTCTTTTAATATGTCTTTGAAACATTTAATTTTGTTATTATTAATTCGTGGATTCTGTGAAGGGGAAATTATAAGAAAATGTTTCACTTTGAATAACATTACAACTAATCAGGGATTAACATATGTGAGCTGGAATACAAGACTAAATTTAGTTGAAGTCGATGCTCACTGCCCTAATGGACTGATTCATTTTGGTCAGATGGCATATTCCATCCCAATATACAAAAATGACTTCTGCATGTCTGAGAATTGCAGTTATGTGAATGGAAGAAGGTATACAAGCTGTGACTGTTGTAAAAGACCAGGTTATCGGACAGAATGCCATTGGTATTCTCCAGTTGATGCTGATTGTGGAACATCCCAAGAGTGCAAGCTTTCAATAGAAATGGTTGATCTAAGTGAGCATTGTGCAAATCAAACAGATTATCCATGTGACCAAGGATATTGTCAGAGTCGATGGGTTGAAGTAAGATATGAATGTATACAAGGTATGGATAAGAAAGTGGTGGTATGACAGTGATAAACTGTTGAGTGGTAATTCATTTTAAATTCGTCCTTAAAATTTGTCAACTGATGGCATTGATTTGTCTGTTTAAATATTATTATTATTATGGTTAACTAAATATTTTTATTATTATAGTTAACTAGAAAATGAGAAAATTACACATATATTTTTCTGGTTATGCAGAGCTAACAGTATATAAACTTGAAGACACAGAAGCAGTTCAATCATAATAAAATCTTATCAATGTCATGGGTTATATATCATTTTAATCTTTGAATTAATTGCAATGATGACACTGAAAATATTATTACAGCTCTATAGCACCATGTTTGCACGAGTTTAACATTTTATTAGATTAGCTTTGTACCATAACTGTCTATGTCAGGTATATTACTTGACAGAAAACCCAAATGTAAATTACATTTCCACAATAGCAAACATTGCAGAAACATTAAAGGCTTACCCAGTAAACAATAGAAACGTTTTAAAATTGTTTAAACATTTACAAAACGTTTTTAAAACCTATTTAAACCCTATCTTATGGTTTTCTAAATGTTTCAAAGTAAACATTATGGGTATAATGTTTAAAAACGTTTCATAATCTATACAAACGTTTTTACTGAAAACATTTATTAAATTTTTATAAAATTTCTCAAAAAACTAGGTTTGACTAGAAACGTTTTTAAACATTTATAAAATAGCTGACGAAATGAAGGTTGTACTGGAAATGTGTTATAAACATTCCTTATAAAATGTTTCATAAACAGTATACATAAAACATTTAAGCAGCATTTGTGGACAATGTTTTTAAATGTTTGCTCTGAAAATGTTTTACAAACGTTTAGATTAACTGGTTTTCATACCCATAATTTTGAAACATTTTTTCAAATGTTTTTTTACCAAATGTTTTTTAAAAATTCTGTCAAAAACGTTTTTAGACCTATATTTTCAGAATGTATATTAAATGTTTAACTTCAAAGATGTCCAAAACAAAGATGGTGGTGAGCAAATAGTAGGTGATTTTATAGGACTTTGTCAAAACTTGCCCCACACACAATCCCTAAAAGTAAGGATTGAATGAGGGCATAATTTCTGAGCTAGTATCTTACAGTTATAGATATAAAAACAATATTTTGATTCGTGAGCAACCTTAAAGATATATTGATTTTAACCTCTCACCCCATTATTATTGAGACATTATTATGTTCAGTTGAAACGTTTTTCTAACATTTATCACTAAATGTTTAATAATTGGTATACAGAAAATGTTTTTAAAACATTCTATTACAAATGGTTGTCGTACCCATCATTTTAACCCCTTCGCCAAACGTTTCCTTTCGCATGTTTACAAAACTCAAAAATGTTTACTGGGTACAAGCAAATAAAATTGTGTTTGATTGGAAAATAACATTCCTCAAAACTCTTGATGTAACTAAACTGGTTTATCTCTTAAAAGTAGGTCGCTTCCTTATTAAAAACAACCCAAAAACTGTTTATGGCTTTTATTTGACACAATGGAATATCGAGGATACCACTATCACCTCTTGAAAAAGGTATTCTTGGCTGATTTTTGTCATTTGATAACAGATCCAAGATTTGTAATTCTTTTTCCACCAATGGTTCTTTCAATCTTCCTTCTCCAGAGCCACCTGAAGTTCATGTTTTCTGAAGATGAGATCTGTATGGTAAAGCACCCACAAAATCCTGTTTGTTGGACTCGTGGCCACCTTTACTTGTAAACGACTGTTTGGACATTCCCCTTCCCCGAATCACTAGAGTATTAAACTGGTCTTGAGCTAGGGGTCTTGTTCCAGATGATTTTACAGAGCTGTTGCTACTCTACTGATTGAAAAGGTAACACTAACAGATGACGAAATGAAGATTATCAACTTGTGCCTGTGTTCTATTTCCAAACATGTTGAGTAGGTACTTGCCACGGTTGTATGATTACATCATCTCCAATGGATCAGATGATGGCAATGAGTCTGCATATAAGGTGGGTTATTGGACTAAAACTGCACCTTTATCAATAAACAAAAGTTCATCTTTCTGCCAAAAGGTGAAGCCATTACTGTAGTGGTGCTTACTCAATCTGCTGCTTTTGACACAATTGATATGTAGCATTTCTGAATTGTTTGAAATCATGGTTTGGTACTGGTGATATGGTCATAAGGTGGTTCAAGTCTTAACCATCTGATCGTTCCAGCTTATTAAGCACTAAGGTTTAGTTCTTGGTCTGACACTGTACTCACCGTCCACCATTCTTCTTGGTGAAATGATTGATAGTCATCCTCATTTCCAGTTTCACTTCTGTGCAGGTGACCAACAGGTTTATATACCTCTTATTCACACAAATACAGTACAGGCTTGCTGAAGGATGAACAGTTGTCTATATGATGTCAAGAAATTGTTTCCTGCAAACAAGTTAAATCTAAATCCAGATGAAACAGCGTTTTTTTAAAAAAAATGTTTATTCCAGTCAGTATAATTGCGTTTCTCCTGCTAATGCTGTGAAGAACATTAGTACATGTTTGGATTTTCATTTCCCTTTCTCCAAAGAAACATACCCATGCTAGATAATACTTTTCTTCTGTGTTTTATCCATGATACTGACCTTTCCCCATATCCCTGGTTATTTGATACATGTTTTATGCTTTTGATTATACACCTTAGAGTCTGTCTTTATGGTAGAGTTTAGGTTTTGGAAAATTTCAATTAGAATCAGTTTCAAATTGCAAATATAACTTTTTCAGATTTTAAAGTTGTCATTCATTCCTCTTATGGTGCCCAATAATGGCGATTGGCAATGTTTATATGAAATGGAAACATATTAAAGGAAAGACGAAACTGGAGCTTAGATTTACCTTAAAATGCAGACAACTAATAATTAAAATATTTTCTAGAATGATTTTTAACAAGCTTTGCTTAAATAAAACATATATATGCTTTGGATATAAATATTAGAACTTAACCAAATTCAAACTCAAACTTTATTGGCAACACAAATTAATTATGCCAAAAAAGAACTTGAAGAGAAAGGTGTATATCTTTGTGTCATGATGCACCAGACAATACAGACAATCTTTTAGGGTATGACACCTTCAAAGAACATATTAACTTTGGAGATTTTTATTCCTTAATGCACTCAAGGTCTAAGAAAACTAAAAGCAGGAGAAACAGTTCAATAAGTATATGCAAAATTATTAACCTCAATTAAAAACAAATTGCAGGCAATGCTACTAGATTTTGATGACTACCACAAAGGCAAAGTAAATTATACAAGAAAATAGTCAGAATGGTTAAATAAAGCTAGCACAGTGTATCAAGGATTTCAATTTAAAATTTAAATACATTTAACAGGTAATATGATGCATATGTAGAATATCAGATAAAAGTTGTTATTTTTGAGGGGGAAATTGAAATATTTGTAAAAAGTATTTGTTTTGGGAATGTTTTATCATTCAGGAATTTGGGGAAGAAATTTCTAATTTGTTTTAGCTCATTTATAAATTTTCAAGTATTCTAAATTTGAAACATTCTTGTTAAGTGGGCAATTTCAAAACAATGAAAAGAAACTAAATCACCGGTTACTCACTTTTAAAAGAAACACATGTTGGCATTGAGATCAGACATTAAGTATTACTGGTATCAAAGATTTCGGGACATGCCTGATTCACTTCCAAACATATGGATCCAAACTTGCTGCTCTTAAGTTGGTTCGGAGTTAGTCGCACACATTCTGATCTGGTTTATGAAAATGTCAAATAAAAGGATTGACCTCCTGATGATCAATTTTCAGGATTTCAAACATATTGGGGATGATGATCAGCCTAGTGGGACTGCCCTCTTTTTTTTTTTTTTTTTTTTTTCCCTCTTAATAAACTTGCCGTTGCAAAGAAAAAACATTTGGTTGGAAATCCTAATCATAAAATGTGAATATAGGGCGGAAGATTTGAACAATTTTGGTGTAAAGTTATTATACATGCAAATATATTATTATAATAATTTGTATACAATTACATGGGAACTATGTTGTTTCTTAAATGTCTTAGTAACCAAATTATAATCATACAATAGCGATTTTTGCAAATATTTGCTACAACATATATTATAATTGTTAAATATGTGGAAATAAACACCAAGGCAGTCCATGTAATAAAACCATAATAACTTTTATAATCACAGTTAAACAGAATAGTTTTTTAAAATTAAATTGCTAAATGATTTGCCAACAGAACAAACAACAACATTCCAAGATCCATCAAGAAAAGTTGGTACTGAAGCTTTGGAGTCATGGCTGACCACAGAAAAAGATGAAAATCCAGATCAAAAACACTGGATTCTGGTCACAGGTAAGTACTAAATGATATAAGATAATAAAAAGCACTTCGAGTCATCATTTTTGCCTGACATTTTTGTTAATCACATAACAATTCTGAATTAATTACAAAACTCAGACGCCTGCTGGTTATTTAGGGGGCTTTTGATGACTTGTGGGTGTTGTGGCTTATCGTTGTAATTATTGGTTGGTATCCAGCTCATGCCACCTGCAACCTCGTATACATTGTTACTTTTCCATAAGTTGGTTCTCCCTTGTCAATATGGCACATCCCTCGTTACTATTGACTAACTATTTATGCTATTTGAGAGTTGAAAGTTACTTAATGCTGATTACTATTTTTTAAAAAAAATTTCAGGATTAGCTGCTGGATTATGCTTTACTGTCTTCCTGTGTGTGCTAATTACAGTCATTCTTTGTGGAAGGTAAGCCAAAAATCAATATTTGAGTTTCATGTCAAAAAGCTTTTTTTTTTTTTTTTTATTTTGCTAAGTAAAAAATGTTTTTTCAGACAAGACATGAAATACAGTTAGAAGATAACAGAGTTTAAATACACACATTAGGTTTTACATCTCTCCTTAAGAGTGTCTTATACACACCATATTATTTTGAACATTATTGCCATGTTTAATCAGGCTTTCTATTATCCTTAAAAAAATATAGTATACATCAGGCTTAATCAATATGGTTTACAGACATAAATATATAGAACAACAACCATTATCTGACATTCTGTTATCCAACCATCTCTTTATGTCACACATTTCAGTCATTTTTTTTCTTTTTTACCCTAATGCACAAGAATACACTTCACATGAAGACAAAACACAAATACACCAAAACTGAATGTACAATACAAAATTAACACACACAGCATTCACAATTTCTCGAAAAACACAATTCAAAATTCACAATAATACTTTATTTTTTAATATTGTATTTTCTGTACCCCCTCACTCTTCATTCAAGTTTCTCCTAACTAAATTTATGCCATCTTTATAAGTCTTACATCAACTCTTTTATCCATTTCTGCATTTTCATACAATTTTATATATATATATATATTAAGTTTATTTTTAGCAAAATTTAAGAAGAAATGTACATTTAAAGGTGTATTAAAGGATCTTTGTGAATTAATAAACCACTTTCCCAAAAGAATTACAAGGTTTTTACACAAAATATATGATGTTGGGTTTTTTCATCAATAGCAGTGCCAAACAGAACTTCACAAACTGTTAGCTCCTCACCTGGAAGACCAAATATATCATTTAACCAATGTGAAATTTGGAGCCAAAAATACCTGGTATAAGAACAATAAAACAGATGATGTTCAAGTGTGTCTATCTCATCACAATATGAGCAGTTTGGAGAGTCCTTTACTTTCCATTTATATAGATTTGTGCCACAATTTAATATTCTATTAACAATCTTGTACTGGAATGAGTGCAGATAAGATTCTGGTGAAATTGTATGTGTCGTTTTGAAAATTATATGCCAAGGAGCATTGGCAAGAAATGGAAAGTTGATTATCCATGCATCAACGGCGGTTGGTTCCTTGTATATCTTGTCCAATGCTATCCAATATAGTGCCTTATTGCTAACTTTGGAAATATCTTTCAGTCTCCATCTTGCTTTTATCGTTATGGTTTTTTGTGTAATTACAAGATTATTTTCTAATTTAATTTTTTCCTTCCAAAATTTCGGAATAGAAGAGATTAGTCTATTATAACTTAGGGGGTCCATATGTATATTGTATTTATTACAAAAATGTTCCAATGAAAGTATATCACCTTCTTTTCCTATAATGTCTTTAATGTTCATGTCTTTGAACATTTTTGTATTGGGCATCTTTGACAGTCCTACTTGTAAAGGCTCTTTATTCGAACATATATATTTATTATTAAAGATAAATTCATTGCAGATTTCTTCTACTGTGTCAGGCTCATTTCCATGAAATTCTCCCCAGCACTCCAATACCTGTTTATAAAATGGTGTCAAGCCCTTATCCTTTACTTTTGATGGAAGTTTATGTTTCAATAGGTTCTTGTCAATATTGAGGAGATATAGAAATAAACCTTGCCAATTACCTGCAAAAGTAGAGCTTGCCATCAATCTTTTTATCCATTTTACTTTGGCTGTAGTGTTTATTGTAAAAATATCAGGCATTTTTAGGCCCCCGTCACTATAATTTCCTATAATTGTACTTTTTTTTACTTTGGGAGGGTTGTTGTTCCATAAGAACCGTATCAATATTTTGTCAATTTCTTTCAAAATCTGACTAGGGCAGTATATATTTGACAAAACATAATTTAACTGTGGTAAAAGTAGTGATTTTATAATTTGGATTTTCCCTTTCAAAGATAAATTCCTGCATAGCCAAATATTTATTAATGAGTTTATTTTATTTATCTTGCTTTGGTAATTTAATCTGATCATTTCATTACAGTCATGGGAAAACCAAATGCCTAGAGTTTTGAAGGGACCCTTGTTGATTACACTTGAGCTTAGGCTTTTTGGGAGGTTTATGTCTTTTCGTTTACTAAGACCAATAGGTGTTACTTCTGTTTTCTCTAGGTTTATTTTCAAACCTGAGCATGACTGGAAATTTTTTAGTTGTAATATTGTTTCCCCCAGAGATTCAATGTCTTGCAAAAATAATGTTGTATCATCTGCTAGCTGACAAATCTTATGAACACTTTTTCCTTCCTTAATACCTCTTATTTTATCATTGTTTCGTATATGAATTGCCATAACTTCAGCTACTAAAATAAATAGCATTGCCGATATTGAGCACCCTTGTCGTATACCTGAAAATATAAAGCTTTTTAATCAATAAGGGACTAGTTTATTATAATAAATATATATAATATCAAACTTGCTAATTCATGGACCATTGGGGCCTCATTTGTGAAAAAAAGGAATCGTGTACTTGTACCTGCTCACACATGTACCTGCTCTATACTATAAAAAACAAAATCTTAATGGCGATGGGAGATTTTGGTAGACGGAAGTATTATATATGTACAGCACAATACAATTTCAAAATACATGAGATATTTTTCCTTTTATTTTCCAATAATGCACAATAGTAACGCAGTTCTGTAAGATCAAGGATATGAGGACACCCTTGCTTCCCTTTATCTGTGTCTGGCAGTCTGCCTATAAACTAGGTAACTCAACTAAATCTGCATTGCTTTCAATTAAGAATGATGTTCATCTGGATTTTGCTAAAGGTGAGGCTACTGCTGTCGTTATCTTGGATCAATCAGCAGCGTTTGATACTATTGATCATGATACGCTTCTAGATTCTCTCAGCTCCTGGTTCAGTGTCAGCGGGGTTGTCTTCGATTTGTTCAAGTCTTATCTCTCAGACCATGTACAGTGCATTAAGATAGGGTCAATTTTATCTGATGCCAAAAAGTTATTGTATGGTTTGCCTCAAGGCTCTGTCCTGGGGCCAATCCTTTTTTCACTGTATACTACTCTGCTGAGTAAAGTCATACAGAATCATCCTGGTATTAGTTTCCAGTTCTATGCTGATGACACACAATTATATGTGCATCTCACACATAAAAATGTTGTCATGGCCCTTGATAAACTGTCACACTGCCTAGAAGACATCAAGAGATGGCTTTCTACAAATAAGCTTAAGCTAAATCCTGATAAGACCGAATTCATTGTGTTTGGCTCTAAGTCTCAGCGTGAAAAACTTAATCACTCTTTCCCAGTCAACATAATCAGTAATCTTATATCACCAGTAGATGCAGTTAGGAATCTTGGTGTCTGGTTTGATTCAGATTTCTCATTCTCTTGCCATGTTATGAAAGTCTGCAAGGCTTGTTTTGCTAGTGTCTGGGATCTTAAGCAACTCCGAGGAGATCTGACACACGAAGCTGCCCTCATAGCTGCCAATGCTCTGGTCAGAAGTTGTCTTGATTACTATAACTCTCTGTTCAGAGGTCTCTCAGCTCTGGATCTGCACAAACTTCAATGTGTTCAGAACAGTCTTGCCAGAATTGTTGCCAACACCACCAAGTATTCACACATCACTCCAGTTAGAAAAGCACTACATTGGTTGCCGATTAAGTATCGTTCTATCTTTAAGACTGCTGTGCTTGTTTATAAGTTCCTACACAGTGGTAACCCCAAATACTTTGAACCCTTTCTCATACCCAGACTCGTCAAAGTCAATCTGAGGTTCTTGAGGTTCACCACTTTGCTTCAGTTTTCAAGTCTTGAAAGCATTTTGGACTCAGTTTTGCGTATGACGCACCTATGATTTGGAATGACCTTCCTGACAAGGTCCGTTCTGCAAACTGACTTACCTCCTTCAGGTCAAAGCTGAAGTTATACCTCTTTGGAAAAGCATATCCACCCTAAATTTCTAATCTCCTCCTGCTTCCTCCACGGTGCTGACCCCTGCAATGTCTCTGGTTTATGAATATTGAACAATGTTTTGTGTGATGCGCCTTAGAGTCTGTCTTTTTTATAAAAGTGCTATTAGAATTTAGAATCTGCAGTCAAGGCTTGAAGTTTGAATAAGAAAAAGTAGCAGTAGAGTTTTATGGTTGATAAATCAACCAGAGCTTCTGACCATTTGCAATGACTTGAACCTAATTCGTTAATCTAGACAGCAAATTAGTCAAAGAGCATAGTAACAGTATGTTTGTGTGTAATGGTTTATAGCCTTAACAGGTAATCCCTGACATTCAATTTATGTTATAAATTAGGTACAAACGATTGCAAAGAAAAGGCCTTCTTCAACAGACCTCAAACCAGAGAAATGTTCATGTTGAAGACTCCTTACCTTCTCCTATCCCTCTGGATGAGAGGCAACAAACACCTGCACTGCACACCAATAACAATACAGGTGAAACAACACCATCAGGACACTCTGGTCACTTGCAACAATCTCGGGGAGGTAAAGATGACGTAATCTATGAAGATGTCAGTCAAGGTACAGCAGCTAAAGAGGTGGTGTACAGAGATGATCGATCTGCCTTAAAAGAGGAAACAGAAAGGAAAGGGATCAATAAATCTTATATATTGACTGTACCATGGAAAACAGAATTACAAAGCAAAATCAAAAGTGGGGGGTGGAGAAAAAATCGAAATGAAAACTCTGAGTCTGCCTATGAGTTGTATGAAAAGGAATTATCGACTGATAATAATAGAGAGTAACAGAGAAACTGCATTTTCATTTCTCTTGGTAGAAAGATTTTGTTATTTACAAGTGCTTTAGGATTTTATGTATTACACCAAAGGTTTTAAAGACGATACTGCAATTTGTAAAATACCTACATTTAAATAGATTGACTTACAATATTTGTACTCAAAAAGAATTGTTTTTGGGTAAATATCTATGAAATTCTCATTTGAATATTCTGTTACAATATTGGCAGTATTTAAAGAAATGGTGCTCATCATCTTTTGATGTTGGTATCCCAATCATTTTAAGGGCTTAAACTACAGAGATATTAGAAATGTCAAATGTAATAGAACTCTGCAGAGAAGATTATGTATTTATGTTTGTTTTTTGCCACGCTTCTGGGTGCATTTTTGGCATTGCTATATTTCAATTGTTTTAATATATTTCCGGCTCAATACATTTTGACCTTGTAAAACCTTCTGTGAGACATATGTATGTCATTTGAAAAAGATTATTGCAGGAAGTTGTCACAGTCTAATCAAGGTTAAAAGTAATCAGTTAACAAACAAATCAGCATAAAGGGCATGGGTTCCTATTATAAGACTGAAGAAGGCTCAGAAACATAAATCCAATTAACTAATCATCTCCAGCTTTATATCTTATGTTAATAGGAAGCCATCCCTTTCATGCTGATTAGCTAAAGGTGAGCTATTCTCTAGAATGATGATTAGTTAGTAATATTTACCCAGGCCTTATTTATCATGTTAATAGGAAGCGATTCCTTTCATGTTGATCAGCTACTAATGATAAGTTGATTACATTTAACCCCCTGTATGCCTGATCAGGGAAGAACAATAGCTTATACTGTAACACTGTACCCCCATTTTTTTAGTTTTAATCCTGTACAATCTTCTCCACAGTTGAAAAAATATTGTAAATGGAAGTAAATACATCATGCACATTCTGTTGAATTTACTCATTTGTTAAATGTTAATTACATATACAAGTAAATATCCAAAGATTTACCATCAACTACGTCAATGATTTCAATTTCATAATGTAAAGCTATTTAACACAAATGTTGCATATTGTTCCTCAAAGTTGATATCAATTTTGAATGCACCCATCTTAAGATGGGCTAACCTGTCCCAGCCCATTTTAAGATCGGCAGCCAAATTGGGCTAGCGACAATCTTAAGATTGGCGAGATCTCAAATTTGACTCAAACATATATATAAGTGTTTGATTATTTCTCTTACACTTTGATATGCTACATCATTGTGTATTGTACCTGCATCCTTGAGAACACTATATGCTAAAGTTGCTGTAATTTTCATGTTCATTTATGTCTAACTACGTTTCTTAACTGGAATTTTCAACATAATTAATGCTGTGTATGTAACTGAGTAGGGTGCATAATGTTTGCAATTTGCAGTTACTCATACTTTTAGTTTTATAACCTTCTTATGTCACGTGGATGCTTCTAGTCATACATTTGCTTATTAAATATTTTAAGTGTAACTTACTGCATTTAACTTGGATGTGTAAATTTATTAGGTGGCTTCTGTGTTATGTTATTATGGAAATGTTGGACTTGATAATTTGTGTATTGTCAGCTATGCAGTTGTTATATTACACGCGCTGGGGTGTTTTAACTACCTCTTTTTACTTATTAGTAATTATTTCACCACTTATCATTGGAAAGTATCCACTAAGTTAATTTCATACTGGCATAGAGTCACCTCACCGTCATCGACTTTACAGATTTTCTCCCAAATCCTTCTGTTATTCAATTTGAATAACCATTGAAAGTTAAGTGTATGTTTTCTTTTGTACTGCAGTTAAGGTGACCCTATACCAGTTGTCTGATTGACTTAAACTATAATCTGGATTGTAAATACTATTAGTGCTATTAAAACAATAAAAGTAATATTTCCTGCAATGTTTCTTTAAATGTGTGCACTTGTAAGTCACTTATTTTGACCCATGTCCTATTAAAGGTCAAGTTTGAATTTGATCTGACTGGTGTTAGGGACTGTGAGATTCTATATATTGTCTTCTTGACTGATAAAATATGAAAATATGTCCCTTGAATAATTTTCATTTAATTTTCGTTTATTGTTAATTTACATAGTAATGGGGCAGCTACAAAATATAACACTACAATGACAGTGTTACAAAAGCTATGACATCACCTATATCTAAAACTGTAACATGTTTCAGATAAATAGTGTGATGAATGGTTTAGAAGATACTGTGCTGAAAAACAATCATGCGATGATATGTTAAAAACACTGAAGAATTTTACATTTTGACATGAAGCAATATTTTTTTCTTTTTTTTTCAGCTTGAATAACTGGTGAGTTAATAATTTTCACTTGACAAGTCCAAAATTAAATTTTCAAAAATGGAAAAGTTACCATAGATTTTATCTCTATATCCAAACACAATATGACGCAAATGGTGTTAACATAACATCTAATTGACAAATAACCTCAAGCAGACAGTTATTAATTTGAGATTTATCTCTCAATATGCAGTTTTGTTTGTAAAATACACAGACAGCTTTAGGAAATGAAAACACTGGGATATTTGTTTAACAGACAGCAATATCACTGCCTGCTTTCAATGAAAAAAGCACCATGTAATTATTTTGTTTAAATATACATGAACCAAATTTATAATTCTAAATTTAATTGCAATAAAAATATCTTTACGACAAATATCAATATTGGGCACTAAAATGAAGATCAGATAACATTTATTTACAAAAGACTTTTACATAGAAACCTGAAGTATGTGCATTTAGTGATATTGTATATTTATACTCTGTGCAATATCTGCTTTTACTTTAGGACTCTGCTAGGAGACATCTAGGTGTCTCGGGGCTCATTCCTTTATGTCCCACCTTAAGGTTATTTTAGATGCTGCCAAGCTGTTTGTTACAATGTTTTCTATTGGTCCAGCGCCACATGCCCTTGCCACCTCCAGTTTGTAGGTCACTTTGACTTTGAAAGTTTACCAGTGCACATTACAAAAATTTTTTACACTTCTTTTAGTTTTCTTACATGTTATTGCTTATGGAGGCGAATAGATATATAATCTCAGATCGAACAGAAGAGAGTGCAGCATTTCTGTCCAGTTGCAGTTGGCCACAGACGAAGATTTTATGACGGCGTCAAGGAGTCACATGGAGTCAGCGCAGGCCGGGCATGTGTTTTCTGAACTTTCAGATAGTGAGTCCGACATTGACATATCTGACTTTATTCATAGTTCTGATCAAAATTTCTCCCCCACTAATGCGGATAGACACAGTGCTTTAACTGGTGGTGGTGGGGACAGTGTCCCTGGTACCTCGGGTTCGATTCCTTCCACCTCTGATCAGGCAGTCATTAACCCAAAGATTTTGCAGCAATTAAATGCATTGGGTCAACGATTGGATAATATTGAAAAGAACACTCTTTCTAGTGCTGGTGCCAAACCCAAAGTTAGACTTCAGGCTAAAGAAAACAAATGTCAAAACAAGGTTAAAACACATGTCCAACTGCCACAGGGCAGGTCGGATGTAAATGACGCTCCAGTGTCCCAGCGTAGGGGATATGTTCCCCCTCCTGATAGGTTGAGGCATGAAATAAATATTCAAGAGCAAGTTCAAGAAAAACTTAGGCAACTAGCTGAGAATGCTATCACAGGTAAGCCAAAAATTAAGTCCCAGAGGGGTGGATCCGTGGAGGTGTTTGTCCCACATAGGGTCAAGTGGCCCCACGAATTTATCCTTGCTGGACAAAATAAGGACAGGGTTACCTACAATCAATTGTCCCCCATCCAGTGGATGGCTGGGTTTTGCAGGACCATCCGGGAGAAGTCAGACATAGTTACAAAAGAACACATGTTAGATTATGTAATTAATCTTTTAGATGATGCCACTGACTTCTCCTGGGCTTCTGCAAAGGCCAGCCATGGGGTCATCCTCTGTCGCATAGAGCAGGGGGAGATTGCTGGATGGGACCAGACCGAAAAAATTGACAGGGTCAGAACAGCCCATGCACAAAGACATCTTGTTGGTCAAGGTGCAACTCAGAAAGCGCAGGACAAGGGTTCGAATGGAGGCAGAGTGTTTCCCTGTGTTTATTATAACAAAGGTGCCTGTTTGCAGAAGCAAACTCATGAGAACAAAGGCGTCACTTATAGACGCATTTGTTCTCATTGTTGGAATAAAGAGGGTAAACTTTTCAGCCATCCACAGGTGGAATGTAGAAGGTTACAAGGCAGTGTAAAGAATGACGTTCAAAACAACAAGTGAACCCCTGTTGATCGTACCCAAGTTACTAGGTTTTTTGTTAGTTCATCTGTTAATGCTTTGGAAGTTGGGAAATTGTTAAGCTCGAATGTTTCCCAAGTTAAAGGCATGACTGAGAGGGCCCTTGCCTTTTGCAATACCACAAGTACCAGATTATTTGCTTCTGTTGTAGCAGGTAAGTGTGACAGGGGTTTTTGTGTCAACACCTGCAAAGAGAGTGCAGGTAGGTCAAAGGTACTTAATATCGATACTATACCTCCTGTCCTCAATAAACGAGTATACAAAAATACTTCATTTCAGTCACATAAACATGGTGGTAGTGCAGTTTTTGGCGTTGAATCACAGGATAGTACCTCTACAGGTAGGGGTAGGAAGGTACACCATTGCCTTCCTACCATTGTACAAAAGCCAGTAACTAATGAACAGGCTTTCAAAATTCCATGTACCAACCGTTTTGAATTACTCACAGGTATGGAACCTGACTGGACTGACACACAGCAGGTTGTGGGGTTTGATTCCTGTCAGGTTGCAGGCTTGGGAAATCAGCATGGTTTCCTCAGTGATGAGTTAGATCTTGGTAGGGCTACTTCTGTGGTTAGTATACCAGCAGATTGTTCGGTCAAAAACAAGGCTGTGGGTTCCAATGACAGGGAGGGTTCAAATCTCCAAATTTTTTGGGACTACGTGTTCCTGTTAAGACTAACCTTAAAGTCTCCAGCTGGAGGGCACATCTTTGTGATTATTTTGACAAGCAACTGTGCGACCTCATCGAGTTCGGGTTTCCTCTTGATTTTGATAGATCTAGACAGTTGGAAAGCACCTTTGCTAATCATGCTTCGGCTAGAAATTTTTCTGAACACATTGACAAATACTTGCAAGGGGAACTGCAGTTTCAAGCCATACTGGGACCTTTCGATTATCCTCCTATCAATATGCATGTTTCCCCCTTCATGACCATGGAAAAATCCGGATCCGATTTTCGTCGTGCTATCATAGATCTGAGTTTTCCTAAGGGTCTATCAGTCAACGATGGGGTAGCCAAGGATTCTTATCTGGGCACCACATTTCAAATGCACTACCCATCAGTCGACTCTATTATCCGAACTCTTAAGGCTCTGGGTCCTTCGGCTAATATATTCAAGGTTGATATTAGCCAAGCTTTTAGGCAGTTAAAAATAGACCCAGGTGATATTGACTTTTTAGGTTTGCAGCATAAAGATCATTTTTATCTCAACTTATCGGTACCGTTCAGATATCGCTTGGGTTCTTTTTTCTTTAGTAAGATCAGCGATAGCATTAGATATATTATGGCAAAGAATGGTCATAATGCACTCATGAATTACATTGATGACCTCATATACTGTGGTTTACCGTCCACTGTGGACCAATCTTATCAATTTTTGTTGATCCTGTTGCAGGACCTAGGTTTGGACGTTAGTCATAAGAAGCTGTGTCCCCCAGATACCGAAGTCATCTGCTTAGGTATTCTCTTTAATACGGTTGATAGAACCATATCTATACCTCCTGATAAGCTATCTGAAATTGTCAAGGTTTGTCATGAATGGTCAGATAAGAGAATTGTCAATAAAAATCAAATTCAGTCCCTCCTTGGCCTGTTATTATACATTTCTAAGTGTGTCAAACCAGCCAGGTATTTTTAAATCGTATGTTACAATTGTTAAGAAACAATTTTCAGAATGACCACATTGTACTTAACCGGGTGTTCTTTTGAGATTTAGTCTGGTTCCAGACTTTTCTCAAGTCTTATGATGGCATCACTATCTATGACATCAAACCACTTAACATTTGCATATATCTTGATGCTTGTTTGTGAGGCCTGGGCGGTTGTTACAATAATTTTGTTTATACCATTCCCATTCCTAGGGGTTTTAATGGTTATAACATTGTACACTTGGAGATGTTGAATGTTGTCATGGCCCTAAAAGTCTGGGCTGCCTCTTGGGCCAATAAGTGTGTACACATTTATTGTGATAATCATGCAGTTGTAGATGTTCTGACTTATGGCAGCACTAAGGACCCAATGCTGGCCACTGCTGCTAGGAATGTATGGCTTCTTACTGCCATGTTTAACATTGATTTTTAGTGGTCTCACATATTAAGGGCGTGGATATATTTTTGCTAGCATATTGTTATGTTCTTGCAGCATTTCCATCTGCTACATGCAATTCTTATAACTCCACATTCAGAGATATGTATGGTTTCGTCTGACATCATATTTAGCTAGTTTCTAGATCTGTTGCATGTATAGTGATCTGTGTTTATCCCTGAAAAAGGGTCCATACCATTGTTATCATTACCATTCCTAAGAAGGGTTTAATTCATGTAAATTTCATTATTAAACTTGGGTTTAATCCATATTAATTATTACTTTAAGTATTTTGATGTAGCTTAATGTAGCATTTTTGTTATGGGCAGTGCGGTTTGTGTTTTGTAAGATTCTTTTTCTTTTCAATAGCAATGTATCGAGGCACACAATAATTGACATTTCCTCTTGCTTAGTGTGAGGAAGCATGATATATTTCTCTATCATACACCTCTAGGCTTGTAGGTTTGAAACTCAACCCTGGTCTTAATTGTAGAAGTGGTTAGTCTTGCACTGATTGATAAATGTCTTAGTGTGACAGGTGGTTGTAAGGGTTGGGAAAATAGTGTATATCAGTTAGTATTGATAAACATCCAAGCATCATCCACCAATTACCAGTATTTCAAGAATGGATTAAGATTGTGATGCTATAATTAATTTTTCTTGGTCAAAAATTATTCTGTGAAAGGAAAAGAATATTTTTTAAATACAAATTCTTTCACTCCTAGCTTAGTAAAAATATGTGGGAACCTGACCAATAAAAATATTTTTATATAAAACAATGAGTTTGAAAAAAAAAATTTTGAACAGTGAGTTGTTATGCTTTGCAACCTGATGTAATGTTGATTAAAAACAATAAATGCTGGATTAAATGCTATTACACTTAGCTTTCACAATTAAATGTACCTGACCTCATATGGTTGGAACTTACCAATTAACATGTGCAACTTTATTAACACATCTCTGGGCATTTTATTGGACACAGTTTTGCTTTGGCAATATATTCACCTAACACGTGAGATTTTGGATCCTAATATTGTTATATTTTAATTTTCTACTAGTGGGGTTTACATTTCAGAATTTTAGCCATGTATCTGCGATATATTGTAACCTTGCTCCGGATTGTGTAAATTCACGATTCAGGGTATAGTTTTCACTAACTTTACAAATGGCTTTAGGATGTTCTCCTGATATACAAGATGTTTTCCCAATAGCTTCCCAATTGACGTTGCAATTGCCTCACAAAATCTTCAGAAAGGTTTGCAATTGTTTCCCGATCCATCCGATTGACATTCAATAGGTTTATGATGTACTTAAGCTGAAATAGGTAATAATCACTATAAGATGAAAAAGATTGCTGTATGAGTGTATTATAGGTTTAAGATCTCTGTGATATTAAAAAGACGACAATACAATAGGTGTGCAATGTAAAAAATCTGATAAGAATTGGCAAAGTTTGCAACAATTTCAAACATTTAGAAATTCTCATAAACGGTTCCTGATGGACTCCCAGTGCTGTACTCGTAAACCTATTGGGCAGTTCTATATTTTCCGTGCAAGATCTATGTACAATGGCTTCAAAATGGTTACGATTTTAAAGATTTATCTTCCGATCCCAGAAAATTTGGGATTGGGAGCAAAGTTTACACTATATCACGAAAAATGGAAAAGCCCTCTAAGTGGTCTTTCATTTCATTCAAGTACACGGGGGGTCATGTTAAAGATACATATCACTTGTTCACGGCCCGAAAAATCCGCCAAGATCTCTTACACATGTAATATGAGCTCTGAATCTAATAATCAACAACACTGACAGAATCATAGAAATAAAGGATCCATTATGGGTAGAGATGTGTCAAGTTTAACTCCTTAATAATTTTTTTTCTCATTGAGACCTGCTAAATGATATTCGTGCATGACATGCATACTCATATATATATAAAATTTGAAAGAATTTCCTCAAGAATATATTGAAAACAGACTTTGATTGGTGCTGTGGATTAAATTGTCACATAGCTTGGAATCTTTAACATCTGCTTTAAATCTGAAATTCTATATTAATAAAATAATCTATCTAATATATTCATTTTGTATTTCTCAATACTTAATCTCTGCACAACAAAGAGGAACCGGATTTGAATATTCCCACCTTAAAAGTATTCAAGTCACTAAAACATTACACCTTAATATTTTTCCTTTTAATTCGGAGAAATATATACAGAAACTATGGAAGCTCTGGACTGCCAAACGTTTTTTATTTTACTAACTTGAACATACCAGTTAGTAACTGGAATATACGAGTTAATAACTGGAATATACCAGTTACTTGAATATTGAATATTCAAGTTACTAACTGGAATATACAACTTACTAACTTGAATATTCCAGTTAACTAACTTGAATATATGAGTTAGCTAACTTGAATATATGAGTTAGTAACTGGAATTTACGAGTTAGCTAACTGGAATTTACGAGTTAGCTAACTGGAATATACGAGTTACTAACTGGAATATATGAGTTAGTAACTTGAATATTCAAGTTAGTTAACTGGAATATACCAGTTAGCTAACTTGAATATACGAGTTAGCTAACTTGAATATATGAGTTAGCTAACTTGAATATACCAGTTAGTTAACTGGAATATACGAGTTAGCTACAAGATAACAATTTGTATATGATACGTAATACTAAATTGGATGTATAGGTTACTAAGTCATACTTGTAAGTATCTACATTATATATAGGAGTTACTAAGTCATATATATCAGTTACTAAGTTGTATATGTGAGCTATTAAGTCGTATACATAATATAACTATTTTTATGTGCTACCTAATACCAATTTGAATATTCAAGTTATTAAGTTGTACATATGAGCCACTAAGTTGCACATATGACTTACTAAGTTGTGTATAAGAGTTACTAAGTCATACATACAAGTTAGTGTTTTGCATATACCACTCATTAACTCATATATATACAAGGTAATAATTTGTGCATGCAATATAAGAAATACTAAGTCGACTATACAAGATAGTATGTCAAATATATGAGAAACTTTGCCAAATGTTTGAGATACTAAATGGAATATATGAGTTATTCAGTCATGCATTCGACTTAATATAAAATAAATTTTTGGCTTTCATAGATATGTACGGAAGCTCTTGGACTGCCAAACTTTTTTTATTTACTAACTTGAATATACCAGTTAGTTAACTTGAATATACCAGTTAGTAACTGGAATATACGAGTTAATAACTGGAATATACCGTTCACTAACTTGAACATACAAGTTAACTAACTTGAATGTACCAGTTAGCTAATTTGAATATACAACTTAGGTAACTGGAATATACCAGTTAGCTATCTTGAATATACCAGTTAATAACTGGAATATACGAGTTAGTAATTGGTATATATGAGTTAGCTAACTTGTATATTTAAGTTAGCTAACTCGTATATTCCAGTTACTAACTCGTATATTCCAGTTACTAACTCATATATTCCAGTTACTAACTCATATATTCCAGTTATTAACTTGTATATTCCAGTTAGCTAACTCGTATATTCAAGTTAGCTTACTGGTATATTCAAGTTAGCTAACTGGTATATTCAAGTTAGCTAACTGGTATATTTCAGTTAGTAAGTCATATATTCCAGTTATTAACTTGTATATTCCAGTTAGCTAACTCATATATTCCAGTTAGTTAACTCGTATATTCCAGTTAGCTAACTCGTATATTTAAGTTAGTTAACTGGTATATTCAAGTTAGTTAACTGGTATATTCAAGTTAGGTAACTGGTATTTTCAAGTTAGTAACTTGTACATTCAAGTTACTAACTCGAATATTCCAGTTATTAACTCGAAAATTCAAGTTAACTAGCTGGTATATTCAAGTTAGTAAAATAAAAAAAACATTGGCAGTCCAGAGCTTCCGTAGATATGCACTTTTTGTGCCAGTAAGTATGCAGCCTCACGTGAAATAAATATATTTATTTTATTTTTATGTATACTTTTAATATATTGTCATCAAAACATTCTATTTAAACAACTGAGAGCGAGAAAGTGGTAGCAATATTTCTTTCAGCAAACATAATTTGATATTTGATAAATACAACTCTAGATAATGTTAAATTTACAGGCATTTAATTATAATAATCAATATCAAAATACTGCCGCTCTTTCCCTTCTGATTGCTTTATACACAACAAAATAAATCTAAAATCATTGGAATGGTAACCAAATCATTTTGGTACAGTATTGAAGCTTAAAAGTTTGTTTAATCTGATAACACTTTTTATTTTGTTGGAACTAGTTAAATTTATTATGAAATGAAAAAATATCTTTGCATTAAACTTTATCTAAATAAAACTGCATTTGCTTGTTGTTGAGGAAAATTGCTGGATAGTTTGTTTTTACAATATTTATCCCTGTGCATCTCAAGGACAATGTGATAAATATCGAAAGGTATTGCCTTTTCTTTTTATATGTCATGTAAATTAAAACATTCAATTGTTTTAATATTATGGATTTTGTAATGGAGAAATTGTACAAAAGTGCTTCGCTCTGAATAAAATTAAATCTAACCAGGTATTTGAATATTATAGCTGGGGAATAGAGTAACTTCAGTTCAATTTGAAGTTTCATGTTATAACGTAGTGGTTTATTTTGGTAATATGACATTTAATAGTCCAATATTCCAATACATAAAGATGACCTCTGTATTTCTGAGGAATGAAATTATGCTGATGGAATGAGACATAACAAGATGCAACTGTTGCAAGAGAAAAAATTGTAAAGCAAGGCAAACCTGCATGCTCTCAATAGGAATGGTTGATCTAATGGGTTTGTTCCTCTTGAGTTGACTGTTATGACCCGAACCAACTCAAGGGTCTGAAGGGTTGTATGTGAGTCTTCGATGTTGCAGCACAGAAAAAGCAAAGTCTGTTTACAATTTGCAGTATATCCCAGCTAGTCTGGTTCCCTGACATGTCTTCAGGTCAGAATACTTTCCCTGTACGATCAACCATGAAAGTGTTTGGACAAGCATGGAGGCAAAGAGACATGTTGTAGCTGGCCATGATAAGCCGTGACAGGTTGATTTGACTGGAGGAGTATCCAGACTCAAAGTGACCAGAGTGATTAACTTTTGAAGTCTGAATAGCCAGTCGAGTTTCTCGGAGAACTATAAATACCCCAAGCGCTGTCGTAACTCATCATTTCATAATAGTTGGAAAAATAAAAAAAGATGTCAGCTTCATATCAAAGTCACTTAATACAGAAGATAAGGGCCCTTTTGATTTTAGTGAATTGTGTATTTTTATTTTAAAAAGACACATGAGGAACATTTGAACACAGAACCAGCACCTACTCATAGCCACCACATGCATCACATTGTCCAACCTCTTTCCTGAGTTAATTCAAAGTGACGCTCCAGAATACCAGAACTTTATGAGAAGCATATAGATTGCAATTGTAATTTGAAGAAGGAAGCCACCAATTTAAACCAGCCTTTAGAAGTGGGCTTAATACTGGCCACAACACTCAGGCAGTTGGCTACTGGCGAAAGCTATAAATCATTGAAGTAACACTGGAGGGTGGTATGAACAACCAAATTCATTCCTGATGTCTAGACCATCCCTTATGAATTCCAGGAAGAGTATTTGACATGTCCTACTACTCCAGAAGTATGACTACTGATTGAGGAAAAGTTTCACAACAGATGGAATTTCCTCATGCTGTTGGCTTTATAGTCAGGAAACATGCGGTGATAAGACCCCAGTTCCACATGGCCAGATGTATCGCCGGATCGCGGCAGGATTCCTTATTTGGAAAATGTTGAGTGATTTATGGATAACCTTTTCCACCCATAGGGCCATCCATAATGTCCTTAATGTCCTTGTGGCTTCCGCCACGGATGTCATGTGTCTGTGGGGATGTCATGAAAAAATCAAACTGCTTGATTTTTCCGTAAAGGCTTTGTGGATCTTATCTGAAATTGATATCCGTAGCTCTTCCGTATCTCATCCGTAGCTTTTTGGTGACTGGCCTTATTGTCCATATACCCATCCTAGATGTCCTTGTGGCATCCCTTACATCCTTGACACTTCTGCGGGAAAAAATATCCGTAAAAACATTGACGGATCTAACCGGATCTGCTACGGATTAAAAAACAGCCATAAGACCAATCCTTGGTGCGATCTTTTCATCCGCAAACCTGTCCGTAGCATTCCGTAGCAGTCTGTTGGAGATCCGTGGCAGTTCTGTAAATCTTTTACATGACCGCCCCCATCCTTTGTGCATCCCTAACAGTTACCATATATGGAACTGTGGGGTATATCTGTGGCGCCTCCGGCTATGTGTAACTGGCCCCTTATAAAGAACCCAGAATATTACAATAACTAGGACTTCTTTTCCCTGGTTTCTGCCCTGGTGCTGTGGATCTTCATCAGATACACAAATTTTCAATCACTTCAGGCTGAAGAAAAAAGTAGAGGATGAGACCTTTGCTTCCACCACCTGAACCTTTGGGGCAGAGAATGTCTACTTTAAATTAGTTCTTGCTGAGTAATGATGCTTTCACCTTGAAACCATGGAATATCACAGCAGACCAGTGAGTAGAGAGGAGAGAATCCCAAACAACATTTACTCCAGAGGCAGGAAGGTAGAAGAGTATGCTTTTTTTGGAATGTTCTTGTCCTATTCAATACAATAGAGCAAAGAACAAAGGTTGTTAGAGACAAAGTATTCTCAATATTCTGGGGACACGTTAAATACGAGGTGCCCAGCAACCCAACTCACAGGATGATAAAACTTGTATGATCCCTCAAGAGAGTACAAAGAGAGTAGTTTGAATATTACTTTATCCATGCTAGTGCATTGTGTGGGTCTAGCGAAAGGATTGGAGTATGTAACATGAGACCCAACCTCAAGACAGAATGAGTTGGCATCTATCAGTCTTCTTGATGACTACCCAGTTCTTCCAAAAACTTTAACTGAAACTTGTTACCAACTTTTGCAAAAGTCCCAGAGTACATTGCCCCTCACCAAAATGATTGCATTCACACTCAGACAAAAATTTACAATACGCCAATATGTCCTAGAATAAATGAAAAAAAAAATGAAACCAACAAATTTCCAAAGAAAAACTTCCTAACCACCATCTCTAATGTTTCACGAAGTAAAACCTAGCCTTTTCTCCTCAAGGAAAATGATTTTAGTGTTTCTTCTTGTAACTATAAATTAAAACTTTTCTGAAAGCTTTGTCCATTTACATGTCTGCATGCCACTCGCCCACTCTGCTGCTGTGGTGGCTATGAGGTGGTGTGTTGCTGCTGGTCAGCTGGCGTTGGGGTGTGTAAATCTATTTGTAGCTCAGGGAAGGCTGGATGTTCCTGAAAATGATTGACATGCTTCAGGTATTGTGTGCTGCATCATCTACCATGGCTGAGGAGACAGATTGTGGCTTGTAGTTCTTGGTTGGGTTTATAGCCAAATGCACTTGGCACTTGGTCATCCACTATGACATAGGAAGTCTGCTGTGTCCGTGACTGGCCCCTGGACACTAACCTGCTGGTTGTGACACTCATAGCATTAGGGTTTGTTGTATTGGTTGGCAAATTTAGGTTTTTCTTTTGTTTGAAGCAGCTGTGTCCCTGCAATTGTGACAAAGTAGTCCTTGGCAGATGGCTGCTGTGGCTATTGCTGAGTAACTAAAAACTGTTCTTGAAAATGTACTGAGCTGTGGATGGGTCTGGTGGGATATCACTAAGTGGTATTATAATCTATTTTCTGAAGTTTGAAATTCTCTTCTAATTTCTAAATCTCTGAGATCAAGTAATTACTGAATGCCTTTCTGGTGTTATCTTGCCTTGTATCTGGAAAAGGTCAAATGGTTTTTCATCTAAGACAACTGATCAAGCATCTGTTCATCCACTGATGCTGGCTGGTACACTACACTGGTACTGACACCGCTAAGAAGAAATAGCATCTGTGTCTCAGAGCTAGAGCTGGTCTCCATGCTGTAAGTGTCTGTTGAGCCTCTGGAGATGTCGTGTACAGAGCCTGAATTTGTACTGGGCAATCCCTGTGCTGGCTTGAACCCCGAGGACCGTTGAATATGTTCTGTATCCAACAATGTCTGTGAGTTCCTTTAAGTTGGCTTGACTTGGACTGTGTCTCCTGGACTTGGACTGTGTCTAATGCTTTGTGATCAAGCCAAGTCTTGCAGGCTTGTACAGAAAGATTACATATGTTGGTGGAAGTTTCCCACAGGTAAACCTTCCTGGCTTTGTTTTTGAATATCGAGTGTGTCTTATCACAAGTTTCTCATGATCCTTCATGAATTTCACATTTCCCACCTCAACGGCATCTGTGCGAAAAATATTGATCATTTTGCAGTTTTTCTTCCTGCATTGATAGAGCAGAGATTCAGATGTTTTTTACGCATTCCCCTTCAGCTTCCATCTCACTCTTACTTCTTTCTGTCTCTTGCTCTCCATCCCTCCCCCTCTCATAGCTTCTCTTGTCCGTCCCCACTCTATCCTCCATCCATAGCCTCTCTCTTCTTCGCTCTGCCCCTTCTCCTCTAGATGTCAGTAGCTGTTTTCACCCAATTCAAACTCTGTGGTTGTATCTATAGGGACTCCTGTCTTCCTGGGTTTCTTTCTAACATTCCTAAAAGCCATCATATAAAGCAGCATTAAAAAACTATAAATAGCCAACAAAATTTACGTTCATGCATTAAATCCTAACTTTGTTTGCAAGGAAAACAAAACCTATCTCAACACTTCTTATAATCTGTTGATGTGCGAATTCCAATTTAATGCCTTTAGTCTGACCACTTACCCTTTCATATGCACAAAGTTACCCAACAACAGGGTGCGAGAGGAAGATATGCAGCCGGACTGTACTATATGTCTATATGTTACCAATTTGTTAGTTTCGCCTTACATCTTATCCTACTGTGCTGGCAGCTTATTATGTTGTGATGACTCTGCAACCAAAGTCTTTGTGAGTTCTCAAACAAACAGGAAGCCAACAAAACTGGTCTTTGTTAATTAGGATGGGCCATGTTACTTTCAAGTACAGTCGCTATTGCTTTGGGACCTGTCCTGGAGTGAGGCTAGGATGCTTCAATAGGACAATGATAAGATGGTAAAACTATTGCACTGGAAGTGAGTGGGATAAGCCATAGAGTTAGAAGGACAAGACGGTTTAATTACAGGCCTTTATGTATGGAGCCAGTGTGAGGACAAAAAGACTTGGAGGATTGGTGAAATATCCAACATATTTAACATTTAAGTAAAGCTAGAAGTTGAAAGTAAGAGACACTGCAAACAAACTAAATTTACTGTAAAGTTGAGTGTTGAAGTGAAATATCAGGTATAAATATTAGGTATGAATATTTAATTATTGGTACAACCAGGACAAGACATGTAAAAGCCATCAATTCATTCTTGACATTTGTCAGCTGATGCCTATGTTGTCACTGTATCATTATTACCTCCGTGAAAGAGGTATCAAATTCATGCTGGGCTGTCCATTTACTGTTTGGTAGTTTGTTCATTTGTTATGATTATACAAATAGTATTGGTTGCATCATAATAAAACTGAGAAGATAGGTTTTGGTCTAAGTGAGATCCCATAAAATGTTGAGAGTGATCTGGATACAAGATATATCAAAGATATCATTACATGATATAATATTACATATTATTACCCTGTGCCTTGGCAGAGGTCTGTGCTCTCGGAGTGCTCTTGTTTTTTTGAAATAATAATGCTAAAGTTGAATATAAATTTACTCAAATATTCTGTTGGTTATCCCTTACAACATATCACCCAGAGCCAAAAAAATATATATATTTAGGGTTTTTTTGCATATTTATCTTTGCCCCAGCAACCACTGTGTTTAACTTGTCATGAATATTACTCATTTACTCAATAGATTCATCACATCCATATAACATCTGTTAGAAATACAACTTGTTTATTGTAAATATGGGTGCTAAAATGTTACTGCTTGTGAATTTTTATATCCGTAGGTAGTTTTTGATTCATGCAATTGTAAGTTTAATATTACATACAGTGGAAGAGATCTGTTTAGTGTCTGCTATGGCTTTGCTTGTATGAGTATTGATCAAAGATGAGAGCAAGTAATCTTAAACTCAGGTAATGTACTTATATCTCTACATCTTGTTGCAGGGTTTACTGCAGAAATTTGTTACATGATATGTTATATTTGCTAAATATGTGGAAATAAACACCAAAAAATAAAATACTCTTACACAATAAGGGTCAAAATGATGTACTTTTAAATTAAAATGACAAGTAATCTGCCAACAACAGAAATGACAACGCCAGAAACAACCCCAGAATTTCAAGTTCCATCCAGAAAGACTGGTTCTGAAGGTGTGAGGTCATGGCTGACAACAGGGTCAACAGATGAGGTTTCTGATTCTTTTGTGACAGGAGCCAAAAATAACGAAATTACAGATCAAAGCTACTGGATTCTTGTCATAGGTACATTTTATTTAATATATATAAACTAATATAAATTAAATTTTGTTTTTAACTTTTTAACAAACTGTAACAATAAAAACAAACTAAACAATAGCAAATCGAAGGCTCTGTATTTTAATTGGGTGTCAAAGCTATGGCTTGATTTTAAGTGTATGTTGTCACATAATAGTCAAAAATTAAATTTTGTGTTTTGGACCTGTGAATGTTTTGTTATTATGTGGAGGAGCCTCTGTATTCTTTGGCTTTTAAAGACTTTTGCTTGTTGTCATTGACTGATTATTGACCGGCATCGCCATTTGTTTCCATTAATTGGTTTATTTTATTATAATCTGTGAACATAACTATCTTTGTTTGTTATAGATCCTGTTCTAATGCTACTTCAGAGAATAAAATGACTAATGGTTTATTCATTAATTTCTGTTATTTCAGGATTATCTCTCGGATTCTGTTTTGTCCTCTTCCTGTGTGGGCTTATTATAATCATTCTTTGTGTAAGGTAGGGCAAATTTTCAAGTTTGTATTTTAGATCTGTATTTTAGAAGCCAAGGTCATATCAGTACAGGCTCGTATTATATCAAAAATGTTGTCATTAAATGGCTTCAAACCCATTATCACAGAGGTGATCAAATACTACATGTATGTAGTGATCAAATACCACAACTGTTAATCACTTGCAGATTGAACCTTCCATTGTATTATTTGCTCTTCCTCATACCTGAATGGCAAAAATACTAGTCATAATTGCAAGTGGCAAACTTGGAGTAAATGGAAGCAGGCACTATTATCAGCCGAAACAAAAACTAGTCAATCATCCATTAATTAATTCCTGTTTATGATTTTACAACAACCCTTTCATATTATTAGATAGGCAGGAGGCTTCTAATCCATCCATTAGATAGGCAGGAGGTTTCTAATCCATCCACAAAGCTTGGTCAAATTGTTGCTGTACATTGTCAACAAAGGCTGCTTACCGCATTTCAAATACTTATTCCAGATATCTTAGGACTGGTTCTTTCAGTCAATGCAGGAAAAATTGTTCTTTGGCAATGATGCCTTTGCATGTTATGGTTGAGAGACCTCACTGGTAAACCCTGAAATTCAACCATATTTCCAGTTGAACTTGTCACTTGTCGGTAGACCTATGTGTTGTTTAGCAGTAGTAGCAGTGGATACTCTGACAAATGAATTGTTGCTCGAGACATGAATAAATATGAATGCAAATATTAAGATGAATAATTATCACAAGTGATGAACTTGATTTGTCATATTCCCCGTTTCCCTTGTAAGCAATCCTCAATGTCTATTTAAAATTGTTAAATAACTCGCATATCAATTTAACTTATAAATCAGATTGCAAAGGATCAACCACCAATTTCTTCAACAGACTGCAAGCCAGAAAACTGTCAGTGTTGAACACTCCTTTCAGTCACCTGTACTGGATGACGGCCAACAAAGCCTGGTTAGCCACAACAATAACAGCACAAGTGATGGAACATCAGATGAAAACACTGGTTACTTATCATTGTTTTGGGGAGATACAGATGAAGTTAGCTATGGCAGTAAAACTCAAGGTGCATCTGCTGATCAGGAACTGTATTCAGATGTTCAACCCACTTTAAACAGAAGGAAGTGTCTCTGGGCAAATCCACAAGTTGAGTCACAAAATGACTCAGAAATGGTAGAGAATCCATACTATGAATCATTTTGCTAGAAACATTTGACTGTTTCTTATACCCAAATTGATATATGTATAATAATGAGGTATTGCATTCACTCTGGAGTGTTCTATAATGTTAATTTATACATCATAAGTCAAAAAGATAAGTATTTCAGATGAACTGTTCATACCAAAGGTTAAGTTCGGCGGGGGAGGGCATATAATTACTCTTTTATATCTGAATACATTTTTAAATATATTATATATATTTTTAAACACATTATTTGGACTTGCATTGCATTAGCAACATTGGTTAAAATCACTTAATATCAGTTAATTGCTACATCCCAGCCTGTATATACATTAACTGGTCTGTCCCAGTATCAAGACACTACACACTGCCAGAACCTAATATGTCTAAGTTCAAATAAGATAAATGCAAGTAAAATTTTTATTTACTTTCTAAATTTTTCATGCTTTTAATATACCTGAATATAAAACAAGTTCAAAGTTATACAGGGGTATATGGACCCATAGTTTTATCTGAATGACTTTACTTAAATCATGAAGGAAAAAAATGTCAGGCCCAAAGAATGGGATTAGAAATTGAAAGTTTAGGTAAACGTTGCAAGATAGAAGCAACTTTGTACTTTAAATATAACCTAATGGTGTCAATTCTCCAATGTCACTGGCACTATATGTTCTAATGTTGCTTGTAAAGACTCGAGATGGCCTTCTTCTACTAAAGTGTGAAAGCCATAGTCTTGAGAATTCAGACCCAAATGATCCACCAACCTATTGTAAACCATTCTAACCACATATGCCATCAAGGGGAAGTTTAGAATTTTATTTGACAACACAAAACAATCGATCCAATGGCTGTAATAGACACTTTGCTTAAATTCACTGGCAACATTAAGACCAGATTTCAGGTATGTAAAAAGTTAATTGTCAGACATTCCCATTTTGTAGTTATTAAAGCCATTGACCCTTCTCATTCAACTTTTTCTCTCATTTAAAAAGAACCATTTCAATTTGGGATGGTCATATTTCTTTGCCGGACAGTGAAACACAACGACAGCACAAATGCTAATACAAAATTGCCTTCTATGTATGTTCAACCTTTTGGTGTCTATCATTCACTTCAATAAACAAATTATATATCACTGTTTTTCTGTATTAACATATTCCCTGTAATTATGAGCTCCATTTGCAATGTTTTGTATATCTTGGTTTATTATTTTATCTACTCTATCCATATCTGATCAACTATAGTTTCCCCCTTTTATCTCTTGTGGCATCAGTGTGTGTGCCTTTCAGCAGTGGCGAAAAAACTCAGTAGCATCCCATAGAATACATTGTACAATACTTCAACATGATTTTGACATGTGATTGGATCCATTTCTTCCAATTTACAGTACCCTGACATCATTTCATCTCATTGTGCAAATACTTTCCAAATTGTTCATGACACTTCTGACCCCAGGTGTAATAGTATGATAACAACCAAGTTTAAGTGCTTCTACCTGACTATCTTTACTGTCATTCTTTGAAGCGTGGTGTCATCTTCGAACTTTTGCCCTGATATTGGAGTTGCATTTACATTCTTTAAATAGCAGGGGTTGTCTCTTTTGTCATTTTGGATCCTCATAAAGCTGTGTGTGGACAGCACTGGAAACATCTGACTGATTTAACATCCTCTGCTCTGGAGCTTCTGCTCTAGCATATATAGTCGTTCTTCATTAATGTAAGAACTGGTCATCTGGCTAGCCGTATTTAGTATGGCTTAAGCCTTATGTTCTCCCAGTACTGCCAGACCCTCCTAATGTATGGCCTAAAAACACCCCAAATACTAAAAGTAAAGGCGAGTAGAGAATGGCCAATCTAAAAGTAAACAGGTCTGTCAGCACTTGCACATCCAGGGTAAATTGTAAAGTGCAGTTCATGGCTTGTCCTACATTGAAAAAAATGAACTTATCAAGATCGTCCCAATAAATAAATAATTGTTCCCCCAGAATTGGATGTACTAGTCATACCATATAATAAATGTATTAAATTCACTATGTTTCACCGTATAATTAACCCAATGATTGACTGAAATATTGTGCATTTTTCCAAACATGTCAGTTATACATTGTTAGGTAAAAATTCCTGTTAAATAATCCACATGTCTTCATTGTAACTGTTGTTAATTATCATATATGGCACAATTTACACTTTAAATGTGTGCAATAATTATTTTACCGATTTTACTTAACTGTAATAATGATTGTAAAATGTAAATAAAATTTTCAATTTACCTTTGGCTTCAACTATCTCCTGAACTTAACCTCTTACCTTCTCAAAAATTCTTAACAACTTTGTTCCTTTATAGTTTTGAAATGTTACCATGATCATGGTATTCTACTCCTAAGGGTCATCAGGTTGGCTCTATGTAGCAGTTTCTAGTTGTTCTAGATCAATGAGACAGTACTTCAGATAACGTGTTGTGATCTTGCATGTTGCAACTGCTGCCTGGAAACTGAAATCTGTGTAATTTTACATTTGTTTTCTTGGCAGAAAACTAGTTTTTATAAACAACTTATTTTACTCTCAATTTCCTTGAAGTAAGTTATGTACTATATTTACTTCTATAGTGCTTAATCTCCCATTACAAAGCAGACTCTAAGGCACATAAGCACCAAGACATTCAACCACTTTCAGTATCCATGGAAAGAGAAGAAGTGGAGCACCACAGAGTTTGCCAGGGAATGATGACTAAGATGGATATGCCTTGATGTAAAGGTAGGTTTTAAGATGGTTTTTAAAGATTCTGGGGAGGGGTATATATAGATCTCACAAGGGAGGAGAGCATTCTAAACAGTGGGAATATCAAAACTAAACTATGACCAAACTGTGTGACATGACTTTTGAGTAGGAGGATAGAACTTTGGAATGTCAAGAAAATTACCACAACTCTGACTGTGCCTGGTTATAAGAACTACTGTGAGAAGAAAGATATGGGGCAAAATACCAGTGTGAAGAAACAAGTGTAGCAATTTTAAATACTAAGCAAAAATTTTAAACAGCATGAGTTATACTGGTGTATCTACTGGGGCTTGTTTCAATTCTAGCTGTACTTTTTGGATACATTTTAATTAACGCTCGACGATAGGAGAGGGTTATTGTGATCAGTTTGTGTCTGTCTGTCCGTCTGTCTGTCTGTGCACCGTTTCACCCTTATAACTCAAAAACTATAACACCAATCAAGCTCAAATTTGGTGGGCAGATATTTCATGGGGTACAGATGGATTATTCCAAAATTGGTGTAATTTGTTTGAAAATTAAAGCCAGGAGAGAGTTTTTCTTATTTTTAATTGGGCTTTTACAGTGAAATCTGCTTCTTTAATCAATCAATAATCCACACACAATCAGCTTTGCTTCCCCCAATGCTTTTTTAATGTGTGTATATGTGTGTTGCTATGCTTAGTCACACATGTGAAAAATCAATATCATGACAGGATTTCTTCCTCATGAATTTTTGTGAAAAAAGAATTTCTTCCTCATGAATTTTTGTGCAAAGAGAATTCCACTGTGGCTATGAGTGTAAAGTGAAGAACTTGTAATCCCATGCTTGGAGTTCAATACCAGTCACTACTTTTTTTTTAAGTTTTTCTTTTTAAAGTTTTTTTTAGGCTTTTTAAAGAATCTCTTAAAGGATTTGCTAGAAAGAAATAGAAAATTAAAACACAAAATTTAAATTTTTGCTGTCCAAAAAAACCTTAACCAAGATGAGATGTCTACTCTTCATCACATAGGAAAAAATCAATATTGTGTGTCTGATGATGTCATTACTTAATGATGTCACAATGCAATTGTCATTGTGACATCACAAACCATAGCTTGTTATACTTGCTGTCTTTAATTATTCTTCTCATAAATTTATGTCTTGAAATTGACAAGATAATTAAGAGGGAGGTGGTGTATTCATCTTGTTTCTTAACAGGCTTTCAACCAATATTTCACCTCTACCAGGAATTTATGTTTTTGTGTGCTTTTAGCCAATTTGTCTTTTTTGGCGTTTAGATTACTTCAGAACTAATGAACAGATCTTTATAAAAATTGTTGTGAGTAGGACCTGGTCAAAGGAAGTAGTTACTAATTTTCATTAAAGACTTGTATCAAATGAATTTCATAGGTCCCATTTCAATGTATTTTAATGATTTTAGCTTTCTACTTGATATAGCTTTCTACTTCAAAAGTAATGACTAAATTTTGATGTTAAATTTTAAGTAGGAAGGGGCTAGCCATGGGAAGGAGTGATTACAGTTTAGGAAAGATCTAGTTAATATTCTGGATACCAATAAGCCTGGATGTGTGTTATACTTTATAACACTTGTGAGACTGGCCACATGAGTCGAGCGTTTTGCTCTCTCTGAGTGCATCTTGTTTACACTGATTGAACTTAAAGAGATTCCTGAAAAGTGAATTACAGTAATCCAACTGACTGCTAACAACAGCAATGGACCCCGGCTCTTTCTGAGTAGAGAGGTGGAAGACCAACTCATTGATGGAAAAGAAACCAATCTTGTATAACAGGGCCTGTTCTGACTACAAGGATACCAAAAATAAAAATGGGAAAGGATGGATTGTTACCAGGCTACTTGTTACTTGTCCAAATATGTGTGTCCAGCAGGCAGACAGATTTGCAACTGAATACGTCATTGTGCTAAATTAATTACTGATCAAAATATTGCTTACCTTGATGTATCTTAAATTGCTACTGAAACAGTTATTAAAACTTAAACATAATAATTGCACTTATAAATAGATTTGTAAGGAGGATAGCATTATGTAATTAATTATTAATAAATTTTAAATTATTCTTTAAAGGTCATAGGAAGCATTTTCAGATCACTCATTAATAACTACATATATATATGAAAGTTCAATTTCTGTAAAAATAAGATGCATCTGGACAAGGCTACATGAAATATTCAGTCACTTTCTGTCTGTCTTTTCAAGGTTTTCACAACTGTCGCCATTATTTTTCACTGGACAACTCCTGTAAAAATTACTAGCCTTGACGTCACAGGTTCATGACAATGTAAACAAACTATCATATTCATAAGACTTTTAACACATACATATAATCTAAAAGATTGCATTTTCAGTTTTTATGAAGTTTATTTGTTTATAAGACACCAAGTCTGCCACAGTAAATTTCTGACCTTTTATAGCAAGAGGGCTAACAGCAATCCCAATTTTATGAATCCTACAAGAAACATAGACCACGTCAATTAGAGGCATGGTCATGGTGGTCGCATGTAAATCCTGCCGATATGTGCTCTCATGTCTCAAAGTATGAGGTAATGTGGGAGCATCATGGAAAAAAGTTGGTCCAATGGTCATTGTGATGGTGACACATGTAAAGATGTGCCAAAAAGCTAAAAATGATTTCACTAGCATGAAAAAAGGACATGTTCTCATGACGATTTGTCCATCGCAATTAAAATCCCTGGGAAAAACAACAAAAATAAGTTTTGAGGTCCATTTATGACAAGTTCAGTAAAAAAACATTGAGTGTTACATAATGATAGAGAATCTGTACTATGAGAATGAGAGTCTGCACTGTGAAATCATTTTATATCATATGCAGCAAGATTTGAAACATTGCACCAAATATGAAAAAAATTGAAACTGCAATTTGTTAACATTCCCCCACCCCAAGATTAGTAAATAAACACATTTGCTCCTGCAAAATAGAAGCAAACATGAAACACAAGTGGGCCTGACCCAGCCCAAGTGTAAATGACATATGGGTTAAAGAAGCACAAGATCAAATGAAGGTCAAGTGATTGGCCTTGAGGGGTGAACCCGACACTGAAAACAATACCTTAGGGGTTTGTACAACCAACATTTGGTTATTCTTCCAAACCTCACCAAGAGGTGGGACGTAACATGACCTCAAGAAGGTCATCCACGCCAAGTATAGAATGACCTAAAGGTTATAAGCCACGAGGTTAAATAAAGGTGAAATGATTGCCTTGGGGAGTGTAACTGGCAGTGAAACCCAATACCTTAGAGATTAGTGCTACAAGCACATGAGAACATTGGTTATTCTTCCAAAACCTCAACAAGAGGTGGGATGTAAGACCTGACAAAGGTCACAGAGGGGCTACCATTCCCTGGTCAATGTCCATAGAGATTCCGAGATGCAATCGATTAGAGCCACTATAACCAAGGGACCAGAGCCAGATGACTGGAGTCCAGCTAAACCCCCACAAGGGGTAGGTCAGAGATTACGTGTTGGCCAAGGTCACTCCAAAGGTCAAGCTGACCGCAAAATCCATAGTGATTATGTAACAAGAGATAAAGAAGACCCATCATTGGGTTTTAGCATTCATTAATAATATTATTTTTTATTAAATGACAACACCAATATACTAAAAGTTTTTGTAGAATCATGATAAACTGATAGAAACAAATGGTATAATATTTAAATGTTCTTAAAGAGTGCCATATAAACTGGGATAATGTCCTCCTACAGTGTAGCCATAGAATGTACATAATTTATGAAATTTTTGAGCTTGTGTACTAACTGTAACATAAACCAAAACCACACAAGCAAATTACCCAATTTAAGATATAAGCCAAACAATAAATGGCATGATAGATTTTAAAAATTTAGAAAAATATTGAAAAACCATCCGAACACCAATCAAGGAAGTACGTGTTGGTGAAAAGTGTGAAGCAAGGGAGAGGAGTGAAACTATGTTGAAATATAACACCATACACAGTCAGAGGCCCAAGTGCCTTGTTGAACCTCATGCTGATAGGCCCAGGAGGCATCAGACCTCCTGAAGGAGTGAAAAGTGAATTTGAAGTGCTGCCAGTGCAAGATATTAATGATTCTCTTGAAATGTTTTCTAACCATACTATCTGTCAAGGGAATGAATTAGCCTTGCTTGAAAATGGTGAATAAGGGATCATTTTGAGTACCAGGTACAGCTTCTAAAAGCAATTTCAATGCGGCAACAGAGCATAATGATAATCCTAACAGGGCAGGGATTGAAATTCTAGCACTTTGTCCCTCAACTGGTTACTCTTTGACCATTTGATTACAATAATTCCCAAATACTGGCCAAAAATGATGTCATCACGAGCCAAATGCCTTGAAACATCAAATGTTGATGTAGAATGAGGGACAATATTGGATAATTTCAAAAATGAAGAAAAGGCCAAAAGGTAAATAGCAGAGAATACTAACGGGTTTTGCAACTGATGACAAGCAAGAATAACCTGGTTCAACATATGCTCATCAAGGACAGACTGGGATCTTAAGGTCAAAGGTCGGTTCAATTTTAAGGACCTGATAAACATCTGGATCTTTTGATGCTTGAAACATTCTGTAGGAAGGTCATATATTATTGAAAGAGCCCTAATTGCAGCTAATATTGGAAACAGCACAATTGTTCTGATATAGGTATTCTAAGAATGCAAGTAAAAGTTGGACATTTACCTCACAAGGATGCAGCCCAGAGACCACCAGAAAAGCCATATAGTAAAAATTGAAGCATGCGATTAAGAAAAGCCCTAGCTGGCCTAACACACTTTAAGATATATAAGAGAGAGCCTAATAATGACTGTAGCTGTTGTTTAGTAAATGTGGTTTTATTCTCCCACTGATGACACAATTCTGAAATATTATGTAATTTTTCAGAGGGAACAGACATGGTCCTGGTTTCTGTATCAATTAAGATGCCTAAACATGTGACAGAAGTAGATGGAGGAACCAATTTTTAGCACTGATCTGGAGTCCTAACTGTACAAGGAGGGATGAAAGCATTTCATAAGCTTGAAAAATAGTGGAGAGAGTTCCACAATAGATTAGATCGTCCACATAATTTTACAGATCCGGAAATCCATGTTTTTTCATACTAAATCTAATACTATCAGTCACTTTTTCAAAGAAAATTGAACCATGTCTGTACACAAATGTGACCGATTGATCAATGAAATAAGAAGTCTGTTTTAAGCCCAGAAGATCAATGTCCCCAAGGTCGACCTTGAGCTGACAAAAAGCTCGACTAATATCAATTTTAAATAACATGGATCCAGGTACTAACTGTATGAGGCTGTCAATAATATTATCAACAGAGGGATAGTTCACAAGAAATTTTGTACCCAAGTACATGTCTTTAGAAATACCTGAATTCACAGATTGACCTTGTGGCCAGTTAAGGTCAACAACAGTTCGCCTAAGATGAGAATCTGCTTTCTCCGTTGTCCTAAATGACGAGACATATAAATACAACGGTTTCTGATCAAAAGGAGATAACATGGCCCCATGTGACAATTCTTCCCTGATATATTCATCAGCATGTTCTGAAAATTTACTTGCTGATGCATGGTTATCTTCTGTAGAAACCAGAGCCGAACCCCTGTCAAAATCAAGTGGAAATCCGAATTCCAATAAGTCCACCAATTGTTGATCCCAATAATTTTCGAGATGAGATCTCCATGTGGATATATTGAGTATTGAGATTTGAATGAACAGGAATTCGCAAACCCAGGAAATTGGGACAGCCTGAGGCACGAACAAGGAATTTTTTGATTATTTGTTGGAACACCAGTAAAAATTTTTAGAGGGGACAGTGGAATAACTCCGAAAGGTCTGTCCATTTGTACTTTACATGTTACAGAATCATCACATGATTTGGCCTGAACAATGGTATCTTGATCCACATTCTTTTTAAGTAAGATTGTCAAAAATATTTGTCAAAAATATCCCAGGTAATATTTTGATCCCCAGGTGAAGCTTTGCCAGAACAAGGATTAGAACACTGAATATCCCTATCTGTAAACTCAGATTCAAAATCAGGATCTATAAGCTTTTCCTGGTCATCTTCTGACTGTAAAATGGCAAATCTATTAAATATGGATATGTCACTATCAACAGTATCAGTGGTTATATTTACATCACAAGTGTTTTAACATGTCTATTAACATGAGTGGTTCAAACCTGGGGACTAGAAGTGCAAGGTACATTCTCCTCCTTGACTGACTCAGGTGGCATGCCCTCCGGCTTGAACATCTGAACCGTCTCCAGAGTCACAGATTTTTGACACTAGTATTGCATGAGTAAGCATTTTACTTAACTACATCAGCAAAAGTCCTACCAGGTAACAACAGGTTTACAAGTATTACTGTCAAGTAACCACTATTTCCACTATTTAGACCTAAAACATCAATACTACTGTTATATACATATCTACTAGGATAAAATTGTTTATTGTAAATTTTTACAGCAGATTCCCGAGCATAGCCAGGTTGTAAGGTAACCTCATTGACCATGCTCAGGGTTATTCGTTTTTTTTATTTTTGTTTACAATCAAGAGCACTGTGTGTACTAATCTTCCCATCCTGGGCCAAGCAAGAACTACACATGTGCCTGTAAAAACCCCCTTTTGTTTCATGGTGCTTTGAATAATTACAGGAATTATCATTGAAGAACACACATGGCATGGATTTTTGAGATTTTTGGCCTGAAGCATTCTTCTTGAAGTTTTGATTGCTGTGACCTGCCTGGGATGGAGGAAGATGTTTTTGAGCATTAGCCCTGCGAATCCGATCTATCTTATCAGTCTGTGACCAACTAGTCACCTCGCCTTGCTCCATCCGACACAATAAAACCACATGGCTGGCTTTGGCTGCCTGCCACGAGAAGTCATTTGAATCATCGAAAATGGGATAAGATAATTTAACATATGATCTTTTGTTATCTGACATGATTCCTCTCTCATGATCCGACAAAAGCCTGCCATGAATTTTGTAATATTGAGTTGGTTGTAGGTAACTCTGTCTTTTGTACTACTGGCAAGGACATATTCATGTGGCCATTTAACTTTCTCTTTGACATAAATGTCAACAGCACCACCATGCTGAGATTTTATTCTCGGATCCGTACCTTTTTATCAGAATTAGCCAACTGCCTAATACGCTCCTGAACTTTCTCTTGAATCAGTTTATTATGTCTGATACTATGTAAATCGGGTAGTTTTGCATGCATGGTGTCCTCCTGTGAGGAACTGGGAAGACTTGAACTTGCAGTAGTGCTACCACACACAGAATCAGAAATTTTAACTTTAGAACTGGCAACAGAAGCAGAGTTTTCAATAACAGACAACCGCTTACCAATTGCATCTAGCTGAGATAATATTCTTTGATTAATCAAAGTCTGATCCTGTTGAACTTCTGATTTCGGATCCGATCTTACTTTCCCCTTGCCACACATAACTTTAGGTAGATTTAGGTACAGGGGAAATATCATCAGAGTCGGTACTACCATGAGAAACAAGAGTATCAACAAGCGAATCAATGTCAGATTCAGCATTCGACCTAGAAACTGAACCCGATCAAAAAAATTCATTCAAAAAAGTGTGATCATTTTCTATTAGAAGTTCAACCGGTATCTCAACCTTTTTCGGCAAATTGTAAGGGTTACTTGCCTGCTTTTGCTTCTTTCTTGCTGACATACCAATGAAGATCAAAAATGTTTGAAGGTAGAGACAAGACAACAAAATAAACTAAAAATATAGATAAATTAAAAATTTAAAATTACTTTTTTGTAAAATGTAAAGTTGTCTTGTTGGCTGCCAGTTCAAATCTGGCCATTATCCCCTTGATCAAAGCTAAGGACAAAACACTGACCAATCAGAAGAGGCCATGTGTCATTTAAATGACCCACTAAATGACCGGGGTGATACAAAAATAGGGGTGAAGGAATGATTAAGGTTGGCACCTAAATGCCAACCCGCAAATGTTCAAATTTGTGTAGATTAAATAATAATATTTGTTTTCCAAAAATTATCATTTTTGTGTAAATGTCTATCAAGTTCTCTCGAAAAGTTTAGTTAAAGCCATTGCAGTAAAAAATATTGCTCCTCTTTTTGAAAGTTCTAAATTAGTATATGAATGCATTCTTATGGGCTAAAATGTAGAATAAATGTCGAATGTCAAAAATTAAAATAACCCTACAAAGAAGATTATGTATTTAGGTTTGATAAAAAACCTTGGGATGACTCTTATGCGTTGTTGTAGCTTCATACAATTCAACTGAAATTTATTGTCCACCCTAAGCCAAATATGACCTATATATGTGAACACAACACAAACCATGTCATATTTGTTATAATCCCTAGTAACACTTACTATGGATACTTAAAGTTACAAAATCCCAATTTTTGATATAACATTATTTATTGTCCAAGTTATATATATTATTCAAAATTGATTTTCACAGAGCTACTGCTAGTTGTTGTTATTAAATCTATGTTGAAATGACAGAAAAATCTCAAATTCGGAATTGACATTTTCAAACAAACTGGTATCTGAAACTGAACTCAATTCTTCACTATTAGAAAGCACTTTATCAGTAACTGGTGGAGATTCCGTTTGGTAAACCAAGTAACATCAACTTTTCAGAGCAGAAAGCTAGGGTGTTACTGTTACATCACTGTCAATGGACCGAATGATGGTTGCAAATATGTTTACTGGGCTCACCTCAGTCAAATGTGAAATCTTCTTGAGTGTTCAGGCGCTCAGAGGGTCAGTTCCTTTGGCACCTACCGTAAGTTTTTGTTTTGGGCTTCAGTCTTGGGGTTAACCTTGTGATGGGAATTTCGGTGGTCCCTGTAACTCTATAGTAATATTTATAGCGTGTTGGGCTGATGTAGGCCAAAGGGTATGGCGGGAACTATTGCATGAATATGCATGAGGTCAATTTTAGAAATGCAGTAACACTAGTCCCTGCTGATTGGTGGCGACACTCATCTTGTTGAAAACTGAATTTTGGCTGAGTTTATTTTGGAGCCATTACTGTTTATATGATAATTTTGTTGGGCTTCCTGAAGTTATATGATAATTATCTTTTACATGCTTTTACTTGTTTTATGGATACCTGATTTTATGCTAATTATTTTAATTATTGTGCTATAATTTCTACATATGACTGTTTCTTGGACTATAATAATAAGAACTGTTAGCTGATGGAAGAATTTGTGAAATATATCACAATCTATTAGGACTTTGACTGATAAAATAAATATTATTCAGGGGGCTTGTACATGCAAGTCACAAAGTAAACTGGTCAAAATGCATGGGAGGGCATATGCCACCTACTGGCAAAAAAATGTAAATACATGCCAGATGATGCACAGGGAGGACGTACCAGACAGTCAACAAACAGAACAGCTTCTGTGTCACCTATGAGGCATCAATCTTCACCTGGTGATGCGTCAGATGTTCAACAGCAGATCTTAGCTCAACTACAGAAGCTCAACAGTAGTTTGGACACCATGGAGGACGAAATGGCTGAGTTTAGGCGTTGCACAGGAAACACTGAAAAGGTAAGTAGTCTCTCTTTGGCTCAAAAAGGATCACATGTTAACCAAGTCAAGATAGTCACTCTTCATCTGATGAGTCATTAGTACCAAGTGTGAGTCATATGAAATCTGCCAGGGACATTCAAAGACAGGTTGATAATAGGTTGCATGAACTAGAATAATGCAGTTTCACTCCACAAGGACAAGGTAAGCAATCAAAACGTGGTTGAAATATTGGTGCATAAGAACGTAGCTTGGGAACATGACACCATTTTAGGTGGCAATAGTAAACAAAGAGTATCGTATGATCAACTGTGGAGTCAGTGGGTGCAGGGCTTTGTCAGAAACATTTTAGAAGGAAAAAGTAACAGGGCTAGGGAAAACATGTTAAATTGTCTGTCAGACTCCATGGTGGATACCACTGATTTCAGTTGGCAGGGCACTAATGCGTCACATGCTGTGTTACTTTTTGACATGGAGAGAGGGCGGCTTCTTGAGATGACACATGTCGTATTGACAGAATTAGAAGAGTACAACCCCAAAAGCACATTCAAAACCCTAGAATTTTCAATAGAGGTGGTAAAGATTCTGGAAAACGTCTCTGGTATTGTAAATTTTTTCAAACTGGATCATGTACTATCACTAAGGACCATGAGACAAATGGTCAGATCCATAAATACATCTGTGCTCACTGCCTGGATAAAGGGACGCAACTAAATTATGCAGAAAAAGATTGTCACTAGGCCAAATATTTACCAAAAAACGAATAATTGGTTGTCCTGAGGTGACAAAACCTCTGGTCAGCTTTTTGTCTTATGACCCTTGTGAAAAGGAAAAAGTGTGAAAATTAAAATATACTGATTGTAATATAAACAGTACTGGAAAAACTATTCGACCCAATTTGTAATCAATTCTACCCAGCATCTTCACCAAATTATCACCAGAAGGGGAGGGCACCTGTGGCAAGTTGTCACTGGAAGGCATGTTGATTGTTACATAGAAATGAATAATGTAAGATAGTCCATTTTATTGTTAAAGATAAAGAAGAATACACATCACACACATATATATAATCTACCTCTTGATGTTAGACGGGGAGGAGGAGATGTTGTCCCGTCAAGAGCTAGTTTCCTTCTCTTCATCTTTTGAATTTTGAGAAAATTTCTTAACTGCTGTTTTAAATGTCATTTTTCTTGCAAGAGGTTTGGATCTTTGTGACCACATGATTACTGATCACAAAGTACAAATTGTCTGAACTTGAAGCCATGTTGGCTATGAAAAAAGACAAATCATGTAGAGTATTTCATAGTACCGTGAGAGATCACTCCTGTGTTAAATCTAGCTTGTACAACTTTGCACTAGATGGCGGCGGAGAAAAATGATATGTCCCAATTCTTTTGTTCTATGATGGACCCCTGTATTCTGCTGTTGCTGCTGGCCACGCCAGTTTAAAGATTAACCCTGCCCCTATTGTTATAAATGCAGGCCACAGTAAATCTGTTGTGTCTCTAGGCAATATGAATAGGGTTATATGTAGTGAAAAACCAAAAGCTGATCATAAACAGGAAAAATGTGGCAAAAGTCGGATCAGAAAAATTGAAAAATTGTTTGACATTAACAAATAGAGGATAATTCTATTCTTATCCGGTCATGTCATGACAATAAAAATGTTGCAAATTGCAATGCAAAATCATACACAATGTGGAAAAATCATAACGGATTTTGCTTTCCGATTCACTCCCCTTGGGGAGTTTCATTTATCTGACAGTACTGAGGTGCATGAATTTCGTATTACTGTCCATAAAAGCTCATGCCCTTGTCAAAAGCTTTCAAAAACAAAATTATCTAGGAGCTAGATTAAAGGTCTACTCCAGTTGAACATGGAAACCTGGAAACCTTAAATACACGACTATTGGGATTCTCAGCTAATAGATTTATTATATTTTGGCTTCCCTCTTAATTTTAATCGGAATTCTCCCCTTAGGTGGGAGGGGGGAACCAGAAGTCGGCTGTAAACTTCCCCAATGGCATAGGTGTATATCTCGATTAATTTGAATCTATTAATGGTGGAATAGATAAACATTCTATTCTGGAAACTGACTTTAGCTTTGAATTTACCAACTATTGATCATATTACTGACCAGGTTAAAGCCATTGGAAGGGGATGTCAACTTTATAAATTTGATATATCCAGAGCCTTTCATCATATAAAGGTGGATCTATTGGATTATGACCTGTTAGGTGCCTCTTAACGTCAAGTGTACATTGATACGAGTGTCTCATTTGAGAGCAGGCAAGGATCACAGATTTTTCAGCAGTGCAGTGATGCCGTCAAATTTATCATGGAAAAAAGGCCAGGTCTCACTATCAGTGACAAAGAATTAATACTTCCAAGCACTCAAATCACTTGTTTAGGTGTAAAAATATATTCTGCAGAAGGTTCTGTCTCTATACCCCCCCCCCCCCCCCCCCGAGAAAAAATGCAGGCTATCTCAAATATGGCCACTGTGGCAGAGTTGTAACACTCTCCCCTCCCACCTCTGAGGCCGGGGTTCGATCCCAGTCACGGCCTCAAGTGGGAAAGCTGGTAGTTGCTTGCCGTTGGTCGGCAGTTTACAGTACAGAAGCTTAACGAACTGTAAGTACTGGTTTCCTCTGCCCTTCCAACTACCCATTGTGATATGACCTGTACAGTGTTGAAAGCGACGTAAAACCCCAAATAAATAAATAGATTGAATGGCAAGGTAAAAAATCCTGTACAAAAAGCAACTCCAGTCACTTCTAGGCCATTTATTGTATGTACATAAATGTGTAAAACCTGCAAGATTTTTCCTAAATAGGATGCTAAAACTCCTGAAAAATTCTCACAATGCTCCCTACATAAAACTCACTGCTACCTTTCACAGAGACCTTAGACGGTTTAAAAATTTTCTGTCCCATTTCAATGGTGTCTCTTTGTATGATCATAAGAAAAGTGATTGTCAGACCCATCTAGATGCGTGCCTTCAGGACCTTGGTGGCATATATCAAAATCAGGTTTAAAAATATTCCTCTCGGCTTTAGTATTGCCCATTTAGAAATAGTAAACATCCTAGTGGCTACAAAGATGTTCTGCCACCAGTGGTCTAAATATCAGTTCAAATCTACTGTGACTGTGCTGTGATCTGGGTTTTGCAATCTAGCAGGACGAAAGATCCTTTTCTGGCAGCATGAATAGGCAGAAATATTTGGCTCTTGGCTGCCATATTTGGTATAAATTTTGTTTTCAGTCACATTAGTGGAAAGAGTAACTGCATTGCTGATCTGCTGTCCAGATGGGCTTACACTAGTGCAAATTATAAAGCTTTGAAGCATTTAGTTCTAAATTTTCAGTGGCATGACCTTCACTTGTTCATGCTGGATGTTAACAATAATATCTACTACTGATACTATGCTTTGTTTTAGGTTGCTCTGGACTCAAGAGCCTGACCAAGAAAGCCATGTCACACCTCATTTCGGCCTTCAGACCGAGCATCCAGTCGGCCTACAGTGCTATGTTCAGATCTTTTGTGACCTTTTGTGTATACAAGTGGTGTGCCATCAAGTATGCAAAGCAACTATCTGGATGTCTTAAAAGCTAAATTCATTATCTATGGCCTTCCTTCTGTGGTTTTTTGATGATAACAAAAATTACAGTATTATGTGAAATTTCTCAAGATAAATTGTCCCTTATGTATATCAAAATGCAACAAAATAAGTATCCAGGATCTGTACTCCCTGGTGGGGTTTTGTGATACAATTTATATGGGAAAAATTTTATGTTCCTTTCAGCATTTTGGGCTTTTTTCGCCTTTCAAACCTATGTCCTCATTATTTGTCCTCATTTTACTTCACCAGGCACTTAGCTGCTGGTGATATATTCTTTGATTCTGACAAGTTAAAAGTACTTATTAAATGGTCAAAGACACTCCAATCAAGTGACAAAGTCAAGTTGATTTCTCTCCCAAAGTTAGGTAGGGCTGCCATTTTCCAGTACAGGGTCCTCTTTAAAATGTTTAAGTTGTATTCCCCCGAAAAAAATTACCCACTTTTTCAGTTTAGGTATCAATTGGGATGGAAAGTACTCATTCAAAATTAGAAAAACCCTGTCCTTTCTCAGTGTTAAAATGGGCTACTCCCATCAGTACTTTACTTTTCATTATTTAAGGAGATATGGTGCCCCCTTAGCTTTTTTCGCCCATGTTCCCATTCATCAGATACAAATGCAAGGCACCTGGGGTCGTATTCACTAAACCTCCTTGATTCCAAGGAACCCTTAAAAAGTAAGGATTTCCTTTATTTCTTGCCTCTTCCTTTGTTTTTGTATTCATTAAACTTCCCTCAAACAAAGGAGCCTAACTTTCTTTCTTTGACTTTCAAGGAAACCTTAAAGATCTAGGAAATCCTTAACTTTCAAGGGAATCTTGAATTTTGATATTCACCAACCTTCCTTTACTGAGGAATCCTTGGTTTTTTCCTTAATTTTCAAGGTAAGTCTGCGACTATCTTTATGATAAAGGGGAGTTTTGGTGGTTGACTTTTTAAGTAAAAATTGAGGTAATTGGGGAAATGTTATGACACTTGCACGTTTTTTGTTGATACTACATCATTTACATCACTATAAGTCTTTGAAATTTTTGGGATATTCACTAAGTACGTCGTCAAACCCAATGAAAATGTATTTGATGTGTGTCAAAATATCTGTGTGAATAGTGGCTATTACCACAATAGGAAAACTTCCCAAATGACTATTGCATTGTTTATCTTCATGAGTGATTGATTTTTTTCTGTGTATGTCTAACAAGGGATGTTTTAGTTTTATTATCCACCATTTAGTACGATTTATGGGTTATATTTTATGAATATTTAATGTGAGGATGTGAAAAAGCACGTCTAAAAGCATGGCCACCAGTGAATATAAAAACTGCAACATTTAACCTGAAACACAAAAATCTTTAAAAGTTAGATATTTATTTCTTAAAATATGAAATATTATCTTAAGCTGCAATAGAAAACGCATCACAACACTAATCTTAAACAAATAATAAACATGGAAATAACAAAATACAAAAGGGAAAGATAAAGGAGCCTTTATGAATAGACATATTTAACCAATCAGATGACTTAATGCACTCCTTTAATAAAGGATCCTTTATTTAAGGTCTTCTTTGGTAAGGAAACCATAAAGGAGATTTAGTGAATAGCATTATAAAGGTCACCTTACCAAAGGAGATTTTTCACCTTCCTTTAATAAAGGGACCTTTAAATTCCATAGCAACTTTGATTATGCTTCTCAAGTTGCCTCTAGTTTTGCTAAATTATATGCCTTATAAATGCTGTGTTTGTGTGAGGAATCTACATGAATGTTAATGATTTTACATGTTGTTATTTCCCTCATTTAAAATTTTATACATTATTAAGTTTGCTCTGGCTTGGGGGGGTCTTTGTCCTCCCCTATCTTCCATAATTATCTGTAATACGTGTTTTTACAATTTTCAGCGGTCACCTCTCTTCGGCAGGGGCGTAGGAAGCAATTTTTGGTTGGGGGGGCGAGGAACTAGATTTTACCGACTCGACACCCGTATCAACAGACAGGCCATCCTTCATGCTATAGGCATTCACTGGGCGTTATTGTAGCACCCATTTGGTGTGATTCACAATTATAAATTATCAGAATTAACTAAAATCTTTTGTTAGGATGTTATTTGGTAAAGTTCCTTTACCAAAGGAAATTGTTGTGATGACCGTGTGACTGACATTAATCCTAAGTTTACCCGACCTTTTCTGGGTAGAGAAATACATATAGTCATGTTTCCAGAACTTGTGACCATTCCTTGAAGTGCCTAGCTGAAACGAGATCTATTTTGAGCAAGGTTAATACCCAAACTGAGGGGGGTGTGTGTGATCATTGAACTGGCTTGGTCCAATTAACACACAGTAAAGAAAGAAGAGTTTTCTGGAAAAACTCTCATCAGCTGACAAATTGTTGTGCTAAACTGCTGCTCTGTGTGAATTTGAAACTACATGTCTAAGTTCGAAATAATTAACAATACGGTATAGTGGATGATCGTAAAGCCGATCACTTAAGGGAGACCTACATAAAGAGTGATTGTTTTCACTTAATAAAATCAAAATCAACTTTAAATATTAAGGTACATTGAAAAATATGATTTCATAAAGCAAATAAACCAACAAACCACTGCAAGACTTCTAAGATTTTTTTCAACAGAAAGTTTAAACTTGGGTATGAAAATGCAGAAAAAAAGACTGTCATTTTTAAGATTGCTCATTAAGTCGATCACCCAGTACCACCACTTTAATTGGGCTCAAGAAGGTGAAAGATTTGTTACAAGATTATCCATTATATCCATCAAACAAAAATTTGTACACAGATTTTACAATAGTTGTATTATAATAAACTGGATGGTTTTGTTCTGTACTGAGGCTATATTTTAGTGTTTATTTCAGAAAATTAAAAAATATATCTGCTTGGAACACATTGCACAAGTATTTTTGCAGAATAAATTAATGAAAAGGATGTTTGTTTATTTGCAAATTCAAATGAAGTTCACTATGTGCGGTAAGGGTGCAAATGCTGACCGATCGACTTAATGAGCATATCGACATTACGATCATCTACTATACATTAAATGTGGAAGATTACAAAATGTATGATTATGGTCTGCATAGGTGAAACGTTTCACAGAATTTGCAAATCCCTTGACAGGTTAACTGAAAATGTTTTAATAGTTCAAATGGTAGCTTACACTATGGTACATATTAAAACTTTATTTGATGTCTTATTTTCGTAAGTTTACTGTTTTGGTCTAACTTAAGTTTTAACTTATGTTAAGTTGACTTTATAACTTTGTGTGTAATCCTATTTTGATTCATACATCTATTGTATCTTCTTACATGTTGAAAGTTATTATGTATTCATGTAGATGAATTATGTATCACGAATTTGATTCTGTGTATAAAAAATTGGATCTGTAAAAGTATTGGTACTTTTAGTTATGTAATCTTACATGTCTTTACTTTATTACTGTATAATAAAAATTAATATTACCTTCTGACTTGTGCTTGACTGTTTTTTTTCGGGGGGGGGGGGGGGGAAGGGTGGCTCTTGGGGGAACTGAGCTTTATATAATTATATTCAATGTACATTGAGAATTGTTTTCGCTGCTTAATATGAAGGCGGTTCACATGATCAGTAAAACTTCAAAACCCGCATTTACAAACCCAGAAGTTTGAATACTTGATGATGATGATGATGATGATGATGATCAATACTTGGGATCATTTGTTTTATTCCATATTTGCATTAACAATGGAAAAAACTGTGTTGTTGTCAAATTTATTGGAAGAATGTTATCAAACCGGCTATGATATTTTTGTTCTTTGTTTTCATAAATTTGATTGTTTTATGCTTATTTAGTATTTTACATCATGACTGGTACCTTTTTATTGGTTATATTATGACGGGAAGTTGGAAGGGAAGAGGAAACTAGTACATACGGTTGGTCAAGATTCTATACTGTAAACTGCAGACCAACAGCAAGCAACTACCAGATTTCCTACTTGAGGTTGACCCCTGATTTGACTCTGATCTCAGAGGTGGGAGGCTACTGTATAGCTCTTTGCAAACATTAAAGAACAGCCTAAACGACATTCAAATTTCACGTTTGCAAATAAGTTAAAACCTAACCCAGACAAAACTGAGTTCATTTCATAGGCTCCCAAAACCAACTCCTCCCTCACTTCCCTATCAATATTCTTGGAAACCAGGTCTTGCCAGCACAAAGTGTCAGGAACTTCAGGGTGGTGTTTGACTCTAAATCAATTTGTCAAACCACTTGTCACATGTCATTAAGTTCACTAGAGTACATGCAAGAGACATCTACAGAATTCGTCCCCTTTTAGACCTGGATACATCAGTCCTGTTAGCAAATGCTTTGGTGAGCAGCAGGCTGGACTACTGCAATTTACTCTTCTTATCTCACACTGATTTTGAGTGGAGGAGATTTCAGCTAGTTTAAAATTCACTCTGCAGGGTTGTCACTCGTTCCTTTAAATTCCCTCACATTACCCCTCAACTTAAACAACTCCACTGGCTTCCAGTCAGATACAGGGTATAATTTAAAATTGGTCTTCTTACATATAAAATTCTCAAACAGGCTCAACCAGTTTACCTAAGAGAATTAATCCAACCCTACTCCTCTTTCAGAAACACAAGGCGAAGTACCCCCAAACTCAAGTTCCTTCAAACCCCCACCTTTGATCGCAGAGTTCACAAATCCATAAAACACTTTTCTAATCCTTCAGTCCCTATGCTCCGGCCCTTTGGAAATCTTTCCATGTAAGAAATAGTCCCTCTGTTGTATCTTTTAGGAAGCACCTTAAAACTCACCTCTTCAGCTCTAGCTTCCTAACTTATTTTTTCTTCCCTCCTGGTAACACCCACAATCCTGGATTATTGACCTTGAATGCCCCTCGACTTCCCTACGATAATGATTTTGTTTAATTAGCGCACTGAGTTCCCCTTTGTGGGGAAGATATTGCACTTGCAAAGCAGTAGATTAGATTAGATAACCACGTAGCCATCATGGCCCCATTTAAGAAATGTAATATCTAAATAGATATTATTTATTGAATGTCTGTATAATGTTCGACTCTTAGCTTCTTCTTATTTTACCACATTGACACTTTTTTGGGGAAAACTTTGTGATTACTTCTCAATGGCTGGTGGTTTTAGTGTAAGATTAAAAAAAAATTACACTTCTTTCCCTCAATTGCAATGTACTTACAGTGTCAGAGAGCATACTTCCTTGTTTGTCTAGCCATTGACAAATGTGTCTTTATCAGTACTAAAACCAGGCACTAAAAGCAATAACAACGATATAATTTTTTTAGGGGGGGGGGGGGGAGTAAATATTATAAACAGATATTTACATTAAAATGACAACTTGTAATCAGTTAATGATCTAGTGGGTTAGCAGTTTGGGCATCTTATCAGAGGCTATCACCTCTGTGTGGGCTCAACTCCGAAAAGTAACAATGCTTAGGACCTGGCTGTTGAATAGGACGTAAAACCATATCTTTGACATTGTAATCAGTTAACTGTAAACATTGTAATTTTATTATGTAGCATTATATTTGTGATGTACATAATACACTCATTTAAACCCATGGACCTATATCGAGAATTGAGGTCTTATCGAAGACTGATTTTCAAGTACTCTGAAACCCATTGTATAAATAATGTATGGAAAAAACATCAGAAATACCCATACCCCAAACCCCAGGAAAGTATCATTTAACACTATGAGATATAAAAGAGGTGAAACAGAATAAATTGAAAGAGAAGACCATTTAAGAGAGCAAATATTTATGGAAAGATAAAGTATCAAAGTCAAAGTCAAAGTTGGGGTTTAACGTCCCGTTCAACAGCCAGGGTCATATTGGGACAGGTTCTCAGCATTGCCACTTGTGGGACTCGAACCCACAGAGGTGACAGCCTATGATTAGATGCCAAACTTGCTAACCACTAGGCCACCGAGGACCGTAGATAAAGTATCAAAACAAGGTAATTCAACAACAAGATGACAACATTATGGTGGACCTATAAGATGTCTTTATTCAAGTATAGCAGCCAAAGGAGATAGTACAATTAGGGAAAAGGTCACTGCAGTTCAGTCAATCCCACACCATTATGTTGCATACCTACATACCTACAACCCTCAAGCAATCTTCCCCCTAAGTATCACCTTCTTACACCTTATGGTTTCTGAGAAACAGCTGACAAGGTTATTATTCCCGCCGTCTGCCAGCCAGGTACCATGGGTGAAACAATACATGCACAGCTTTTAAAGGCTGTTGCATAAAAACCTGTTGGTTATCTTGTTATTATATTTTTGCATCTGATTTCCTTAGAACTGTGCACCTGTTGAGGTGGTTTATGAAAAATACAGCATATATCATATCACATATCATTTTGGGGTATACTGAAAAAGGTGAAATGATTTGGTGATTTGAGGTGGGAGTTAGTGCTTTTAGCTGTAGAAGGGACAGGGCTCACTTGTTTATTTATTTGTTGGAACCAATATACAAATCTGGAACCAATCTGAGAGTCCGTTGATGGGTTTGTATTCCTGGATAAGTATGGAAGACAATATATTCATCAAAACAGGCTTGGTTTAACAAACACAATATTACAAGATTCTATTTAGGACAGTGTACTGGCTAAATGTGACACCTTTCATACAAAGTTATTCAAGAGAAAAAAATACAAATGGTTGTGAATCTGAATCAGACAAGATTTTTTTTCTGAATTTAATCTAAAAAACAATAACAAAATTAATCGTATTATGAGTAATTTAAGATTCCAATTATACTCTAATTCTAATTGGGCTTTTATAGAGACTAATCCCACCTTTACGAGAGGGATATTAAGGTGCAACAACAAGAAGATTGCCAACCAATTGCACAATGCAGGGACAGAAAGGCAGGCAAGCACCACAGAGAATGCCAGGTGATATTTAAGGTGTGTATACCTTGGTGTACTGGTAGGCTTAAAATGGTTTTTGAAAGAAGCTATACAGGGGATCAGTTCCAGTTTAATGATGATATGATATTGTTAGTTTTATCCAGTCCATATTTTACTGGGTCATTTGGTTCATAATATGGAACATAGCTGGAAACAAAACACTACTGTTATCTTTTTATGTGATCAAGATAATGGGTCGGATTATTTTGTGACAATTTATTTCTGTGCCTTTATAGGTCTTGAGATGTTTCTGTAACGTAGTGTCTACAGTGACTGATGTATTTCGTTGGCTTTTAACATTCATTTCGAATATGACTGATTTTCCCCACACCCTGTGCAGGAAGTAACAAACAGACTTGAAATCCTGGTGAAAACATTTTCACTCTTCTCTAGACCATGTTTAGGAAGTTAAAAGTTTATATAAAGTGATAACACTTTTTATTTAATCTTTTTTTAAAACACATTTTTAAAACACATTTTTAAAACCTAGATATTTTCTTCCTGTTTTATGCCATTAAATATCGCTGCATGAGTGTGCCACTTTTTCTAGTATTTACATATTATAGGTCTCTTCAGGAGTATGGAATAAAGATTAGAATATGTATTACCTTCCATTTTCTTTCAATATGCCAATAATATTAAAATATACAGTTCTGTTAGTTTTGATATGTAGAATCAGCTGTGCGAAAATGATACAAAAATGCTTCACTCTAAATAAAAGTATAAAAGACAATGGACTTGTATATTTCAACTGGGGAAGTAGACCACTTGAAGTCCAAGTTGATCTTCACTGCCCACAAGGACTCATTCATTTTGGTCAGAGGATATTTTCTATCCCAAAAGACATACATGATGCATGCAGTTCTGAGCATTGCTTTGACATTGGGAGAAAATTAAAAACATGTGAGTGTTGTGAAAAACCGGATTATTCAAAAGTCTGCAGCTACAGTTATTCCTCAGTTGATGTCCATCAGAAAGCTTTGTGTGAAACAAGACAAAACTGCAGTCTATCAATAGAAATAATGGATCTCAGTGAGCACTGTGCAAATGTAATAGAATATCCATGTGACCCAGGACATTGCAAGAGTCAATGGGTGGAAGTGAATTATGAATGTGTAGCAGGTAAGAATATAAATCTCTTATCATCATTGTTTTTGCAATGAAATAAAAGTAAACTAAAATAAATGTAAACGTGACTTATGGAGATGAAATTGTGTCATCCAAGCCCCAAGTATAAAACTTTTGAGATGAAATTCTGACATCTGCGAATTTAAAAGTTAATAATGTGAATAGTCCACTGCAGTGTGGGCAATTGTGGCCACATAGTGACCATGTGAGATGTTAGCAGTAAAGGTTAAGTTAAATTAAGCATCATAAAAATTACGGTCTGGTTTATGTAAATAAAGTAATTAGAGTAAAATGATGTAATAATAAAATTAAAATAAAATAAATTAATAGCATTGCAATTGCAAGTGCTAAGGTTACACAAGTTTCAGTAGAGCACTATAACTAGATCTGTCCAAGGCTTAGCAAGATAATATCCTTGTGTTAAAAGAGCAATGCTGATATCATTCAGTAACGCAACAGTTGGACAGATAATAAGTGTATAAATGTAACAGCTGACTTAGTAGTATAGTGGCAATAATATAGATAGCCACATAGTAAACATGCCAGGAAATCCCATGGTTCTAGGTACAATACAAAAGGTAGGTCAGGCTGGGAAGTAACCCAACTATCACTAATAGTTTTCAAGATAAAAGGTGAAAACTTAGAAGTCCCAGAACTGGAAATTTACTGTAAAGTTATTAACAAGAAAGGCACTCAGATCCCACATACTCAGCGTGTCTTTACATGTTTATAGCAGCAAATTTAATTTTAATTCTTACAAGAGACAAGATACGATCTTGAGATAGGTGATGCAAGGTCAAAGGTTATTTGCCTCGAAAAGTGGAAAAATACGTGTAAAAAAATGTAAAAGTGAATTTTTTTAGATGAAATTGTGTCACCCAAGCGCTAAGTATAAAACTAGAAATAAAGTGCAGCCTTGAATACCCTGGAAACTGTAGGGAAGGGAAATGTATGCCCAGATGGCATCTGAATGCCATGTTCCATGCTTTATTATGCGTTCCAATGGAACTCCATTTTGGAGTGCCCAGGATGCTCCAGCCCTACGAAAATCATGTAATGTTAATATTTTTGTAAGTCCTAAGTGGTGATAAATATTTTTCAAATGCTTTCTGGCTACAGAATGTGTTAATGGTAATAAACCTCTTGGTCTTGGAATGACAAATGAAGGTTCATTGTCGGATACCGGATACAGAAGTGTCATTCTCTTTACGGCAGCAATTGGACATAAGGGCGAGTCACCTAACAGAGGAATGGAAACTGTAGCTATATCTTTCCTGGTTTTGCAATTTGTGGACCATTTAATCACATTTTGGACCATTTAGTCATTTAAGTACATCACCTGCTGAGGTTCATATAAAATCTGTTCTGGCTAATTGCCTGATATGATCAAAATCGGTCATGGAATGAGACAGTGTGTTTTGATACCTGTAATAAAAAAATAAATAAATAAAAGTGGTATAAATATTATTGGAAATTTCATGGAATCACAAGTATCAATAATCTGGGTTAAGAGTTGTATATCTACAATGGAATGCTTTGGAGGGGCCAAAGGAGCCTGAAATCTCAATGGTTTAAGATCTAGCGACATGCATTCATCCTCAAAGGAAGTGGTATCTAGGCCATGCAGTTTGCTATATTGCCAGGAGATTGTTTATGTTGAACTAAATGTTCCATAAAAGACAGGAAGATAAATATATCTACCTGGTGGTGAGACAGCCCAGCATATTGTCTTTTGGTAGCTGGCCTGAAGCTGTCCAATAACCTATCAGACGCCAAGGTGACAAGTTGCACTGCCTGTGGTGGATAAGCTTTGATCTCGACACTTACCACTGGTTAATACCTCTACCACTGCTAAACTATCAAACCAAATTTTTATTTTCTTATGATATCAATGGATGGCCCAGACCTTACAGGCTAAAACTATGTTCAAAATCTCAAATTGAAATATATTGTAATCCATTTAGCCTTGAGGCGACGGGAGACTGTAAACCATATTTTGTAAATGTATCCAAGAAATGTATCCAAGTGCATCTAGGAATGGCATATTGTCTGGTCATAGTATGTCACCCCATTGTACTGGGTAAAAAACACATCAAACCAGCCAAGATCCAAGAAAATCTTTTATTTGAACTTATTGTTCTAGATTCTTGATTGTCTCAAAGTAACTGTAACAACTGATTAATAAAAATCCTAGCTGGTTTTATCAATACTTAGATGTGTGTTTACTGGTATTCTACACTTCAAATAGTTGTGACAACCGTTATACTTGACTAGCAACTGGGCTTGAAGTATGTTAAGTATGTGATGCAACTTATTTGGTTGACGTTTGTACAATTTTAAGGGAGTTTCGGGAATGAAGCCAAATTGGCCTCCAATTTGAGATATACAACATTGTTTTTCTTTACACATCTCCAATGTATTACAATCCTTATCTGTAAGTTGTACATTTAAATGTTTGTCTTCTATTGTAATTTTTTATTAAGGTCATGATTTTTGTCTGTACCTGTTACATAATCTGTCACGTGACTATCTTTATCTCGAACAGGTTAGAGTGAATGCTGAGACCACTGATCCAAACATACCTATGGGGAACTTGCTGTTGATTTTGTGCAACCAAATGTATTTTGACCAAACCCAGACTCCAAAATAGAACACTGCCACATTGCTTGTTTGTTTATTTGTTTATTTGGGGTTTTACGTCGCTTTCAACACTGTACAGGTCATATCACGACGGGTAGTTGGAAGGGCAGAGGAAACCAGTACATAGAGTTCGCTAGGGTTGTGTACTGTAAACTGCCGACCAACGGCAAGCAACTACCAGCTTTCCCACTTACGGCCATGACGGGGATCGAACCCCGGCCGCAGAGGTGGGAGGCGAGAGTGTTACCACTCTGCCACCGTGGCCCCACATTGCAGTCTTGGTACTTTCTAACACATTTTCGAACTGCTGACCTACCAGTGCTGACCTTGCTGACACCCCTATGTTGGCCCCAAAAAATTGTGTGATTCACCCATAATCAACTGTCTGCCATCTTTGTAATGATATGTCTGTACCCAAGTCAGTAGGTTGCTTTTAATATAAATAAACGTTAAATTTTTTTCGACGGCTCTGCCATATCGTACCTCTTTTATTTACTTCTCAACATTCATCTTCATTTCATAATGGAAGAAATTTCATTTTTAGTTTGTTGAAAGTGTTGGAAATACCCAAATGAACAGAGATAGGTAAGTCATGTGCTATTTGAAGTATGTTCCGGTGCTCCCTCGCAGGAACTACTAACCTGTATCTTTACAGGTTCGAATAGGTCATCAAAGATATACTTGTAAGATTAAAAAATTATCTTTCAGGACAATCAGTCTTTTATTTAACCAGTATGATTTGGTTTCAGAACTAGTTATACTCAGCCTGTCATCCAGTGAAAGTATTTGCATGGCACCTGTGAGGTCCTCAGTGGCCTAGTGGTTAGCAATTTTGGCATCTATTCATAGGCTGCCACCTCTGTGGGTTTGAGTCCCACAAATGGCAATGCTGAGGACCTGTCCCAATATCACCCTGACTGTTGGACAGGATGTAAAAACCCCTTTGTATGGTATGTGGTTCTCCTGAATGATGATACAACTATGTCATTCATTTTTTTCATAAAATCGCGACCACTAGTGACACGTCCTTGTACAATAAGGACATCCTCCATACTTGCACTTTTAAAATCTACCCCAGGTCTATAGCAATAGCATGGCCCATACAGATCAGGTACTCAAATAAAACATCAGCATCATTGTGCTTCCTTCCCTGTCTATGTAGGACTGGCACTATCAAACTCAGATAGTTCTTATGTCCATCTAGTTAATATTGACCTCAGATGCCATGAAATCTCATTATCAAGCTAAGCTATAAAATATTTACATTATATCGGAATTTTTATAATTGAGGATCAAGGCCAACTGCAAATGAAGAAAGTATTTTTCTCTATTTTCACTGATTACCAGTTGCATTTCAAACCCAGAAACAATTCATAGCCGTTAATTATTTCCGAGACAAGAATTAAACCATAACTCAAGGGGCGGTATTCACTAACATTCCTATCTAAGTCTTAGTCCTAACTTTAGGAGTTTATCACTTTAATCATATGCCTGATTTTATTTCTATTACAGTAAGCACAATTTTAGCTTTTAAATCTTCATGTAGAATCAATATACTTTTAAATTGGTAACTGAATTTGATAATTGATTTAGAGTATCGTTAGAAATTGATGATTGATAATTGTGTATAAGATTGGACTAAGACTCGGAATGTTAGTGATTACCGCCCCAGGGGTGTAAACTTCATAAAATACAGTAAGCTTTTGTCTTACCTCAATGGGAGTATTAATTAGGAAAACACAAGGATTTGTTTAAATCACTGTCTCCTCAGACAAGACAAGGACATCAGGACCAGTAAAATCCTGTAATTGTGTGATAATTTAATCAGTAATATCTAATGTCAGGTAATATGATTCAGAATATGATATATGATTCAATCTGGCAATCAATCTTCAATCTAGCAATGAAAAATACTGTGAACTTCCTCCACACTGCTCCAGCATATACTGTTTCAGAAGCAGACCACACAGAAAATAAGAATACCCCAGTGTCACGTACTCCAGTGACCAACTACACCAGGGTAGAAACAAAGACACAGTGATATGTATGATAACGGTAAACCAATGAAAATAATACATGATGTAAGCCATATTCCAAGCAACCTTATTCATGCAACTAGACTGAGAATTAGTACATTTAATAAAATAGAAGAGAGGGGCCATCAAGGGAGGGAAAACTCGTCCTTCTGACTACTAATGACAATTTGACCATGCTGTCTACACGAGACAAAGGGATAGTGGCTTAGCCAATCAGAATGCAGAAAACAACAGAGCCCAAAAACAGAGAACAAAAAAACAAATCAGTTTCTCTTTTTACCTTAACATGAAAGAGAAACTGCCTGTGAATGTTTTAACAATTTCTACGAGAGCATTTAGGAGTTTTTAACTAAAAATTCTTGAGGTATGTATTGGTAGTATGACAGACTTCCTTGCTTTCTCAGTGTAACTATGTATTTTTGTATTTATTCATTTTATCTATATATTGTTTTATTACATTACAAGTATAAACAGTAAAAGACAGGCAATGTGACAGCATAATTATTTTATTTCTTTCAGTGAGTCAACATTAGCACTAAGCATTGCTTCAAATGGAAATGCCTTTGCATGAAGATTGTACAAATACTACACATATTTAATCATATATCTTCAAAATAAATTTAAAGAAATCATTTGCCAAACAAGCCTGGATGTAAACAACTCCCTCTGGTAGACTATATGACATTGCAATTCATTTCACCCTGAAAATCAGTTCTAAATAAGACTGGTTGATGAGAAATAGAATGAGATTTTTTGTTTTCCACAAACCTTTTAATAGTAATGTTAATTGTTCTGATATTTATACACTATAAATCTGTCAAAGAGCAAGGAATAAATATAAAAAGTTGTATTTTTATCCATTTTATTGCAATATGTCATGGGAATTAAAATATTTAGTTTTCTTATTATTGAAATGTAGATTATGTAGTGGAGTTATTATACAAAAATGCTTTACACTTGAAAAAGTTACAACTACCCAGGGAGATGTATATTATGACTGGGAAAATAGGCTGTATATGGCCAAAGTTAATCCTCTCTGCCCCAATGGACTAATCCGTTTTCGTCGGATGACATTTTCAATTTCAAACACTTGGAGAACACAGACTTCCGCCAAGCTTGGATCCAGATGATCCAGCGATTAAGAACAGTCCCAAAATCTTTTAAGACATTTCCTGAAAATTTCATCAAAATATAGTATACATACATAATAATAACATAATAATAATAATAAAATCCATCCATAACATTTTGAGTTATCTTTAAATTATTACATTTCATGGATCCAGAATATCCAGATAGTGATCCGGATCACTTCCAAAATTTAATCATTTCTTCCTTACCTTTTTAGACATATCCTGAAAATTTCATCAAAATCTGTCCATAAGTTTTTGAGATATCTTGTTCACAAACTAACAAACAATTCACTTACTGTAAATCAAGGCAAGAGTGCAGCTGCATCCCACTCGGGATAGTGATCTCAGTGGACATTGTGAAACTCAAATAAATTATTGCTTGACCAGGGGTGGTGCAACAGTCAATGGCTTGGAGTGTAATATGACTGTGTACCATGTATGGATATAAAACTGTTGCGTGCAAAAAAATCAGTGAGATGTATTATTTCTAATACATGCAGATATATATAAATAAATATAAATAGTGTATGCTACTTTTGAGAAAAAAGTAAACATATGTCGTGTAACACTTGTAGTGCTCATGCCCTTGTCAAATGGACACAATTTCACAGGGGATAAAGCTCCTTTGTGTGTGTGTGTGGGGGGGGGGGGAGGTTAAGCTAAGTATCAGTGTTAAGCAAAATGCGGATTATCCTCTGTTGATAACTTGGACTTACTGTGTAAAACTTTTGTGTGTAAACAAGAGTTATTTATTGCACAATTTGATACTTGTAGTTAGTATTTCCACTAAGTATTGCAGATTTCACTAACAACTCAGATTCAGATTATTAATAACTTAGTCCATCACTCTAAATAATGATCACAATTTGACTGCCTTCAGTATTGGTATGGCATTGATGGGGTTGTGGTTAAGTGGGTACAGTGAAACCTCGACTCAAGGAAACAGCAGATCAAAATAGATGGACATCTTTCATATGCGCTTCATCACTCTTATGGGGGTTCCTCAGTGTTTAGTCTTGGTTCCACTGCTTTTCACTCTATACACATCTCCTCTTAGTTACAGTCATACCTACATTCAATGTCACATATAATTTATATGCAGATGATACACAAATTTACTTGGAACTTAGCTCAAGGAATTTTAATCTAGTATCACTGGGTAGGGCACGGCCTAGTGAGGGGTCTGCAGGGCAGCTGATACCTACCTTATTATTGCTGCAATCTGTATGCATAACGTAATCATGTCAAATTTGTACAGTAACAAATACATTCACAACGTATGCATGCAATCCGTTTTTACAAGCTCAAGTGGCATCTGTCAAAATTTCAAAACAGGTAAAGTCGGGGTGTCAAATCAGGGTCCCCTAAGTAATTGTTGTTGTAGCAGTTTAGGGTGGATCGTAGTGCTCGATCCCTTAAGTTGTTTCTGTTTTATTGGCTAGATACCCTGGTTCCTGATTTTTCATAATTTTAATCATTCTTTTTAACTTTTATATTTTACTAATTTTACAACATTACTTTACATTTATGTTTTATCATTCAATCATTTACATCTGTTGTATGTTATGTTTCTGCATAAAGGATTCTGGTACTATGCTTAATATATAACTTAAAATCAGTAACCTCATGAGAACAAAGAACTTAACCATAATATACCATATCATAGTAAAATAACTGGGGTGTCTAGTCCACCTTTTAATAGATTACTTTGTTTCATCCACTTAATGTGTACATATTTTAACCCTAAGTTATAACTTAAACCCAATTTTAAGGTACCTTTGTCACCTTCCTTTGGCAGTAAACTTAGTCTGAGGCCACCTCAATTTCCCCAGTGTGTTTTTCACTGACTCCAGCATTCAAGGTCAGGACACTTCCCTAAAATCTCGCAATCTTATAAAAATGATTAAGGTTTCCTGTATTTTACATTTTAAATTTGTCTTTAGTCAACAATTCCATGAATTATCAACATTCTTTCCTGTTGTACACATTTTAACAATTTTATATGGCGTAATATGTCAAAATATGATGCACTTTATATCATCAATATAATCAAGTGATTAACCAAGTCTGAGTCAGTTCTTCCAAATTGAGGAATCGAGGCACATTTTCAGGCTTGCTTGCAGCCTTAGTTCTTCTACGACTGATCATGTTTAAACATGACAAGAAAACTAAAACACCGGGTGGTATGTCCTGAAAGAAAATATAAATAAGTCATATAAATAAATAAATAAATAAAATATGTTATTCTGTCATTTTATTTCCTATTTTCTGAAGCCGCAAAAGTTTCTTTGGTGAACCAGTGCTTATGCCCTGGTCACACTGGAGGAAGCCTTGCTTAATTCATAAGAATGATGCGCTAATATGTCATGTAATATCCCCAATGCACTATTCTGTTAGTAAGCTTTTCCTACTGTGGTATCCCTTAGTTTACACCAAAAGAGTAAGTATAAACTTTTCTAAATTTCCCTGTGTGCATTTAGAGGAATTTTCACTGGCATTTCACACGAATATAGATAAAATTGAATGTACTATGAGATCAGAGCACAGTATCTCAGTGAAACCACAGGTTATATTGCTCACGTTATAGCTTTTTGTATAATTCCTCATTCTCCCATGTAATGCCAAACTTCTGTGACTGGTAGCTGATAGTAGGTGCACCTTAACTATCAGATCCGAAGTTAACCATTGGGCCAGGCAAAAAAACACCAAGTAAAAGACAGAAGGCTCCACTATAAAGGCTGTATTTCTCAACCTCACATCACACTGGCTTTACAAGAAAATAATGACTATGTTTATAACAAGGCATGTTTTAGAAACATGATTATTACTGAATATTTACATAATTATCATACATTATCAACACATATTAAACCAGAAAATACCATTATCGTCATCAACCAGAGATAAAACAATTGTTATCAAAACTATATTTTTGGGACAAGCTTAGTTAAAATGAGTACATAACACAACTACCCGGTATTTACATAAAACACGAACCTGCAAGCAGTCTACTACCCCACGTTAACCTAGCTCTTAAGTGAAATTACACTTCCTGTAAACACACATGTTCACCTTTCACTGAAATAAAGGCTTATGATTCAAAACAATTCAAAAGTGTACTAAAACATTACTAACGAAGCAGAAAACCTGTACAGAAATTTGAAAACTTGTGAAGATTGAAGATGCGCTTATAATATTAGATTTATCTCTCAGAAAACAGGGTCTGGGATTTACTTTTGCAACATACACCAGGTTTAACTATTCATAAGTGGTTTCTGGGAATCACGGTTATCAGTCCCCAAGGGTCAGGGGTCATAAACCCCCCTGTTCCCCAATTTTATGTTTTCCTTCACTTTGATATTTGAATACTAAAGTGCTAGATGGAATTGGCAATTTTGACAGTTTGTATTGTACCAATCACATTGTACCAGTTTTAATGTGATGAACATGATTTCTTGTTAATTGTCATCTCAACATATTCCATGTTGTGTGTACTCTATTGAACTGTTGCTACTGTTTGCCCGTGACGCCGATACTTATGAGAATACTGGCACCATGATGACTTCAGGGTTGATTTGGCCGATGATAAAGGTTAGTCTTACCTAATCTTTACCGCTTGCTGGTTTATGAGCCAAATTGGTTGTGTATTCCTGAAAGACAGTGTTCTCAGAGACGTGATTCTTTTGTTTCAGTAAGTGACATTGACATATTTATAAGATGGACAAAAATAAATACTGATGTACTACTTGCAAAAGAAAATGTTTAGTATGCCTGGTAGTGTGGTATTGACTGTTGAAGGGTAAGAATTTGGGGACAGTTTATCAATTCACAATGTATCCAAGAACCCAGCTTCGGCCAGACATCACACAAAATAGGGCACTTGTGCAAGAAATATTTTCCTCATAGTAGCCATTTACAATATTGAATTCATTTTTTCCTCCTATTGCACATCACAAGAATAATATTTGCTAACATTTCATCTCATTAGAACACAACTGTCAAACCAATGGTAAACTGGTAAACATCCTTCTCATGTTTATGTGTGGATTGACATTCGTTGGGACTTAACATTATTAAATTATGCCATAAAAATTGTTGTCCATCCTTATCTTGTTTCATGAAATTCAAGCTCACGGTACCTAAATCAGAGGCAGAAATGTGAAACTTTTGAAAACAACCGTGGAACTCGCAAGGTAACGGACGGTTCGCCACTGACTTGCAAGGTTGCATTATGTCGGACAAAAAGATCGTCTAGACATATTTTTAGCTGAATTTGAATATCTAGATACTGAAGCTAATTAATTCAAATAATTATGCTGTTTTAAAAATATTCAATTATTCAATTTTAGTACCTTTGTCAAGCCAATTCAATAGCTAAAAGGAGAGAGATGTAAATATTGAAAACGTTGAGTCCAAGTTGGGTGTTTTTATCCTGCTTAAATAACAGATAAGGTCACATCACAACAGGGGATCAGCACCTATTCAATTATATCATATATTTACATGCTCAACCACAGAGAGGGAAGTCTGGAGGTTTATACAGAATGATGAGACATTTTAGTTAAACGCATTCTTTAAATAAACTTTCACACAATCTCTCAGAAGCTACACGTTAGATCTAGGACAGTACTTGCATTGTCAAAAAAATCATTATTTTGAACTTAATTAATCTGTACTATGAATTAATATTTCTCAGATGTAGATAAGAAATTGTTAGAATGGAGAGCAGAACATAGTAATTGGTCAGTCAAGAATCTGTACTTGCATTACCTTTATTGTGATATTCACACATATCTGTTCCCTCAGTGAAGTTGTGAGAAATCGCTAATACTGGTGTGAGACAGGGTGACACATTGTCACCAACTCTGTTTACTCTATTTATTGATGATTTAGTAAGGTGTTTAAATTCATTAAATAAAGGTGTACAATTTGCAGATAAAAGTTTGGCAACCTTGTTATATGCAGATGATCTTGTTATTAATGCAAGCAATGAAGAAGACCTACAACAGATGTTATGTAAACTAAATAAATGGTGCACCCAATGGAAAATGGAGATTAATGTGAGTAAATCAACAGTACTACATTTCAGCCGAAAATACAAGCAACAAAGTGAATATTGCTTCACAGTTGGTGCTAATATAATAAACTAAGAAAGCTCCTTTAAATATCTTGGTGTCTGGGTTAATGAATTTTGTGATTTTTGAAAAGCAGAAAAACTGCTATCTGAATCTGGTGGTCGATCTTGGGGAAGTAATTGGCAAATTTAAAGGCACGAAAAATGTGGGGTATAATACCCATACAAAGTTATATAATGTATGTGTTGCCACAATCTCAAATTATGGAGTAGGGGTTTGGGGAGCTTATAGGAATGGCCAAATGTCAGGAAAAATGCAGAATATGGCAGCAAGAGCCTTTCTTGGTGTACATAAATATTCAGCAAATCTAACTATATATGAGGATAGGGGTTGGTCAAATCATCACAACAGACAGAAATAAGAAATGATAAGATTGTGGAATAGAATTATCAATAAGGATAATGACAGAATTACTAAGGTAATCTTTAACTGGGAATATGATTTGGGGTTGAACAACTGGTGTAATTCTGTGAAGCAGAGTCTAACAGAATGCGGTTTACAACAAAATTATGCAACAAAAAACTTGTGTGACCTCAATTTTTTTTAGAGATAAAACTCTCAGCATGAATGAAATCCACTGGAGAGAAAACTTATACAAAAAGCCAAAACTAATCTTCTATCAATAATTAAAGAACTCTTATTTTCCTGAAAAGTATGTCACTCCAAATCTAAGCCTTCATTTAAGATCCTGCATTGCATAATTGAGATATTGGTGTTCTGCCCCTCCATGTAAAAACTGGCAGATTTAGTGCAAAAAGTAGAGATCAACCAGTATGTAAAATTTGTCATAGTGATGATGAAGAAGATGAGCTCTATTTTCTATTTTTCTGTGAAAAATATCATGATTTACAACACATAATGTACCACAAAATTAAAAAGCAATATGCAGATTTTGAGAGTAAAGGCAAGCTTGAAAAACTTCAAATACTGGTGGATTGCCCAATACTTGTAGGGAATTATATTCAAAAAATTTTTCACAGTGTTAACAGTTGTTATATGAAAAATTTCAATGTATAAAGCCCTTAAGGATGTGTTATTTTAAAAATATTTAATTTCAAAATCACCACATATAAATGTACCTCTGTTCTACCCTTAGTGACTAATAAGCCTTACAGGCTGGGTGTTTTTTTTGTAGTATGTTTCATCTTTGTAATATTTTTGTAATCATATAACACTTGTCGTTTGAATAAATAATGATGTCAAACCCACACAATTAAGACCATCATACTTCAGATCAGAGATAACAGTAGCTAAAAACTAGTTGAAAAAAATAATTTTTATGAGAAATTATAACTATCTACATGTTATGTACACTTGTGAAATAGCTGTAAACTGTAATTTCATTTAAAACTATGTAACACACTTTGAGAACAAGGAACATGAGACCAATATTAGGCCACAAGTTTAAGGATGAGCTCAACCCACTAACAAGTTGGTAGTTTTAGTCATGTAGTTGTTTTAACATCCAAGTGTTATACATTACGACATTTAGTCAGGACATAAAACTATGGTTACTTTCAAAAGCTAACTAAATATAAACTTTTCACAATTACCATCAAACCAATATAAATGTCTAAACCGGGTGGCTACTGTATTCGGAGGTGATCTCATTCTGGGATAATGTCCTTATGAATCAGGATGTGGTGGACGTTGGGCCTCTTTGTAAAAAATGCCCTACAAGCAAACACCTTTCCTACAGATAACTTCTTCCTTAAAAACCTTAGCATTAATATTTACTCAGGAAATTTATCTTTTTAAATTAGTACAAACCTGTATCAACTAGCTCAGCAGCATTTTAGGAACAGCTTCAATCACTTCTTGAAAATTTAAATGTTACAGACAACTTGGTGATCTTCGCTTGGAAGCAAATCCCACTGATGACTGAAGACCCATATATTAAAAGATAAAAAGCACTGTAGATGACTGAAGACCAACGTATTAAAAGATAAAAAGCGCTGACAATTTTTTAATTCCTTTAGTGTATAGTATAAATAGATATTTACATTAACTGGTAATTTACAACCAGTTAACAGCCTGCTGGGTTATCAGGTTTGGCATCTTATCACAGGTTGTCTCCTCTGCGTGGGTTCAACTCCTACAAGTGACAATGCTGAGGACCTGTGGCAATATGACCTTGGCTATTGAATAGGATGTAAAGTCTTAACTTTGTAATCATTTAGAAGTTAAGATAGTGATTTTACTGTATTATTTTTACTTTCTTCTGCATTTTCAAACAATAAAGTCTCATTATATGCCTGGGACCACTTTTACACAGGGTCTCGGACTTAGCCTGGAACCTTTTCCCAGTTGTCTTAGCTCAGTCCTGGGCTTACATGGATTTCACTAAGTTGTCTTAGCTAAGTCCAAGTTTATCATATAACCACAGTGGTTTTCTATGTCACGTGACCCTTTTTATTTGGTCTAAATATATTTGTGGTGACATATATACTTTGTTTAACTCATTTTATCTTGAAAAAAATGCTGTTTTCAAAGGAAAGCCTTGTGACCACATAAATATGTCAAAAGATTAATTTAGTAAGGTGTTCTGTATTTATTATTTATTTTCAATCATTCTACATTTCGAAGTGGGGAAATTATGTGACAGTCTTATTTAAGCCTTTGTTTACAAAGTCCCCAGGTATACTTAGACTTTGTCCAAGTCTTTGTATTTCTTATCCTTCAAATCTGACATACATGGAATCATTATGAATCTGTGCAATACAAAGACATGTCTCAGCCAGGGGGGTTTCCCTATAATGAGTTTTACCATATTTAAATTAATGCACACATCCCAGAGGATTCCCCTAAACATTAGCATACTTAAGTTTATATCTGGGATGACCTGTCTGGGAGTGTTTGTTGATAGAGATAGCCAGATGATTCCACTGCACAGCATGCATTATAAATTTTACTACAGTCATGCTCAAGTGATTTATTGTACTCATTATTTCTTTCTCCATTTAGGCATACATGATTAGACATTTCTCAGCTTGAGGTTTCCCCCATCTAGGCAGTTAGTTTTTGTTGTATTTGCATTCACTGTTTATGATATACAACAGTGGTTTTTCCTGGGCACTTTGTGAAACTTTATCACTTTGAGATAATTTTTTTTAAATTGAATTTTTCTGTTTATACAGACAGGTATGCAAAATGTACATTCATCCAAATTGTGCTGTTTCACTTTATTTGTTAAAAGCTCATGTACATAAAAAAAAACCAAATAAATCAAAAGCCAACCCCATCAGCCTAAACTGTTCTGTGATTTTCTCATTTAAAAAAAACTATATTTCCTTATTGTATATGGGTTAGTATTATTTGAAATAAAGCATTAGTGTTTTATGGCATTAGGTTAAAGGTTTGGAAAAAAACAACTGTTTTATTAAAAGAAATTACTGGTGTAAACACTCTCTTTGGCACATCTCTTATCCTCACATGGTTGCTGACTATAATCCCAGAAATAATATATGATTGGCACAGGAGAGTGATATTTTATGTAGGCAAAAATGTAAATATTATCTAAATCTTTATCATAAGCAGGCACACAATATTGATAAACAGTACTCTTAGCTTTCATCTCTAATGGGGCTGTTCCACTTGAGCTGACACTATAACTGTCTCTATGCCTCTAGGGATGGTGGACGCAAATCTAGAAAAAAGCAAGAAATACTATCTTTGAGTAATTATTGGCCATTTACTCAAGTAGAATAACTTTTTATTTAAATTGAAACAATTAGTATGCACCAGACAAAATTTTACTGAACAATTTACAGTGCAATATTACTAGGATACCACTGGCCCTGAGGCAGCAATCCATTCTCATATGTAACAGCATTCTGCAAACATGGATGTTTATGTTTGAAAGCTGTGGAGACGGAGCTGCACATACATTTCCAATTTTATCTCACAGGTATTTGTACTCCTCCATTGCTAGCCATGAAATGAATAATGTATCCTAAATTGTGGGGGTTTATATAGAGATTTGCAAAAAATTGATGTCATCTTGTCAACCCATCGCCATCATAAACCCATCATGTTGACAGCTTTTCCAATCCTATGTAAATCTTTTTCAACAGGATGGAATCCTTTGGCATTGAGTACATTTATCAGTTAGTTATAAAATGAAGCCAGAGAAGCAATGGATGAGAGATAATAGTGTATCAACTTGTGTGAAATTTGATTTAGTAAGAAAACTATGATGTTGTGAATATCTAAAGAAATTGGTAAATCATAAATTAATGAAAAAGACAAAAATGTCCTGAAGTGAGTTGTGTGTGTCCTGCTGGTAGAAGGGCTGTGAGATGTGAAGATTCTTTGTCAGGCTGAGGTCATGAGGTGCTGTGAGGTAGGGTTGCCACCTGAAATTATATCCATAAATTAAGATTAAAATAGTGTTGTGGAACCACTTCCCATATGAAATTTTTCCTTAAGTAATCAAGTAAAGTTTGAGGATATACCCTTAGGTGAATAGATCCTAGAAAGTGAATCAGCCAAAGTATTCTTCTTGCCCTCTATATGAATAAGAGTGAGGTGTATGTCATAAGAAGTTGTAATGAGTCATAAGTTCCTGATACATGCACTAAGAAAACTGTCCCTGGTTTTACCAGAGTTGATCACCTGGACAGCCGCCAAGTTGTCGCAGTGGACTGTAACTGCTGAATCAGCCCATAGTTTGGCCAAAAGTCCTTGCCATTGTAAAGTGAGTTCTTATCTAGATCAAATGTAATGCCCACGCAGGTGAGGGACCTGGTGGGAGGGGAATGCTTCTCTGCAATCATGGGGAGGCCCAGCTCAGTGAAAATAGCAGAGAGTTTTTCAAAATGACGGTTTGCGTCATTTTCTTCAGCTACCAGTATAAATCATCAATATAGGCAAATGTCTGGCAATTCTCTTTACCCATGATATAGATAACAGCATCTGATGTCATCTGGAATATCGCACTGCCGTGGATAAAGCTGAACGCTACCACCCAATCCAGGTAGTATTTACCCTTCCATTTGATACCAAATTTGAAGGCATCAGCTGGGTCCACACGCAGATTTGTAAAGGCCCTGGAAATATCTGTTGTGGCCAGCATTGCCCTACCTTTAAAATTCACAATGCTTTCTAATATGTTATCAACAGTTGGAAGCTTTAAGGTGAAGTGATACTCATCAAATAGATCTTTGGTGCCAGCGTCATTCAGTGATGCTCCAGCATGATAAGACAAGTTTAGAATGATGCATCTCTTGTTATTTTCTTTGGGCCTGGTGAGTAATGGAGAACAGTGATAATGTGGGCAATCAACGTGATCAAAATGGCCAAGCATTTCCCCAAGATGTATTTCTTTCTGGAGGTACTGAGCCACTGTCCCCGGATATTGAAGGGCAGAAAAATGGTTGGTAATGTTCTTGTTACAAAGGCTATCAGAGATAGTGACAGAAAGAGAAAAACCATATGTGAGATATTGGATAAGCCTCTTGTTACTGTAATCTTTCAAATAATGATGCCAAGCATCAATATTAAGGCCAGATTCAATAGGAAACCTAGCCATCCTGCAGTTGGGTACCCCTATTTCCCTAACAACTCCGGAAATGGTAATGCATCTGTGGATATCATTGAGGGGGTGGGGTGCCTATCAGGACCAACAAAAATAAACTCAGTATTCTCATGAGCCAAAAATTAAAAAAAAAATTTCTTGTTTAACAGAAAACAAATCACTAAGATGAGAAGCAAGAGGCAGCTGCACGACGGAAACAGATGGAAGAACATCAGAACTTGCCCAACTTGTCCTATTGATGTGGACAATCCTGATCTTGTTGGTTGATCAAGCTATCGTTCAAACCTTCTATATATTCAGTATAAGACATATTGTATTTCCGTTTTGCATGTGTATCCTGCAAATAATTATGATAAGTTAACTTGGGCTCCTGAATGATCCCAGGGTTTCGGTCCCGCGCCCCATTATTGATAAATGGTGCTTGAGGAGGTGTCTGAAACTGCTGAGGTTGTGATAAATGCGAGGTAGATGCCATTGGCCCATACACCTGTAGTGGCCATTGACTGTATTAGTTTGGTTAATGGTGGCATGGTCGTTCGAGTTTCTTTGTTCTATTCTGTCCACCTTTGGATCAGAGATTGGTTTGATCAGAGAGTTTCTGAAGCATAGAAATTATGACTGAGGTTGATTCTTGTCCCAGAGGTGCTGACGAGACAGGATCTGTGGTCAAGCTAGTACTTACGGCAGTTTGTTCTGGCTCTTCCAAGTTTGAACCGTGTGTGTTGCCATTGACTGGTTTCAGCAAATGCTAAAATCAACAATATAAATCCAGTAATATAAATGTTATTTCTTCATAACCTTGGAATATAATGAAAGTCCAGTAGTTCAAACATTGTCAGTGGTGTGTAACCATCAATATGACTGGCTACTGGTCGATGACCAGTGGTTGACATGGAAGTAGAGAAATAAGTAAGAGACTAGTTTAAGATGTGATCCAACTGAAACAGCAGGCCCCTCACAGGCCTTGCTTGCCGAACCCTCAGCAACATAATCCTATTGGTCAGATTCAAATCTTTTCAAATGCCACTTAATGAGATAAAAGGTTTATGATTTCCATAAGAGTCCAGTGTTCCTGATAGGTTTATGTGCAAAAAGATTTTGATACGACAAAAAAAGATGGCCATAGATGGCCATGATAGGTATACGATATGTTTACAAAGGGTACATGATTGTAATATCAGATAACAATCGGGAAAGGTTTTACTAGAATTTCAAACCAATTGAAATTATTGGGATCCTTGGGGATTCCAATACAACATGGTTTCAATGCTCAGGATGGTTCGGTTTAGCTTTATAAGGAAAACAGATGAAAACGATTCATCTCAAAATTCCCAAAATTTTAGAATCGGGAGCAAGGTTTATGATATATCGAAGAAATGAAACAGCACTCTAAAGGATTGATGCTAGATAGCAGCATATTTTGCAGAGATAATAGTGCCGATCAGTATTCTAATAGTTTGATTGTCGCAACATTTTGTACTTGAAGTAACATACACTATTTCCTCGTTAAAAACAAGTTTACTCTTTGCTAGATCACATATTTAGGATTTTGAAAGTTTTGTACGCTCATAATACTTTTTACGTCTTCTTTTAGACTAGTTAATATTAACTGTAAAAATGAAAATGTGTTTGCAGTAACATTTTAAAAGTAAAATTGTCTTCCTGTTTGATGTCATTAAATTTCACTGAATGATTGTGTTTGTCTTTCTAGTATTGATACAAGTCTCTGAAGGATTATGGTTTAAAGATCAAAAGGTGTATTTCCTTTTAATTTCTTTTAATATGCCGATGATATTAAAATACACAGTTGTTTTATTTTTAATATGTGGATTCAGCTATGGGAAAATGGCACAAAAATGTTTTACTCTTAGTAAAGTTATACATAACCAGGTAACCGAATATTACCATTGGGATGATAGACCACTTTTAGTACAAGTTGATCTTCACTGCCCTAATGGACTCATTCATTTTGGTCATATGATATTTTCTATCCCGAAGGATAAAGATGATGCTTGCCGTTCTGAGCAATGTTTTAATACTACGAAAACATTAAAAACTTGCAAGTGTTGTGAAAAACCGGGTAATGCAAAAGTTTGCAGCTTCAATGATTCCGCAGTTGATGACCAAGAGAAAGCATTTTGTGAAATAAGACAAAATTGCAATATTACAGTAGGAATAGTGGATCTCAGTGAACATTGTGCAACACAAATAGAATATGCATGTGACCAAGGACATTGCAAGAGTCGATGGATTGAAGTGAATTATGAATGTGTAGCAGGTATGAATATAAATCTCTTGTCATCACTGATTTTACAGCAAAAAGTGAATGTGACTATGGATTACAGAAATATATTTTTCAATGTATCCTTTGCAGTTTACCTTTCATCAATCCACAGAGCAAAGAATATGTACTCAAAACCTAAAGGCAAATCAAAACATTTTGCATACATTAAATATATAAATAGAATATATAAGTGCATAAAGTGTTAAATATGTTTTCATGGCGAGGGTAAATGTAATTTTGATTGGCTAAGCAGTCATAATCTTAAGCATTATAATATCATTCCAAATCCTTGTCACAATGGGAACACAACTTCAGTTTGGTTAAAAATTTCATTCACAAAATACAAATGTGTGTACTGAAATGTTAACTCTGTTGAATTTTAACTTTTTTGGCCCAAATGGTTAAACCATGCAAGAGTGTTATTTGCATATAATTCCACACAGCCGCAGGTTTGGGTCTGTGTAGTTTTTGCTGCAATCTGCATTTTGGTAAAAGTAAGCAAATGATTACCTCCGCTGGTTATGTTTTCGCCAGGGTTTCTTTTGGGTTTGTTTGCGTGTTTGTTTGTGAACAAGGTAACTCAAAAACTTATGGACAGATTTTGATACAATTTTCAGGATATGTCTGAAAAGGTAAAAGGAAGAAGTGATTCAATTTTAGGAGTGATCTGGATCACTATCTGGATCTGAATCCATGAAATGTAATTTTTAAAGACAGAAAACTCAAAAAGTTATGGACGGATTTTGATGAAGTTTCCAGGATACAAGGGACAAGGAACAAGTGATTCGATTTTGGGAGTGATCTGGATCACTGTCTGATCATTTGGAGTGATCCAGATTCAGCTCCCATGGCAGAGGTCAGCGCTCTCCGAGTGCTCTTGTTATGAATGTAGATATCGTGATTTGCATTAAAGCTATTTTCAGCATTTTAGGAAGTGCTTCTTAAAATACTATCGACGTGCCTCGTGGGTTTTGTACCGATTCTTCAGATTAGTGTCTTCCTATTATTAACAATATATATTAATGGGAAGTCAAAACCAGGGCTTAGATTACTTTTAATGTTGTGACTATTTCAGTTGAAAATTCATGGCAAACTACAGAGGCAATAAATGATGTTTCAATGACCTCTGTAGCAAATGACAAAAATGAAGAAATATCGGGAAAAGATGAAAAGCCAGACCAGAAACACTTGAATCCTGTCATAGGTAATGTATGACTCAAGTCAAATAATAGCCTTGTAGATGATAAATCCAAATAAGTCTATCATTCTTACCAAGACCTCTTTTATAAATCAATAGGTAATTGTGAACAATTCAAAATTCTAAAATATGAGTTCTTATAGATTTATCAGATGAAATTAATTGTATTATGGATAATTAATATCTGTTGATCAATTATCTAACTATGGTTTTATAGCCCTTTCAACAGTTTAAATATTTATTGAATAAAGTAAATAGCTAAATAATCTATTACACTGATGATAATTCAAAGCAAGTCTAAGCTACAGCCATCGCTTAATGCCTACTGGGAGACAAGCAATGTTGATTAAATAGTATGTTGAGTTCTAGACATATCAAATCACTAAAATGCAGATTGGCATTAGTGGATGGGAGCTTATATCTTGGAATGTTATCACTTGGCTTGAATCTTGAGTTCAGAGCAAGACCAAGCAAACACATGAAATGCACTGAGGCATGTGTAAACATTACCATGGCTGGTAAAAGGGTTGGTATAAGCTTAACCCTGAAGATAAAACACATCAAGCAAATAAAACATGTTGGTTCATATTCTCAAAATGTTTAAGCATTTTAGTAAGTGTTTAAATTTGTTTAATTAGCGCACTGAGTTCCCCTCTGTGGCGAAAAAAGATATTGTGCTTGCAAAGCAGTCAAGTAGATTAGATAAACTGGCCCACTCACTTTCTCACCTTAATCTCTTTTATCTATTTCTTGTCTGCCATCCGTAAATATACTTTAACCAAGTATTCTATAGACGTAATTCTTATTTCAGGGGCCATGGTGGCAGAGTGGTAACACTCTTCCCTCCCACCTTTGAGGCAGGGGTTCGGTTCACGGCTCTACCTCAACTGGGAAAGCAAGTAGTTGCATGCCGTTGGTCAGCAGTTTACAGTACAGAACCTTGTCCATCTGTATGTACTGGTTTCCTCTGCCCTTCCCACTACCCATGGTGATATGACATGTACAGTGTTGAAAGCAATGTAAAACCCCAAATAAATAAATAAATTCTGATGCTATTTCAAAGAATAAAAACACTTGACTCATGAGCTTAGGTATTGTGGTACGTAGTTGAAGGATTTGAATAATTATAATTAAATAACTGATGATAGACGTGGTTTAATATCATTTTGTTTTATTTCAGGGTTATCTTTGGGTCTCTGTTTTGCCCTCATTCTGTGTGTGCTCATTACAGTCATTCTTTGTATCAGGTAGGAGTTGATGATTTGTTCCTATCTGTGTAAACTAATAGTTATGGAAGCGTAGTATGTTCGGATGCAGCTTAAATACATTAATATAATTTGGTGTGTTATCAACTCTTAGTATTACACATTCAGATAACAAAAATGGTGAAAGAACCCGAGAGTTGAACTCAACAACAGTGTGGTTTTGTGGATTATGTATAGTAGCATGTACTATTACAACCTGTGTAATAATAGCAAATCTTTTAAAATGTTTAAGAAGGTGTAACATGTAGTGCTGTTGAGAGTTGAAATAGCTCACCAAAGACTCCTGGCCTGATGTCAATTTCTGAAGACTAATTACAGATTAAGAGCTGATTATCTCAAGCCAATGAATGAGTTATTTTAGTTCATTTATCAGAAAAATAAGTAAAATGTGTAGGTTTAGATAACTCACTTGTAATCCCTGGTGTTCAAAACATTAATTCGTGCTAAAAAAGTCTGTTGGGTGCAACTGTAAATAAAATATCAACTGTGTCATAAATTAATAATTAATTTCCACATGTGATGAGCTTTGCGTATTGAAATTTCTTGCTTTCCTTTATAATAAGACTAATAATATAATTTTCAACACATTTCTCCCTGTTCTAACTTGGTGTTGGGCAATAGGGATGATAATGTATGGATTTTTACCAATCCTGAAGTGTGTATTATAGATTTTAAAGTTTTTGACAAGTCACTTTATGTAAACAAACAGGTATAACCGAGTGCAAAGGAAATACCATGAAATGCTTCAACAGGCCTCGCAGCAGAGAAGAGCTTTCATCAAAGACTCTATTGAACCACCAATCCTGATGGACCAAAACCAATCCAGACCTGTAGAGAGCATCAGTGACAATACAGGTAACACAACACCAGACGAACGTATTAATGACTCACCCAGACAGGATGGTAGCGTAAAAGAGGTCATCTATCAAGATGTAACTGAAGATACAGTACCTCAACCAGCACTGTCCACAGACATTCAATTCATTTTGAAAATGAAAAAGAAGAAAAAGACCCTCAGAAAATCTAATCTTCAGACATACCCAGAACAGGAAACACCAGCAGAGACATTGAGTGACGTAGATATGGTAGAGCATAGATATTATGAAACCTATTCGTAGAAACTATCCAATGCATTCATTTCACACTTGTCTACTTCACATCCAACAAAATTCCACAAATTGGTCCCGATTTCTTTCCTGTAAAATATAGACATTGGAATGCAACTATTACTTTCACAATGTGCCAGATTTTTTTTCAGATAAGTTTGTTGTGGTCACCTAAGTGAGAAGTTGTCACTGTGGAAATATAGAATTTCAGAAAACTCTGTCTTTATGTCGTAAAATAACAAAGAGAGTTGCAATGCTTTTTGGGTTGTTTAGTGTTTTTATACTATTAAACAATATAAAAATATGACATGAACAAAGTTGCATGATCAATTGCTAAATATATCAGTAGGTCCTAACCGTTGCAATGGTGACATTATGACATAATCAGGTCACGTAATTGAAGTTTTTATGTGCACCAGTGAGGCTTAACAGCATGACACAGCTGAACACATGTTAAAGGACAACCTGGTGGGGTAAAATTGTCCTGGTGACTGATGATGTAGAAATTCTACAGCAAGCACTATTAACATTTCTCGTGCATTCTGGATATTATTTTTAATTAGTTTTTAATCTGATTCCTCATCATAACTTGCCAAATATCACCAGAATTGGTTTAGTGCCACATCGGGGAAATAACAAACCAAGAATATGTCTTGTTAAATGATTTTTATCAAATTGATAAAATTTTAACCTTTTTTTCTCCAGATATTAATCTTGAAAAATGTCTCCTGTGGACACATTTTGATGATTGGGTGTGTCAAAGTAATATATTTAGGATACGATATACTTCTTGGATTAAACTGTTATTTGCATTGTTTGTTAGCACTTATTGCTGCTGTGGGATGACAGATCTATCCTGTTTTGCATTAAATATAATAATGATATCTAGAAAAATTGTAGATGGCACATCCAAACAAAGGAGATCAAAGTGATTCAGGAGATTAATTAGTGAGATTCATTCTTATCCTGCGTCTACTGTTTTCATACCCAGACATCAGACCATTTCTGCCTTTGGGGAAATGTAAAAATCGTATTCCTGGTTGTACATTGAAAATTGTTGGAAAATCGGAATCGCAGATTGATGAACACTGTAAGCTGATCATCGGGGTTACCCCATAAGTAGACACATACAACAGTGGCTTACAACACTGTTACCGAACAAGAAATGCAAAAGATTGGCCCAGTTAGGAAACAACAGATGGAATACAAATTTACAGATAATTTTCCTCAGCAAATGGGCCAAGGATCAGATTTTGGGGTTTTTATGTCCACTTCAACCACTATGGTTATATAACTACAGGACGTCAGTATACTTCTATGTTGTCATCAGCTAGATTCGAACCCATAACCATTCAGGCGAGTGTCCAGTGTTACCAAAAGTGTTATCACTGGACCCTCTGAGACTTCTCTGGTTAGGATAACGTGTCAGGAGAGTCACTCATGATAGGCATAGATAGCTATTGTATTAGTATGGTCATTTGCCAGTCTTTACCAACACAGACAAGACATGAGATTATATAAATTCATTAAGAATTTACTTTTAATAAGGTTACTAGTAAAATGTTAAAGCATTGTAAATATTATAACATGCACTAGTTCATTGTAATAACACTTTGGTTTGGAAGTCACCCTCCATAATGTACTAATGTAATCATATACAGTTTAAGGAAACCATAGACTACAAGTAAACTTTACAATTACATAGGAAAAATTTGCTGACCAGATTAACAAGCAGAACCCAAAGTATGAGTATGAGTATGATTAGTAGAGTCACTAATATTAGGCATAGATAGCTGATATATTATTATTATTATTATAAATCGACTACAAAATATGCAAATAATATGACACCCGAATTATTATTATTATTATGGTTCGGTTAAAATTAGTCACCTTTTATACAAATGAGATATAAAATCTGTTATTACAACTATGATTAATGCTTTGAACACACTCCAATTGGAACTCCAGCAGATACAGACAACACGAAAAATTGTGGGATATACTTAATCTCCTGTGAAACCAAACTACAAACCTTTTGTTGGGGTTTTGATACAGAGGTGAATCGGAATCTGGAAGGACTCTGGCCACGGTTTATCACAGAAAATATGTGCAGTAAAGTTGCTGTAAAGATGCAGTAATATCACAGCAAAAATACAATTTGACTAGAGACACTGAATGAGACAGAATAACACAGACTAGGGAGGAATGGTAATAGAAACTGCTACACAAATGATAGGACAGTCTCTATTTGCAAGAGGTTACAGATAGTTAAAGGTAACATCATTATACCGCCTATGGCACATTGAAATTTTCAACCTTCTGTTTGTGGGAGACAGAAATCAGATAATGCCACAGTGTGCAAATATTAATGAACACTGGCAATACATGAATGAATTAAGCAATATACAAAATCCTTATAAACATAAACGCACCTGGGTGCCCAGATAAAAGCCAAGTTTTATCAATGAACCTGCAGTTGTTAACAATTTGGTTACAAACCAGCGACCTGCCAAGGTCAAAGGTCAGAAAGAAACCCAATACAGAGAGGCTATTACTCCTAATGATCAAAAGGCATGTCAAGACGGGAAGTGACCCGACAAGGTCACTAATAGTTTTCAAGATAAATGGTGAAAAATTAAAAGTCCCAGAACAGGAAAATTACTGTAAACTATTAACAAGAAAGGCACTCAGCTCCCACATATTCAGCGTGTTTTTACATGTTTATAGTTGCGCAGCCTTAAATGCTCTGGAAACTGGGGATTCAAGTGTAGGGGAGGAGGAAAGTTATGCCCAGATGTCTTCTGAACCACACATGCCATGCTTCATTTTGTGTTCCAAGGGAATTCCATATTGAAGTGCTCCGGATGCTCCAGTCCTAGGCAAATCATGTAATGTTAATCTCTTGGTAAGTCCCAAGTGGTGAGAGATATCTTTCAAATGCTTTTAGCTACAAAATCTGTTAATGGTAATAAACTTCTTGGTCTTGGAATGATAAATAGAGGTTCATTGTCAGATACCGGATACAGAAGAGTCATTCTCTTTAGGACAGCAATTGGACATAAAGGTGAGTCACTTAACAGAGGAATATAAACTGTAGACATATCTTTCCTGTTTTGTAATTTTTGGACCATTTAATCAAAAAGTACATCACCTGCTCCGGCTAATTGCCTGTTATGATCAAAATCTGATATGGAATGAGGCAGTATGTTTGATAACTGTCAAAAGGAAAAAGACAATAATAAATAATGTGGTTTAAATACTATTGGAAATTTCATGGAATCACAAGTATCAATAATCTGGGTTCAGAGTTGTATGTCTACAATGAAACACTTTGGACTGGCCAGAGGAGCTTGAAATCTCAATGATTTAACATATAGCGACATGCGTTCATCTTTAAAGGAAGTGGTATCCAGGCCATGTAGTATGTGATTGGCTCTAAAAGCAGCCGTGTAGTTTGCTATATTGCCAGAAGATTGTTCATTTTGAACTAAATGTTCCATAAAATACAGGAAGATAAATATATCTCCCTGGTGGAGAGAAAGCCAAGCTGCCACCCTAAAGGACTGGAAGACCTGTTACATTACATCATATTGTCTTTTGGTGGCTGCCCTGAAGCCGGCCAATAATCTATCAGAAGCCAAGGTGACAAGTTGGGCCACATGTGGTGGATAATCTACAAGTACAATGAAAAAAAAAACTATGGAATTATTAAATATTGTGATTAAGAAAGGGTAAGGTCGATATTGTGTAGGGATCCATATATGATTTGGTACTAATTGATGTAACTTAGCGTTATCAGTTGGTGAATTAGTCCATCTGGAAAGTAAATCAGCAGTTGTATTTCTTTTGCCAGATATATGTTATACTTTGATTTGGAATTTTTAATGGCCATTAGCAACCAGGTGTTCTTGGCACAAGTGGGTAAGGTTGATCTCGACACTTACCACTGGTTAATACCTCTACCACTGCTAAATTGTCACACCATAATTTTCTTATTATCCCAATCTTACAGGCTACAATTATGTTCAAAATCTCAAGTTAATACATACTGTTGTCCATATAGCCTTGAGGCAATAGGAGACTGTAAACCATATTTTGGGTTGAGTCCCACAAGTGGCAATGCTGCCGACCTGCCCCAATATGACCCTGTCTGTTGAACAGGATGTAAAACCCAAACTTTGACTTTGTATGGCACCTGTGGTTGTGCTGAATGATGATGGAACTGTGACATTATTTTTTTTCACTAGTGAAACGTCCTTGTACAATAAGGACTTCCTCCATACTTGCGCTTTTGAAATCGACCCCAGGTCTATAGCAATGGCATAAACAGATCAGGTATTCAAATAAAACATCAGCATTATTGTGCTTCCTGCCCTGTCAATGTAGGACTGGCACCATCAAACTGAGATAATTCTTCTGTCCATCTAATTAATATTGACCTCAGATACCATGAAATCTCATTAACTAAGCTAAGCTGTAAAATATTCACATTATATCGGAATTTTTATAATTGAGGATCAAGACCAACTGCAAATGAAGAAAGTATTTTTCCCTATTTTCACTGATTACCAGTTCCATTACAAACCCAGAAACAATTCATAACCGTTAATTCTTCTGAGACAGAAATTAAACAATAGTTCAGGGGTATCAACTTCATAAAATACAGTAAGCTTTTGTCTTACCTCAACGAGTGTATTAATTATGATAACACAAGGATCTGTTTAAATCACTGTCTCGCCAGGCAAGACAGGGACATCAGGACCAGTAAAATCCTGTTATTGTGTGATAATTTAATCAGTAATATCTAATGTCAGGTAATTTGATTCAGAATTTTCCTTTAAATATTCGATTTATATTGTAAGTATTTCTCAAAATGTTCTATTAATTTCATTTAGTAAATTTATGACCGGAAAGGGCAGTATTTGTCAAATAATATATGATGTCACCATTGCTTCACTTATTTTTTATTTAGTTATTAACCAATGCATTCATTTTTTTTCTTTTCTCAAAAGTTCATTTGGCAATCTTTACTTGAAGTGAATAATTCAAATCATTTGTAGTATTCATGACCCAGTTCATTAGTCACTGACAAATTATTCAGTTAGGGACAAGGTTGCATTTATATATTGATTATAACATTACATTAGTCATTCAAGATAGCAGCACCACAGGCCTACCTACCCATGTGAAATATCTGGACTAACGTTACAATATTTTTCCGCATTTATACTTTAGTCACACTGCTGAAAATCAGTTTAAATGATTTATAACCAATAACAAAAACAATCGCAGCAATATTTTGAAAGAACAAACAGTATATTTATACAGAATCCGACCATAAGATATGTAAGTTCAATAATCAATAAATACACTAATAATACACAAAAACATGTTGATTCTGTGACAACAAGACTGATTCCCCCTCTCCCAGCAGATGAATCTCAGGATAAGTCTGCGAACAGCTCAGCAAAACACAACCTAGGTCACAGTTCCACTTCTCTGAAACTCCTAGAACACCAACTCAGGAGTAACAATATGATAATATAATAACGTATAATTTTAGCTTTTTTTTCAAACGTACAAGTTATAAAATGCAATGATTTAATGTAAGTACAGATGGAAAGTTCCGAGAGGCCAACACTGCGCAAAGCCATCAAAGACATGAGTAGCACACTAGAATTTACGAAAGTGTGGTGACACAAATAAATTCCAACTCAGACACATCCCACAGCTGGTCTAGAAGTCAGACAGACACCCATCCAAGTATTCTACGTAGCATTGCTGCTTTACTTCAGTGAGCAGGCAAATACTCATCATGCTGTACCACAATTCATGAAAGTCCGGAGACAAGAAAAGTGATTCCTAGAAGCACGAGCTGTACCAAGGCTTGCACTTAAAATGAAAATTTTGACTTAACTGGTGAAGCAGCACCCATACCACATATAAAAGTTACCAACAACAGGTGTTAGAGTCAGTGTAGAAAACAACACTATTAAGGGTATGTAAGAAACAGTATGTGTGTCAATCTAGCAATGAGAAATAATGTGAACTTCCTCAACACTACTCCAGCAATTACTACTTCAGAAGCAGATCACACAGAAAATAGGAATACCCCAATGTCACGTACTCCAGTGACCAACTACACCAGGGTAGAAATAAGGACACAGTTAAATGTAGGATAATGGTAAACCAATGAAAATAATACATGATGTAAGCCATATTCCAAGCAAGCTTGTTCATGCAACTACACTGAGAATTAGCACATTTAATTAAATATAAGAGAGGGGTCATCTCGGGAAGGAAAAATCATCCCTCTGATTACCAATGACAATCTGACCATGCTGTCTGCACAGGACAAAGGGGGAGTGGCTTAGCCAATCAGAATGCAGAAAACAACAGAGCCTAAATCAAAAGTCTGAAATAAATGCATTTTTAAGTAGTAACATAATATTAAATACTTATTATATTTTACAGTTTGCCTATTTTGCAATAATGTGATAAGCATAGTCTTTGACAATATGATATGTCCTTTACAAATGGATAAATTTCAATGATAGCTACTAATCTTTGGTCAATGTAGCTACACAAAGTATTCCAATATTTGTTAGAGTATAAAATATTAAAGAGGGTTGCTTTTTATCTGATATCTTATGTGTTTAAATGTGATGAAAATTATTGTATATTTTGAGCAATTGGTACCGTGCACATGAAAGAAAAGGTCACATCAGTAACATAGCTGCAAACCACAGACAAGTGATAAAAATTGGGCTAACTGGACCAAAAACTACAGTATTTTGAATTAGGTGTCACAATGGTCCCACTCAAGGTATGTATTGGTAATATGGTAGACTATCCATATATTGTGTTCCATTACTTTACGAGTATAAAATAGAAAAGAATTTGGAAATGCCTTTTGCTTGAAGTCTAAGAAAGTACTAATACTACACATATTTGATCACATATCTTTAAAATGAATTTAAAGAAATTATTTGCCAAACAAGCTGGGATGTAAACAACTCCCTTCGGTAGACTATATGACGCTGAAATTTTTTAGAAACAGGATTTGAAAACTTTATTCACTCTGAAAATCAGTTCTAAATAAGACTGGTTGATGAGAAGTAGAATGAGATTTTTTTATTTTCCACAAACCTTAAAAAAATATGTCAATTGTTCTGATATTTATACACTCTAAATCTGTCAAAGAGCAAGGAATAAATATAAAAAGTTCTATTTTCATCAATTTTCTTTCAATATGTCTTGGAAATTGAAATATTTAGTTTTCTTATTATTGAAATGTAGATTCTGTAGTGGAGTTATTATACAAAAATGCTTTACACTTGAAAAAGTTACAACTAAACAGAGAGAAGTATATTACGCCATACATGGTCAAAGTTAATCCTCACTGCCCCGATGGACTCATTAGTTTTCGTTGGGTGACGTTTTCAGTTCCAAAATATGCCATAGATAAATGCCTCACTAACAAATGTGATAACAAAGTGGCAGATATTAGGTGTGACTGTTGTAAGAAACCAAGTGATCTCTCACATGTCTGCCATGATAATTCCTCATTAAATGCTGAGTGGAAAACTTACTGTGAATCAAGGCAAGAGTACAGCAGCATCCCAATAGGGATAGTGGATCTCAGTGGACATTGTGCAACTCAAATAAATTAGTCGTGTGACCAGGGATGGTGCAACAGTCGATGGGTTGAAGTGGAATATGGCTGTTTGCGAGGTATGGATATAAAACTGTTGTGTCCAAAAAAAATCTATGAGATGTTATATTTCTAATACAGGCAGATAGAAACGGAAACAAATTCACTGGGGAAAAACTCTTTTGTGTGTGGGTAGGGGGCATTATCCTCTGTTGATAACCTGGACTTAATGTGCAAAATGTTTGTGTATAAACAAGAGCTATTTACTTACTAACAATTGCACCAATTTGATAGTTGTAGTTACTATTCCCAATCAGCATTGCAGATTTCACAAAAAACTTAGATTCAAATTGTTAATATTTAGTACATCATTCTAAATAATAATCACAACCTGACTGCCTTCAAGACTGGTATGGCATTGATGAGGTTAAGGTTAAGCGAGGTGAGTACAGTCATTCATATCTCGACTCAAATGGTGGACTAAACTAGGTGGACATGTTTCAGATACTTTTCAGCTCACTCATGGGATTCCTCGGGGCTCAGTCTTGCGCCCACACCTTTTCACCCTATACACAACGCCTGTTAGTGCAGTCATATCTAAATTCAATGTCACTAATCATATATATGCAGGTGATACATCCATTTTCTTGGAACTTGACTCAAGGAATTTTAATTCTAAATTACCCTGAGGCAATCCAGGCATGGCTGGAAAACAGCAAACTCAAATTAAATCCCGATAAAACAGAATTTATTTAAATTGGTGATGATCAAATTAGAAATTCCATGAAGTCATCATTCCCTTTAATTCTTGCTGGTTATATTACAGAACCAGCCGCAACAATCAAATACCTCAGTGTCACCCTGGATGGCTGATTTATGTCACTTATGTTACTACCATCTCCTAGGACTACAGAGTGTCCACAGATATCTGACCCACGAAATGGCTGAAACCCGTGAAATTTTGCATCATAGCAAGTTATTTTGAAGTTTATTTCATGATATATTCTTCAAGATGACAATTTGTCACCTGATAACTTATACCTCCTTTTCCAGAAAATTATGTATGTGCGGCTTGCTGATGCTTAGTGTAATTTCGAGTTAGGTTATGCAACAAACTTATCCATCTTATTTTTGCGAAATGGGCAAAACATGTCCAGAGTATGAACATTGGGGCTTTTTAAATACTACTATCCTAGTCTGTATATTTAGATATTTAGGTAGGAAATGGTGAAAGAAAAATAAATCGTCTTATCATATGTCCTGAATGGACTAAGCAATAATGATGTTGACCTTCATAATGTAAGTTCAATCCTTTGTAGCATACTAGATCAAGCTTACTTAAGGAATCTCACTCACAGAATGCAAATGTCAGTGCTGAAATTTCAACTCATGAATATTGCCATTTTAGGTGTTTGGCTTTGATGTTATGAATATCTATACTGTAGGCATTTCAAAAACAACAGCAAAAGCACAAATGACAACAACTGAACAAACAACAACATACACCTTTTCAGAAAATGCATCAACAAATGCTGGTACTGAATCTTTGATGCCATGGCTGACTGGATCGTCAACAGTCGATGTTTCTGTGGTCTCTGAAGGAAATGGTGCAAATACAGAACCTACAGACGAAGGTGAAAAGCCAGATAAGAAACGACTGATTTTTATCACAGGTAATGTATAATAAGTGTGAATAATGAATCTTAACATAGCTATTAGTTGGATAACAATATGACAATACTAAAGTCAAATGAGATAGGTAAGATGTGAGTTTTCAGTTAATCAGTATGGTAGATAATTGCCTGTCCACTTGTGGTCGTCAGTTTTAATTTAGTATGGGTTACTGTATGTGAAAACGGACATGTTACCAAACTTTTACACTGACCTAAATGATTTAGCTGATTAATTTTAACTTTTATGAAGGATTAACAGCTGGTTGTAATGTAATCTATCTTTGCTACTACCTCCAACTGCTATTCACAGAATGCAACCGGAAATTGAGGTTTCTGGCAACCATTGATATGATTACCAATTACTAGTTTGTAAACGATTAATTCATATATCTGATGATGTTTTGTTTTGCCTCATTTCAAAACCATAGTGCATCTTCACAGAAAATAAAAACTACCTTACACATATTTTTGGTGTGTGTATACAATATGTTTATATATTTGCCAAAAAGGTTATATATATGACACTGAATATGAATTCATATGTTATATGTCTAAACGTTGTGGGAAACCACCCACTTTCCTTCTACAAAAAATAGAATGTCAGTTTGCATTTTACAAGAATATATTTTGATAGAAGAGTGGTGCAAAGTTTTTACAAAAGGCTCTTCTTTAACAACTCAAACCATTTCTAAATCTGAGTTTGATAGCAAAAAAGTAAAACCTTCAAAATGGAAGCTAAGCTAAGTCTTATAGCCAGGTAACACAGTGGCAATGTTTTCCGGCGAATATGCGCGATCCTGAAATTCTTCACACTTCGTATTGGGTTCTTCACTGTTCTCCATTGTTCTCCATTGTTCTCCATGGATCGTGCTCTGGCTGCGACAGTTTCAAACTGTTCAAAACTGTCACCGTCCTTTGTCCAGTTCCTAGTAATTCTTCACAGATGGTAGTGGCCTCGTCGAATACGTAGCCTATTGGTAGGCCGCTTCGTAGCAGGCTTTTTCATTGTTCGTCACTATTCTTCAATTTTCCTTTGAAGATTGTCATGTGAAAGAGGAAAAATATGCGACAATATTTGCAGTCAAGAAGCCATCCATCATAGCCCCCCCGAAGAATAGACCACAAGGCTCTGGAGATATTCGCCACTACTCTCAGCCAATCAGCAGCAAATATCGGAGTAGATCGTTGCTGATTGGCGAACTGGCTATGCATTCGAAGAACTGGGTACCAATCAACTACGATATTCATGGTGTAGGACCAACTGGCTGGAGACTATAAAAGGAGGGCCCTGCTAACAATTTGCATCACTTGCAAAATTTTCTTCAGTGCGTTTACATCAACAAAATTTGGATATATTTTGGAAACATGGTGAAGAGACCTGGACTAGGAAAGAGAAAGAGGGTCAGATCAGACCCTGGGGATCCAGCCACCCAGGCAACCCAGGCAGAGGACAAAGAGGAGTCGGAGGAGCCCACCCATGGAAGGTACAAGAAGAAGAGGCTAGTGAGGATGACAGATGCCCCGGAGGATGAGATGGCCCAGTGGCTCCAGAACCACCTGGAATGTACAACAAAGGAAAGAAGGAGTACTGGGACATGGACCGCAAGGAGGCTGCTTGGGCCACCCAGGCCAGGGCTATGGGCATGGAAGGTGAGTTCACTTATGCTATAACCCTTTCAATGTTTTTGCTGATCATGTAATAATTTTCATTTTGCTTGAGGTAGCTTGTGTAGAATACCATGTAAATTGTGTGAGTCTTGACTTTTATTACTTTTATTAGGTGTTATTTTTTGGTAACTTATAACATACCACATTACCTACCTGGTTTCATACATTTGCAGATGACACATCAAATGTAATCTATGTTTTAGAATTACTTTTTCCAGACATGATTGGCTGTTCCTAAGTCTTTGATAATTTGTTTCTGGTAAATATAACTCATTGTTATAATATCAATATACCTAATGTTTTCTTGTTTTCTCTTGTTTTTGCAGCCATCAACCTTAAGGTCTGGTTCAAGGGCATGCGGACCAGGTATGGAATAACTTACCTCCAAGAAATATGGTGATGGGGCCAGAGAATATACAGACAGGGACTCCTGGATCCTGAGGTCCTTCAGCTTCTTGGATGACCACATCGCCAGAGTCCCCTCCAGACAGTCCTGCAATGTAAGTACATTCTCACTCTCTCACTTACCTTGGTATGCAGATGTTGGTTTTGAATATTTTGAATAACTATTACCAATGTAGCTGTAACTGAATGGTGTTGACAAGATATGTTAAATCTTTTTATGCAGTGAGAAAAAAGTTACTTCTTTACAGCTGTAAGTACCTACCTGAATTGTTTCTTGACATATGCTTACCATTTATGTTTGTATTTTTCAGCTTAAGCCAGCTTCTACCACATCTGCATCTGCAACCGCTGCCCCTGCCAGCTCCGCCTCCTCTACCTCCGCATCTACCATTACTGCCTCTGCCTCCACCTCATCTGCCTCTGCGTCTTCTGCCACTACCACTGCCACCATGCCTTCACACCTTTCCACAGACTTCGAGCCAGCAGACGAACCTGTCGAGTCAGGATCCCTGGGTGAACCGAGAGTTTGTAGCACCCCTCCTTCACCTCTCAGCCACTCCACCACAACAGCCAGGAGGATCACTAGGAGAAGCGCCAGTAACGAGTCAGAGCTCCTGGACAGGGTGTGTGAACAGAGTGACAACAGTGCCCAAATTTCTGACAGGCTGGACAGACTCTTGACATCCATGGAGGCCCAGACCAATGACAGGACTGCTTGGGCTGGATGGATGTCCAGTGCCATGGGCAAGATACATGCGGACCTCTGGCCCACCTACCAGATGAGGAGTATGGACCTCCTCAACCAGACTATCAAAGAATCTAAGCTGTTTGCACAGAGGGACGTCCAGAGGCAGGAGCTCGACAAGGAGAGGCAGCTGGAAGAAAGACAGAAGCAGCTGGATGACAGGCAGAAGCAGTTGGACAGTATGTAGCAGCAGATGAAGCTGCAGCAGCAGCAGCTACAGCAACTTATATTCCAACAGCCACAGCAGCAGCAACAGCAGTTCACTATTACTCCAATGCCTCCTCCACCCGCACCCACAGCTGTGGCCTCCTCTACTCCAGTGCCTCAAGCTTCAGACACCCAGGATCAGAGCCCAGTACCTCAGGACAGTCAGCAGGATTTTCATCCGGTGGCTCAGGCACCAAGTTTGTCATCACAGACACTGAGGGTAGGACAATATGACTCTCTGATCTGAATTTGTCTGATTTGAATGCTTCATTTGTTGGTATTTCCAATGTGCCTTCAACACCCATGACACCTATGACTTTAATTAACCAGGATGATTCTCAAGGTTCTTAACTTGAACAACTTTCTTAACTTTATTGCTTAAAGGTATTTATGTGACATGTTATAAGTAATTTTCTGACATGTGAAAAGGTAATTGGTAAACAGGTGTATAATAGTAAAGTAATTAAAGTAATTATGTTAGGGCCTTTAAAGAATTATGTAATACTTTTCATATAACTTTTTCATTGTGTGAATCTAATTTTACCACAGTAAATATTTATGTTATAATCTTAACATGTCACAGTGACAGTTTTGAAATGATTTTCTAAGGTTTTAAACGTAACTTTCTTATTACAGGTGTTACAATATTTTTAGTGGTCTGCATGTAATAAACCAAGTTTTACTTGATCATATAAACTCATGTGAGTTGCTTCAAGTCTGGACTGTGGTATTTTATTAGTGGTCTGCATGTAGTAAACCAATTTTACTTTGTCGGTTTCAACTCATGATGTGAGTGGTGCCAACTGTGGCCTGTATATTAGCCAGGTTTTACTGTGTCAGTTTCAACTCATGATGTGAGTGGTGCCAACTGTGGCCTGTATATTAACCAGGTTTTATTTTGTCAGTTTCAACTCATGATGTGAGTGGTGCCAACTGTGGCCTGTATTATTATGTTATGCAAGTCCACATGTCTGTGACATGTAATTTCTGCACTTTTTTAGTTGGTAATAATATAATTCCAGGTGTCTGCGGCACTGCTATGTACTACTTGTTGTGATATGTCCTTTTTGACATTGTTGATACAATAGAAGTTTTTATTATATTGCTTGTTTTTCTTTTGTTCAAAACACACTGAATTAACATAATGGTCTAAAACTTGGTGTCAAATCTTGGCGGGGATGATCCAAAGTGCCTAGTGGTTTGCAAGGCATGATATAACATGACCCAATATGACCTAGTCTCTGTTGAACCTGCACAATTCTATAATGATATCCAGAAATGGGATATAAACACATTTTAGCACTTGGCCAATGTTAAAATGTGCATATAGCCATTCTTGGATTTCATTTGGCTCTTAATCCAAGGCAGGTGGTTTTGCTTGTGCATACGAGTTTTGACCTTTGATCTGCTTAGATTAGTGACCTTTCAATGCCTTGACTATCTCTGTGACCTAGTTTGGCCTTTGGTAGTTCAGATGTAAATGGGTAAGTGAGAACTGTTGATTGTTGAACCATTTACTTGCTTTGGTTTTTTGGTATGTGTTCAATTTGACCTATTTGACCTTAACAACAAGACAATTCACAAATGAAATGTATTATGATAATAACTTTATTGTAATACTCAAGAACTCTAACCAGTATATAATGCCCAATACACAAAGTAACACAGATAATGCTATAGCGCTGAACAATGAAATTACTGAAGATAATACAGTCAAGTTGACCTATTACAACTGGACAACAAAATAATTCCCAACTGAAAGGTATTATGATATAATAACTTTATCGTAACACACAAGAACTATAGCCAGTGTATAATGCCCGATACAGAAAGTAACACAGATATTGATATAGCACTGAATAATGAAATTACTGAAGATAATACAGTCAATGACATATGTATATATCTTGGCAACCTATGTATCCCTGTTGCCACCAGCCACTTCCTCAATGTCCTGCAAGCAAGCACCTTGCTTCCACTCTCCTGGGATAACTCTGTGGTTGTCATCCTCCCCATCTGCTATCCCCTGGTGGATACCTGGATACCTGAGTCTCATGATGTTGTGCAACATGCAACAGGCTAATACAATAGAGGTAACAGTCTCTGGATTCTGAGTCATGGTGGTGAGAAGACAACCAAATCTGTTGGTCATGATGCCAAAGGCATTCTCCACCACCCTTCTGGCACGAGACAGTTAAAGATCCTCTCCTCGTCAAGCAGTCCTCGGGCACTAAACGGCTTCATCAACCAGGTCCAGCTTCCAGGCATCACTGGTATGGGGACACTGCAGGACTTTGACTTGGCTACCCTGAAGCCAAACATCCGACACCTGTACTTCCCTCCTGTGGCCAGGAAACGAAGTGTGATGGCAGGTCTGCATCCAGGGTTGATGGACTTCTTGTACCATGTGTCATATTTCTCAATTCTGGGGCCCACCCTCTGCAAGACCTCACTGAACATGACTGGATCCATCATGACAAAATTCCTGAAAGACACCACATCCTCAGCCTCAAGCTGCTTCATCAATCTATCATAGTGACCATAGTCCAGCCTCCTGGAGAGCCAGGGCCTCACCCAATACCTCCTGGGCCTTGGTCGACACCTTCTCTGTCTGTCAAACAGTATCTGTGCCACCATAATATGATTCTGTTGATTTAAACGATGAGCCTCATACACTTGCTGCAATAGTCTGAGTCTCTGGAGATCCATAGTTCTGATGTACACTCTCCAACGTCTGATGAAAAAATGAAATGAATCCAGATGATCCAAGGGGTTTATATAGGAATCAGCGTTTTCCAGGAATTGGTCGTCAGTCTTTTCAGCACGTTATTCCTCCTCATCACAGGCTCGTCACATATTCCTCGACCCACTACCATGTTCTTGGCTGACACCAAGAATATCTCAGAGGATTCCCAAGACTTTGCATTAATTTGTAGGTGTTTCTACGAAATTCGTTACATGTTCCTTGATGTTCTTCAGACAAGTACGATATTCTCGGCCAGGTAATGGGAACATCACACCATGTTCTTCACCATGATAAAGATGATAGTAGCCAATGGTAGCCGGATCGCAGTAATTCTTCATATTTCAAATTTTCATCATGTGACCACACTTTCCTGCCCTCTCTGTGGTGAACTACCACAATTTCTAATTCGCTGGTTAATTCGTAGCCACCTCGCCACAGTGTGACCTGGCCTTTACAGAGGAACTTTCCTCAGAGGAACTAGGTTCAGTCCCTTAGATGTGCAAATTGATGCCTGCCATAATTAGAGAATAGTTGTAACTACTTTTAAATTTATCAGATCAGTAAATTTTGTTGCCCTTATGTTCATCCAATAAATTCTAATATGCAATAATTTTGATTATTAGCGACAAGTCACAATGATGGAAAGGTCTTAATAGTTGTTACCTACTGAGTTATATATTGGCCACATCCATTTTTATCTGCTAGATGTCACCAAAGTGTGAGCTCCTATTATCATCCGTATCACCAAATGTAAATAATTGGTATTTACAAAGATTCTTAAAGTTAAACTTGTGTTAAAACTCACTCATAAACTTATTTTTAAAGCACAAATTTACCATCATATACTCATCAGTAAAATAAAACAAAGGTACTTACACCATTTGTTAAAATGATAAAACATGCAAACAAGAAGTAAGAAATGGGATAATATTCAAGAAAAAATTTACAAATTCCCTTTATAGTTGCTGTACATAACCCAAATATAATTGAATTTTAGCTCATTCTTCTTCTGTTAGATGTAAGCAACTTACATCAGGAAGAATAAAAACTGTACATTATTTTCATTTTTCCTTTTGAGTTTACAAAAAATAAAAATAGTATTCACAGAGAACTTAATCAATAAGACACCTAAGAATCCCTTTGGATGATTGAGGTGTCAATCAAATACAGCAAGTCATGGTAACAGTGAGGTGATGGTTGGGGGTGGGGGGAATCCACGTGTTGGTTAGTATTGGTACTTGAATGATACTTCAAAGGTTTGTGACGTCACACATCTTTATGACGTCACAATGCAACAACATTTCAACAGTGATATATCCGTGTTAGACTTGATTATGTCTCTGTTACAGTTACATTTAAGTCAATAATTTCTTCTAGCTCTATGTAATGAGGGTTCATAGTTCATAATATATAGGTTATTTTGTACAGATTTTACATTTAAGTCTCATGATATTATTTTGCTTTGAATGGAAAAATAATCCACTTAGTTTTGTTACATGATGTGAAGGTTGCGCCCTAACAGATGTATAAATCCCGGACGAGCCCCCAAAAACGTGAAGGTTGCGCCCCAATAAATTCATAAATCCCGGACGAGCCCCCAAAAATGTGAAGGTTGCACCCTAACAGATGTATAAATCCCGGACGAGCCCCCAAAAATGTGAAGGTTGCGCCCTACAAGATTTATAACAAATCCCAGCTCCAAGCCCCCACCTAACAATTTGTAAGGACAAAAACTTTAATCACCAATATGCTACGCAACAACCTTAAAATTGCCTGAGTTCATTGACCTGACTCCTAACGGAGGAAGATTGACCTTAATCTTCGCAAGAGAATAATACCACTAAGATCTTTATATTTAATGTAACAACTTATTAATAACACCGTATTAATATAAATTTGACATTTATTAAATCTAATATAAAATATCCAGCAATACAAATACAAGAATACACAGCAAATCTAAATTAAATCGTATTACTGTATTACGGATACGAAATATAAATATTACTAGAAACTAAGTTTTAAACTACAAAGTTACTACTGCTACTGATAATAGTAATAACCTATAAATACCCGAATATATATATTACCGTTACCGCAATATATTACCGTTATTACAACCTGTTACCATTATTACAACAATCTGTTGTAATTAAAAACGAACACAATACCTGTGTTCTTGACCCAAGAAACCTGTGTAAATTCTTTACACAAATACTATAAATTAAACCAAATGCTTGGTCTTCAACCGAAATGTGATAGTTACCAGATAAAGTACCACCAATACAACACGGAATGTATTACAACCTATAGTGATAAATATACTGAAACCAATGGTTATCAAACCAATAATTAATCACGTATACCACCGGCACAGTCTCCGACTTTACGGTCTCTGTCTATAAACACCAATATACTGATTAAAACCCTATTAAACAGTATCCGACTTTACGGTTTCTGAATAATACACAATATATTATCACTAAGAATAAACCACAATTCCGGATGTAAAATTACTAACCTAAATCTGGCACTGCACTTCAATCAGCAAAACACCTTCTGGTAAAACACAACTGGTATCACACAAATAATAACAACTCCTAATATAAATATTAACAACCCGGTGAAACACTTCTTGTAACCTTAACATTCGAACCCAAACTGAGCCTGTTAAAAATGTTTTATCATGTCGTAAATTGGTTTGCCCCTTCAGTATATAAGTACTCTAAGCATTTTGGTCTCAGCTTTGCTTATGATGCTCCAAAGATTTGGAATGATTTGTTTAATGTACGTTCGGCCACTTCTCTCCACTCATTCAGAAAGAAGCTCAAAACCTATCTCTTTGCACAAGCATATCCACCTTAATTTCTCCTTTTCCCAGTTTGTCTCCATGGGGCTGATCCTTGCTATGTCTCAGGCTAATGATTATAGTTTTTTCTGCTTTTTCTGTTTGGTATGCCTAGAGTTTGTCTTTGGATGAAGATTAAGCACCATAAAATACCATTAGAATGAATTAGAACTAAAAAAATAAGACTACTCTGAGAGTGCATAACTCTGGTGAGGCATATAATAATAAGTCAATGTGGAAATCAGGAATTAGTTGGATCCAGATAGTGATCCAGATTGGTATCAAAATTTAATATGATCTAAGTTTGACCAACATTCTTCTTTTATTTTTTTTCATGAAGTTTCAACAACACAAGTAGTATTTGCATAATCATGCTAACAAACAAACAAACAAAAAACAAGCAAACAAAAAGACAGTGTTGAAAATAAAACCCTTATTGTATGAATGTTTTCTTGAGGTCATGCTGGGCCCTACATTCAAGGTCTAATGTGGTCTTCATACTAGACAATTAAGTCAATTTATTGAGTTAGTAAGTTCATAAATCAAGATAGCTAAGTTGATTTATTGGGATACCTAGTTGACATAAAAAATTTTCATAATGGCCTTTCTAATCTTTTGTAGTCTACATATGGTATTACAATAAAAATGAGCTTAACTGAAACATAAAGTGTGCAGGTGTATTAACGCCTATTTAACCACATATCTTTTAAATGCCCATCTAGAACCAGTTAAACTTGAACCAAGTGCAAGATGTCTTGAAATTAATAACATTGACTATTAATATTATGGAAAAGTTAAGCAATTAAGTATCACATAGAAATCAAGCGAGTGAGATGACCTTGATCCGATGAGCAGATATCAATAAATGTTTAATTAATGCATATATATAAAAAGGCCCTGCCTACTAGGAATAAAATATAAAACATAACATAAAAGCCATCAATAATTCCTAAAAGTTTAAAACTACAGTAAAATATTTTGTCCATCTTAAGAATTTTGGAGGGTGGGTAGAAATTCAATATGTCCATTTGTCACAACATATTAAGTCACAATTGCGATACATTTGGTCATTCAGGGGACCAAACTTTGGTTACATAGCTAGGGCTTTATGCTTAGCAACAGGGAGGTCCATACCATATTAGGAGGTGGCTTTACAAGGTTATTGCTTATGGTGCTGTCACACCATTCCGAATTACAACCCCACTGGGATGGAGGACTGACAAATGTGGTGCATGGACACCAATACTGAATATCTAATGGGGGGTTTCCACTGGAGCCGACCAGCTGGTAACTAGGTATTTTTCTGGGGTCGGGAGCTTTGTTCACATCATCGGGTTAGGTTGGTTGTATTTTCCAGGCTTGTCACAAAATATCAAACATGTTTGATATATCCCCGACCCTCCACGACTCTTGTTCCTGACATGGTTCCAAACTGGATTGTCCTAGTCACTTCCCGTCTTGTCTTCCCAGCAGGCAATAGGATGTCAAAAAGAAATCAAAAAGACACTGGGTATGACATCCAAAACTCATGCTTATTTGAAATTCGAAATGACATCATATGTTAAATGTCAAATAGATCTTTAGTAGCCTAGTCTATTTAACATCTCCAAAAGCCATAAAAATGACATCTAGTAGCCGATTATAAATTTGATATCAGCATAAGACATCAATATGATGACCCAATTTGGACTGATTTCATATCTATGTGACATCAGAAACTGACATCAATTTGATGTACTGATTTAAAAATCTGATTGACATCAATTTGCAAGTGCTTTTTAGAAATACAGTTAAAAATATTTTTGGTTTCAAAGTTAATACTGTGTTACATTGTTTAAACTCCCAACATAAAACTGCCATTTATGCACACTTACCTGACACAGCTTTAAGTCATTTCCATGTACTATACAGATTATTCCATGGGAGAAAATAATGAATGTCATCTGGGAACAAGTTGGGAAAATTTATACCACTTGTAAAGATACAAATTATGGGTACAAACGTTTGAATATTAGAAGCACTTTTTTCTAAACTTTTTTTCTTTATTTGTTCAATCTTTGGCTTGGTTGCAAACACTAAAGAATACATTTGTTTACAAGTCAACATATTTATTGAAGGTTTTTGCTGTCACACAGCATTTTAGTTATAGTTTTAAACATAATTGTTTTGTCTATACCAAAGATTAGTTATTTCTTTCAAAGCAACATCACACAGACTATAGGACAAGTTGGTTAGTAGGTTCAGCATCTAATGACAGGTTGTCACCTCTGTCTGGGTTTGCCCCTACTCATGCGAAAGAGCTGAGGGCCTGTCCTAATATGACCCTGGCTGTTTTCAGGATGTAAAACCCAACTTTGACTTAACACAGACTAGATAAATTATTCCGACTTAGGCATGATTTAGACATCCAGACGATGTATTGGTAATATTCATAAAAAATGAAATCATAATTTTATAGAATACCAATGTCAATCTGATCTCAAATTATATGATGATACTCTACTTTAAATGTCTTAACAAAGTGACATCACATTAATATCATTAAGATGTCAGAAACAATGCCCGTATATTATTCGAACATCATATTTTCATCATTTGACATGACTACACAGAGTCATGTTGGGATGGTGTCAATTTTATGTCATTGAATAGGATAATACGATCATGTCAGGTCTGGTAATCATTTTGACATCTAGTTGATATTATAGGTATGTCATTGACATAAAGTCATGTCATGTCACATAAACTGGATGTCAGATTTGTGTCAGATGACGTGACCACCTAATATCATGTCCGAGTGATAGTTAGTTGATGTCATATACTAACATGACCAAAACATGATGTCAAGAATTGGACCTGTGCCTGCTGGGTTATCACTTCCAGTCTTGTCCTATCACGAAACTGGCTTGTCTTTTGTCACTTCAGTAGTGCTCATTTGCAGTCCATTTCCAGCAGGATGTGAGGTAAAAATATGACCAAAAATTATGTTAAGAATGACAAAAAACAGTGCAAATGATCATAAGTGTGAAGTTAACAGATAGAAAAGGTCTACATGCTCACAGGGACTTTTGAAAAGGTCTTTCCCAGAGGTCCAAAATTGTAGTATAAAAGTCAGCAACAAGCAAGAGGGTTTTCATTGTCACACGAGATATTGTTAGAAGCACATCTCTCTCTGCCTATTTAAACAGGATGTAACATAGTTAATGAATTATTTCGATTTTAAGTGGCTATTTGTCATAATCTGAACCAGAAATAGATTGATTTATTTCTTAAATAATACTAAAGTAAAAAGATGAAAATCATGATTAAAATAAAAATATCAATGCTTTACTTTTGGTCATGTGATGGGATCCAAATATGCAGCCTTGACGTAATTTTCGATTTGTTGATTGGTCAACACTTGATCCTCTTTTTGCCCAGAAGTTCATAAAAAACTGTAATGGCAATACTGACTGTAAGTCTAGTTGTGGTGATTCTGTATATTTCTCCAGTCCTGCCTGTCAGTGTGGCTTGTCGGGACGTAATACGGCTTGTCTGTTAGGGGGTTAAGGCTTGTCCTGGTAGTTTCCAGTCTAGTCCTGTAGAAAATATCCTGACCCCAAGTCAGGTCAGCTTCTAGATCCAGATAAGCCTGGATGTATCATGTACTGTCGGTTTTCGTCCCCAATTCATCGGCTTTTGCAACCGACCCTAGAGTCGTAGAGTCAGTTATACATCGGTTCCAGTGGAAACACCCCATAATATTCTAAAGGCATTCTCGACCACCCTCCTACCCCTGGATATCCTGTAGCTATTCTTTCCTCCCTGGCCAGTTATCTTCTGCTGCAGAACTTAACCATCCAAGGCATGAGGGCAAAGGCATCATCACCCAACGGGAAGTGGTGTAGATTTGACCCTCCAGGTCCAAGCTGTTTTGGTGGTGGTAGTTCCAAGTTGCCATTCTCAATTTTTCTTCTCTGTTTGCTGCGATTGAATACCTGTGCATCAAATGAAGACCCACTGGACCCCACATTCACCCACAGGAATTTGTACTCTGTATCGACCAATATCCAAGACATAACCTCATTCTTTGAGGTAGGGGTTGGGGCTGTGGTTGTGGAGCTGGCTGGGAAGGTGCTGATTTTTGTTGAGTTTTTATATGCAAAACAAGGCTGAAATACTCTTTCTCAAATGGGTAATGTTAAAGTCTTTACAACAATATCATTGTTCAGAGTTTAAGGCCATCTTACAGATTATAGTTTCCAAGTGTCAATAAACACCAATTGTCCAGTTTATAACTAAAATTTACAAGTAAGTTTCTTATCTTATTATCGTCAAAGTGGTAACCTTCAAGTAGACATAATATAGATTGTTAGGAGTTTAAGGTCATCATAAAATATGTTGTCCTAAGGCCTTCAGATATTCACTTACCAATTATGTATTGACTCTAATCAAGGTACATACCGTTCACTCCTTTACCCATTTATATACAGAGAAACAAAAAACAGTAAAGCACCTACTTCCATTTTACTGTTTTACTGTTCAATGGTTCAAATCCAAGATGAAAGTAATCTGCCACTGGAACATCAACGGATTCGATTCCAAGAGAGAACAACTAGAACTCTACCTGGACCACAAGAAAGTCGATGTAATCTGTCTCAATGAAACCAAACCCACGCATCGCACCACTTTTGAGATAGATGGATTCACACTAGCCGCCCGACGGGACAGAGCAAACCTGGGCAGCGGAGGAGTAGCCATACTGGTCTGCAACTACATGGATGCCACTGAGATAGACCTGGACACAGATGACATCTGCGCCATAACCACAACCATCGACGGGAAGAAGACCTGCATTATAAGCTGCTACTGGGGCTTCGCACACAGAGGGCTACCCAACCTAGACACCCTGAAAGACCTATTATCTCGCCACAAACACTCAATCGTACTAGGAGATTTCAACGCCTACCACCCAGCGTGGGGCCATAATCAAGCGAATGAGAGAGGGCGAGCCATAAGACGACTATGCAAGGAATTCGACCTACACCTACAGAATAACCACAACCAACCTACCTTTCACAACCACTCGTCAGACCGTCACTCCACACTGGACCTTGCACTGGCTTCTCCCGCAGTCGCACGAAGCATAATGAAAACGGAAGTCCAGGAAGCCATACATGGAGAAAACACCTACCACTGCCCACTGGCTCTACAGATCAAGACAAACATCAAGGACCACCCAATCTGGACCTCAAAGAGCCTCAACAAGTGCGACTGGGAGAAGTACCAGCGGAAAATAATGGAGAACTTTGACAGGATCCAAGGAACCATCGCCTCATGCCTCCATGACAGCTGTCCCACCATCAAATCGAGACAGGGACTCATCAAGATCAGCAGAGGCCTACTGGACAAAATCAAGCTGAAACGAGACATCCAGAGAGAGATAAGGCAGTTCCCCGACTATGAACCACTAAAGCTAGCTTACAGAAACATCACCAAAGAAATAAAAACCCAACTACATGAGGAAAAAAAGGCCGCCCAAATGAGAGAAGTAGAGGCCCTGAATTCCAGGGACAGTCAACAATACTGGAGAACAATCAACAACCTCACCGGGCAAACCAAACCCGAGAAGAAACCTATAAAACTCATCAATCCATCAACCAACACCAAGACAGAGATGGAAACCGCCAACACATTCGCAACACAACTGGCGAAGGTCCACAGAACCCACTCAGACATATACTTCAACCACGAACACAAAGCAGAAGTCGACATGTGGGCCGAATCCATGAAGGAGTACCTCACCCCACGCACTACCCCGGCGGCCCCTTCGGATGAGTACTCCAGGATCATCACCAGCGAGGACACACACAGGGCACTGAAATCACTCAAAAATAAAACCAGCCCAGGCGAAGACACCATCCCATATATAGCCCTGAAAAAACTCCCGGAGCCTGCAATTGACAAACTCACTAAGATTTTCGGCACCTGCCTACAAATAGGATACTTCCCCAAGAAGTGGAAACACGCCATTGGTAAGATGATCCGGAAGCCAAACAAACCAAAGGACAACCCAGCCAGCTACAGACCCATCAGCCTACTGAACTGCATGGGAAAACTGTTCGAAAAAATCATCTCCAACCGGATCCAAGAGTTCATAGAAGACAACAACATCATCAATCCCTGGCAACGGGCTTACCAACCCCACAAGGAGGCTAATGAACACATAATGATCATAAACAAGTACATGAAGAAGGTCAAGGAAAACAAAAAAACTAGCAGCCCTACTACTCATGGATGTAGAAAAGGCCTTCGACGCTGTATGGCACAATGGGCTACTCAAGAAACTTCATGACATGGAACTCCCGGGCGACATCCTCAGGATAATCTCCTCGTTCCTCACAGACAGAACCATCCAAGTCAGAATAGGAAACACCATCTCAGAAGTAGTGAAACTACTGGCAGGGACACCCCAAGGGAGCATACTCAGCCCACTGCTCTTCATCCTATTCGTCAATGACATTCCGGTAACACCAGCTTGCCAAGTAACGCAGTACGCGGACGACATCGCTATATACACTAGCCACCACAACCCAAGATACCTAGAGGCCCACCTCCAGAAACAGGTGGATGAACTGGAGGACTGGTGTGAAGACTGGTTCATCAAGCTGAATGCCAAGAAAACCCAGCTAATGATCATCACCCGCCAAAACTCAAGGAAAATGATTCCCATCACAGTCAGAAACAACCAAGTGGAAATCCAAGACTCGGCAATACTTCTAGGGACCACCCTAGACAGAACGATGAATCTGAAACCACACATCACCAGCCTCATAAACAAAACAGCACCAAGAATAGAAAAGCTAAGACAGCTACAGCACTGAGGAGCACACCAAGCGGCACTGAAGACCTTCTACACAAGCATGATCAGACCCATCCTAGAGATCGGATACCATCTCACACATGACCACAAACCTAGCCTAGAGGCTCTACAGAAGGTTCAGAACAAATGCCTCAGAATGATCACATGGACCAGCCCACATGAATCATCGAAACCAAGCCACGAGATCCTCCAACTACCCTACATACAAAGCTATCTGGAACAGTGCAGAACCAAAGCACTGAAAAGATACGAAGACTCTGAGCTCCAGCAGCACCTGTCGGAGGTTCTAGAGGCCGTCTAAATATTAAAAGAAAAAAAAAATACTAAAAGAAAAACACCTGTACGTAATGTAACACCCACCATGAGGTAAAAGCCGGGGCCTCCTTAAACGGGATCCAGGTATTGATCACTAGAGACGGCCCCCCAGTCGGACCTAAACGGGCCTGACCACCGGGGGCTGACCGGCTGAACTGCCTGACATCTCGCACAACGGAGGTATCTGAGCCTAACCCCCGCTGGTGATATCACTAAAAGAAAAAATACTAAAAGAAAAACAGTTGTAACTTAGAGATAAAGAAATAAAATTTTTATTCAGGCTCACCTGGTAAGTTGGTACATCACAAGATACCCGGTAAGTTAGTACCTGTAAAAATGGTAAGTCAATAATCTTCACTGGTAAGTTGGTAAGCCACGGGTACCCGGTGAGCCGGTACCTCAAAATGGTAAGTCAGTAATCCTCACTGGTAAGTTGGTAAGTTTCACCTGAAAAGAGTAATCGCTACCTACGGTAGCAAAACAGAAAACAATTTATTTAAGCAAAACCTTAGGGTCTCAGCCCTTCTCAGGGCTACCACAGCTGTAGTTCTCTCGAACTCCTGTGGTGGAAGAAAGCAGAAGATGAAGATGAAGAAGAAGATGTCCTGAAACAAGAATAGAAGCCAGACACACAGCCTTCTGAAACCCGAACCTGCAGCACCGGTGCCTCAAGCACACACCAAAACAAAAAGTCAGGCAAAAGGCACCGCCCCTAAGGTGTCAGACCTTATCCGCCTTTGGCGGATACCATAGAACTCACAAGGTTTCATTGTCACAGGAGCATACCAGCGCACATATGAACAGATCTCTAAAGATTAAGAGCTCTAGCCGACTTCTATTGTCTTCACAGCTAGTTCTTCTCAGAACTCTTTCAGACCTGTTAGTTTTGCTTTCAAGAGACCTCTGCTTGATGTCAGCACACACTTTTTAAAAAAAAACTACAGCACTGTTCAAACAAATTTCAACACTAGCCCTCTGTTTCTACATATTCTTTACTAGTCATTCTCTCTTGTCCATCTTCTTGGTCTTATTTTTAGGCGGGTTGCATGTAACCAACCCGCCTATTAGATTGATGTGACCGACGTCCGTCCCTCCGTCTGTCCGTCCACATTTTTTGTTTCTGGACTCTAACTAGAAAACGGTTTGTCCGATTGAATTCAAACTTGACAGGGAGATAGATCACTATCATAGCTAGGTTCCTTTCGAAATTGGTGAAATTCCGTCTGTTTGTTTGTCCGTTTTTTGTCCGTTTGTCTGTCCATCCGACTGTTTGTCTACATTTTTGTTTCCGGACTCTAACTTGAAAACGGTTTGTCCGATCAAATTCAAACTTGACAGGGACATAGATCACCATCATAGCTAGGTTCCTTTTGAAATTGGTGAAATTCCGTATGTTCATTTGGCCGTTTGTCTGTCCATCCGACTTTCCGTCCACATTTTCGTTTCCGGACTCTAACTCAAAAACGGTTTGTCCAATCGAATTCATACTTGACAGGGACATAGATCACCATCATAGCTAGATTCCTTTCGAAACTGGTGTTATTCTGTCTGTTTGTTTGTCCATTTTTCTGTCCATCCGTCTGTCCGTCCACATTTTTGTTTCCGGACTCTAACTCGAAAACGGTTTGTCTGATCAAATTCAACCTTGACAGGGAGATAGATCACCATCGTAGCTAGGTTCCTTTCGAAATTGGTGAAATTCTGTCTGTTTGTTTGTCCGGTTTTCATCCGTTTGTCTGTCCATCCATCTGTTTGTCCACATTTTCGTGGCAGGCAGTACAATTCATAAGAACTATGATAAATAAAATACAAAGTGAATGTCAAGAACATGCTCTCAACTCTTAGGCATAATAGGCATAATTTTTCGATGCTTCTTTTGATGCTTTTGTCATTGGCAATGACAAGGCCCTTGTTTAATTTCAATGAATTTTTAGAAGCAATGTACTTGAGTAGTGCTATTTAATAATGAAAAGGAGAAGGATCAACAAAATTTTCTATCTTGAGAAACTGACTTATGCATCTTGACTTGTATTCACTCGATAAATTGATTTTCAACGGTGGTGTATGGACACTATGCCTGTCAGTCCTCCACCCTGGAGATAGGACTAGTTTAGTAGTGGAGCAGTCTATGCAGTGCTTAAGTGAATTACAGTGCTAGGTTTTCCTCCAAAACTTATTTGCTAGACATTATGACCTAGTTTCTGGGGCACTGATTGGCCCATGCCTGGTGGGCAGTAAATATGTTTGGCAGTTCCACACTTTAAATATGAGGGAAAAGACATGCTGTGTTTAAATTTGATTTCCCACCCTCCAAAGCCCAAGTAACTTGTATCTTTTAGTTTACCTTGTAATTGGTATTTGTTTTAATCTTTTATTGTTTTATCTATAAGTCTGCAGCCAGGGCAGTTGTGTGTTTCTATTAATTTTCAATGTGTGACTTCTCAGCTTTATTTAAGGCCACCTATAGATTTTCACTATAATTTGGCTTGTGGTATCTAAACATCAATTGGCAAATGGCCAATTTGTGGAGCTCAGGAACATAAATACTAATAAAAAGGTTTTTAAAGTTTCCTGTATCTCCTTTATTATAAGTGTGTATGTCATACTTACTATGCAGAATTGCTGCTATACTTTGTGTAAAATAATTTATATTTGAATGAACAATTTACATCAGTAATGACAAGATAAAAAATTACTCTGAAAATTCATAAATAATTACTGAGATTCCTCATTCATACAAAATCTTCATTGAATATATAATGCACAATGTGTTGTGACATCACTAACATTAGTGATGTCATAGGCTTTTGAAGCAAACCACAAGTATCACTTCTCACCAGCACGTGGCTGCCCCCAAAATCAGGGTACCTACCGTTAATTCCTTTATCTATGTCTCCTTTTATTGGGATTAAAATGGTAAACAGTTTCTTACCCTTTTACTGTTTTGGGCTGAACAAACTAAAACACACCTATAATCAATTTGTATGTGATGTATATGGAAAAAACACCAAACAGTAGATTTTAAACCCCTCACAAGGTACCTACAGTTAAAATGAAAATCATTCCATATTTAGAACTTTCCACAAACAGTCAGCAAATCATGGTAAATCAAATCAAGACGCCATACCATTCACCACTTCTACATACAAACAGTAAAACGGTAAAGCACCCACTTCCGTTTTACTGTTTTACTGTTTTATGGTTTTGAAACAATGAAAGGGTTGGATATTTAATTTTATTTTCTAGCTAGTCAATGAAAGATGTGTAATACACCTTTTAACAGTTCATATGCTGGCATTCAGCATCAATGAATATTAGGCATTTTACTGTTCAATGCAATATCTTTTTAATTTTTTCTTATTTTTGCCCCATTCTGTCTTTTTGGGGGAGGTAGGAGGAGGGGGAACGGCCACATGCTGGTGAGAACCAACACTTCAAAGGTCTATGATGTCATTTATGTTAGTGATGTCACAACACAGTCTGTTTGATATATTCCATGAAGATTTTGTCACAATGAATCTTTTCAGCAATTATATATGTATTTTCAGTGCACATTTCATCTAGCCATAATGTAAATTATTTATTTTAGATATAGATCATTTTATACAATTGATGGTGGTTCCTCAATTCTGTAGAGTAACTTTGACATACATACTTATAATAAAGGAGACATAGGACCTTCTAAATACTCATAAACAGATAGCTATAACAAGTTGCTATGATAAACTTATTGGCAGGAGTTTAAGGTCACCACAAAGTAGATGTACTCTCCATAGTTTGTTTCATCCACTTACCAATTATTTATCAATTTCTTCAAATTATTTGCCAATATAAAATCTTTAAAAAACAAATAATACTTTTAAATTTAGCATTGTGACGTCACAACCAAGACTACAGTGGTTACCAAGGAAATGACCTTCACTTAATTGGTTGTGACAAAGTATAAATTGCTAAAATATACCATAAACAGTCTAAAGGAAAAAGGCTGTTTTCTGTTTTGAATCCTAACACTAATACAGTTTTCCTAGTTAGATCAAGTCAAAATGTGAACCATAAAACAATAAACAGTAAAACGGAAGTAGGTGCTTTACTGTTTTGTGGTTCTTTATATATAAATGTGTAAAATAGTAAACTGTATGTACCATGATTGACTAGTTCACTACACATTAAATCATTTTAAAGACACTAGATTAACAGTTGGTACCACTGAAAAACTTCAACTGTGTTTCATTTTTATCATATACACTTTAACTGTTTTTTCAAAGTCAAAAGTTTAAAGGATAAACTGTAGTTTTCAAAGTTTTCACTTGCAAGTAAAAATTGATGAAAATGATATACTACTTATTATCAATTCGTCAAATTGCAAGCATAGAATGGTTTAAGGTAGTTTTCCCTTTTAAATTTTAGAAATAGTATTAGGTAAAGAAATTAACGGTAGGTACCCTGATTCCCCAAGCCCCCCCCCCCCCCCCCCCCCCCTTTCCGTGGCAAAAGCCAAATTGGGCCAAAATAGGAAAAATGGTAAAAAGGTATCATATTAAACAGTAAAAGGCCATATGTTCATTGACACTTATTGCAAGATATTACACAGCAAAAATGACCTTTACCTATTTCATATTGACTTTCTACACAAGATAAATAAGTATCTAAGGCTTTACCAGTGCCAAAACAGTAAAACGGAAATAGATGCTTTACCATTTTGTGCTTCTTTGTGTATACATGGGTAAAGTAGTGAACGGTATGTACCTTGATTGACTCTGTCACATAGTTTTTTGAATTAAATGTTATTTTGACCATATAAAAATTATAAATTCCAAGCCATAACACCAATTCTTCCTTGTGACATCACTAGCAAGTATGACGTCACAGGCCTTTGAAGTGGCAGGGGAGGGGGGAGTGTGGCTTGTTGGTGAACTTTTTGGTACCCAGAAGCCCCGCCCACAGAGACAAAGAAAGTCACCAATCAAAAGAAGTCTTTGATTGGTAAAAGTTTCAAGGTTTTCACTCGTGCATTTTAAACCTAAAGTACAGAAACTTGCAAATTTTAATTAGTAAATTAAAGTTTTATTAGTTAATACCTTACCTAACAGACGATAGCTATTGTCCGGCCCCAGCCGGTCCCGCCAAACGCCAGAAAAAGACATCCTGAGTTTCACCTCCGGCCGGACCGGCACCCTACAATCCACTCGCCAGGTGGCCTAGTTCCTGCTTTACCCGCCAGAGGGACGTGACGTCATAGCATCTTTTTCGTCCCGATTTAGGTTAATTGAAGCTGAAAAGCGGGGAAGGCCAGGTGGGAATCTCCCGTCTGTTAGGTAAGGTATTAACTAATAAAAATTTAATTTACTAATTAAATTTGCAATTTCATTGCGTTAATACATCTTACCTAACAGACGATAGCTAGAATAACTACCCAGTGGAAGGAGGGCAGCTTCCTCAGGACTATAAATATAAATAGGCACGTAACCTCTGGACCAGTTGATAAAGAGGCTCAAAACTGCTCCTTAAGTTACCGAGCAGTGCTACTCCCCCCCCCTCTTTTTTCTGCTCTGAGAGGAGGAAGAGAGAAGAGTTCAGTCCTAGAGATTCCATTTAGCCTGTAAGAGTGGAATAATGGTCTCATACTCAGTGCCTCAGGCAACTTAGTAAAAAACCTTAACTATTATGTACACTATTTACAAAATATGAGCCTATGGGGTTCATTGGTGGATCTGCTGAGCCGCCACCACTGAACCTAGGTGAAAAGCTCCGAATCTGCCCAAGCAACATCTTTGAGGTAGAATTGAGTAAAGGTGTTGTGGGACTTCCAGTGGCATGCAGCTAAGATCTGGTCTAGCGAGATGCCACTTTGAACGGCTTTAGAAGCCGCGAAGGCTCTAACGTCATGCGCTTTCACCTGGTGAAGGGTTAGAGTCTCCTGATCTGATAGATCATGGCAAAGGATAACCGTCTGCTTGATCCAAGATGAGATCGTAGCAGGAGAAATATCCTTCGTGAAACCCTTTTTGAAGGAGACAAAAACCAGCTCTTTTCCTTGTCTGAGGTCTTAAGTTTTGTCTAGATAGTAGCGTAAAGCTCTAATCGGGCAGAGTGACCTGTCCTCCTTCAAGGACTTGTCCACAGTAGGAGCCAGGGCTGGTATAACCACTGGAGCCACGCACTCTGGACCCTCTTTTGCCAAGTAGTTCTTAGCCAAAAAACTTGGTGAAGGGTAAAGGGACACCTTTGTCCAGTCAGCTTGGTGTCGAATATTTTTGTTCAGCCAAGCGTGTATTTCACCCCTACGCTTTCCAGAACCCAGAGCGAGGAGGAAAACCGTTTTAAAGGTCAAATGCTTTAATGAGGCCTTTCTGAGAGGCTCAAATGGAGGTTTGGTGAGCTGATGCAAAACCAGAGAGAGATTCCACGAAGGAACTCCTCGCCTACCCTTTGGTCTATTTCTGTGAAAACTGTCCAACAGGCGAGTTAAGTTTTCATCTTTGCTCACATTCAAGGAAGAATTGCCTAATTTGTCCGCAATGGCTGATCTGTAACCATCAATAGTACTGGGCTGGAGATTCTTCTCCTGAAATAAATGTAGGAGAAAATCTGCTATCTGTTTGACAGATGGAGACCTGAAGTCCACCTGACCTGATTCACACCATCTGCCAAAAACGGCCCACTTTGCCTCATAGACTGTTCTGGTTGAACTTCTTTGAGGAGCCTCAATTCTTGACGCCACTGGGCTAGAGAACCCTAGAGCCGAGGCTATCAAGGAGCCAGGCGTGTAGGTTTAGATTTGTCAGATTTCTGTGACGTGCCTTGTTGAATGGTTGTGTCACTAGGTCGGGATGCCTGGGCAGGCAAAGAGGGATCTGAGATGACAGTTCCACCAGGTCCCAGAACCATGGCATGTTGGGCCAACCCGGGGCTATGAGGATCACCCTCTTGTAAAGATGGTCCACCAGTTTGCTGACCACCTTGCCCAGTAACGATACTGGGGGAAATACATACATGTCCAGGTTTTCCCAAGAAACTGTTAGGGTGTCCACTGCCCATGTGCTGGGGTCCGGTACTGGAGACACATACTGGGCTAGTTTGCAATTGTACTTTGTTGCAAACATATCCACTTGGGGACGGTGCCAGATTTGAACCAGGATGTCGAAGACCTCCTGGTGAAGAGACCATTCTGTTTGAATGACTTGGCCTTGACGAGACAGTTTGTCTGCAATCACATTCAGACGACCAGGGATGTGCCTGGCCTTTAGGACTACCTGTCTCAGACTGCACCAACACAGGAGTCGCCATAGAAGGGCACAAAGTGAGCCTGACCTCATACCTCCTTCCTTGTTGATGTATGCCACAACCGTGGTGTTGTCTGTGGCAACTAGTACTACTTTGCCTTGCACCAAGTGCTGGAACCTTTGTAAGGCTAGTAAGACAGCTTTTAGTTCCAGGAAGTTTATGTGAAGATGACTTTCTGGAACTGACCAAGCGCCTCTTGCTGTGAAGTCTCCTAAGTGAGCACCCCAGCCTTCTTTTGAGGCGTCTGTAAAGATTTGAACGGCATGACTCAAAGGATGTAAAGGCTGTCCTGTCAAGACATTTGCCTCCTTGGTCCACCATCGAAGGTGTGGGTGAAGGGACCTCGGGACAGGAATCTCCTTTTCCAGGGATTCTGGAACTCTCCAATGTTGTTTTAGGTGCCACTGGATGGGTCTCATGTGGAGTCTCCCCAGGGGAACCTGTTTTTCCGTTGCTGTAAGCAGGCCTATCAGGGACATAAATTCCCTGACTTGACAACTTGGTTTAGATAGGATGGATTTCAACATTTGGAGGATCGAGTCCCAACGGCTCTGAGTCGGTAAGACCAGTCCGTGAGAGAAATTGTACTTGTAACCCACGAACTGTGGGTTTCAGTTCTGATTTTTGTAGGTTGACTATCCAACCCAATTCCTGGCAAAGGGCGAGGAGGGATTGAGTGCCCTGGTGGCAGGATTCTTTGGTAGGGGCTCGAATCAACCAGTCGTCTAGGTACTGGTGGATCCTTATACCCTGGGATTGAGCCATTAACTTGACCCTTTTGACTACACAAGTGAACTCCATCGGAGCTGTGGAGAGGCCAAAGGGAAGGGACCGGAACTGATAGGACTGGTTTTGGACTTGAAACCTGAGATATTTCCGGGAATTCACATGAATTGGAATGTGGAAATAGGCGTCGCTGAAATCCAGCGATGTCACCCATTCCCCTTGTTGCAAGGAAATCCGAATTGTTTCCGGGGTTTCCATTTTGAATGTTTTTACGCTCAAAAATTTGTTGAGAGCACTCAGGTCTAAGACTAGGCGACATTTTGGGTTGGGTTTGGGAACTATGAACAACCTGTTGAAAAAGGCTAGAGATGCTTGAACCCTCACCATCTCTACTGCCTTTTTGTCCACTAGGTTTTGAACCGCCTCCCTTAGAAACTTGTTTCTGTTGGGATTGGCATAACCACTGACTATCAGGGGGTGTCTGACTAGAGGGGGTTTTAGTTTGAATGGTAGCACATACCCATCCTTTAGGATGGAAACTACTCTTGAATTTGCTCCTAGGCAGGCCCAAGTCTGCCAAAAAGGCTGAAGGCGTCCGCCTACTAGTGGAGCAGGAACAGCATTGTGGGCATTGGGCACAGTTGGGGCAGAAACACAATGATCGACAAAAGAAACACAATTCACAAAATTTATTTCTTTGATTTCTGAGAGAGGACTTAAGCCTTTCTTTTGTGGCTGCTTTACACGGTTTGTTACATAAGGTGCACGACTGGCAACAGAGCAATTTACAGTTGAATGAATATTGACTGTCTTTTGAGTTTCTAGGCATACCACATTTAAAGACCTGGTTGTTAGAACCGGGTTTGTCACACCATAATTGTCATTTATACTGGTTACTGTCCTTGGCACCTCGGGAACCGCGGCTAGCAAAACCTCCACGGCCTCTACCTCGGGACCTACCCCGGGTGCCAAAACTCTTCCAGGCTGGCATGTCTTTCCCAGGGTTGCCAGTAGGTTTGGAGTTATCTTGCCCTTTCCAACTTGCGGAGTATGGTTGGAACCTAACCTGACCTCGTTTGTGCCCACCGGCGAACCCCCCATGGCCCGGACCGGGCTGGGAGGTACGCTTAGAAGACTCAAATTGGGCAATCTCATCTTCCGCCTTTCTGATGACAGCGTCCGGGAAAAGGGCGTAGCCATTCAAAGAGCAGTTTCTCAAGGCCGAAAAGGTGTCTGGCTTTACTCCCTGCTTTAAATGTTCTAGGTACGAGTCCCTGCGGACTAGGGTTAAGTTGGCCATTTGAGTAAATGTGAAGTCGGAGAGATGTTGAAGCGACTTCCCCATTGCGAAGCTGACATTTTGATTGAAACTTGACAAATAATGCAGTTCATCTAAGGCTGACTGAGCCTTTGCAGAGGATTTTCCTTTGCCCAGTTACGCCTGTAAGATCTTGAGTTGTTCCTGAACAGAGTCCTGTATTTTAGTGATACAGCGGTTAAATCCTGCCGACTGATTACATATATAGCTTGACTCTTTGGCCGCTTTTTCCCACTTCCTGACAGTATCCTGGGAGAGTTGATGGGAAGTTGGCTGAGAATTGGCAATATTTGGTTTGGCAATCCTAGGGAAGGCACTATTGATTTTTGCCGCATCATTTGGCCAAGAGTTAACGTACTTTCCTGGCCTTGTAGGATCTTTCGGATCTGAAGGGTGTATGCCGTACCAACGGCTCTGAGACTTGGGAGGGCGTAAGAATTGGTTCATGTGTAAACCTCCTGGTTCAGAAGATTTTGATGGGTAACCAACAAGTAGTACCAAATTCATGTTTTCGAGTGTTTTACAGAGCCAGTCCTCAGGCGGTAACAACACTGACACTTTGCCTACTGGCTGGGAGCGGTGACCAATCCATGGATTATCAGTGCGGGAGGTCGGTGAATATTCCAGGTCTGGAATATGGGTCCACCCCATAAAAGCTCGTACACCTCGTACAGTTTCCCTGTAGTTATGGTCTTCACTTAGCACTTTATCTCTGTCTCCAGCGTCTGAATCCGGTTGATCATCTAGTTCCGGTTCAGAAGCCTCCCCTTCCTCAATTTGGTCCGGCAACATAACATCCCGGGTTGGAAAATGTTGTAGAAAGGTTGTAGAAAGACCGGTTCCTGGTCAGTGTCTGGGTATAAATTCTCCAAGGGAGACACCATGTTAAGGTCTGTAGATGTGGTAGTCTGAGTTCCATCCGGAGCCGGGCCGGCTTGGCTGGAAGGAACAGAAGACTGAAGAAAAGGCGTCTGGGACAAGGCTCCCTCAGGAGGTAAATGCGACACCGGAACCTTGACCAGTGAAAAGGCAGGTTGTTGAGGGGAAGGACGCAGACCCATTGTAATTAATGCTTCAAGCCTGGCCATCCTCACAGCCCATTTATCGTCCAGATCTTGTAGTTCTTTGCGAAAAGAAGGAGTCGGCAAAGATGGATCCATAGAACTATTTACAGAAGAAGGGTGATCCGCACCTTCTGGCTCAACATGAGAAACAACAGTTACTGAAGATGGATCCACGAGTACGCCCTTACTCTTTTGTTTTTCCTTCCTAATCTTGTAGGTTGGAGTAGCGAGCTGCAAAACTTGCTCTGGGGAGAGAAGGTCACAAAACTCACATGCAAGCTGTTTAACACAGGGATCGTCGCCCTGGCCTTTGTCCCTACATCTGGCACACCTTGAATATTTGTCAAAAGATGCCATTATGTGGCCGCAGGCCCCTATCCTTTGACCCGGTGAAGACATGATCACTAATAAACAATACTAGGAAACAATAACTTTCGAAAAGAGAAGAAATATCCACAATTTAAAACACACAAAATATTTCACAACTTGTATATCGCGCCAAATGAAAAAGATGCTATGACATCATGTCCCTCTGGCGAGTAAAGCAGGAACTAGGCCACCTGGCGAGTGGATTGTAGGGTGCCGGTCCGGCCGGAGGTGAAACTCAGGACGTCTTTTTCTGGTATTTGGCAGGACCGGCTGGCGCCGGACAATAGCTATCGTCTGTTAGGTAAGATGTATTAACGCAATGAAATGGGTACTTTACTCTTATGTTTGTATTTTAAAATTAAATCTGTAAAAGCAAAATGGGAATGTTTTTCATTATTGTATCTAAAAAAACCAACAAATGAGAAAAAGATACAAAGGTTTTTAACAAAACAGAAAATGGAGCTTTACACTTATTTCATTGGTACGAAAACTTAAACTGAAAAGGCCCAGAAAACCAAGCTCCAGAAGATAAGCATGAAGATCAATAATGAGAAATGCCTGTTATTTCCTTTTTCCTTTTGAAAGTTTGGAAAACACATAAAGGAAAACGGTCATTTTCCGTTTTTTGTTTTCCGTTTTTTAAATGGGAAAACAAATTAATGGAATGCAGTTTCCGATTATTTTTTACAGTGCAAAGCTCACTGGAACAGTATGCCATCTCTTTCAACTACCATTTTCAGAACAAACACAAATTTGAGATTACTAGAAGGTAAACTTAAATTTTTGGGAAAGTTTAAGCTAAATTTGACTGAGATTTTTTGTAAGTACAATTCACTTTGAGTTTAAGTAAAAACTCAGAAAATAAGTTTATGCATGAGTTTTAACATGAGTTTAAGTTTTAAAATTTTCTATATTGTGAAAAGTTTGAGTATAAACTCATAAAAATGAGTTTATGCGTGAGTTTTAACATGAGTTTAAGAAGTTTTGTAAATACTGACCCTGGACTTTAAAAAAACTTATTTACGTAATTTCGGTTATGCCAAAAAGATGAGCTAGTTTTGTAGTAATATGGATTTATTGATTCTGCGTGGAACAATAGCGCCTAGAGACTGCATACACATGTCAAGGCCCAACACCTCTAATATTGAGATAATAAGTAAGGAAATGGACAAGTGCACACACAGAGATCTACTTGTGATGCTCACACTTGGCCTGTGTATGTGTTGAAATCCTACAGCAACAAATGCAAGCAAGTGCATGGTTTGTTTTGTTTACAAATGGGCCTCAATGCATAATATCTATATGATCTGCTCCACTAATAGGGGTGGTTCCACTGGGGTTGACTTGTTGGTAACTATGGATTTTTCAAGGGTCGGGAGCAATGTTTACACAGTTGGTTAGGATTGGTTGTAGTTTCCTAGATTGTCACGGTGGATCAGCAAAATATCAACCATGTTTCAAATTTCACCGAGCCACCCTGACTATATCCAGACCTTGTCTCTGCCAACCTGAAAACCATCTTGTCGTGAATCTCTATGGCTTGTTGGTCACACTTGCCGTCTTTTCCCGCACTGTAACCGTCTTGTCTGAAAGAACTTCCCACCCTGTCCTGGTTAAGTACCTGGACACCACCTCCTGACAGGCTGCAGTGCCCCTACAGTTACAGAGTTGAATGACACAATGTATAACACAACAGATGGGATTAATATTTTTATTATTATTTGGGGGTCAAACTCAAGGAGACAAGGAGGAAGGCCCCCATACTAGCTAACAAGCGCCAATGCTGTGAACCCCATTGTTAACAAGCCAGGAGCACATACATGGAACTCACCCCCTCCCCTGCGCCACAGGAGGTGTTAAGTTAGGTTCGCAGAAGGCCAGCCTCCTGACACTTGCTCCTATATGAAATGAGATGAACCAGGGTGGGAGGTGGGAAAATTTTCCAGTAAAATGGCGTCTTGCCCCTTTGACTTCCCAATGTTGAATGAAGGTTTTTGTGATAATTGGCGCCAGAATCAATAATCAATACCCCCCTACCCTATCGACAGGTATTGGTTAACAAGAACAATCTTTCTTGGGGGTGCACTGAATAAGGTGGGGCCTATCGCTCCACTCCCCACAGTGCCCCTACAGTTACAGAGTTGTATGACACAATGTATAACACAACAGATGGGATTAATATTTTTATTATTATTATTATTATTATTATTATGCAACTATTTTTATGTACAATACTAAAAGGCATCTATATTTAAGGTCACCTTAAAAATTTTCGAAGAAGCTGACTTTAAGGCCACCTCAAATTACTTCAAGGTTAAGGTTAATTTAAGGTTACTTTATATTACAACTTTACTGTCCATTCATAGTCCATGATAAGATAAGGTTATGGTGGCCTTAAGAATAAAGAATAAAGTTAAACTTACTTTGAGCCAATGTAAGGTGACCTTAGTATATTACATCATAAAACTAATAAAAAATAGCATATTTGAGGTAGATGCCAACCTCCACCAATGCCCAACTAGGGAGTAGTAAAGCTAGGGACGATGAAGCAAATTTTTGAAGGACTGGGCTACCTGTTGTGAAGCATTATGTTCCTGGACAATGTACCTCCACACACAGTCAGACGTCCAGGTGCCATGACTCTGGATGTTTTGTATGGAAACATTTGAATTAAAGGCCAGTGTAGCACCTGAACGCCTGAAGGTGTGGAGAGACATGCCTGAGTGTTGGAGACCTACTCGAGTAAGTATTTGTGAAAAATTTCGCCTGACCTTAGTGTCAGTAAGCGGGACCCATTGAGCAGCCTCATTCTTTATCTGAAACAAAGGGTCATTTTTCGTCCCTGGTGTGATCAATAACAAATTTTTTATGGCCTGGACAGGACACAGGGGTGAGGAATTTTTAATATTCTGATTGTATCTCTGGTCTGAATAGTCTTACTCCACTTGATTAACAAGTGAATTCCTGGAGGAGCAAAAAACACATCACCTCTTGACATTTGTTCGATTGGTGAACATGCTTTGATTGAATGGGGTACTAAATTAGAAATACGTAAAAATGAAAAGTTTGCAGTGAGATATAAAGCTTTAAAAATCTGCCCCATCCACATTGTGTCACAAATACTGGTAATTGAAGTTAACAGGGGAATGTCAATAATCTTTTTAACCACTGGTGCAAATGTTTTATGGAGGGACAATGATCTTTGGAAATAGGTAATTCTAGGGTCTTGAAAGGAATATAAAGGAAGGCAATATAGGGCCAGATTGGCCTTAATTGCAGATAAATAGTTGATAATAGCTGAATGAGAGAGGTTATTTTCCACTAAAAATTCTAGAAAAGACATGGCAATGAGGGGGGTGAGATTCTGAACTTGAACTCCAATAAAACAACAGTAAGCTATGAATAATCGAAATTTCCTGGTGTATGAAGCCTGAGTGGCTGGTCTGAAGGCCTGGTGTGTTCTTTCTGCTGCTTTCGAAGCCAAACAGTGAGCTGTATTTGGTATACCTGTATTATATAGACCAATCGACTTTAAGAAATTCCTCATTCACCTTTAACCATAGTGGATCTTTTATAAATTGATACAATTTTTTAGCTGGATTTTCGGTAATGAACCATCTAGATAACAGGTCGGCTACTTTATTGTCCGAGCCTAATATGTGTATTACTTGTAATTCAATGTCATGGATGGCCAGTAGCATTGATATGTTTCTGGCCATGGCCCCTAATGTCAAGTCCTGAGTTTTGCCTGAATTTAGTACTGAAACCACCGCCTGATTATCACATTTTAGAAGGATTTTGGTGGCAGTCCATTGATGACTCCATACTCTTAATGCCACTAGAATGTTGTAATTTTCGAAATTTTTGGGAATTCTTATACTATAAACTTGATTCTGGTAAATTGCCCCCAGACCTTCTAAACAAGCATCTAACTCAATAACTTTTCTGATTGGAGTGTGATTAAAGAAGGCTGTCCCATTAAAATATGGCCAAAATTTTAAAAACCAGTTCAAATCTCTATGAAAATTGACATTTAATAAAATGTCATCTCTGCCAAAGTGTGATCTTAAGGTATCTAACATGCGGTTTAAGAAAAAATGAGAACTGCGAACACACTTGGATATATAAAGCAAGCAGCCCAACAATGACTGGAGCTGCTTCTTAGTACATTTTTGTTGACCCACCCATTGAGTACACATTTGATAAATATTCTCCAGTTTTTCTTGGGGTACAGCCACCGTAAAATTTTTGGTGTCCACCTCGACCCCTAAACATGTAGCTTTTGTACACGGTCAAACTAATTTTTTAGCACTAATGTCAAGTCCCAATTTTTGAAGTAGGTTCAGTAGGGTGTGATAAGATGGGTCTGCAGTTGAAATAGTGCCAAATCCAATGACGTCATCAATATAATTAATGACGTCATAACCCATATTACTCATAATGAAGCGGATAGCGTCGCTAAGCCTCTGAAAAATTCCGGATCCGTTTCTGTATCCGAAAGGCAGACAAGTGTCTAGATAATAGTTTTTGTGCTTTAAACCTAACAGGAAATAGTCTCTAGGGTCTATTTTTATGTGGCGAAATGCCCTACTTAAGATGAAATCAGTGCCTAAGTAAGAATCTTTACTTATATTGGTGTTTACAGCCCCACCCTGGGGGAAACTCGGGTCCATTATCACCCTTCTATGGGCCCCACCCGGTTTTTCCCTGGTCATAAATGGTGAAACATGAAATTCTTGGAAGGGAGGATCCGAGAAAGGTCCGACTATCGCTCCAAATCCGATTTCCTCTTGTATATATGCCTCTACATCTTCTGGAAACATTGTAGCTGATTTATGATTTTTTGTATTTTTTCCCAATTTTGAAGTTCTATTGAAATCTAATGGAAACCCGTATCTGATGAGATGACACAATTGAGAGTCCCAATAACCTTGCAAACACTGTTACCAGACATCTGGATATAGTTGAGACTTAACCTGAATTTGAGTGGTCATGAAATTAAACAAGTCCGAATTCTTAGTAATATCATAAAGTTTAATCGGATCCGTATTTAAAACACGTTTGAAATTATTCTGAGGTAGAATAAGGGGTCCTAAAGGTATAAACCCGAATCTTTGATGATTTTGATCTGACCATTTCTGATATGTCGGATCCGAGGATGCAACTTGTAGCTTGGTCTTGTTTTTGTTCTTAAGTGTCAATGCCAATTCATACTTATCCTCGGGCGGATAACTTTTGGGGCACATTTTTCCATGTTTTTGGTCTGCCACTTGAAGCATTTTTGAAGTTGAATTATGTGACAATAGGTGACCATCACAATGTTCGTGGCTTGATTGTTTATGGTATGGGTTGACCTGTGTGCACCTAGTACCAGTATTCAACAATCGTGTGTTTTCACACCTTTGTTCTACAATATTTGACACATTTTTGACAGAAGGACTAGTATTCTGACTTTCAGTCAAGTTTGAAGATTCAAACTCGGAACTCTTGTGCTGTTTGTGTAATTCCTTAAGAATAACATTGCTGTTATTGTTTTCAGTCTGAAAATTAGTGTTATTTTCATCAAGCACACTTAAAGATTCAAACGTATTTGTCACAGGGATACAAAAATGTGCATTAGAACTTTTAACACCACTGCCTGGATCTTTGCTGACGGAGTAAGATCTCTGGGTCTTGTCCTTACCAGTAACTGGAGTATTCTTCCTCAGAAAGGTGGGTGTGATAATTTTTTTACTTCTACACTGAGCAATTACTGAGAATTTTTGTACTTGCTTGACATGAGTGTGGTTTTTATCCGAACTAGAGGAAGGATTTGAACTCACGACCTCTGCATATGTTCTACCTACAAACTTTGACCAATCTGCTCTCCAGTTACTGCTACATCCATTATGTACATTAGTATTACATATCAATCTGGTATTAGTATATGTACATGAGTATTTTTGAGCGTTATTTACATTAAGTCCCTTCTGTACTGCTTTGCAGCAGTGCCTTACTCGATTTTTGTAACCCTAGAGGATGCCCGACAATCTTTTACCATATGCCTATGTTCTCTGCCCATGGCATAGCAAGCAGAGCAGATATGCTTATAGAATACCCCCCAGTTTCATGGTCTTTTTGATGATGGCAAAGCCCCCTCTGATAAAATCGGCAAGCTGTGGCTTTTGGTTCAGGTCTATTTTGTTTTGTCCCTACCCCCCCCAGAATTTTGACCTACCCCCCTTTGAGCATGTGCTCTCCTTATTCGATCTAATTTGTGTGTTTCATGCCACTCTACCTTGCCTTCCTCCATCCTGCACAACAACACAGCATGAGAGGCTTTAGCTGACTGCCAGCTAAAGTCGTTGGCATCCTCCATAATTTCACTCAAATACTCTAACATAGCATTTTTGACATCTAATTTTTTTTCTTCCCTAGCAATAGTAGCAAAACCCGACACCCACTGGCACCAGTTTAATGCATCATAAGATATACGACTTTTATTATTTCCGCCTAAGACAAATTTCTGAGGCCAGGGGACTTGCCTCTTCACCCACACAGTTTCATTCCCCCCGTCTGGGATTTTGACTTGCCTGTTTCGTTGAGATCCACTAACTGCCCAATCCTCTGGTCCACCTCTGCTTGAATACTCTGGCTTCCTTGCAGGGCCGCCACTGTGGGAACCACCATCTGATCAAGCTGTCCGGGACTGCTGGCTGTCTCTGATGGCTGCTGTGTGGGCTTGGAAACTTCTGTGGCTTCCTTGCTGGCCATCCTCTCTTCCATGGCTGACATACGCCCGCCCAAGCTCTTTAATTCTGCCCAAATCTGCATATTCAATGCACCAGCCTCTTCTGAATTAACAGGTGAGTCATCAGAAACATATACAGTATCATCACTTTTTGCTGGAAATGGGCATTTGCTATTTATTGGACGCTTATGGACGTCGCCACAGTTCTTGCATAAAAATTCCTTCACAGGTGCCATATTATAAGTCACAGTTTAAAATTTCAGGCACTTTATTCACAGATAACAAGGAAAACTGCTGTTTTTTTAACTGTTATATATACAGTCAGAGTTACTGAAATCAATACAAATAATAGCACCCCATGCTTTCAATAATGCGACTCTGACAAGTAGATGAGTTATAAAGCATTTGATAGAAATAAGTAACGTTTTAATAACGATTCATGTAAAATTAAATTAAAATACTAAAAGACTAAAATACGCATAGACAAGATGACAAAATAAAAATTGAAGTTGAACTCATCCCTTTGTCGTGGCTCCAGTATCCCAGAGCAAGATTCGCATTATGAAAAGCAACTAATCCTCCTGGATTCTGTGCTACAACTCGACGTCAGGTAGTGAACTTTAAACTAAACACGCCAGTACTATCCAACACTGGAGGGCGAAAAATTAAAAGTAAAAATTTTCCAGTAAAATGGCATCTTGCCCCTTTGACTTCCCAATGTTGAAGGAAGGTTTTTGTGATAATTGGCGCCAGAATCAATAATCAATACCCCCTACCCTATCGACAGGTATTGGTTAACAAGAACAATCTTTCTTGGGGGTGCACTGAATAAGGTGGGGCCTATCGCTCCACTCCCCATACTCACAAACCGACTGTAGGGAAACCAGCCTGTCATGACATAACTAATCTGACTTGGCCCCTTCCCATCAAGAAATCTCCAAGTCTTCCACTGTATGGTTGGTAACATCTCAGCAGCACAAGCTGGGAACACATCACAACAAGCCATAAACATAAACCAACAAGGTGGTTACAGCAGCAGACAAGCTGAGAACTGTGTAGGACAAGCCAGCAATGTATGACTATATAAGGTTTGCGCAATGCATCATTTGGAATTACGGATTACATCTGGCAGGATTTAACAATAAGGCTTTGTTTTTCTCACAAATTAGCCAAGATTTTGTGTTGGAATATAAGGTGTGCTGACTTTTGCTCAGGCTTTTTTTCACAAATGCTGCTTTTACACAGATAAATTCTTCCTGAGAAGGGCAGAAGAGTGAGGAAGATAGAAGTTCCCACAGACAAACCTACAGAGTTTAAATTGGGGGATACAGCTGCTGATATACAGAGGAGGAGGGAGGAGAGAGAACATAGAAACAGAGGGAGGAAGGCCTGAATGAGGAAAGTACGCATTTAGCACAGGGGGGAGTGGCAGAAAAGCATGCAAGGACAGAAAAATGTGACACAGAAATGGACACAGAGGGTACAGGAGAGGCGAGCACATCTCAATTGCAATTAAAGCAAAAGAAGGGGCAGATGTCAAACATCTACCTGACAGACTCAGATGATAGTTGTAGAAGACCAGTGAACACTTTAGAAACAAAGCCAAGAAGGAATACCTGAGGGAGAAATTCGCCAACAGCTGCAGGTTGTCTATCTAGGTATGCAAGACCTGGTTCGAATCCCAAAGGACTCACTACAGCAAAGTCATCTAGTCCAAGTCTGGTCAGGCTCCACAAGAAATGACAGAGAGGCAAAGCTAGATTCAGGATAAATTTAACTTCTTGAAGTCGCATATCAGAAGCAAGGGTCTCGGCAAATCTTCAGGCTTTAAGTCCCCAGCCAGGGCATCCACTGCCTCAGCACATGAGAACTCCAGAGGGTCAACTGACATGGATGGAAATCAGAATGTGGTCAGACACCACAATACAGCCGCCAGTTGCAAGCCCCAGCGCACTTTCTCAGCATTCCTCAGTTAACCAGCAGGTCATGGACCAGTTCACACAGATTGGAACTATACTGTCATCATTTTTCGGACTAAAGCAGGAGACACCAGAACAGCCTTCTGGCAGATGAAAGGAGCCATCATCCCCAGCAACCACAGCAACAGACACTTACTAGGAGCTCAGCTGCAACTGCAATTTTTGCCACAGGACTCAAATGCCAGGAAGCCAGGTCATCCAACCCGCTTAGCAGAGCCTGGTGGCCACCAAAGGACACTTACCCCAATGAAGCACTTTAACCCACTGTCAGTGGCCTCTGCCACATTCAAAGAAAGTCAACACAACCTATCAAGACTCTCAGTTGTCTTTGGGAATTTACCTTCAGTGATGAGCTACCAACAGATCGACACATCGCAGCAATTTTCACCACCAGACCAGCATCAACAAGCCGCCTCTCTTCCAACCACTACAGCGAAGCAAGAACATCAGCTGCAACCAGCCCAGCCTCAGCCTCCCCAGCAGTCAGCTAACGTCAAGCAGCAACAGCAGCAGTAGAACACTACTGCAAAGCACTTAAAAGGTCATTTTCAGGATCACCTGCATCTTCCAAAAACAATTTAATAATGAGTGACTGAGTCAGTGTGTGCGTGTGTGAATAAAAATTTTGAAGTTAAAAAACTTAAATTTTTCAAACCTGAACTGAAAGGATTTTGAAATTAAAAAAAACCAATAATATGTTAGATTAAGGACCTAATAAAACTTTGGCAAAAACAATAATAATGGGTCAAAGCCAATGAAACTTTGGCCCACCCCTCAAAAAATTTAGCAAAAAATATTGAAAACACTTAGACTCTTAAGAAGCTTTGACACTTCGGAAAATATTTTGACCTTTGGATCAGACCTTTTGACTTTTGACCTTTGAGCGGTTCCCCAAAGATTTTGATAATTTGAAACTTTTAATTTAAATTTCGACTTTTAATGGGGGACAGTTATAGATTACCTGGTTTAAAGTTTTCCAGCAGTCTTAGGGGACTTGTGATTTGGTTTGAAATAGTTTCAAACTTGTTGCAAATGGATCGGATTTTCTTTGGAAATTTGTTGGGAAATTTGCATGACACCAGCTTAAGTAAACGTTCTTGGAATAATTGGGTACTCCTGATAAGGACTCTTAGATGCCAGCTCCCATTTCAGATCCTGTCCTCCTGCCCAGCCATTGTCTCCACATGATTAAAATAGCCTTTCAATAGGTTTTGTTGATGTTTGACCTCCCTTGAAGGATTCCCATAGTTGCCATCTGGCACATACACCACCTGTTCATTACTTAGGATCACTACATCATTTGTTGGGGTTGTTCTGCTCCACCCTGGTGTATTCCTAGCATGTTGTGCAACATCACACACGTATAAACATTGTGTCTGACAAACCTTGGTCTTGATCCATGGTACCCAGTAGTGCCCTGAATCTGCTCAATAATATTTCACACACATTCTCCACCACCCTCTTGTTTCTGGAGATCCTTTAGTTTGCTATTCCTTCTTCCCTTGTGAGCTGTCTTCTGCTGTTGGGTTTCACTATCCATGGCATCAAGGTAAATGTGTCGTCACCCAGCAGTAAATAGTATACATCTGGTCCTCTCCTTCCCAGTGCTTCACATGCTGGAAGCCTCAATCTTCTCCCTCCAATCAATTTTGTTGAAAATCTGGGCATCGGATGAAGATCCACTTGACCCACAATCTATCCAGAGGAATCTGTATTCTGCATCTGCCAGGGCTAGCAGCACCAAGGAAATGAAGCCCTTTTAGTTGTAGCAGTCACTGCCATATGTCTTTGCCTTCTTGGTGGTGATATGCTTCCCGTTTATTAAGACTGCAGTATGGGGGACATTCTGTTTGATTCTGAACTTCTCGTCCACCTTTATTCCAGTCTTCAGGGTCAGTGAGGCAGCACAAATATTTGTCCTGGAATGCAGCAAGGACAGCTCGCAGGCCTAGGGACGAATTTAAAGATGGTGGTTTGGCCAACCAGGTGTCTCAGCATTATTGCCAGTTTCAGTGTCCAACTTATAAGGTTTTCTTGAAATTGGTGACTGACTTCTTGATCCAGTGGTATTCTTTGATGAGGTTAAAAGGACAAGTGGCATCCTGACAATGTTCTGGTATCCTGGGATATTAGTCTGTATTAGGTCGGCCAGGAGGCTGCTGTAGCATCCTTTTCTTGTCTTTGAAGTATCCAGGGCATGATCCATGGGTTTGGTGGCTTTCTTCTCCTGAGTAGTATATGATCGACATCATATACTACTCTCCTGCGGGCTGGCTGTTGCTGTAGCTGGGACTCTGGCTGTAGGTTCTGTGTTAGGATGAGTCCTTTTCTGTCTTGAAATTATAAACTCAATAAAAAACAAAAGTACCCTAAGCTTCTGCAGAAAATCTATGATATGTAGCTGGCATCTTTGCAGAGGGGATTTATATATAGTTTTGGTTCGATCCTGACTCCAGAAATTAATCAGTCTAATCGGGGTGAGTTGGGAAAATGCTCCAGTACTATTGGTTTGTCAATATGACTTGTCAGGGCTTGCTACAGCTTGTCGGTTAGGGGTTTACGGCTTGTCCTGATAGTTTCCCATCTTGCCATGGAGAAAATACTTCAATTCCAAGTCAGGTCAGGATCTTGATCCAGACAAGTCGGGATGTTCTACGTCTTATTGGGGAGATGAAACATTTTTGCAAGTTTTTTTTCTGGATTTGCATTCCCGACTTTTGCAACTAACTCTAGTGTCAGTTATAGAGTCGGCGCCAATGGAACACCCCCATAAACAGAGGAAGAAAATATTCCTGTCCTGATAATGTGTGTGTAGTTTGAAAAGCCCTTCATTCTGTTTTCTGCCTTTTTTCTGTGCTTACTACTAAGCTTAAAGTAAATAAGGAATTTCACTGGGGTAGTGACTGTTTTTCCCTCTTTGCTAAAATGTTGTCTGCTCATTTGAAACTAATCCCAATCAGAAATTTTGAACCTTGTTTAAATACAATAAGACCATCACTCACTCATTGGAAAATGGTGGTCCTGAAATCCTTTATGTCCTCAAAGTTGAACCACACTCCAGTAAAAATTGTTATTCAAATCTATATGGAATAATATACCCTGTAAGGTAAACAAAAACTATATTATGATTATAAATTGAGCCATTTGAGCAATTTTTTTATATATATGCACAGACATCTGATCTCAAATTAACATGCATAAAAACCTCATTAAAGTTCAAATTTCATATATCGATGATATGTGTACATATAATAAAATACTAGAAAAAGTACAATGGCACCATGTCAGATACTGTTGTTGCACATTAAAACTTCTAGCAAATTTTAGAAGGATATTTTGGGAAATTAGAACTCAAATTCGGATTAAATGGTGTGAACTTACCCATCTTATCCTCTTCCGTATAATCCAAAAATATTTCAGGAACTTCTCTTTCAGAATTCATGCAGGAATAATGTACCCAGCCTATTTATGTAATAGGTATGTTAACTTTTTCACTTCAGAAAACCAGTTTTGATATTAAAACATTTTAAAAAAACTGAAAGTAATCGGTCAAAGCGTAAGTTTTCACAGAGAGCTCACCCTTAATAATATTTTAAGGACATCTATGATGTTTTCATTAGACAAAAAAAAGTATTTTACTTCACATCAAAGCCTGAGAAAAATACTTCAAAACTGCATAAAATAGAGCAATGGAAGAACATACATCGAATCTAATTTAAAACTATTGTGGACAATTAGATAATTGTGTTGTAATTTGTTGCAAACTAGGAAGAAAAAATGCCTCACTGTACGAAAATGGCTGCCAAATAATCTCTGAAGTTTCTTTCAATACCAAGTCAGAAACGCCCACTTACTCTTCCCATATGTGACTCCATGTTATACATCTGCTCTGCCCGAAAACATTTGATATTTTCAAGATGGCTATAAGACCGTTTAGTCAACTATTAACCATGTGTTTGATTAACAGTTGTATCTGTCAGCCCTAACAGTTTCTACCTCGTAGTTTGCTTTCATAGAAATTTGATGCTCAAACCAGAACAAGACAATTACGTAATCCCTCAACCTAGTAGTTGGATAAGTTAGAACAATGTGTTTCAGATGGTAAGGTATTGTAGCATAATAACTGTAAATTTGAACTGTTAAATGTAGCTATTGCAAGCTACCATCTGGGATTCAACAGTCTGCCTCCTGAATTACAGCTAAGGCGTTAGGGACAATAACAACTCACAAGAAGAAGTAGTAAACATCAACACTGTTATGTGCCACCTCAGAATGTTAGAGTCACCTAGCAACCTGGCTGCGCTATCTTGATCAACTATGTGTACTACCCCACCCCTTCTAACTAGGTATAATACTGGACAGACATGTAACAATTGTATTAGGCTGACAAAAAAGACTAATTGGTTGTCTGAGTCTTATTGACTTTTAAAGTCCCCGATGCGTTGCTTCAAAAGAGCTTGGTACAAGGTGAAGAATCTAATCAATAAAAGTCAACTTTGTTGCCAAATCATCTGGGGCCATTGATTTATGTCCAAAATAAAAAAGTTCAAGAGGCAACCCATTGCCTTGATATTATTTGACTTTTTCACTGTCTTTGATACCACTGATTATTCCAGTCTAGTCAGTGGATGTCAACCAGTAAACTAAAATCGAAACCTGTTAAGATTGAGTTAATATGTTTTGGTTCTAAAAGACAGAGAGATATATTAAAGCATGTTTCTTTATTGACATCTTAGGCAGTGTTCTCCAGGCGGTTGAGTCAGCCAAGAACTTGGTCATGTGGTTCAACTCTGACTTTTCCTTGTCTAAATATGCTCAGAGTATTTGTAGTAGTTACATGCAACTCAGGCACTGAAGACGTGTCATGCAGTTTCTAACTGACGACGTTTCTACACTTGTGGTCTGTGCTCTTGTCAGTAGTTGGTTGGATTACTGTAATTCACTTTCAGGTGTCTTCTCAGTTCAAGCTATGTATAGTACAATATATTTCCAAAATAGTGTGGCTGGAATTGTACCAAACACTAGTAGATACATCAGCATAACTCCTGTTCTTAAGAAACTGCATTGTCTGCCTACTGAAAAGTTTCTTTACACTAGTTTTCGAAAATTTTTGCTCTGTATATTTCTTCTAATAGTGTTTCTTACAGGGCCAGACACAGTCATAGTTTTAGTAATTTTTTTGTTGTACCAAAGTTTCATACATGTTCTCAGAAGTTTATTAAAGGGTTGGATTATATCTTTGGCTTTGGTCGTCACACTGCTTGGAATACACTTTCTGGTAAGATTTGTACATGCACAGCCTTTTTCAGAAAGAAGATTAAATCCTACCTCAAGACCTGTACCTCTCAATATTTGCCTGCCATTCTCTGTAGTGCTTGAGCCTTTTTCACCCCTGAGTACTGAAACTGTATTGACTATTATTGTACTGTTGCACCTTAGAGTACCATTAATAAAGGGGAAATGAAAAACTACCTATCACAGGATAACTGATACAAATGTACCAGGGTTTTTTAAAGCAGAAAGTAATAAACAATACACATTTGTTTTTCTTTCAGGAACATCCGTGGGAATCTGCATCATTATGTTCATCCTCTCTGGGCTGGTAACAGGCATTTACTACAGGGGTAGCGTTATTTTTTTCAGTACATTTTGTTTAATCCATTAGGGCTTGTTATAAATTTTAGCAATAAATCAGTTACAGCAAAATAATATGCTCCATCATAGGCTTATACATTGTAATACAGAAACCTTAATTAATAATTTTGATAGCAATAATTAAAATAAATAAAAACATCCATGGTAATACTTGGAGTTTCAAACCAACTTAAGCATTAAATCTTTACAAAATTGCGTTGTTTTGTTATGAGAAACTGCACGTCACTGTTGTTTTGGTATAAATGCGTGATATTTATTAGGAACAAACTGAAGAGAAGGCAACAAGGGCTACAACATCCAGAAAGTGCTGATGGTGAACAGTCAATGTTGAAAGAGCCACCTATACAGTTGGAGGATGTTCAACAATGCAAAGGCGAACTTTCTAGTGATAATGGAAGTCCTGAAATACCAGAAAAACACAGCTGCATTCCACATACAACTCTAGCACGGATGGACAATATTCCAACTGAGAATGTATGTTCAAATACAGCCACTGATCAAAATAAATTACCAGATGTCACAGGAAAATACACCACGGACAGTGCAGGGTATGAAATACCAGTAGGATCTGGTCATAAGTTGTCTAATATTGAGAGAGCAGACAGCAATATGTATGAAAATGTAGGATATGAAATACCAGAACGATCTAGCATTGTATATGTAAATGTACCTAAAGCTACCCTAAAGTACCAAAAGAATTTAGGAGGTGATGTAATTGACTTAAAACATATGGGCAGTATTCCACATGAAAATGTATCTCCAGTAACAGCTTCTGATCAAGAAGAATTGCAAGATGTCAAAAGAAAATATACTACGAACAGTGCAGGATATGAAATACCAGTAGGATCTGATTATAAGTTGTCCAATATAGAGAGAGGAGACTACAATGCATATGAAAACATGGGATATGAAACACCAGAACGGTTTGGTAATAAACAATCTAATATTGAGAGAGGAGACCACAATGCATATGTGAATGCAGGATATCAAATACCAGAAGGATGGGGTCATAAACTGTCTAATATTGAGAGAGGAGACCGCAATACATATGTGAATGCAGGATATCAAATACCAGAAGGATGGGATCATAAGCCATCTAATACTGAGAGAGGAGACCACAATACATATGTGAATACTGGATATCAAATACCAGAAGGATGGGATCATAAGCCATCTAATAATGAAAGAGGAGACCGCAATACATATATGAATACTGGATATCAAATATCAGAAGGATGGGATCATAAGCCATCTAATAATGAAAGAGGAGACCGCAATACATATGTGAATACTGGATATCAAATACCAGAAGGATGGAATCATAAGCCATCTAATATTGAGAGAGGAGACCGCAATACATATGTGAATGCAGGATACCAAATACCAGAAGGATGGGATCATAAGCCATCTAATAATGAAAGAGGAGACCTCAACACATATATGAATGCAGGATATCAAATACCAGAAAGATGGGATCATAAGCCGTCTAATATTGAGAGAAGAGACAGCAATACATATGTGAATACAGGATATCAAATATCAAAAGGATCTGATAATAAACTGTCTAATATTGAGAGGGGAAACATCAGTACATATGCGTATATAGGATATGAAATGTCACAAGGATCTGATAATAATGTTTGATTTATAAGGAGACAACTACTGATCAAAACCCATTGCCAGATGTCAAAAGTTAATGACTTAAAATAGAAAAACTGGTACCAGAAGATTTTTGGTTTGTCGAGGAGAAAATCAGAATAGCTCAGAATAATGTATGTGGTACCTAAAAGGGGAGCTGAGGATGATAGTTTCATTTGGTAAAGTAGAGTATTTGTACTCTCACATCAATTATAAAATGAGAGCTTGGTATCACAAATCCTTCTGACGATAACCAAAGATTGAAGATTTTCCAAAGACTTTTTAAATAAGGGAGTGCTGTCTTATTCACACTTCATAAGTTTTCAGAACTTTAAAGTGAAATATGTGAGCCCTTGTGGGTTTCGCAACTGATTAAGTAATGACTGACTGTTTGTTTTTAAATCATGTTAATGTCACAGTAATAAATAAAATCTTATACCCCATTCACACAACAGGCAGTATCATCTGCGGTAACCCGCATTTGGTGAAATGTCCCTGTCCTTGGATCACTGTCTGACATCTGTATGCGACCTTGCGAGTGAGTGGCAAACTGTCCATTACCTTGTTTTGAAAAGTTTCATATTTCGGCTTCTGATTTCATTGCCGTGAGCATGTGCAGATGATTTTGCACATGTGTGTTCATTTTAATTTCTTACTATAGTAACCAAAGGTATGGTCCACAGTATACATAAGGTTGTAATCTAGTTGTCTTTCAGTGTAAAATGGTGACATAAGGTGATTTAAGGTATTGGTCATTTCGCCACTTGTCCATTCGATGGCAACCAAAGGTGAGTTTAGGTCAATGGAGGTTGCTTCTCCGTGACTAACGCTTATAGTACTGTCATGCTACTGTTATTAACAGTTAAAAACTGTGTCCAATCAGTCTGCATGTAGTATCGATGAAATGGGGCAACGTGGGGGCAGTTCCGCTCCTGAAAAAAACTTCTAACTGTGGAACATACCGCCTGTAGTGTGAATGGGTCATTATGTCTGATATTTTAGGAAACAGGACATAAAGTTGACATTCCAAAAGGTACCATTTTCTATTTATTTACCTTCACAGAAAGAGCTCCTAACAAAACAGTCTATGTGAAACTTGAACCTGAAGTCAATTCTATATAGGTCATTTAATGGCTGATGGTTATAAACTGTTTTTCATCATTTTTTCATCACAGAAAAAATCACAAACATTCGTCAGTCCTTCGCCAACTCTAATCCCCCTAAATACACTGACTCTGATCTCACACCACCTGCTTTCTCAGCTTTTTCCTCTGTTTCAGAAGATCAGGTAGCTAATATCATCAAAAACTCTCCTAGCAAATCTTGCTCCCTTGATCCTTGGCCAACATTTCTTGTAATAGAATTTTTAGATATCCTCATCACTCCTATCACATCAGTAATTAATGCATCACTCCGTGAAGGAAGCTGCCCTAAATTTTTCAAACAGGCCCATGTGACTCCACTCCTAAAAAAATCAACCCTTGATAGAGAAGTCCTTAAAAACTATAGGCCTGTCTCTAATTTAAATTTTGTTTCAAAGGTCTTAGAGAGAGTGGTGTCGTCTCAACTCCTGTCTCACCTGGACGAGTCCTGTCTTTTGACTGGTTTCCAATCTGCCTATAGAAGGTTCCATTCTATGGAAAGTGCCCTCCTAAATATACAGAATGATCTTTTCCTCAATATGTCTGAAGCCCTAACCCTCCTCGATCTCTCGGCAGCCTTCGACACCATTGACCACTCGATCCTGTTCCACAGATTATATGAATGCTATGGCATCAATGGACTGGCTCTGAGTTGGTTCAAGTCTTACTTGTCGGACAGGACTCAATCAGTCAAGGTAGGCTCTGTACTGTCACATCCCATGGACTTAAAATTTAGTGTCCCTCAAGGCTCGGTCCTGGGGCCACTCCTTTTCTCCATGTACACAAATCCACTCAGTTCAATTATTCAATCTCACAGGGGTATCAAACACCACTTTTATGCAGATGACACTCAGTTATACATTACTCTTTCACCATCAAATTTCAGTCAGTCAATGACAGCTCTAACAGACTGCCTAAATGATATACAAAATTTCATGGCTGCAAATAAACTCAAATTAAACCCAGACAAAACAGAATTCATCCTGATTGGTTCAACATACAGTCGTAAACAACTTCAGTTCCTTTTTCCCACTGGCATTCTTGGGAATAAAGTGGCACCTGCCTCAAATGTCAAAAACCTAGGAGTGGTGTTCGCCTCCAACCTGACCTTCACAGATCACATTTCCCAAGTCATTAAGTCCACTCGGTTCCATATAAGAGATTTATATAGGATTCGCCATCTCCTTGATCTTAACACAGCAATACTCCTTGCAAATGCTCTCATCAGTAGCCGAATTGACTACTGTAATTCCCGCTTTGCCTCACTCACTCTTTCTGAGCTAAAGAGGTTGCAGGGTGTTCAGAACTCCCTCTGTCGAGTAGTCACTAGATCCTCGAGGTACACTCATACAACTCCAAATCTGGAAAAACTACATTGACTACCAGTCAAATACAGGGTTCTTTTCAAAATTGGGTTGATCACATATAAAGTCCTTAAGTATGGTCAACCTGTGTACCTCAAGGATAAACTTCATCCATATACCTCATCAAGGAACACCAGACGTAGCAGTCCAAAATACAAATTCCTTCAAGTTCCTTCTTTTGACTCTAAAATACATAAGTTTCATAAGTATCTTACCAAATCGTTCAGCCATCATGCACCTGCTTTCTGGAACTCACTTCCTGTCCATGTAAGAACCAGTCCATCTGTCACATCCTTCAGGAAGCACCTGAAAACTCACCTTTTTAAATCTGCTTTTCCGACCTAGATTCTTCCCCACGTTCACACCCACAACCATCGGAATACAGACCTGGACTCGTCCCCCACTATGACTTGGAAATTATACATGATTAGTTAGCGCACTGAGTTCCCCTTGGGGAAGATATTGCGCCTGCAAAGCAGTAGATTTAGATTTAGATTTTAAACTAACATAAGGTGTCATGGATTTATCAACTTCCTGATTAAAGTCAGGCCAAAATAAGAACCCACAATTTTGAAGTAGGGTGGCGAGTGTGTTTCATCTTTGAAACATTCAACAAATAATCATTGAGATATATTGTATTTTACAAAATAAAATAAAACAGTCATTATACAACTATATTCAGGTGAAATATTCAATTGTACTGTTGAAATGAAAATAATTGAAAAAGGACTAGCACCCAAGCAATAAAAATTTGGTCAAAAAATTGGTAAAATAAAGCAGACAATTAGCTTAAGTGTAGCTTATCATTTTGCAATGCTAGAATAAGTGGAATATGTAAATATGCTATTGTTCTTTTTCAATTTATGGTACCGGTGGAAAGAGAACAAGTTTGTGTTGATAAATTTATGAATCCATTTCAGCTATGGAGCAGGTTTCTCTTCATTTACCTGTGATTGTGGATATACTGGTAAAATTCTGTAATTAAAATGTTTATTAATGAATTAGAAGTAATAAGTTAAGTAAATAGGGAATTATATACATGCATTATACACGCTGTTCAATTCCATGCTAACTCATAATTATGCACCTCAAGATATGCTCATTTGTCATATTTATACAATTGCTTAAAGATAAAAAGAAGTCAAATGGAAATTCTGACAATTATCGAGGCATTGCTCTGAGTTGATCTCTTGCTAAACTTTTTGATCATTTGCTATTAACAAATTTCATTCTATCTTTACGTGCATTTTGGATTTAAACAAAAGCACCCTACAACTCAATGCTCTTTTGTGATACATGAACTTATTCAGTACTATCCTGTCTATTGCATCATGCTTGATGCCAGCAAAGCATCCAACCGTGTCAAATACATTGGATTATTCACATTACTTAGAACTAAAAGATTGTGTCCGCTATACTGTAGGTTTCTAATTAATAAGCATAATAAGCAAATTACCATCAAACCTTAAACGAATGACTTATTTCTATTTCAAAAGTGAAATCTTTATCAAACACTATGCTGGTTGTTGTGAGTCTAAATACAAAATATCATTATTTTATAAATTAATGAACAATAAATGGCCGTTATTACTGGCAGAAGCTAAAGAAAGAATATGTTTAAAAAGTAACATGTACGGAAGCTATTGAAGATCAAATACATTTCCTGTTTATGTCCTTAGATCTAAAAATGTCTGTACTGCTTCCTTTGAACATGTTAGTTATAACTAAATGTAATAATTACATTGATCAGTTTGATGAAGCAATTTATAGTCAGAAATTCAAAATATGTATGAATTTTTATGAATGAATGTATCCACGAATCTTTATATGATATGTAGAACAAAGAATTGATGTAAACTATTTTAATGTTAAGTTCCCTGCCTATTTAACTGTCACATAATATATAGTTTGCAGTGACTAGTAATCCAGTAATATTTCACGTCATGTATTTACTATACACTATGTCATTTTAATTAATGAATAAAACATAATTAATACATGCAATGAGATAGCATGGCTGACAGCAAATTATGTTATGTAATTTTAACTGTGTAACTGGCATGCGACTATTGGCCCCTATTTTTTATAGCATATGATGTCTCTCACTCTAACTAGCAGGGCACAGTGAGGTGCACTTCATTGCCACTTTCATTGACCTTTGACCTACCAATCAGAATTCGGGGCACCTCACTGATTTAAGTATGTGAACCCCGTGGTCATTTGAATTTGTGGAGCCTAAGGGAAAGATTTTGATTTATGTTTAATCTTATTTTATTATCTATAGTTTTTATTGTTTTAGAGATTTTAAATTTGACTAAACATGAGTAAACACCAAGTAGTAGAAAGAAAAAAGGTAACAGCTTCAGCCAGAGCCCAAATTTCTACTAGAAAAGTAAGGAAATCTGTGAACACTAACAACCATGGATCGTTTTTACAAGATCAACAGTCTTCTGAGAACATGGGTAAGCAACCTATTTCTGATGGCCACAATCCCTCGAGTGATAACAATCCAACAGTGCAATTATGGCAATCCTGATAGACATTGTTGAGTCCAACAGATCAATGGCAGGTCGGATTGAAAAACCCGAATCACCGGGGTCTAAATTATCTCCCATTAATCCCATGCTCCACTGTCACGACAAGTTTAATCATCACAAATCACATCACAGCAAGCATTGCAGGTGGCCTACCAGTCTGGATCTCAGCTTCCTCTTACCCATGCTCCGCATGGTCTCCAACCTGATATCACCAGACCTTATCTCCGAACAGCTAATTCGGATCCAGCATCCAGTAGGTCATTATGCCAGACCAGAGTGTATTGAGGAGAATGCCACATGTGTCGGATTCAGTATCAGAAATCATGGCCAGTTTTGAAGCCCATGCCAGGATGCTGGCATCTCAAGGTAAGACAGCTGCATCTCGTCGGTCAGGCGACTATAACACTGTTGATGCTATAATTTGTGACCCTGAAAAGTTTTGACCCAATGAGGGCTTCCATGGGTGCCAGGGAAAAAAACATCTGACATATGATGAGCTCTCATTACCCCAGTGGGTGGCGGGACAACTGTCTAATATGTATAATATATGTGATCTCACATTAGCTCATCAGGCCTTGTCCAGGTGATATACTCAATGCGGGACTCCACTTCATTACCATGGGTAGCCGTTTGCAATGCATATGCATCCTCCATGCATGATGTTGAAGAGGGGATACTTGGAAACTTGGGAAGACACTACCCAATGGTCACTGAAGAGGTTTAGCGCCTCACAAATCGCCGTGAATTCACAAGCCACCATTAACTAGTCGACTAGTGGAAGCCAGACGTCAACTAAGTGACCATGTCATTATAACAATGATGGCTCATGCTCTCATGAATCTCACCATGATCAGTACTGCCATATCTGTAGTTATTGTGCCAGATCTGGTCATACAAACCCACACCCCGAAGCCAAATGTAACTTTAAGATAAGAAGCCAGGGCAAATCTGCTGTTATAACTATATATGGGTTAACATATGGGCTAACCCTCTATTAGTTGACTTTCAGAAAGCATTACATAACGTTGACACTTCACTGATCACCCCAATTAAGGTTGATTTTAATCTTTCTTTCTATTGTCCTGTGCAGAATACGTTTAATACTATTGTTTATTTGCATGATTTTTTGCCTGACAAAGGTGGGGCTTTCTTTTACTATGTTCCATACTTGAATTGCATGGAAAGGTGTTATTTTCTTAAAAGTCAAAAAGTACCTGATGGTCAGTTGGTAGTTCTGTTTTTAATGGAATTATTATTTTCTGAGAATATTTTATCTTACTTGCGTAAAGATGAAAAAAATAGGTAAAACAGTCAATTCTATAGCTATAGATGCATATAATGAATACATGAAAGATGTAAATAGTTGGAATCATTATGGATTATCATATAACGATTGTATAACAAACATTATAAATACACTGATTGTAGACCAAGAAACAGCAATGTTACATGCCAGTCAGGGTGATATGTATATGTCAGTGGACACGTTCACTAAAGTTTGTATATGTGATGGAATTGATTTGGTCAACCCTGGGTGTTAATTTCCAAGATAAAGATAAAGGCTTTCTGGGGTTATCTGACAGAAGCTTCACTTTCATTGGTCCAGACAGACAGCGGTTACTATGACTTCAGTACATGACTACATCATGGTAGCTGATATAATCAAACAGTCAGGTGTTCCCAACTACCAGCAAGCAAGAATCCATGTCATATCTAATCTGAATACAGCAGCTTGGGAGAGATACCTCCAAGACTACCCGAACAACTTCTAATTCAATATATTAAATTCGGGTTTCCATTGTCATTAACCAAAGATAGTAAACTGAATAATAATCAAGTTACAAATCATTTTTCGGCTAGACAATTCCCAAAGACAGTGGATGAATACCTACCGAAAGAAGTTAGGTTAGGAGCAATACTTGGTCTGGTTAATAACATTCAATGTGCAGAATATCACTGTTCCCCCTATTAACATGCCCCAAAGATGCGGATAAGAGGCGAATTATCTTGGATCTGTCCAATCCTCAGAGGGCTTTGGTCAATGAGCAAGCTGATGGGGAGCTGTTTGAAAATCAGATTTCCAGCTATTGATGACATGGTCCAAGAAATTACCAAAGATTCAGTTGACAAATGCATATTTCAAATTGATATTTGGCATGCTTTCCGCAACCTGAGGGTGGACCTAGCCGACTCCTCCAAGCTTGGCATTCAATAGAGGCAGAAGACCTACATTGACGTGGCAGTAGCATTCAGGTGGGACCACCGAAGCGTGGTGTTTCAAATAATTAGCGACGCAATTGTTCACATTGTTTCAAAATCTTTGCCTACATTGATGATTTTGTAGCGACTCTGCCATCTAATGTGGCTAATGAGGCTTTCCAGGCCCTTTATGAACTGATCGGTGAGTTAGGGTTGCCTATCAATCCAGTTAAGATGATTTCTACCTGTAAAGCACTTACTTGCCTTGGCATTTACATAGATCTGGAAGCCAAAACGTTAAGTATTGATTCTGAAAAATTGAAGGCAATATATCACCTCACTAGGCTCAAGAAACACCTGTCCAAGAAAGCCTTCCATTCCCTCCTGGGTTGACTTTTATATGTGCACAAATGTGTTCGTCCAGCCCAGACTTTTGTTAACAGGATGTTATCTTTGTTTAAAAGTGCCATGACAACAAAGAATCAAGTTAACCACTGAATTCTACCAGGACCTTGACTGGTTCTTAAAGTTTTTACCTCGGTTTAATGGCACAGTTATTTTTGACAAGTCACAGAATGCTGACAATGTTGTGCACATTGATGCCTCTCTTACAGGTTTGGTGGGACTTACAGGTTTGGTGGGAAGAATATGGTCTATGCTACCCCTATATATCTGATCCATGGGTTCGAGATAAGTATTGTTCATTGGGAAATTATCAATGTAGTGATAGGCCTGAGGGTCTGGGGTAGAGAATGGGCTGGCTCCCATATATATTTTTTTCTGTGGTAATGCAGCAGTAGTGCAGGTGGTTGACAGTGGCAAGACTAGGGACCTTAGCAAGACTTAGCAACTTGTTTAAGAAATATTTGGATGATCACAGCCACTCATGACGTTAAAATCTTAATCAGACATATTGCAGGCTCCAAAAACATAGTTTCTGATTTATTGTCTAGAGTTTATGATTAAAAGGTTAACAATAACCTGCTGAGCCAGCTACAGGCGAATTACCAGTGGGATCCCTTGAATTCTTCAGTCTTGACTTCCACTTGTAAATTTTGTTTATTGCAGGTGCTTCTGATTACTCAGCCCCTCTCATCAACAGAGCCTTGAAGCGTATTGGCCAAGCATTCAGATCCTCTACAGCAGCTGCCCATAATTTACATTTCAAAACATACTTGGCTTTCCTAATATTCATGTGCCTTCCAGTGGAAGTCAACATTCAAAACAATATGTTTTAAAGATTATCGTTAGATATTTATGACACTGTGAAGATTATTTTTTGTTTGTAGCAACAAAAATTTGGTTTTGTTTTGGCTAAAAATGTCGAAAATATTTTGTTTATTTTTAAGGTATTCAAATCATTCCAGTTGCGGAAAGAATCTGCAAAATATGTTATATGTAAAGAAGCTTCTAAAGATGATGTTTTGGCATGATTTTGAAGTCAAATTATTGTACTTTGTGATAATTGACATATGCAAAAATAAATTGTCATATATTGGACAAGATCTTCTCAAATATGTTTGGGCACAAGAGATGGGGTTCTGACAACGACAGATTAAAAACTACATGCTGTTTCAGCAAGCATTAAGTTACAAATAAGATATTCGCATCAGTCCCTCATGTACCTGTGACCTCTCTCTGGCCTAGGCCCTATGTGATGTTGACTTATATTAATCAGGGATCAAATTTAAAGAAGCCATGCAAGATATAACACTCTTTACCTGCATTTGTCTATTCGTTTGTCTTCACACATTACTCAAAAACTACACTTGGGATTTGAGTAATATTTTTACCTGGGTGGGGGTGTACCCATGGCTCAGTGCTTCCCCAAAATGAATCTAGAGTTTTCGTGGATCATTGGATCATGGTTAAATTTTCACAGAAGTTGGGAGTCTACCCTTTTGTTTGTGCTCCTCAAAATTATTCAGGATTTTTGGTTTTCAGCACTACCTACAGACATGGATTTGTGTGCTCTGACACTGATTATTTAATAAGCTTAGAAAATCAATTTTGTTTATTTTAACAATGCAGAGTTCAGTGTTTTAACATTTAATTTAACGTCAAATTAATTTTAATTACTTCGGGATTTGCATTTGGTCATTGGCCTTAATAGAAGCCCTTGACCATTATGTAAGGCATCTTTTAGTAAAAGTGTGATCATAACATAAACTAGTTTGAAAAGTTATTGAAAATTTTCTTTTGTATTGGGTGAGATACATGTTGCAGGTCATTTGTTAAAATTTTGTTCTGCAATATAAATATTTATTTTTTCGTGGTTGAGATGGAAATTTTGTATATACAGTTTTTAGGATAAACACACAAACTCTCCCTATTTTTTACTTCATAGGATTTGTTTTCTTTCATTACTTTTAGATAGTGTAAAGCTCTAAGTATTTGGCAGTCCTTGATCACCTTGTGGTTTAGTCACTTTGGCATCCACTCACTGGTTGTCACCTTTTGCGTCATCCGCAAATTGCAAATGCTATGAGCCTGTCCAAAATATCCCTGAATGTTAAACAGGATGATCATACCAACTCTGACATTAGATTTTTAAGTGTGTGACATAGACAACTGTCAATGGAAACATTTTATCACAGAATTTTAATATTATGTGATTCTACATTGACATTAGATTTGGGTGGTTCTACAATATTCCTGAGATTAGGTCCAACACTTGCTGATATTAAAGTCGCAATCATTTTTGCAAGTTTGTATAGCTTTGGGTGAAATTGGGACGTCCAGCAAGGTGGAGAAATATTTCAAACATGTTTAATATTTTTGAAAAGTTCTGAATTATTCGTCCAAACTCCCAAAATTGGGACCAGTCTGGAGGTTTATGTTAATTGTGATTCAACAGATCAGACAGGTCAGAACACACTCCAGGTAAATTGTATAGCATTCCAAACAGAACAGGGTCAAACATCTCCCAGACTCATTGATATTTCTTCCCGTAAAACAAAATCCTTTTCCATCATGTTTGCATACTTAACAATATGTCCTAGACTTGGCCCAGACTTTCACTTCAAAGTTGGCAACATTTGTCATGACTCTATCCATATCAACAGGATGAAACCCAGAACCCTCTCCCAAACTGAAAGTTTTGATGGAAAGTCACACAGACAGAATGAGAGACCAATGAGATTTGATGGGACTGCTGCTCCCGATACTAGAATTGGCTGTGGTGGAAATTCCCCAACGTTGCAACATTTTTCCCTCGAGCTGGTGTTTACAAAGACCTGTTAGACCACAGTCATCACAATTTTCTTGAGACTGGAACAGGAAACATATTGTCCTGTCCTATGATCTGTCTTGTGATCCGTCCGATGTCCACTAACATAGATATCCATATCCTTGCATCCGTTCAATATCCGATAACACAAAATGTTCTGATCTTGTGGTCCTTTTAATGTCCAATCACACAAAACGTCTGTATACAGATATTCAGAAAGTTTGCACAACTATGCTGTCAAAAATAATGGACAGTTTCCATAATGCAGTAAACCCACTCTATGGTAGATACACACTATATTTAGGGATAACAAAACTAGAGCAAATCTATCAAGACACTGTAGTTCACTCCAGTTCACTCCATAAGTTCACAACAACACAAGTATTTTATATCCACTTGATATTAGTTTTAAAACACAAATAGCCTTCATTATAGCCAGCGAATACTAAGTCCATTTGTGGTCAGATGTACAGCCCTTATATACAATTACAGAAACTTCCAGAAAATTATAGAACTAACTTGAAGGCAAACCTGTCACCAGATTCAAGAAAGTTCCAGAACCGACAGGTAGCCTATAGGGTTTCCCCAAATCTATTAATAGAATCACTGAGGTTAGTCTAGAGGGATTCCCTCAGTCTATAAATAGATGAATACTACATAACACACAAAAACACCCCATGATATATACCTTATACGGTAACATTTAAACCGAGGTCATATGTCAAGGTAGATTTATTTCTAGGTGAAATCATTTATCAGCTCCCCCCATTCAGCCGATAAGACAGTCAAAACACCAGTCTGAGGGGTAATATGAGTTTTATCAATACAGTAACATTAATAACCATAGAAATACACACTACCACACTACACTAATATTTTATGTACAAGCCCCATGGAATATACAGATATAATTTATAAATACACAAACAGCCACAAGATATGCAAATTTTCTTTTAACAATATCGCATCCAATGCTAACATAAATTTAATACAAGTTATGTAACACAACTAAGGTAACCTTAAGTTAAAGTATTACATTTCCTATAATATCATGATCACAAGTATGCAACAGAAGGTGAGCACTTAAAGGACAATTTCATATACATCCCAAATTACAATTTTAACATAACAACTAAGGTCACCTTAACTTAAATGTATAAAATTCCCGACAATGTCATGATCACAGGTATGCAGCACAAGGTGACCATTGAAATTTAGAATACAATTTTTACACATCATAAATTACATTTCAGCCTAATTTCAGTAACATAGCCTGTAAGAGGACAATGTACCATAAAATACTTTATAAATACATTATGAACAATCCCTCAAACCCAAACAAAGAAGCATTTATAAGCTGTATAAGAAAATGCAGAGGTTACCTGATTGACATTATCTGAGTTTGTGTGTATATATTTCATACACATTCGGATGACCATGTACCCTGTAGTTTAATCTCCGGTAGGGGAACATGAGGGGCAAAAGGCAGTAAAGCGCCAGACCGCCTAAAAGAATGGAAGGTGAAATAATGAAGAGTGTAACCTATCTTTGAATTGATAAGAGATAAGGTTTTTCTAATGTTGGAATCGATAAGAACCTGCCACCCAGGAGAACACTTAAACTGAAATAAAGGGTAATTTTTGTGGGGTTATATAATTTATACAACTTTTTAATAGCCCTCCAGGAACAGATGGCTGCCCTACCCAATGATGGAAAGGTAATAATCTTGACTTTATCTCTGGATCGGATAGTCTTTGACCATTTAACCAGAATTTGCAAAGACTGATGATCCAAAAATATATCACCTCCTGACAGGTGCCTTGTAAAATCATATGCAAGAAATGCGAGAAGAAACACAGTCTTGAAAACTTCCCCCATATACAAAGAATTACAGCTTGAGTGGACGGCCTAAATGCAGAAGTAGCCAGATATGGATCTCGAGTACAGCCAAATTGAAGGACCTGCATTACAGCACAATAGTCTCAAAATATTCTGACACCTTGCTTTTTCCAATGATTACCAAACAATTTGATAGCCTCCAAGAAGTTGATCATCTCTAACTCTTGATCGACTCTAATTCTGGACAATATTTAAGTTACAATAGCCCAGGAATGGGGACATGGTAGACAAGATTATCAAACACACCCCAAACCTTGAAGACAGGCATTAAGATGCACCTAGAAAGCTACTTTTTGTGATTATAAAGGGCTACCACATTGAAATCAGGTGAGAAAGTGAGAAACAATCTCAAGTCCCTGTGAGAGCTGGGATTCCAACCTATACGACTAACATTGTGAGCACTTCTGAGTACTTCAAACATCCTGTTCAAAAAGTACCTGGCCAGGTTTCACACACTGGTGAATGTACAAGAAGTGACCTAACAATGATTGTAGTTGCCTTTTGGTATAGCTTTTCTTACCTTTCCATGTGTGCAACACGTAAGAGATTTGAACCACTTTTTCACTGGGGATACTCAAAGTGCCTTTTTCAGTATCAACTTCTATACCCAGGCAGGTGACCGCTTTTTACTACTAATTGTGAGTCCAAGTTCTGTAGGATGATGTAATGAGAAATCAGTGCACAAATATGAATTCTTGTCAATACCACCATTCAGTGATAGACCTAAGGACCAGATGAGGTCGACAGTAACTCTCCTCTTATCCGAATTTGGCTTTTCCCTTGTTAGGAATGGTGAAATGTGCCCACCTGGGTACGGATGTTCTTTGAATGGGCCAACAATTGCTTTATGAGCAAGTTCTTCAGACAGATAAGTCTAGGGTGGTGTACAGCAGAATTGTGATTGACCCCTTCCCATTTCAAAGGAACTTCTATTAAAATCTAATGGAAATCCGAAATATAGAAGGTCAATAAGTTGCTAATCCCAACAATCCGATAGATGCATTTTCCATGGATTTAAATTTAGTTGAGAGTCAACTTTCAGTCAAGCTCCTAGACAATTTTGATACTTTTTTACAATCAAATGTGCTTCAATGGGACAGTAATGCGATATTTCATGAATTTCTTGTGATTCAGATAATCGAAATTCACCCATTGGTATAAAACCAAAATTAAAATCTCTCTGCGCCTTTTATTTTCCTTATGATTGTGCATCATAATTGGGAATACCACTGAAATGACAAGATCTGTTAAGAATAGTATTTAAATACTTATCTTCATGTCCATTTATGTCAAAAATCACATTTTTGGGTCCACGTTATTAGCTAGCATAACACTATGAACAGTCTTGTGAAGGTCGCCAACATGGTTTTCAACACTATCATTACGTGTTGATGAATCAATATGACCACGTTCTGTAACATCAGTGAGACCATTACTAGTGGCAATGTGTGGAGTATCAGCCTTGCCAGAGGCTCTGCCTGCAACTACAGAAGAGAATAGACGACCATCACAAACAGAACAGTTTGCCTACCTACTATGGACCGCATTGGCAGCCATCTTGGGCAAAACTTTTATTTACATTATTAGTGCTACTTGATGCTTTACAATACTTGGTATACAACAGAACTGCTCTGGCTTTCAACATAGAATTAATGACTAAATATCTGATTGTTTGCACTTAGAATTATTTACAAATCTAGTTCTATATAACCTTTCAGTTTTAACTTCACAGGTTTTTTAACATTTTCCTTAGTGCATGACTGTTGCAAAACTGGACAATGTACAAAACTGCTCACAGGTTTTTTGACCTCTGAGCAGCTGACTGCTCGTTTTTTTATTGTTTTTAGACCACAACCAATCTTTTTCTGGGTGACCTAACCGCTTACCTTTGTCCAAACAATTACCACAAATGTGCCCGTGAAATTTTCCATTATTTTCGTGGTCTTTTGTGAAAGTATATGACTCTAATTGGTACAATTTACAGAACCAAGGCCTCTTACTGCCCATTTCACCAGTTTTGCCAAGATTTTTGAAATTTTGAAGATGCTTTTGGGTATGAGACCTCATTACCCTGTCAATAAGGGGCAGTATCATCCCACGTGACAGCCCCCCTCTCCATATCACACATCAATACTGCATGTGCCGCCTTAACCCCAGGCCAGCTTAAATCATTGGCATCCTCCATTAAATCTGAGAGGTAATTTAGCATGTTTTCCCTATTTTTTTCAGATTTTTCTTCTAATATATTCCTTGCAAAGCCTAGTACCCAATTGACACCAGGTGAGCAGGTCATAATATATGCGCTGCCTAAAACTACCACCTAACACTGCATCATGAGGGCAAGATACTCTTTTACTCACAATTACTTCAACATTTCCACCTCTTTTTGACTTTAGCTTTTGCCTTTTACCTTTGGGAGAGAACTACATTCTTCAAGTTCACGTAAACGACTGTCAACTTGACACTGAATGTCCTTGGTTGATTTTAAGTAGCTCAAACTTTTGGACCATAGAGTCATCAGACGATGAATGATCTTTATCTACTTGTGCACCCTTATTCAAAGAAAGGCTACTTATCTCTTCTGCTGCAGATTTCCATTTAATATCAGCCACTTCTCCTTCCATACTGTCTAGACGCTTGTTGACAGACCGTACTTACTGTAGTATCTGCATCTGTACATCCACTGAAGCTGCCTTTCTCTGGTGACATCTGACAGGAGATCTCAGCTTTGAATCATCCTCAACTTGGTCCATGGGAGCTTTGTCTTGCAAATATTTACATTTCTTCCCTGTCGGTGTAAGGTATCTACTTAGACACTGGCTACATTTAACTTTTTGACTGTGCATTGTCCAACCCCGTCTATAGATTTTATCAGAAGTCTATGTCCTAATTGATCTGAAAAAAATAATATGAAATACACAAGCTTGTTGAGCGATTGACGTTATGCTCGACTTACTGGAAGTAATCAGTGTCAAAATTACAATCAAATCTCAGCCAAAGGCCAAATTGCAAGAATAGCATAGGTTAGACCGTCCCTCCGAGAATAAAAAAGAATAAAATCCATTGGATAGCATAACATAATTATAATTCATGACACAGACGAACATAATGATACATCATGATACTCATGATACAGACGAAGAGCCCACAAAATAACAGAAATTTCTTCAAAAATCTCTTTACAGTTCACAGTTTTGTCTCTTCTTACATAATGACAAAATGTGACCCCAAACTTGCAGAAGCTTAAAAATGGGAGCACCAATCAGATGTTAGCAAATATTCCCCCTTTCTCATCAGTGACCCCAAACTCACGAATATTCATGAGGCAGTTCCCACCAGGAAATTTTCCCCTCTTGCTACCAACCAGTTTGAAGTGACCCCAGGGTTGCCAAGTAATAGAATCCCCCTTCCAAGAAATAAACACCTCAGCCTGAGCAGCAACCCCCTTCAACTGACATAAGGGCAGAGGGTCTGACCCCCCTGAATGCCTGAAGACCCAGGAAGAATCCTTCCTATGATAGGTTCATATTTGTTAGGGTCGGCTGACCCATATTGTAACTTATTAAAAAATGATTAAATAAATTCCAATTACCTGGAACAGCTTTAAATATTCGGTTGTGGACTGACAGATATGGGACAATATAATTTTGCTCTCTATAAGTGAGGTACTTGATACGAGTTCCAAGGTTTTGAAGATGATTCATTATTTGACAGGAAGCCAGTGGATAAACTTTAGGGTTTTTCAAATAATATGACTATATTTGGATGCACCTGTAACAAAGTGTGCCAAGCAATTTTGAATATTCTGGACCCTTGTAATATTTTGGATGAAAAACTAAGAAAAATAGAATTGAAGTAATCCAAGATGGCTACTGACCAACCATAGACCTCACTTGCTTCACTTGACTGGGAAGCCACATATACAGGGCTGTATTCACTTTAAAAATTCAACATTTTGGCAATCTAATCTTCCTGTTGCGTGCTTAATTCAAGGCAGAGCCAGCTCTTTCCTGGTTGTTTTGTGTTGATAGGCAGATGCCTTCAAAAACATTTGACTGTAAAAAATGCAATGGACACCATACCAGGCCTATCAATTCTAAATGTCAAAATGTGTCACAGCACAGTTCCAGTAATTCAGATAGGCCAGAAGCACTGTCAGAAGATTTAAGTGTAAAAATTTTGCAAGAATTGCAAGCTTTAAGTGGTCGGATGCCAGATGTCGAGGACAGAGTGAACCAACAGGATCAGGCAGCTGCGGCAGTGGCATCTCCTACCAGAAGCCAGACTTTTACGACCGACCAGCGAGCCAGAGTCAGATCTGTAACTGCCCACCATGGACTCATTGAAGAGATATTCGACAGTGCAGGCAGAGGCTGACAGCAGGCTCAGAGAACTCAACTCACTCACTGATAAAGGCAAGTTCAAATCTCAGAGGGGAGGTTCTGAAACCGTGTGGGTAAAAAAAGATCCCCTGGCCACAGAATCATATTTTAAGTGGGTCAAATATATGCAGAATCTCCTATGATGCACTTTCCATCAGTCAGTGGGTGGCAGGTTTCTCCTGTATAATTAGGGAAGAGTCCGAACAAAAACAAGAGACCATATGTTAGAATATATAACTGACCTAATGGAAGACAGCCATGAGTTTGGCTGGTCTGCAACCAAAGCCTCCCACGCAGTCCTGTTATGTATGATAGAGGAAGCCAAAGTTACATGGGGGAAACTAACAAAATCGACCTCATTAGGCTAGCCCATGCCCAGAGAATAGCCCCACACTTGTTTAGCGCATCAAATAGCAAGAAAAATAACAGTAGGGATCGACCCACCCCTTGCAAATTTTACCAAAAGGGCAGTTGTTCTCACAAAGCTGATCATGAGTCCAATGGCCATTTTTTCTTGCATGTCTGTACCAATTGTTTTGCCCAAGGAAAAAACAATGCCCACCCAAGTAAGGATTGCAGGCCTGCTGCAACAAAAAACAAATGAGGCACTGCAGCATTGCAGTGCCAGTTCACAAAACTGTGCTAGCTCAAATTGGCGTCATGATTGGTGGCAAATAAATCACAAAACCTATGCAAAAGTTCTCAAAGGGGACAATTTGTAAGAATACGGTAGTCAGCTACCAAAAATAAAAAATCAAGTATTTGCTGTCAAAACAAAACAGAATGCCAATAAATGTCTTGCACCCAAGTTAAATATTGATGTGAAAACCAGACAAAAGATTGTACAATCACAAGGTGTCAAATCTGATTTCATTGAATGTCACAAACATCAAATGATCAATAAAAATCAAATTGACAAATGTTTCAATATTGACACGAATCAATGTGTAAACAGTCAGACCAGTACTTTGCATGTAAATACCAATGTGGAGTGTGCAAATAGATTTGCTATTCTGGCTCGCATGGAGGAGGTGGACGAAAGCTTACAAGGTAAGACAAACTTTCTCAATTGTACTGACGTTGATCCTGATGCATTTCAAGGTGAGTCCCCTGTTAAAAACACGCCAGTTGTGACAGATCCCCAAGTGAGCAATCACCCAGTCAACAAATACAACCTTGAACTCAGATTCAAGCCCAAACATAGGAATGCTGTTAATCTAGCTAAAACAACGCTACTTTCAAGCGTTGGGATGACCAAGCAACTACAAAATATGGTTTTATTCCCCTGGGGGACTTCCTTTGTCCTGATAAAAATACTAGGGACCCATGCACAGCTGATCTCCTTGATATTCACAAGTGTGTTAAATCTACAGGGGCAATTTCAATTTCATGGATGCATAGATCTCAGTTGCTTCCAAGTTAAGGGTGGACAGGTGGGACTCATACCTCGAGGGCTATTGGGACAACCAATTGAAATTTCTCATTAGATATGGATTTCCCATTGATTTTGATAATGATATTCTATTGAGTTCAGAAGAAAATAATCACAGTTCAGCCACTGAATTTCCAGATCATGTTAGAAAATACTTTCATGATGAAGGTTGCTTTGGAGAAATTTTAGGCCCCTTCCCCACTCCTCCCATCAAGGACCCTCACATATCTCCCTGTATGACGTGTGAAAAGCCTGATTCTGATGCAAGAAGAGTAATAGTCGACCTCAGCTTCCCTGCTGGTCACTCAGTCAATGCTGGGGTCAGTAAAGACCAGTACCTAGGTACACCTTTCCTGCTCACATTGCCAAGCATAGATACCATCACCCAGAAAGTTAAAACTTGGGAAAGGGTTCACTACTTTACAAAATTGACATTTCAAGGGCTTTCAGGCACATAAAAATAGACCCGGTGATTATCATCTCTTAGGCCTCAAACTTGGCTCATATTTCATTGACTCATATTTCCCCTTTGGGTTTTGTCATGGTTCAGCGATATTCCAGGGTATAAGCATTGCTGTGCATCACTTCATGTTCAGGGAAGGCCATGACGTCACAAACTACATTGATGACGTAATAGGGCATGCCCTGCCCTCTAAAGCTTATGAATCCTTCCAAAAACTACATCAAATGCTCCAGGAACTTGGATTTGACATCAGTAAACACAAATTGGTCCCTCCCAGTACCCATGTGGTCTGTCTAGCGGTTGAGATCTCCACTACTGAGTTTACAGTTTCCATACCCCCAGCAAAAATGCAAGAAATAATTGAAATCTGTAAAGCTTGGAATGATAAGACCACCTGCTCAAAAAGATATAACTACAGTCCCTCCTGGGTAAGCTGCTGTACATATCCAAATGCTTCAAAGCCTCCAGAGTGTTCCTAAACCATATGCTTGACCTACCCAGAGCAATGGGTAACCAAAAAACAATCACCGTTAATGCAGACTTCAAGAGAGACTTAAGGTGGTTCCAGTCTTTTGTACCTCAGTTTAATGGTAAGGCCTTTTTAGACCACCCAAAAATTGACCATGAAATAGAATTGGATTCATCACTCCAAGGGCTAGGTGCCAGATGGGGTTTTCAAGTGTATGCCTTTACTATTCCATTAGGTTTCAAGCAGTACAATGTAGTCCATTTGGAAATGATAAACATACTTGTAGCGATTCGAACCTGGGGCCAAGCTTGGACAGGTAAAACACTTCTGGTCCATTGTGACAATGTTGCTTCAGTACTATCAACTGGGGCCACTAAGGACCTCACACTAGCTGCCATGGCCAGAAACATAACCATGGAAGTGGCCAAGCTTGACATTAACCTGCGTACTGTACATATAGCAGGTAAGACAAATATAGTAGCTGACTGTCTCTCTAGATGGTTCATGGGTAACCAATATAGACAAAAATTACACAGTATCCTCCCATGTCCCCAGTGGGTTCAAACCCCTGAGAATGCACTTACACTAAACTGTCTTATTTAAATTTTAGGTGTACCTCCTAGGGTAGCCAACCTGGCTTCCAGAGCTGCAGCCAGAGTTTCAACTGGTTTTCGACAGTCTACCATCAAGGCTTATGACTCCATGTTTAGAGTGTTTCTTTCATTCTGCATATTTGCAGGTGCAGATGTTTCTTGCCTATCAGCAAATTTCTTTCTCACCTTCTTAGAATTTCTCACATTTAATGGCTTATAACCTTCTGCAAATCCTTAACTATGTTTCTGCCATAAAGACCAAGTTCACCATATTTTCACTGGACACTACTCCCTTATCTGACCCCAGAATCAAATACTTTCATAAATCCGTCCTCCTTCACAGACCCTTTAAGGTAGCTATCAAGTCTATAATAGACCCATCAACACTAACATCAATTGTAAATCAGTGTGAGCTCATGTTTATGGGCACTGTGTATAAAGCAGCTTATCTCCTCTCCTTTTTCTGTTTCCTTAGGCTCTCTAATCTAGTACCTCACACCATTAATTCAGATGACCCCCTCCAGCAACTGGCACGAGCTGACATCATTTTTGTCCTTCTTGGGTCTCTGGTCGTTATTAAGTAGTCCAAAACACTCCAACATAAAAACAAAGTTAGGATTCTCAAAATTCTACATCTGGGCACCTCCCCACTTTGTCCAATAAGAGCTATCAAAAACCTCCTAAAGTTCACTCCAGGTTCCTCCAACTCCCCTTTGTTCCAGGTCCAGTATCATGGTAGCTGGACACCACTCACCGACACATGTTTAAGGAAAAATTTAGCTCTCATTCTCAAAAAACTAAAGCTTGAAAAGTCAAACATCACCTTCTATTCACTCCGACGTTCAGGTGCTTCACTTGCCTTTAACTCCCAAGTGCCCCTTCAGGATATCCAGAGTCATGGCACCTGGATGTCGGAGTATGTCTGGTCCTATATCACTCAGGACCACAATGCTTCTGACAAAGTAGCAACTGCACTACAAGCCCTACTCCTACAATAACTACCTCTACTTGGGGTTTGGGGGACATACAAAGCCTCACAAAAATGATAACCATTAAATTCCTAAAACTAGTTTACAACTACTACTCTTAAACTTACAACACTTCTAAGCTAAGGTCATCTTAACTAAATGTACCAAACTGTTTCAAATCTCTCCCAGCCACATTTCATTCACCAGCTACTTCGCTGGTAAATTTGTATAAATCCACTCAGCATTAGGCTAAGGTCACCTTAAGTGGATGCAACTTAAACTCACTCAAATGTCTTAATTTACATTTTAGTATCCCACAGCTAACTAAGTTATACTTCCTCTTTATGTTAGCTGCGATTTATTCATCTAGCACTATTGTGCTAAGGTTATCTTAACTGCATATATTTTAAGTTTAAATGTGTTGTTTCATGTACTACTATTTTACAGCTGACTGTCATTTTGCTAACCCTGGTATACATCAGCTGTACATGGTATTAATATGGTGCTAATTATGTTAAGAGCTCCTTAAATGTAAATATTTTAACATTCATCCCATTCATTCATTCTTAGTGTTTTATACTTAGTAGTAACTATAACTTACTTTTAACTCAGTTCATACTTAACGCTTAACTGTGATAACCAAGGTCAACTTTTGTTAATGAACCTTTAATGCTAAGGTGGTCTTAAATTTATAACTGTATTCATATGTTAGTGTATGTAAATATTTTAACAGTATTAATATAATAATAAACTAATATACCTCACCTGTGTCTTGTCAATGCCCCTCTCACTTGGCTTTTGGTCAGGCCACTGTACAATATTTGGACTCGGGTCCAATCTATAATATTTTAAAGAGACTTAATTCAGGACTACTACTACGCAGTGAAGTTTTTGGGTTCAACACTTGTGTACCACAGTAAGGTATGTTTTTTCAAGACCCATTTATAAGGGATGACATTACTTCAACTTGTTAATTATTATTAATTACTGAATAGTTTTATAGATTTCTATGGCATGTATCAGTGGACATGAGTATTGGGTGGGGGCTTGGGTTTGAAAACCAGGTTTTAAAGTTAAGATTAGGATATGTTTCCCTTATTTTCGTCTCTCTTTTCATGGTACCATCCCCTCATTTAAAAAGTAGTCCATGGATAAATCTCCTTTACTAGTATGGATTGATTTCTGATCTTATGACCCAGGTCACCAGGTCTTAGCGGCTCCACTGGTCAGGTGGATCATTTTTTAGGATTGTGCTGATCTGCTGTCCCAAGTCACTTCCTCAGGAAATTATGAAATATGACACATGTGAGAGTGATATCTTTGACCACCTCTGGGCCCTGCTAAATTTGATCAAGAGAATCAATTAACCAGGTGCACAAAGTGTTTGGTCTTTACCACTCCTTCTACCCCTGGATGTTCAGTAGCCACAAAACCTTTCACTTCTAGTCAGTAAATTCAGTGAATTGAATAACCAAACGTCTAATTAAAAAATGCATGACTATTATACCGAAGAGCCACTGACCAAAAGGCATTGATGAATGCCAAAAGCAAATGCACCAACAGTCAAAAATATGAAATACCAGAAGGATGTGATCATAAACTATCTAAAGTTCAGAGAGGTGCAGCCATCCCTACATACCGAAATTACCAAAACCTACAGAGGAACAGATGATGCAAATAACTTACAACAGTGTACAGCATGGTGGCAAAAAATTTAACAGCCATACTAACCTTCAAAGTATAATATTGCCCGAATATAACAATGACACCAGGAGTTGAGGATGACAAAATAGAGACAAATGTGTATCGTGCTTTGATACAGTAGAGAATTTATATTCTCAGACCTGTTATAGAATCAGGATCCTGTATTATACAGTCTCCTTATCAGGGTGTTCCACTGGAGCCGACTTGTCGGTAAATAGGTATTTTTTGACTCTTTGTTTGCATAGTAGGTTATGATCGGTTGTGATTTCCCGGCTTGTTGTGGTGGACCAGCAAAATATCAAACATGTTTGATATTTCACTGACTTACCCCAACACTGTATCCTGACCTTGTCGCCTCACACCTGGAAATTGTCCTGTTGTGGATGTCTATTGCTTGTTAATTACACTTCCCATCCTGTCCTATACTGTAACCGTATTGTCTTGACAAACTTGCCGTCCTGTCATGGTGACATATCTGGACTACTCCTCCCAACAAGCCGTCTGCACTAACTGACCATACTTGAAAGGAAATTGACCTGTCAAAAACATAATGGACCTTACTTCGTCACTTCATGTCAAGACAGGAAGCATCCCAGTCTTAAACAATAGGGTCGATAGCATCTCAGCAGGACTACCCGGGAACCCATACTGACAAGCCATAAACAGAAACCAACAAGACTGTTACAGCAACAGACAAGCAGGAAACTGTGTAGGACAAGCCAGCTTCATTTTACTGACCCACGGCCTGTTTTTTAAGAAATCTGTGACTATATAAGGCAAGTCAGTTTGCATAATGCATCATTTGGAATCTAGCATCTGACAGATTACATCTTTTTGTGTTTAAGAATAGGCTTTTGTTTTTTATAAATTAACTAGGATTTAGTGTTGAGATATGGGCTAACTTTTACTTGGGTCTTAAGAAGGGCAGAAGAGTGAGGAAGATAGAAGATCCCACATAAAGTGCTCCTGAATTTGAGCTGGGAGACACTGCGGCAGATATACAGCAGAGTGAGGAGGAGAGAGAGGCAAGAAAAAGGGAGTAAGAGGCACGGAAACAGAGGGAGGGGCCAGGAGGGAGGAAACTAGACATCCGCCAGAGGAGGGCACATCAGAAAAGCATGTAAGGGCAGACAAAAGTGACACAGAAATGGATACATGCACAGAGGGTGGAGGAGAGGCGCACACAACTCAATCACAATCCAGGCACAAGAAAGGGTGCATGACAAACATCTTCCTGATGGACTAGGATGAGGAGCTGAGCTACCAACATATCAACACACTACAGCTGTTTTCACTACCTGACCCTCAACAACAAGCCACCTCTCCTCCAACCACCACTCTTTTTTATGGATTTTTGTCCCCGACTGCTGACTTTAACAACCGACTGGACTTGACTCCGGTGGAATACACACATAAGATTTTTAAACATATACTATAATTTTGCTGACAAATCTTATAATATAATATGATGCTTGCCTTCCCTTTTTCTGTGGTGTTTCACATTGATCGAATTTTTATTCATCCAAAACAACTGGAACTGCTGAATACTTTTGAGTTCATTAAATATAAAAAGTGATCAAATTATAAAGTCTGTCATGTTCCTTAAGTGGATGTGTCTGACAGTTTCTGTGTTGTTGCATTCTGTATCCCTCAAAAAGTGTATTTTCAAAGCTATACATCTAGTCAGGGCTGCTATTAATTTACTCGAACTGATTGGTCTGCAAGTATGAAATTTGGCCTAGATCTAGATTACTGTATTGTGATTCCGTGTTTTGAGGGCATCAAAGCCAACAGTAATTTTAAAGACATACCGGTCATCCAAACATGGCAAGTGGTAAGTTTTAAACAGGGAACAGAAAATTGAATTGTATATGGTGATGCAGAATAATTTCAAAACCATAGGGGTGTGTGAGGTGTGTGAAAATAGTTGCATTAGGCAAATCCCTGGTTGGTCAGAGCATGTTGAGCCATATAGAAAAAAAGAGCATGTTTTGGCATTACATGTGGAAACAAAATGGTTGTCCTAGAGCAGGATGGATTGCTGACATTGGCAAAACAACAAGAGCCAAATTCCATTATGTCCTAAGGCATGTTAAAAGGAAAAAGGAAACAGTTCTTGCAAATAAGTTAGGTGAAAGTGTTTTGCTATGTAATAGTACTGATTTCTGGTCAAGTGTAAGAAAAATCAAAGGTGTAAAGTCAGTGAATCCTACCAATGTAGATGGTGTTGTTGGAGATGCAAACATAAGTAACTATCTTTCTGACAAATATAAAAAGTTATATAATTCTGTTAGTTATAATGTTAACAACATGCACGATCTTGTATCAAATATTGACAAATTAATTGTGCAAAAGTGCAATTCAAAGTGTTACTCTAATCACTCTTTCAATGTAAAAAATGTAACTGAGTCTGTTAAACTATTAAAACGAAACAAAAGTGATGGAGTGTCTCAGTGGTCTGATAGTATTATTAATGGGTGTCATAAACTGTTTGTATATCTGAATTTGCTCTACAATTCTATGTTAAAGCACTGTTTCTCACCTGTGAATCTGTTAGTATCAACAGTAATACCAATTCCCAAGAATAATAAAAAGTCATTAAATGACTCAAAGAATTATAGAGGCATAGCCCTCAGTAGCATCATAGGTAAAGTTCTGGAATTGCTGATATTATCTAGTAATAAGGATATACTTAAATCATGCGAGTTACAATTTGGTTTTAAAAGAAAACAATCAACAACCCAGTGCACATTTGTCCTAAATGAAGTTATAAGATACAAAAATAACCATAAAAATGATGTGTATGTTATGATGTTAGATGCTAGTAAGACCTTTGATAGAGTAGAATATGTAAGATTGTTTTCACTTCTGACTCAGAAAGGCTTATGTCCCCTTGTATGTCGCTTATTGGCCTATATGTACACAAACCAGTCAATTAGAATTAAATGGGGTAAATGCATGTCTAAATTTATTAGTGTTTCAAATGGTGTCAAACAGGGGGGATTTTATCCCCTGTACTGTTCACAATCTATATGGATGAAATGTTTCAAAGATTAAAAGACACCGGGTTAGGGTGTTTTATTGGAAACATATTTATGGGGGGATTAGGTTATGCTGACGATGCTGTGTTATTAGCCCCTACCTTGTCGTCAATGAAAGAGATGCTGAACATATGTGATGCTTTTGGAAAGAAATATAATGAACTTTTTAATATAGAGAAGTACCAGTTTCTTCACTTTCCAGGTTCAAATGGTAAGTCACCTGCTGGTTTATGGCATAATGATATATATATTAAATGTGTTCAAGTTGCTGTTCATTTAGGTCACATAATTGGTGTGAATACGAAAGTGAAGGTGATTGATCAAGCAATCAATACATTCAATGTTGCTCTGTACAGTATACTTAATACATTTCAACATGCTAATGTCAATGTAAAATACAAATTATTTAAAAGTTTCTGCATGCTTCTTTATGGCAGTGTGTTATGGGATTTTGAATCTAGAGAAATATTACAATTTTACACAGAATGGAGAAAAGCCATAAGAAGGTTATTTACCTTGTCTAATAGAACTCATAGTAGATACCTCCATCTTATATGTGATGATTCTCCTATTAATGTACAATTGTACAAGAGGTTCAATAAATTTATCAAGACAGTACTAAATAGTGATAATAATTGTGTCAAATTAGCTGGCAGAATGGCTGTTTGTGGAAGTCAATCCAATGTTAGTAAAAATATTAATTTTATTGCGAAGGAGTTAAACTGCACTCAGGAACTTGTTTCTGAAAAACCAGTAAGATTCAAAAACAGAAGTGATATCTATGAACATTCTCAGACTAATGTTAATGATAAAGTTGTATGTGGCAATATTAAAGATCTTATTTGTATCAAAGAGAGTAATCACACCAAATTCAGCTATGAAGAAATTACTCATATGATAGAATACTTGTGTACCTGTTAGGTGATGTTTGTGTGATTAAATCTTATGTATCTCTAAACTGCATAATGTATATATGTATGTATGCATTTATTATCAGTGTATATCTTGTAATGTTTATTTTCCACCTCCTATGTTTGTATACTACTTGTATGATTTAATAAATAAATAAAGTGATTCCATTATTAAGGACATCAGTGCAAATAGTCATATATAAAGGCATACATGTCAGTCCATTGTAAGCAATGGACTTTACAGAATATGATACACAGAATGACTGTTTAAACTGGTCTATAAGCACTAAACAGACACAGATGCAGATTAGAATATAGTGACCACATCTTCTGAGGGTGCCAAAGCCAATAGTCATTTGTATATCAGACAGTCCATTGTTGACACTGGAAAGTACTGAACATGACACAGGGAAGGGGTTATACAAATTGGTCTACATGCATGAAATTGAATACAGATGTAGGGTATTGTAATCACTTTTCTTTAGGATTCCAAAGCTGATCCTGATCACATACTGTGACTTCATAATACACTCTGACATTATCAGTTATGTCATAGCTATAATATCAATCTGTTTTTCTAAACAATATCTGCCGTGTGTCATTGTTGAAAATTTATTTGGATGTTATACATCAGTCCCCACCCCAAGACAGTAAAACACAGAGTTGAGGGCACTTTGTTTAATACATAACTAGAGTATAATTATATATGTTCTATACTAAAATATATTTACAGGTCAGTAAGAGTATACAGATTCTGAATAAGATAAATACAGTGAATAGTGACTAGTAAAGTTAAGAGTTCATAGTTCATAAGAAGTCACTATCAGAATCCAAAACTTGAGTAAATTACTGGTAATATAATGAATAGTGACTGATAAGTTAGAGTTCATTGTCCATAAGAAGTCACTATTAGCTTGAAATTTAAAACATTGAATACTAAAACAAAGCTAATACCCTAGAGGTCTACTGGAAGCCAGGAAGAGGGTATGACCTTGAAAGGTCACATCATGTCATAACAAGGTGACCCCTCCCCTGGGTCACACATAAGGTCGAATTCACCTCAAAAACGAGGTAGTGGTTTGCAATTTAAGATTGTGTTGAGATTAAGGTCACCCTAAGGCTGGAGACCAGAAGACCTCAAGGTTACAAAAGAGTAGGAGCATCTATGCATTAATAGCATTAGCCAGTGACAAAGCTAGGTTTTGCTTGTATGTACCACCAGACAGACTCTGAGGTCCAAGTACCATGGCGTTGGATTTGTTAAACAGGGATATGTGCATTGTAGGCGAAGGTCGCACCTGACCTTCTGAAGGAATGAAAAGTATAGAAGTGAGGGTTCAAACCCAAGATCATATTAATGGATTTGAGACATTTTCTGATCTTACTATCAGTGATGGGCTGCCAGCCCGATTGCATTTTTAGTTGGAAGGCAGAGTTGTCTGCAGACATGGGATATAATGAAGCAAGGGCCTTAAGGGCCCTGAAAGGACAAATTAATTTATTTTTCAGTTTTGGAAGTGAAACCACCTGAACAACATCTCTGGTTTGAATGGTTTTTGACCATTTGATGAGGATTTTAACCAGTTTTTTGGTGAAGAAAAGATCCTGGCCAGTGAGATGCCTTGAAGGGTCAAAGCCCGCCAAAGAGTGAGGTGCCAAATTTGAAAGCCTAAAAAACCCGAAAAACCCAGTTTAAAAAACAGCTAGGAGGACTTTGCCGCAAGTGAAATAATGACAGGCTGCAGATATTTTTTCAAGAGTATCCAGATCAATGATGTTATGTGAGATTGAGGTCAAAGGCGATTGATTTTGACAGACTTCTGAAAATATTTGATCCTTGGATGATCCAGGATGTGAAATGGCAAATCATATAAAACAAGCCTTTATGGCTGACAAATAATTTGATATCATAGCAACAGAACACTTGTTACAAATCAAACATTCAAGAAATGACAGAATTACTTTGACATCCACCCTGGCTACTGATACATCCATACAAATACAAAAAGCCAGGAAGATTTTGAACATTCTGAAGTAGGCTTGTCTTGTCTTAGGCCTGAAGGCAGCATGTGAAACAAAGCATAGCAACTGCATTTTAGTAATGTGTAAATTAGCAATAACGCCCCTGCCTCAGGGGCTTGACAACACAGAAATACAACAAGTACTAATATCACCACTTGAGCCATTAAATACATGGGCCCTGACAAGGAGACACTTGTGACCCTATTACAATTCTGGATCAATATCTAACATTTTAAGATCCACTGGGACCCATACTGGATCTGACACATTCTGACACAATTCATTGACATCTCTGCAACTACCTGTCCAACGAGACAGTAAATCAGCCACCCTGTTGTCCAACCCCCTAATGTGGACATACTGTATGTCCATATCTGAAAGGGCACTGACATACCATATGTTTCTGGCACATGCCCCCAAGAAGGGGTCAATGGCCCTACTTGATCTGAGCACTGTGACCACTGCTTCATTATCACATTTTATTAGGACTTTTCTGCCTGCCAAGTGGGCCTAAAACAATCTGACTGCCAACAGAACATTCACCATCTCTAGATGGACAATTGACCAGTTCATATAACCTTCACATATGGGCATGTGGTAAACAAAACTGCAACAACGTCCCCCAGGCCTGTTAAGCAGGCATCCAGCTTACGAGTGTGATCAATGGGCTTATGGTCATAAAGTGACACCCCATTGTAGAGTGGAAGGAACTTATTAAACCATTTGAGGTCACGTTTGAACTCAGGGGTCAAAGTAATTTTTTGGGCTGCATGACCAGATCTGAGGAGGGCCAACATTCTGTTCAAAAATGCACGTGCTGGCTTGACACACTTGTGGACATATAAAAGCATGCCCAATATGGATTGTAGTTGCCTCTTGGTACAGGATGTCTTTCCAAGCCACTGACGCACAGCGTCACAAATCTGACGTAGTTTGTCCTGGGGTATTGAAACAGTGCCATTCTCAGTATCGATTAAGATACCCAGACATAAAACTTGCGTACTAGGGGGTACCAGCTTTTTGTCACTAATGGTGAGACCTAGGTCACCCGTCGCAATTGTGACGTAATGTCATCCACAGCAGGGAAGGTCAAGGCAAAAGGACTATTCAAATATGTGTCCTTGTCTATGCCAGCATTAACAGAGGCCCCAATGGGCCAACTGAGATCAATGATGACCCTACGCCTATCAGAGTTGGGCTTATTTCTGGTCATAAACGGCGAGGTATGGCAATGCTCAATTGGATTTTCTTTAAATGGCCCCAATAAGGCTCCATACCCACATTCCTCCTCAATATAAGTATCCACATCTAAGGGAAACTGGACAGCTGAAGTGTGGTAACCTTGTTCATTCTGCAATGGGCAACTTCTGTTAAAGTCGAGGGGAAATCCAAACCTAAGCAGCTGTAACAGCTTCTGGTCCCAGTAACCTTGGAGAAGCTCTTCCCATTTATCTACATTAAGCTGTGAAGTTACAGGTATACGGGCCCCCCAAAAATTGGGCTTACCCGTGTGTCTAATCACATAATGGGCATCAATGAGAGATCCATTGGGCATACTGTGGAAGGACTGAGTAGGCAACAATTGGTCACCCAGGGGTATGAAGCCAAATTGGAAGTCTGACTGTTCCCTCCATTTTTTAAAAATTGGACTATCCACCCCCAGGGGAATGCTGGATTCATTGAACTGCTTGGAGTGAATTATGCTATTTGCAAATTTTTCCTCCACCCCTACAGAGTTAACATCATAGAGAGGGCGAAGTCCCCCACCCCCAGCTATGTCATCTGAGACTGAACTGCCACAGTGTACAAGATTTGAACCCGAGACCTTGTCATTATGGTTCATAGGATTCAAACCCATGACCATACCAGAGTTTTTAAGCTGATTATGCTGCCAGGGGAGAGGCCTTTCATCCCCAGCTGAGTCATCTGACACTGAATTTCCACTATGACAATTTACAAGATTTGAACCCGAGACCTTGCTGTTGTGTTTAATAGGATTCAAACCCATGACCATACCAGGGATGTTTTCACGTTGAGTGTGCTGCCACTCATCAATATTTGAGCCCTGAACACTATTTCCAACATTGTCTTGTGCAACATTACACTGTACATTGCTTCTATACTCACGTTTAGGAGACTGTGAACGCAGCTGAGGTTGGACAACAGGGGAACTAGACAGCTTATATTGACCATTAGATTTTTTGTTTCTGACACTGTTTGTATTCACATTGACACCAGAATTGACACCACGTCCAAAAATACGTGTTTTAACTACAGTTTTTGAACTACAGAAAACATTTTTTGACTTTTTGGCAAGCAAATTATCAATGTCTCTGGGTCTGACAGCCGAGTTATAGAAAAACCTAGCCATGTATGTGGTGTCATTGACATTGTGTACAGTGGTGTTGGATTTACTATTCAATCCACCGCCATCTTCAACCACAGCTGCATTCAAACAGCTGCTCCATCCTAGTAATGGGCAGCTGCTTGCTCGTTTTTTGCCTGTTTTTTAAAATTACAGTCTTTCTCAGGATGATTAAGTTGCCTACCCCCCCATAAGGCAGTGGGCACATATGTGCCTCTGCAACTTCCCATTACTTTCATGATCACGTGTATGTGTACACACACCTGTTTGGAAACCTTTACAGAACCATGGCTTCCTACCTGAGTGATCCGATGGCTTTGCCCAGCCATTCCTATTTACAACATGCTTCTGAGCATGGGCCCTTCGGATCAGATCTATTCGGTCCATATCTTCCCACTGGAGGGAACCCCGCTCCATCTCACAAAGTAAGACAGTGTGAGCTGCCTTGGCACTTTGCCAAGTAAAATCTGTGGCATCCTCCATCAGATCACTCAAATAGGAAACCATGGTATACCTTCTATCATTACAACTTTCCTCCATGATATTTTTACAAAAGCCCTGTATGAATTGGGTAAGCGACAGTTGGTCGTAAGTGACCCTTTGCCTGCTGACGCCACCCAGTATCGCCTCATGGGGCCAAGATACCTTGTTTTTCACGTTAACTTCAACAGTACCTCCCCTTTTTGACTTGAGCTTAACAGAACTGTCATTACCTGGGAGGTGTGAACTGTGATTTAACTCTCTAATCCTCCTATCAACTTTTCTTTGAATGGTACTAGACTTTAACTTTTCCATGGAGGGGGTGTCACTTTCGTCTGAGGACGAATCACTGGTTACATAAGTGGGTCTGAACTTTTTACTTTTGCTACTTGTTTTGCTAGAACTTGACAATACAGTATCTGTACTTAACTTTCCAGTGTCCACTCCAGAGGTTGACGCCTGTACTGTGTGCTGAGCTGTAGCTGCCACTTGATCTTCTACCAGATCCAATCTGCTTGACATCTTCTTCAATTGCTGCAGGATTTCCATCTGGATCCGCTGTCCACCCAGATCCTGACTCTGATCTGTAGCAAGTGACTCACTTGCAACAGCAGCATCACTTAACTGTCCTTGGGTCACATCATCATTGGTAGCACTTTTAAACTGGCACTTTTTCCCTGTAGGGGGAACATGTCTGTTCTTACAGCTTTTGCACTTTTGCTTGTTATCTGGCATGTTTATAGTTTAAATGTTTATATCTCTGTAAAGCACATATGCAAAAAGATTCAGCCACAATCTTGGCAATACCAGGCTTAAATCAAAGGGAAATTTGTCAAAATCACCACCAAAATTGGCATAAATGCAAGAATGATAAATATAGGTTAGACCGTCCCTTTGTAAACCACTGTAAAAAGCCTGAGGTTGTCAAGATGACTAGAATCAATCACACAAGGCGTCAGAAAGTTGACGTGTCACATAAAGTTCATCCTGGTCAATAGCTGGCAGTTCTACATATAACACACACATATAAAAGAACTTGTTGCTTCATAAATGACCGTCCTGTATATTTACACTATCTTACAAGTTTAAAACCTAAAACAATATAAAAAACTAAAAGTAAATCAAGTAAAATAAAATTCAAGTTCCAATTTTTTAACATGTCTTCCGTTCAATGTCAAGTTTGAAAGTGACTTTGCTTTGGGACAGAGAAGACTGTAAAACAGGGGCAGCCAATAGGAGGGCTGCTTACTGGGCTACTTGGCAACTGACACTGGCTTACATAATTTGTAGCATTAGACTGGTACTTGAACCACTTTTAAAGTACATAGTAACATTCTGTCTGTGGGGCAGGACTGACATCTGGGGCGCCTAGAAGCCCCAAGTGAAAAATAACCATTTTTAATACAATTGTATGCAAAATCAATCTGAGGTGATACAGGTTGCATATGTCCCTAGTTCCTTGCTAGTCTTCACATTTATTTGTTCACGATAGAGTAGATCATATTCTAGTGCAGTATTTTGTTTGGATTTCAAGATAGATTAAGTTGACAGTTTCTTCATATTCCACTTCCTCTAGCGAGATTCATACAGCAGAGGTTTGGATTGATGATGACCAAGGTATTAACCGTTTGACTTCATCTCAACCTCAGAGTTATCACCTAGCTGGGAGAATTAAAACAAATGCAGATCTTCTGACCAATGGTCATCTTCAGAGAAATCGCAGCACTAATGGATTAAAAAAGATTCTTCTTTTCTGAGGAATTAGAGTGCTTTTTAATTTACCTTTTTGGGGGGTGGGTGGGGGCTCTGAAAACAATTTGCACATTTCGCTTTTTGGTGCCCTAATAAACAGGATTATTTATTTACCTTTGCATGGGTTCTTTTGTACTCTCAGCCTTGATAGATTATTACTACAACTTATTGAACATGATGACATTACAAATCACAATGTTATCTGTAAAGTGTTCTTTGTGATTAGTTGTAGCTCAGTGGGCAACATTACTGATATATTCAAACAAATAAATTCTCTTCACAAATAATTTTAAAAAGTGTATTAAGACATTTTTAATTGGCGATACCAATCATTTTGCCCATTGGCTGTATTTGTCATGGCTGTCTATTATAAGAATGTCTTGTTCAAATGTTCAAAATACCAAAGACTTGCTTTTATATTTCTCAATCATACACAAAGGCAGATCTAGGGGAAGCACATGGAGGGCACACGCCCCCTTTCAGATTATAAAACTCTCTACGTACCCAATCCCCTATATCTGCATATGGCTTTAAAAATAATAATTCCTGAAAACTGTACCAGATTCCAATAAAATCTCTTTAAGAAATAAATAACTCATATGGCCAATAAACAGAAATAAAATCATTTGAAATGTTTTTTCTCTTTCCCCAGAATTTATAACTGCTACTTCACAATAACAGGATTTGAAAAGTTTGGTCACTGTGATAACACATTTCCTGTTCTTTAATAATTGTGTTAATCTTTCAGATATTTATATACTGTGAGTCTGTCAAGGAGCAAATAATAATTATGTTTGGATTTTTAAAAAATGTTCTTGTCATATCAATGATATGTGGATTCTGTAATGGAGAAATTGTACAAAAATGCTTCACTTTAAACAAAATTATACCGACCCAGGGAGATATATATTTTGATTGGCAAAATAGAATAACTAAAGTCAGTGTCAATCTTCACTGCACCAATGGACTGCTTCACATTCATCAGATGACATTTTCCATTCCGACACATAAAATACATACATGTCTTTCTAGCAAATGCAGTGATAATGTGAGATATCAAAGTTGTGACTGTTGTAAAAAACCTATTTATTCAAGACTGTTGTGCTACCAATATTCCCAAGTTTATATCCAGTCAAAGAATGATTGTGAATCAAGAAAAGAGTGCAGCCTTTCCATAGACATAATGGATCTCAGTGGATGTTGTGGAAATCAAACAAATTATTCCTGTGACCAGGGTTGGTGCTTCAGTCGATGGGTTGAAGTGGATTATACATGTGTACCAGGTATGGATATGAAACTCTTGTATTAATATTTTTTCAATAATATGTATTCATTAAATGTTTAGCTTATATAACAGGTCACATAAATATTTTTGGTTACAGCTTGCAACATATCACGCACCTTATAAGAATATGTACATGAAGATATTAGGAATTAGTAAAGAACAAGTTTAATAGGAAAATTAACAGTGTAATTTTTAAAATTTGATCAAGAGAGAAGACAATATAGTCTGTAGGATTTTAAAATACAATTTGTCTTTTTATGAGAAAAATTTAAAATATGCACTGTGAGGGTTATTTTAGTTTTATTATGAGCCACTTTTATTTAAAAAAAATGAATAAAATGAATCCAAAATCCCAAAGCATTTTAAACATCAGTATTAGTATTCCTAAATAATGGGCACAAAACACCATTTGTAAACTGATATTTCGACATGGAGCTGCTTATGACAATAGCCAGCAGAAGTACTTAAAAATATCTCCATAATGGTGTATACAATATATTTGTTAGTGCTGCAGTATTGAAAATATTTGTGAAAAATTGTAACTGCAAGGGCAAATTGCCAAATGGATTCACATTCCTGGGCACAGGTGCCTTAAATTTTGGAAATTTACAAGAGTGTTTTATACAATAAAGCAAGATTATTAAACCAATTAAAAATCATTATCAAGTTTTTATTTCATAATATTTAGGTTAAATACCACACACATCGGATAACCCCCCAAAAAAGCAAAATCCAGCATTGTGGGTAATAAATTAATATGTTTTATGTCTTTAACGACGAGGTTTCAATATGATTTTCATCTTAACTAACTAGGATTACATTATAGTTATGCATATAATGTAAATGTGGGTACTGAAATTTTAATTCTTTTGTACTTGAACATGTTTGTATTGATGTCTAATGTTTGATATATGCAAAAATATTAGCATATAGAGTTTACAGCTTCAGAGGTAATATTCTTTCTGAATTTTTATTACAGTCAACATTCTCTCTATTTTTATTACAGTTCCTACACAAAAACCATCAGCAACAGCAACAAGGACACCTGAGTTGTCAACTAATTTACCAATGATACAAACAGCCACCGAAGAATTGAAGGATCCATTAACATTAGCTATGACTGAAGCTGTGAAGCCATTGCAGACTACAGAATCAACAAACGATGTTAATAAACAAAATTCAAAAATGGTTGAAAATCCAGATCAGAAATACTGGATTCCTGTAATAGGTAATGTAGAATAAGTGTTAGAAACATGATATAAGATCGTAAAAAGGATCTTTAACTCTTACAAAAGGGTTTCCCGTGAATCACATGAACAATCTGGATTAATTCACACTCTATTATAATCCTCACGAGTTTGTATTAATTTATCAGATTAAAATAAATTAATTTTTGATGACAGTTTCAGAAATATATTTAGGCACATATTTAGTTTGACATCCCCAAAGACTGTAGCTGTTGCATTCTTAGGCCACATCATAGGTGCTCGCTGTACATTTTGTGCCTGATTCCTGAACAAGTTTAAAGAGTTCAAAGGTGAACTTTTGACACTGTAAAAAAGGGCATCATCAAATTTCTTGAATTTCTTTATTAAAATATCAGTCTTTATACAGTCTGAGCCATATTCTTTTGTTTAATGTTAGACAGCGTCCAACAGTTTGTCCAGTTATTTGCAAGCAATTTTAACAGATATTGAAAATCGGCAATACAGGATAAAGTCAAGTGTTATGGTCACTAAATAAAAGCTTGAATTAGCTGATGTCCGTCACAGTATTGAAAATTTATGTCAAGTTTCCTTTTATCTGGCTTCTTTTAGTCTACTTTCTTTATATCTGGCCTTTTGTCTGTTGCTTATGAAATGTCTGGGTAGGAATTGTCCTTAATGGACCTCCTCTTCTTTCGCCCCCATTAGCCCTCTCTTTGGCCCAAAACTACTCTCCCTTTTCAAGACATCTGGTGTGAAATGGATTTTTTTTATTTGTGAGATTCAGAGTGACAATTGTAAGGCTTTAGAAGCATGATTCTTATGTTATTTGTGAAAACTGATATTTGTGACTATCAGTGTAACTTTAAAGCAACTGATAAACCAACAAAACTGCCACAAACTGGTGATTTTATTGCGCTACAGTAGCTTACCATGTGGGACTGAATGCTGTTCTGAATGCAGGCATCACAGCCAACGTCTAAGAAAAATAGACATTTATAGTTGGCCATAGCCTCAGGTTGTTCTCTTGTGGTACACTCTGAGATGTCGTCCTACTTTTTCGTTGGCCGCGTGAATTGGTAGCTTCTGTCACTTACACAGATATTTTCATCTATTTCTCAGCACATATGTATTGTTGAATGTTAATTTTTGGACATTTTATGACATTCAGAATATCATAGATTATTCTGTGAAAGTTTTGTTTCAACAGAATAAGTAGTTTTTCCTATTTTCCCCTGTGGAATCTGTGCTTCCTTCACAGAAGAACAATTGATCAAAATTACACACAGGAAACGCTATATTAAAAAGCAAAAGAGGGACACTACTAGTTATAAACATGATGAACTCAACCTCTTAATTGATGAGGACATTAAATCCTTTACTGGATCTCATGCAGACCTTGAAAGTGCTGCAGACAACTGATTTACCCCATCCCCACGTCCTCAACCCCTACCCTTCAGTTCATTGTCTCTCAAAACGCCAGCAAAAACTGCCCCACCCACCCCAGGTAATGCCTTACAGCAGAAGGTTGAATCAAATTTAGACAAATCCCTGGGTAACGCACTTAACATCCAGTTACAGCAACAAATGGGGTCCTTCCAGGCATCTATGTTAGAAGCTTTTCAGTCTCTCCAAGACAAATTGACATCTAAAAAGCAAGTGGAAGTGGATCAGACCTCAGCTTCAGCTTGTAAGCCTGGACCCTCTCAACCAGCTGTAAATCTGGACCTACCCCCTCCGAGACCTCGGAATACCTCACATGTTGAGCAAATGAAAGTGGACTATGGTCCTGCCCTTTCTCCACATATTGGTGTTGATAATCATAACACATTGGATCAGCATTCTAGCCTATCAGAGGAGGCTTCTAAGAAGGCCTCGGATAGACCTAAAAAACACTCTCACTCTCATAAAAGGCATGAAGTTGAACCGAGGTCCGCCTCGTATCAATACAATGATGAATCCGATGAACCGCGGATGTCATTTTCTAAATCCAAAAAACATGCTGACAAGAGTAAACATAAGGTGAGGTCCAGATATGTGTCGTCTTCTTCAGAGGAAGATCAGTCCTCTGTACCCAGACGCAGGTCTTTAAAGCCCTCTGGGGCTCAATCCTGTGGGGCCCTCTCTGATCAAGACCAACTTCAACACAATCCAGACCCCCGTTATTATAGGGAAGGAGTTCTGTCTAACAATCCCTCCCAATAAGCTGAAGTAGTGGACACCTTCAGGCGCATTCTTTCCCTCCCTGACCTCAGGGAGTCCATGCCTAGGTCCTCAACTTCAGTCATGGGTCTGGATGATGAGAAAGACCGTCAGGAGCTCAGACCAAGATGTCCTTCCTCTATGCTCCCCCTCAGCTCAGGTATCAAAGATACCTTTGATAAATTTGAGCATGATTTCCAGGCCGCTAATTTACCTGAGGGTAAATACATCAAACCTCCTCCTTCCACTGCAAAGTAGTACAAGATGGGACAGCCCTGTTATGAGGAGAAAATGCAGGAGTTGAATACAGATTTTGCCAAAATCTGTATTACTCCTAAGCCCCCTGGGGCCCCTACCAGTTCTCCTACCAATTCTCCTACCAATTCTTAAGGAATTGGAACACCAAGCTAGGCAAAACATATCCACTCTCAACTTTACTGCTGCCTTTGCCTAGACTTCATCTTCTTGCAATGCCACTCTTGAGAATTGCCAACATAGCCTGAAGTCGGCCTTTAAGAGGGATAAATCTCAGATCCAGAAAGGTGCCACTCCTGAGAAAACAGCCAAACGTGGATATGAACAAACCTGTGAATAGTTAGACTTATGGAATAAGACTGTCCTTATTCAACACAGAGCTCTCACATGCCTCACCAAATCATTAGCCCATATACTCAAGAGGGAGCTATATACTATGGGTAACACTGGCTTGCTAAGACACAAACCCGAAATGTCCCTTTTACAACCACATCTAGGGGAAACGAGATGCCAAGAACTCAGAAACTCGCCCTTTTGGCATTCCTCCTTGTTCAAGTCTCAACTTGTAAAGGAGGGAGAAGACTTTCTCCTCAAAAATGGCACCTCTAAAGACTCTCAGGGTTTCGGACCCTATCAAAATAAGCCCTTTCATGGTCCCCACAACAAGAAAAGTGGCTCCTACAGGAAACCCCCTATGGGGGCAACTCCTCACAAAGCAGTAACCAATCATTTTCCTCAGGTAGAGGGAAACCAAACTTCAGAGGCTCCAGGGGTTGTCTTCAACCCCACAATAGGGGACGAGGGTGTGGAAACCCCTCCCCCCAATGACTCCTTCAAAGCCTCTCTCAGTCCACCAGTAGGAGGTCGCCTCCGTTCTTTCAGAAGAAACTGGAGAGCAAACACATGTTCATCCAACATGTTAAACATTATCACCAATGGCTAAGTACTGCCATTCATTTCAAAATCAAGTCTGGTCAGATTACCTCTGATTAAGTCAAAAAGACCAAGCTCTGGCCACTTGTATCCAGTCTCTTCTGTCAAAGAACGCAATAGAAAGGATGGAAAATGTAAAATCTCTCCAGTTTTACAGTCGTCTGTTCCTAGTCCCCAAGCCTCACCAAATGTAGAGGCCAGTCATAGACCTAACCAGGCTCAACACTCTTCTACACATAGAAAAGTTCAAAATGGAAACTCCAGAGTCCATCAGGACCTCCCTGATTCTAGGGGAAAGGGTATTGTTGATAGACCTATCAGATGCTTACCTTCACATCCCCACCCACCCAAACTCAAGGAAATACCTAAGGTTTTGCCACAGGTCACAGGTGTTCCAGTTCACCTCCCTCCCTTATGGACTAGCCACAGCCCCCCAGGTCTTAACAGGGATTGTAAAGGAGGTGAAGCTAATGGCCCTCTCCAGAGGACTCAGACTTCACCAATACCTGGACAACTGGGTGATCAGGTCCCAGTCTCAGGAGGAAGCCCAAGTGAACAGTAGATCTAACCCAGTTCTTGGGGTGGATAATAAATCAGGAAAAATCAGAACTGAAACCTACTCAGGTGTTTTTGTTTGTGGGCTACAAATACCATCTAAATTCAGCCCTTGTAAAACCCACCCAAGAGAGATGGCTCAAACTTCAGGATTTGATCCTACGTCTCAAGTCAAAACATGTTATGACTGCAAGATGTTTGATGTCGCTAATTGGGTTGCTTGCCTGAACAGAGAAAATGGTCCCGGAGGGACGCCTTTACATGAGGCCCTTTCAGTTTCATCTCCAGGAGCACTGGAGATATCCTCAGTCACTGGACAGCCTCCTTCCTTGGGCAGAAACTATTTCTGCACACCTAGACTGGTGGCAGAGCCCCACAAACATGATGAGAGGCACAGACCTTCATGCCAAAGACCACAGCTTCCAATTCTTACAGACACCTCAAACGAAGGTTGGGGCACCTACTTAGATCAAAGTTCTACACAGGGACTGTGGTCAGACGCGGAAAAAGGCTACACATAAATGTTCTAGAGTTGAAAGCAGTCTCCCTGGTCCTTCGAAGCTTCAAGGACCAGTGTCAGAACCAAACAGTGCTGGTTGCAACGGACAACTCAACAGTGGTACCCTATATAAACAAACAGGGAGGAACTCACTCAGCAGAGATGTGCACACTCCTGTGGAAGATCATGACATGGTGACATTGCTATCACATAACATTGAAAGCCATACACATTCCAGGGTGTCTGAATGTGATGGGTGAACTTCTGTCCAGGTCAAACCAAGTTTAGTCAACAGAATGGTCACTGCATCCACAGGTGTGCAAAAAGATCAGTCAAAAGTGGTTCACTCCTCATGTAGATCTATTGGCCACTGATCTGAACCACAAACTTCCACTGTATGTGTCTCCAGTCCCAGACCCAAATGCTTGGGACATAGATGCTCTGAGTATAAACTGGACGGGTCTCACTGCTTATGCTTACCCTCCAACGGCTCTGCTTCACAGGGTGATCATCGTAATAGCCTAGGCTGGCCAGGGATGCGCTGGTTTTTGGGACAGAGATCCCACTGCAAGTTCCGGTGTCAACAACTCTTCTCAAACAGTCCCACAATTACGTGTTTCACTGCAATCCAAAACATCTCAACCTCCAAGCCTGGTGTCTAGGAGTGAACAGCTCCAAGAACAAGGTTTCTCTGTGGAGGTGGCAGAGAGAATTGCTGTCCATCAGAGGTCTTCAACAAGGACCATCTACAAGTCAAAGTGGGCCCTATTTGAGAAATGGTGCAGAGAAAATTCGGTGGAATTCTCCACTTTTCATGTACCTGTACCTAGATCTAAGCAGGTGCCCCTCGATCATTGATGGTTACAGGATGGCCATTGTTGACCCTTTAGGCCCAGCGGGACACCATATTGCACAGAGTAAAGACCTTCACAGGTTACTCTCCAGTTTCAGAGGGAATCTTCCAAAATGGAACCTTTCTGTTGTTCTCAATGAGCTCACAAAAGCACCCTTTGAGCCTATGAAAGACACAGACCTCAAACATCTTACTCTCAAAACTCCTTTCTTGCTAACTTTGGTCTCCGGCAAGCACCACAGCGAAATCCATGCCTGGGTTGCAAACAAAGTATCTAATCTAGACCAATGGAAAAAGGTTGCCTTGTTCCCTTCTTCTGACTTCATAGCCAAAAACCAACTAGCAAGAGAAGGTTCCCAAAATGTGTCTCCAGTGACTATTCCTGCTCTAACTACCATTATAGATAGACAGTTCAAAGAAGACAAGACCTTGTGTCCAGTGCGGGCCCTGAGGTACTATTTGGATCGAACCAAAGACCTGAGAGGGTCTTGGTCCCTCCTTTTGATCTCCAAGAAAGTACACACCTCAGACATCAGACCCGCTACTCTCTCTTCTTGGTTGAAACATAAACTTAAAGCGAATGACATTAGGGCCTTTGCGGCCTCTAAGGCCTTTTACGATGGGGTATAAGTGGATAAAATCATGCAAGCCTGTCACTGGAAAACTCACATTCACAAACTTTTACCTAGAAGACCTTACTTGGTCAGACAACATCATCAGTATGTAGCTGGGACCAGTGGTGGCGGCACAGCAAGTCCTAGACACTTCCCATCAGACCAGTTATCCTTGGAAAGAAAAGAAGGGGGGCACATCCAAGTCTTCAGAAGGTTTACTTCTCAAGATGTTACGGGTAAGGTCATTTTTTATTTTTAGTTTATAAAGTATATTATGTATTAAGGACTAATCAAGGTTGTCATTAATCTCATGTTCGGTGGCAAAAATTTATGAGAATTCCAACCATAGGGCTGGTTTTTTACTCGTGGATGGGCACTCACGGCCCTTACTCTTATTAAAGTGAGCACGGCTGCACTACTCTCCTACAATCAAAATATCCTGACAGTTTTTAGCACTGTCATTCTTTCTAGTCAGGTTATTGGCACTTTACAGGCCCAGTCTTCGGGATTGGGGTACTGTAAACGGGGCTCAAGACTGGTATTTCTAAACATTCATTCTAATCTATTACTTCAAAATCTAGGAAAAATTGACATATCTTCCAGTCTCAGCTGTAATGGATTCAGCATTCAGTCCCATATGGTAAGCTATTATAGCGCAATAAAATTGAAAATTTTAATTACTTAAATGTAGCTTTTATAAGCTACAAGTTTACCATATGGGACTGTGAAGAGTCCCACCCTGCCTCCCCACTGTATTACAGCTGAGGGGTAAGGTTTAAAAAGTGCACCACAAGAGGACAATCTGAGGCTACGGCCAACTATAAATGTCTATTTTTCTTAGACATTGGCCATGATGCCTGCAGCCATCCGAGAACAGCATTCAGTCCCACATGGTAATCTTGTAACTTATAAAAGCTACATTTAAGTAATTAAAATTTTCAAATTTATTTTCTTTGTTGAAGAGGAATTGAGTATAATGTTTATGTTCCAGGAACCTCCATGGGAATCTGTATTATCTTTTTTTTCTGTGGGCTGATGACAGGAATTTATTGTAAAAGGTAAGGCTTTCCAGTAAATTTTGCAAAATTCTGTTAATCTGTAGAAATATATTATTCACTACTATATATATTCTCTTTAGCCATAAGCTTGCATAGCCTGGGTACAAAAATATGTTATCTTTGATAGCAAAATTAAAATAAACATCTCTCACTAAGGCCCAGAGGGTAACACAAAAGCGTAGGAGCACAGAGGAGTGAGGGTTCAAACACAAGTAAAGGAATTTTCATAGTGACAATCCTCTATCATTGGTTCCTTTCCAAAGTGGCAGGCTATAAAACCTCATAAATGTTGATCAATGGTCCTCCCTGAGCCTCAGTCTTCAGTTTGTGGGAATGTCAGTCACTATAGAGCTTGATCTCTACTTGTGCAGTTGAAATGGGTCAAATGTTCGTTTGATTTCTGTAGTCAAGAAGATATTGTATTGAGTATAATATATAATGCAATTATACAAAATATAAAAATGTTGGATGATATTTAAGCATTTCAAACCAATTTAAAAAACCAAATCATCACACAATATCTGTTATAACAAAATCATTATGTAATTCACAGTTACTTTATGTAATAATTCCATGATATCTTTCAGGAAGAAGCGAAAGGGAAGGAAACAGTCACCAAACGCAGACGTTATTAAACGTCAACAGGCAATGTTGGATGAGCCATCAATTCAGTTGGAAGAGAGTCAACAAAGAAACAGTGATTATTGGTGTATTCATGCAGTCCCTGAAATATCAGAAAATTGCAATAGCAATCAAACTACAAGAGAGAGACAGACAGGCAGTATACCATATGAGAATGAATCCCAAATTACAGCCACTAACCAAAAGGCACTGACGGATATCAAAAGTAAATATACCGACAGTGAAGGATATGAAATACCACAAGGATATGGTCAGAAACTGTCTAAATTTAAGAAAGGTGCAGATAGTATTGCATATGAGAACGTACCAAAACCTACAGAGGAACAGGTGATATTGGGAGACAATGCAACTGACTTCAAACAGACGATTGTACAGCATGGTGACAATGGATTTAGTAGCCGTACTAACCTACAAATGAGAATATTACCTGAATTCCCTCAGATGAGTGGAGGACAGAACCAGCATGAGTCAGAAGTAGGTGTGTATGAGGCTCTTACACCAGAAGCTGAGGATGATGAAATAAAGAAAAATGTATACTTGGCTTTGATAAAGTAGAGTATTTATACACTCAGATCAGTTATAGAATCAGACCCTGTATCACAGTCTCCTTAACATTAGCTTAAATTGAATATTTAACCCTGTATCACAGTCTCCTTAACATTAGCTTAAATTGAATATTTAACATTTTACTTCTACAATAAAGATTTCTTTCACAGTGATTTACTTGCCTTGAAATTTTACAAAGTCTGCATTAATTTCAAATAAAACTTAGATGGGTGACCCTTCTATTGTCTCAACTCTCCATTATTTTTGCATAATGGAGAGTTAACACTATATTATTTTCTAACAGTGGATTGTGGTTTAGTTTAATGACCAGTCTGCCAAGAACAAAAAGGTATTTGCCAGTCATCCTCAGCACCAGTTTGACCACAATGGTCTGTCATTGGCCAAGACAACTTGACCTAGACAGGATTCAAACCCAAAGGTGAGAGATAAAGGTCATATGCTCGGTTAAGGTCATGTATGGTTTAGAGGTCATACAGACCAAGGTCATTTATGAGGATTTAAACCCTGAGGTGGGTATACATGCACATAAAGACAGTGAAACACAGTTTGAGGAAATTTTATTTACATGTTAGATATAACTTTGTAAAGTCCCCAATAGAGGAGTTTTAAAACATCTGAGAAGGATTTTAAAAATCACCACACGTACAGTTATAATTAAAATACCCAAAAGGGTTAGAATACCATAAGGTCATAACAATGTTTATACCCACAGGTTAATCAACAACAATAACATATGTTTACAAAAGGTTTGTTCACACGTCAGTCAGTCAAGTCATGGTCTATATAGAGAGGGGGATACCAGAGTCAGTCTGGCCCTACCTAATCCTGACACACGGAACCGACCCTTACCCAAGGTGGATCAGGACTTGGGGGTATAGTTGAGTGATCGAAAGAAATCCAAATCTCAAGGAGCCACATCAATCCAAAGAGACCTCCCACGAGTGGATTAGTCTCGTGGGGTCCAGCTCCAAGATCGAAAGATAAAACCCTGATACACCCTTGGGGTGGGGTAAACCCAAGGGGGCAAAGCTTGGTCAAGTTCGAGAGGGGAAATCCAGAGTCAGTCTGGTTCGCCTAATCCTAATGTTATCTCTTAAGCTATGCCAAATTACAGGTAAGCCTCCAACAGGTGGATTAAGACTGATGGGTCCAGCTTAAAAGATGAAATTGATCAAATTACCAGGAGCTATATCAAACCTAACGGGAAGAACTCTCAAGAGATGATCAAACTCAAGAGGTCAGGCTCCTGGGTCGAAAGAAGTGACCCGAGTGCACTCTTGGAATGGGTCAAATACCAAGAGGGCTAGCACATAGTCAGTTCAGGTTGTTATCAATGTGTCAGTGGAGGGTAGGTGGGTTCAAACTCTCCACCATGTACACTGTTTGGTACCTATTTGAAAATGATGTTGCAAACCCCAACACATGGGGCTAATGAAGCGAGACCAATCAGTGATTGGTCCAATCAGTAATGCTTTAATTATTTACGTAGTGATGATGCACAGTATACCCAAGATTTAAAGTGGGATACAAACTGCCACAGCAGGCTCCTTCATAGCCATGCTAAACACAGTTTGACCACAATGGTCTGTCATTGGCCAAGACAACTTGACCTAGACAGGATTCAAACCCAAAGGTGAGAGATAAAGGTCATATGCTCGGTTAAGGTCATGTATGGTTTAGAGGTCATACAGACCAAGGTCATTTATGAGGATTTAAACCCTGAGGTGGGTATACATGCACATAAAGACAGTGAAACACAGTTTGAGGAAATTTTATTTACATGTTAGATATAACTTTGTAAAGTCCCCAATAGAGGAGTTTTAAAACATCTGAGAAGGATTTTAAAAATCACCAAGCCCAATCAAAAGCGTGAGGAAATAACAGAAGCAAAAGTGGAGGGGATGATGGAGGAGGCCTGTGTTGCATTTTGCAAGTAGGTCCATACTGCTGGGCTTCTCCAAAGCCCATGTGCCATGATATTCTGGAGGGATACATTATTGTCGAAAGCTAAGGTAGCCCCTGATCTGCGAAAGGTATGGAAACCATGGCCAGTAGGGGATATTCGCAAGCTACCCAGGACTGTTTTGAGTGCATCCCTAATATGAGTATCTATGATCTGTGAATGAGGGGGTACTTTATTGGCAAACAATGGGCCCAGAGAGTGAAGAGGCCTGGATGATAGGAGGGCCTTCAAGGCCCTAACAGGACATAGCCAAATGTTATCAATTTCTGGGATTTGTACAATGTGATGTGATTTGTTGTCCTGCATAGTCTTACACCATTTTAAAATCAAGTGGGCCCCAGGGGGAGCAAAAATGACGTCCTGCCTTAAAAAATGTTTTTGAGGGTCAAATTGTTTTGAGCTATGGGGAGCGATATTTGACATTCTCAAAAATGCATAAAAGGATGTGAGAAAAATGGCTCTGAAGAGAAGTGGATCAGGTAGAATTTCACATTGCTTTGAAATGAGATATAAAGTGGGGACATCAAAAATACCCCTGGGGGTAGGTTTAAAAGGTGAAGAAAGAGATAGACCCCTGAGATACCTGAGAACAATTGGATGAGATATGGCTGTCCGATCGAGGTGATATAAGGAGGCCATGGTGGATATGGAAGATAGATAATTTTTGATGACCTTGACAGATAGTGAATTCTGGTGTAAATATTCCAGAAAAGCCAAGATATTATGGAGATTTATGGCTAAAGGGAGTTCCATAAACGTAACAAATGCTAGGTAAGATGTAAAATGAGTTCTATGGGCTGATGCAGTAGATGGCCTGTATGCTCTCTGAATCATCTGCCAGGCTGAATTGAGTAGTGGCATGGATGAATTGGTAGCTCCTGAAATTAGATATTCAAATCAATATTAAAATAAGAAACTGGAACTTTGAACCATTGGTAATTTTGTTGTAGATCTTGCCATAGTTGCAGGTCGATGGCTTTATCTGAAAAGATTCTAGAAAGCAAATCAGCAATTGTGTTGTTAGCACCCTTGACATGCTGTATCTGTATTTCAATGTCTTGAGTGGCTGTGATCAGCCAAATGTTCCGGATGCATGCTGCTAAGAAGGGGTCTTTGGTCTTGTTGGTCTGGACCACCTGGACTACAGCTAAATTATCGCAGTAAAACTTTACAATAGAATGCTTCCACTGATTACCCCATACTCTTAATGCCAACAGAATATTAAACATTTCCCAGTGAACAATGGTCATGCAGAAGCCAGGTATGGTATAAACAGGAGTGCTATAGACATTTTTGTTCCAGACCCCCCCTAGACCTGTGAGGGAGGCGTCAATATGCAAAGTATGAGGCTCTTTAATAGGGTCTTTCTTAAGAATAGTAACGCCATTAAACTTGGGGAGAAATTGTAGAAACCATTGAATATCCTGTTTCATTTCTGTAGAAACTGGGAATTTGTGGTTGTGAGGGTTTTGTCTAAATGTGGCTAATATCCTATTGACAAAAGCACGGGCTGGTTTAACACACTTGTGTAAATAGAGGAGTTTTCCTAAAAGGGATTGTAACTGCCTTCTAGATATGGTTTTCCTATGAATTATATTCACACAATGTTCATATATGGCTTCTATTTTTTCACTGTCAATACTGAGAGTATTGTTTTCAATGTCTATACATATCCCAAGGCAGGTTAATGAACGAGTTGGTGGAGTTCTTTTGTCTGCATTCATAGGGAGACCCAGTTCTTGCAAAAGGTCAGTAAGGGTATCAAATGCTTGCTGAGCCTTAGGTTTAGAGTTTACGAGCATAAAATCATCAATGTAGGCAAAAGTCTGGAACCCTTTATGCTTCATAATGTGAGTAATTACGTCGGCTACTAATTGAAAAGAAGAAGAGCCATGGATCCAGCCAAAAGCCACCCCTAGATCCAGATAATACTGGCCCTTCCAGGATATTCCAAACTTCAAAGCATCAGCAGGATCAACCCTAAGGTTGCGAAATGCTCTTGCAATGTCAATTTTTGAAAGGAGTACTTCAGTACTACTGTCACAGATCTCTTGACAAATGTCATCTACTGTGGGAAATTTCAAACTAAAAGTTTTGCCATCAAACTTAAATTTATCAACATTGTCATTAAGTGAAGAACCTTTAGGATATGACAAGTTCAAAATTACTCTTCTTTTATCCAGATCTTTGGGCCTTGTTAAAAGTGGGGAACAGTGGAATTGTGGGGATGGAATAACCGGAGTTGGGCCTAAAATTGCCCCAAACTCCATTTCTTTATCAAGATATTGCTGTATAGCCACTGGATACTGAAGGGCAGAAAAATGGTTGTCAACGGCTTGATTATGGATTACATCTGGGTCAGTGAGTGACAGAGGGAAACCAAACTTCAAGTACTGAAAGATTCTTTTATCTGGATAATCAGCCAGGTATTTCTCCCAGGCAGGAAGGTTCAGATCTGACTTAATAGGAAATCTTGCCTGTTTATAATTTGGTAAGCCAGTTTCTTTTATAATCTCAGCAATTTTTATTACTTGATCAATGTTTCTATATTCACACAAGTCCCTATCTGGACCTATAAATTCGAAATTCGTTTCTTCTAGGGACAGAAAGCCTTTGGTTTTATTTTTGTCATTGAAATCTGTGACTGCATTTGAATTACAGCCGGTGTGAGCATCAAAGAAATTAGGTATAGCAGTAGTCATGTCAGTCAAAGCTTTGTCAGTTGGGGTTAGAATGTTATCACATACCGAAAACTCAGGTTCATTCCTGAGATATGCATGGTCATTATCCACTTTATGAGCAGACAGTTTATCTTGCCTTTCAATAAGACTAAGTATTAGCCTATCCATAAACTGTTCATAAGACATGTGATATTTGTAATAAGTTTTACAATCTTGATAAAAATTCTCAGCAGTACATTTTGCATCATGTTTCTGATTATCTGTGTAGGTTTCGACCATGTGTGGCCTGTAAAGCAACATGATTCGCGAACACAAGATTTCCAGAGAGCCCTCAGGAAGTGAATCACAGTGAAACAGTTGACCAGAGCCGAATTTCTGAGTGCCTACCAAATAGTAGAATTTTCCTTGTAAACTGCCTTGAGGAGTGACAAAAATTATATGAACATGATTTAAAAAGTCTACAGAATAATAATGCCAATTGGTATATTGGAAATTAGCATAATGCCAGTCACTTGAGTTAATTACAGAGAAGTTGTGGTTAACTATATTCACGGGGACACAGTTGCTGTTACAGAGGCTCAGACCCTGCTTCTCACCTACTAGGTAAGCCAAGTCATTATCAATGTTATCTAGTACACACCCACCACCATTGTTAGGCTGGCTGCCATCTTGGGCATTCTGTAATTCACCCTGCATAAGAGAAACGGCCTCGCCAGCTGTGTTAGTACTTTGATGTTCGACATCCTGCAAATTTATAACATTACATCCATTAGTATCAAATACTGTATTAACACCTTGATAATTTTCATCCTGCAGATTCATAACCTTACAGACATCAGTATCAACATTCATATTTGCATGAGCATTACCATGAAAATCAGCACTGTATACATTGTCATTAAAATTAACAAATTTAGTTGAGTTTTTTTCATATTCTTGACTTATTACAACATTTTTAAAATTATTACCCAAATCAGTGCTAGCTGGAGGTTGTAGACCAGCTGTCTCATTAAATACATTACTATTATAATTTATATGTTCAGAAATAGCCCTAGTAACACATTTACCATGTCCAGGTGGTTGACCCTGCCCCTATGTAGAAGATGCAACACCTTTGTCTTGTTTCTTATTTTTAAAATTACACTTGTTTTCAGAGTGGTTAGCTGTGCGTCCTTGCCTTCCACAGAAACTACAGTTATGTTTGTAGAGCCCATGATGGCTGTCATGTGAACAAGAGCCCTCGTTGAAATATTTGCAAAATTTCTTCTGAGATACAGACTGTGAATTGATCATTGACACCTGTGAAGCACTTAACCTATTCAGTGCCCATTGTGTGGAATCACCCCATGAAAGATTTCCCTCTTCTAACTCATGCATTGAGCATGCCCACGCGTTCTTAACTGCAGAAAAAGGAATTGAACTCGCGTCCTTCATGGCAGCAATAACCTGAACTAACGCCTGTTTAGATATGTTGTGGTCGTGCATGTGTAGAATGTTGGTTAATTGACCTGCCACCCACTGTGGCATGGATAAATCATCATATAATAATCGTTTTTTTCCATTCGACCCATGGAAACCCTCGTTGGGCCATCTTACTTCAGGAGGGGCTGACACTGTATCATAGTTATTGTAACGACCTGACCTTCGATGTGGCTTACCTTGCATAGAATCTTGTCTGTTTTGCTGGTCATAGGAAGCCAACACACCAGATACAGCTTGTGAGACATTAGGAAGCCGCCTCATGACTTCCAAACTTGGCAGCACCGCATCCCGAGGTAGGTCAGCCATGCCAGATTTGAAGTTAGCCTGTCGATGGTGTATTATGTGAGGGGAACCATCAATGTTATGTGACGCCTCTGTCGCCAGAGTTGTGTGAACGTTTTGCACTCCCTTAGGGCTGTGGTTAAGATGTGGGTTAAAGCTTGCCGATGTACGCTGGTGCCCTTGCTGGAAACCCGTCCCCTGGGATTGAACATGAGTCTGAGAGGGTGAGGGTGACACTAATGATTCTTTTCGTTCTAATTTCGTCATGCGATCTGACAGAAGTTGGTTGGAAGCTTTAATTTCAGCTAACATGGACAGCATGACTTCGTTACTGCCCTGCACGTCTGTAGATGAGGGACCTGGTTGAGGTGAAGATGTGGAAACAGTACTTACAACACCAGTGTGCAGGAAGGAACCCTCCTGGTTGTGATTCTTCTTTCGAATCTTCCTAGTTGATACTTTAGCTCGGGCAGAGGCTGTGACCTTTTTTCTGCTGCCAGAAGGAGTCTTCCTGGGATTCGATGGCATTCTGACTGTTGATGTATTATAACTAAAACACTAAAACCGTGTATTCCAATAGTAAAAATGCATAACACGTCAATTGTAAAAGAAGAATTTTTTTCAACAATTCAAACTCTCCACCATGTACACTGTTTGGTACCTATTTGAAAATGATGTTGCAAACCCCAACACATGGGGCTAATGAAGCGAGACCAATCAGTGATTGGTCCAATCAGTAATGCTTTAATTATTTACGTAGTGATGATGCACAGTATACCCAAGATTTAAAGTGGGATACAAACTGCCACAGCAGGCTCCTTCATAGCCATGCTAAACAAATGCATTCAATATCGAAATGTTTTCACAACTTCTTCCATATTAATTAGTTCAGTAGGCACATTTACAAAGTGTTTTTAATTCTGAATGACATTCAGAGTTCATAGAAAAATGCCTCATGCTAAAATGCAACTGGAAATACCTCCTAACAAGTACAAAATAAGAAATTTAATTTATAAAGTTGAATGTTGTTTAATTCTTTGCATTTCCTTTACAGTCTGACTTCACAAAAATCTTCTGTGAACTTAAAGGATCAACTACCTTTCAACTACCTTAGTGGTTCACAATTTACTCAAGCAAAATGAGAAAAAAAAAACGTAGTGCAAAAATGCAGTACTGAAATGCATTACTGTTGGGTATAAATTTGAATTAAATTGTCAATGTTTTTAAGTTCAAAACAAAGATTTTAATTTACCTTATTACAGTTTTAGATACTTCTAAAATGATACACTGTTTGTGGTTGAAATGAATTTTATTCTTAATGTTCTTAATTAATTTTCATAGGAGGTATTTCTGAAATACAAAATGTGGAGTAGGCATTTCCAGGAGACAATCTTGCCAGGAGGCATTTTTTCCTTGATTCAAAATTAACAGACAAAGAAGCACGCAAAATAAAAAATCTTGAGTAATCCAAAATCTTTAATACAAAATAAAACAGGTAAGTAATTCTCCAATTTCTAGTACTTTCAATGTCTGAAACACAAAAATAACAGCTCACTGCTTTAAAATAAGTAGGAAACACTCAACACAACAAATTATCCACATCATTCTTAAATGACCAATCTAGTTTTTTCTGGAAAGTGCTTTCTGTAAGTCACAGATCCATATTTTATCGACTGTCATTATCCATGGTTAAACTTTGTGGCAGTCAGTCTATATTTAAATCCAGTGATACACATGGTGAAGCAATGTTTATTGTGTGTTAAAATTAAAAACCACCATATAACTAATTTAGTAAAAGCCCCATATGGTATGCACACCAAAGGAAACATTGCAAAGATTGTCTGGGTTGATCATTTGGTACAAGGTGTTAAATTATTGAATAAATAAATTAGTTTTAATTTGCAGGGTTTTGTAATAGATAATTGCCTTTCAGGGCCTCAGGCCATTAAATTTACATAAAGGAGAGCCACTTGACCATTATCTATATAACAAATCTAAGGAAAAAAATGCAAATTACTTTTAGTACTGTAGCTATTTTCATTTATTTTTGCCAAGAGAACATATTCCCATTTACACATGGATTTATTCATTTATTTACTATTTTACGTAAAGCCTAGTGCCTTATCAGTTATATTGTGACGGGTAGTTGGAAGGGTAGAGGAAACTAGTACATATAGTTTGTCAAGGTTCGTTATTGTAAACTGCCAACCAACGGCAAACAGCTACCATCTTTCCCACATGAGGCCAGGCCGACAGGTCCTCAGTGGCCTAGTGGTTAGCAAGCTTGGCATCAGATTAGAGGCTGTCACGTCAGTGTGAGTTTAACTCCAACAAGTGGCAAATACTAAGGACATTTCCCAATATGACCATTACTGTTGAATGGGACTTAAAACCCCAACTTTTAACTTTGGGAAAGACTGGGATTTGAACTCCAATCTCAGATATGGAAGGTGAGTGTGTTACCACCACACTGTTGTGATCCCCTCTTTATACATAAAAGAATCCATGTCATCTCAGGAGTATGAGTCTATTGTAGAGAACTTACACATCCAGTCTAAATTATTTTATTAAAATATTTGAAAACTTAGTATTGTGTGTGCAGAGAGCATATTATACGGAAACTTCATGAAGAAAATGAAATGGACATTTTAAAATTGAAGAAAGTGTCTAGTGCATGGTTTTTAAATCTATTCCCACAAAAGGGTAACGTCTCTTAACTATTTATTATTGGTTGTAAAGGATCAGACGATGTTTCTAAAAATTACAACAAAATATATACAACTATGTCTTTTTACATCATTGTTTTTGTGTGAGCATTACCACATATACATTATTGCATGCACAATTTCAAGCATTGATGTTATTTCTTTACACCTCAATTTCACTTATGTGGTCTGCGTTAAAACCTCACTTTGAGCGATAGAAATTGGTCTTTTGACCAACATCCAAAGATAATTTGTAAGACCAGTCCTTGATCACTCTTTTTTTCTTGTATAACTTGACTTCTGTTTGAACATGAACCCTCGCCTGTCATTTTATCAGTGGAATACCTAAGGAGGACAAGATGTGTTGTATGATTGTAGAAATGAGCCATAGCATATAGGTCAGACGGTGGTTAAAACTATATATGTCCTCACTCACAAAGATTTTCATACCTGTTTAAAAAGCTAAGCTGAATTTTTGCAATTGCCACAATTATGATTCAAATGTCATATGAATTTTAAAGTTAAATTATTGTTTTAAAGTTAAATTATTATTTGACACTTTTCATGTGCCAAAAATGTCGTAATGATATCTTCACTATCTTATGTGGTGGATACCAGAGATGATGTCTGAAAATTGAAGATTTACATCAAATAAAACCCATTTAAGCAATTATTTAAGATTTTAAGACAAGTTATTCAAATTTTAGTTTTGTGCATTGGTGGGAGTTAATGTGATGGACATTGAAGTTTATGATATAAGTATCATTCTTTGTAACTTAGATGGCAACACTTTTTTGTTAAAAATACCAACATACAAGCTGTAAAGCCCTGGTTCCATATTCAATGATTGTCAGAACAGACTCCACGATTTCTAAGTTGAGATGGATCAGGGACAAATTGTATCCAAATCATGCCAGACTGTAAACTTTATCTGCAGATCAACAATGATAATTCCTGATTGTTTGATTCAAAATTTAGTTTCACCAATCAAGTAAATTCTGTGATCAAATCATGTTTTGCTAACCTACGTGATTTGCATTGTCTTCCAAGAACATCACAAGGCTCCAAAATATCGATAATTGTTCGGCACGATTTGTCTCTAGTGCTGCCAGAGTTACTCATATCCCTCAAACCTTAAAGTTTCTTCGCTGCTTTTCTGTTGAGGACAATCGCTAATAAATACTTCTAACATTAATATTTTATCAAAGCTTGAGAATAACTTCATCGTGATGTTTTATATCCATAACAGTGAAAAAATAGGGGAGTCACCATTGAAACTTTTTTTTTGTTTTTTTTTTTTTTTACAGAAGCAAGAAACTGATCAAAACTTTCACTAATTTTGTGTAATTGACATAGCTGAAGTAAGACAGGAGTATACACAACATTTTGTATTTTCTCATTTTGTATTTCATTGGTTTTTAACGTGACTTTGTAATATCATATTTTACATCGAACTTTGCAAAAAAAGGAACAAAACAAGTAAAGAAAAATAAAAGTGAATACGGTTTCAGCCCAAGGAAAGCTATGACAGACCTTTGCTTATTGGGCTGAATATCTGAATAATATACACTTAATTTGAGACAGAAATATAATTTGTGAAAACTTCTTACATTAAGAATTTCGTAATATTTCATGAAAACCACATTAAAATACAATATCAGTCAAAAGCAAATTATAAAAACGTGGGGTCACCGTACAAATTACTGAGAAATCTATAAAACAAACTCCAATTTTACACATGGGAGTCAATCAGTCAGAAAACGTTTGATAGGCAGAAGTGATTATCGTAATTAATTGCACTTATATTGAGTAAAATTACAAAAAAAAATGTGTCTTTTTGCTGATATCTTGTAATAAGTTATCAGTCACTACTACAATCATTTCTAATGGTATGTTGATATCAATACAGTTCTTTTGGACTTAAAAATGTAGCTACAAAATCATCCTGTTTTTGTTGTGTTAAAGTTTAAAAAAAGAAACACAAGTTATTCATTCATTTCTGGCTGTATTGCAAAAAAACACGACTAGGCTTGATAAACCACAAAACTCAGTGGAATAATCCCATGCCTTTATTTATCCTGTAACATACAATACACGCAAGACAAAACAGTCATAGATTTTCTCAATATTTTGCCTTTTTATTTCACCCCCAGAGGGAGAGACAGGGACTCTCTGTTAAGGATTTATTACATTTGTCATTCAGTTCCTCATGGTCTTTGACAAATTCTACAATAACCTCCTTGTCGCCATTACATTGCTCAGAATCACATATTGTTGTTTCCCTTTCTGGAAACATGGCTTTAACGGCTGTAACAGTCATCTTTCTTTCTCCATTTAATCGTCTGTATCCTAGACCATCTCAATCTCTGTCCTGGGCTCCTCTATCCCTAGTTGGCTATGATAGTTGTAATATTATATCATTATATCGGTGGTCAGTTATCTCAGTGTATCATTAAGCTGTAGTTGAAAATAATGTCCCTTTTGTGGAATGTATTGGTGTTATATTATATCAGCCTTTTAATACATATGTTTAGTTACCTCCGCCAAGGAGGTATTATTTTCATCACTGTTGGTTTCCTATTTTGTCTGGAATACTAAATGACTTCACTTGACCGTGTGCTGGGTACTCAAGAAGCAAAATAAACCATTTTCCAAAAATATTAAATATGTTTCAAATCCCTCCCAACCTTGCCGGACTACCAGATTCTGCTTTCAGATATTTTCAAACTCGCAATCAATGGTCAAAATTTTAAAAACAGCAAGACTTGCGACCAAAATCGTGAATATGAAGCCACTGCTTAAATTATTAATTGAAACTTGTCACATTGTGTGGAAGGAGGGGATATTCATGAGCGTATTTAATTGTTTTACTTTTACCAGATGATTACTATATTTTCAAATTTTACTGTTTCTCTCTTTTCTCATTAAGTTTACAATGATATAACCTCAATTTGCTTCTGTAATTTTTTCGGGACATTAGTCAATGTGGACAGGTGTTGTAACAACTGTCAGATTGATAGTTCTGTATTTGTAATAAGATGTAGATATTGTATTCGTTTAATTTGTGTAGCACGTTCAATTATACATTTTTGGTGCAGTCATGTAGTGTATTTAGTGATGTGATGAACTTGGAACACCAGTATACTTGGCTGGGACACTTTTTGGCTAGCCTTATCAAAATGTGGCAAAGGAAAACATAGAAGAGCTTTTTTGGACTGTAAACTGAATATTGGCTGAGTTTTTGACAGAAAAACTCCTATTGAAATTCTATACTTAAGATCCTCAAGCAATGACTCAAAATATATGCATAAAAATATCGCTCCCACCAATTCCCAGAATCTTACTTACAAAAATAAAAATACTTACTAAATTTGTGCTTGTTAAGATGTCTTGAAGTAATTTATTAAACATTTAAAACAGTAAATCTTATATATATATCGGATAAGTAGTTTTAGCTAGAGTTAAACTTGAAGTATTAGACTTTGGTATATATCAATGAATGCATGCTTGATATCGGTGGTTCATCAGAAAGATGTCTTACAAGTTTAAAAAACGATACAAAGATACTACGCATGACGTAAAACAACAAATAAAGTTTTGAAAAATTTTACTTATAAAATTGCAAAGAAAACTGTGGTGGTGTCCTTGCTTAATGACTACTAATTTTGTAAATTTTGCTTGACATAGTAACATTATAATGGTTCTGATATACTTCAGATATTCATATACCAGCTTTAGGATTTCTGTTAGTGTTGCAGCCATGTACATTAAATAACAAGGACTTAACATTTATTTATACTAATAAAGAAGCTGCACCAATTATATGTCACCTTTGATCGACAGTAATTCAATTCAACAGTTTTAACAGATATCATAAAAATTAATGGTTGGAATTTGTTATATTCTGTCTTGATTTTCCTCCTTTGCATCTGTGATAAAAATACTTGATGTAACTGGATGAATTCTTTCCGTGATAGCTAGAAAATCTATGACAGTTGCATCTTATTTACATCATTATGTTACATCAGTTGTCAGTAATCTTGGTGTATTGGTAAGCTGTAGCTGAAATCAGTGTCCTTATGTGCAATGTATTAATAAGTGTAATATTACATCAGCCTTTTATTATAGTAGTTTAGTTACCTCCACAAAAGAGGAATTATTTTCATTACTGGTTTTTTTCTTTTTTTTTGCATGTCTGCTTGTCCATTTGTTTGCCTGCTTGATTACTAGTAGGATTCAGCATATTCCACTGGTTAGATCTTCCAGAAACAAAATTAAAAGATGGTTGTTGGTCCAACTTAGTCCCATTAAAATTTGATCTGGACCACCGCCTGGATACAAAAGAAATCAATCCAGCTTTCCTATATTCTTATTATAACATACCTTAGCAGAGGTATGTGCTCTGAGAGTGTTCTTGTTTTGTAAGATTCTTTACTGATTTCAGCTTTAAATCTTGTTATGTTGATTTGGTATAATAAGTGGTGGCTCTGTGTATAACATTACTGATGTATCAAATAAAAAATTTTCTATAAAAATAAGGTCTTTTTTTTATTTTTCCACACATAATTCCCTGGGTCTAGGTGACCTCTGCTTCAATTCTTAAGTTTAGCGTTTCTGTGTTTCACAGTGTTTGAGGCCACATTCTCTTCACGTGTAATTTAGATTGTGTATTGAGTCTTTTCACTCGAATTAGTAAGATGCCTATAACTAAGGAAGCAATTTATTTTTCATTTTTAACAGGAAAGGGATTGCAGTATATTTTTATTTCGTAATCCGAGTGACACATGCTGAAACAAAACAGATTTATCACAACAATGCAATTTCCTGTATCCACAAAATGTTTTATATGACCCACAGCAATTAATGGAAAAAAGCAAAACAAACTGTTTTTCGAAGTAGAAATGGCATTTAAAAATAGTGTCACAGACGCTGTAAGAAAAAACTGAAAGGAGGACATCAAAACCTCATTTCATGGGAAAACGTCTGGAACCAACTACAGCAGTCTCCTAAACTACTGCAAGATAATTTGTTTTCTCAAACAGATGAAAATTTGACTCATTTTTATAAAGTTCTTATTTGAATCAAGTTTCTATTTGAATTTCTAAATAATTACTCGTGTTTGGTGGGTTTCTCGGGAGCTTAATTAATGTCTATGTTCATTTAATAATGGTCAACAAGATAGATATGGACACTGCACGCATTTATTGTGAATATATAATAGTAAATACATAATAGCTGGAAGTTGCTTGCTGTCAGTTGCCAGTTTACAGAACAGAGCTTTAACCAGCTGTATATACTGGTTTTCTCGGCCCATACAACCACAATTCACAATGCAAACAACAAGGTTCTATGTGTTCCCTAAACACCAATTAAACAAATACAAATAATGGAACATGCACATGTATCACAATTGCAATTTTAAAAAACACTGGTATTAGCTCTTAAATACAAATGTATAGGGTAACTTGTATATGTCGGAAAAAAATGAAAATGCTATGTTAAAACACCTACTGCTTGGAGCCATGTCATGGCACACACTTTAACTTTGCACAAAATGGAAGAACCAATATTTATTAACATTTGATTGCCATCGATAAAACTTGTGCATATCTACACGCCAAATAAGAGATTTTCTGTGAGGACGGCAATGTTTTCGGCAGTTTCTGTTTATCTTCAACAGTTTTCGTATGCAAATTGTACCAAGCTGAGGTGCTGACTCCATGTAGAAATTATATTATCGCCTCTTGAAAATGTTTTAACTTTTTTGTTGTTAGCATACATTTATAGTTTGCGTTTGTGTCAATGCATATTTTAATCAATAGAAACCCATGATATTAAACTGGTAATAACCACAAATAAGGATTTTATGCCCAAGGTGTACCAAGTTACGGCGGGAAGCAGTGCTTTTACAGTGTGCGAGTGAAGTATTGCAGTGGTGATGTATTTGCATTACGTCATGATTTCGTGTGACGCATCAGGTGTGACAAATTTTGGTGACCTCCTTTGTGATTGGTCCTCAGAGCACTGCCCTTCTCTTCAGCAGACCACCTTGTCACTTTAGCCTTAGAAGGTCTGCAACAAATGCAATAAAAATTACTACACTTTATTTGATGTACTTTTGCATTAGTTTAGTTTTTTCATATGTTAAGATTTTCTTTTTTGTTTTGATATAGCATTCATAGGGGATGTGACATATAACTTAAGATCAAGCAACGAGTGTAGTATCACAGTAGAACTTCAATTGCCCTCTGATGAAAAATTTATGGTGGCGTCAGGGCAGGGACCTTCCAGTCAAGCTAAGCCAAGCAACTTTCTGATACCGCCAGTGATTCAGACATTGATATTTTCTCTTTAGTAAACCATTCAGATCAAAATCGTTTCTCCAATTCCTTCAAAAGCCAGTTTAGATGCCAGGTCTCCTTAAAGAGGCAGGGCTCTTCTCATTGTGTTAACCCTGAGTTTTACAACATATTTTTGTTGGTCAAAATCATGTCAGCAAATTTTAAACTGGTTCTGTCAACTGGGCGACTGTTTGGATAATATTGAAGTAGAGGATAACTGAAACTAGTACGAAAACTTAACGTTCAAGAGTTAAAAGGGCAAAGGGGGCCCTGATTGTAAGGGTAAAGCATATGACACACAAGCTGGGTCGAAAAATATTTATCCAACACCTCTTCACACTCTCTAAGTCAGTCAGTTGCATCCACCATTTTTCCTTAGGGCCTAGATTTATGAATCTAGTGGATAATACTAAACCAGGTGTGAAAAATTAAGTCTGGAAGGAGGGGACAGTCAAGGTGTATTAAGCAACAAAGTGCCTCCATGAGTATGGCCCGGCTGTTAAAGATAGAGGCACTTAAACAGATATCACCTATTCAATGGATAGCTGGTTTCTACAGAACTATTACGGAAGACTAAACCACCTGGATGACACAGCATTTTTCTTGGGCTTTTAATAAAGCCATTCTGTTCTTTTGTGTCATATGGAACACGAGAAGCCAAAAAGTTGCACTGACATTGGTAAAATAAATAGAATCTGTAGAGCAACCCATCAAAGACATACAGTTGGTCAACTTTCTACATCAAAGGCACAATGGAAAAGCAACTATTACAACTGAGGAGCTTGTTTAACGAAGGACGCTCATGAGACTATAAGAGTCTTATACAAGCACATTTGCTCCTCCTGTGACAAATCATTTCTCCATCTACAAGCCAAATGTAGTAAACATTCAAATGACAAATGATTGGGGCATGGCTAAAAGCCAACTCTGCATAATATGACAGAGATATAAAATATTTGATAAACTCTTCTGTCGGTCAAATGTTATGCTTCTGTCATAAGAGCTTGCCTTATGCAAAAATGGAAATTTCCAGCGAATGGGGACAGAACTTTAAGGCCCACAATATCCTGTCCTGCCAGCATGAAACGTCTATATCATGAGGTGTCAGTATATCAAGCCTAATGGTAAGCATGCTTGAGTCCATAACAAACAATATAACTCAATTGGTTTGTCAGACACAGGAAAGTTGTGACAGAATAATGATGTAAATACGATTGCTGAGCTACCTAAGTTCGTCACTTATCCAAGCTCATTACCGGCCTTAAAACTGAAAAACAGCAGTATTGATGCTGAAAAAGGAAAAACTGCTTATAACGGTGATGTATAACTACAAAGAAACATAGTTGTTAAAAAGTTTGGATGTTGTCAAAAACCTGCAAGTGATGAACTTAGGTAGCTATGGGCTTGGGTACCTGAACAGTAAGCCTAGTAGCTACTGATAAATCTTAGTCCAAGGTCTCTAGTTTGAACTAGGCTGTCCCAGAAGAAAATAAAGCTAGATTTCAATTCAAAATATATGTTATGTCCTCGCCAATATTTCATAGAAAACCATGCAAAGTTTGGACTACAGTTTGAACTTTTATTGTCAATAATGGTCCAAAGTTTGCCTTTGAGAGAAATGAGTCAGAACTTGGATATTAGTCAAGGCTACTGTGACAAATATCTCAAATATATACAACAAATTGCCACCATCCTTGGCTGTGTACGAATGACTCCCATTAAAGTCTCTCTTACTACTACAGAAATTGCTAAAAAATACTAGCATAGCCTGGTAGTGGGGTAGCAGAGATTTGCGAATGCAAACAGGCTGCATTCACCCAACAAGAATGTCACTACTTGAACATCTAACAACAGTCTGTGACTAGCTACAGGCTGCACAGTGGGGTTATGTATGTGCAAGGCACATGTGGGTGTATGATACTGCACATGCAAACTGTGTAAATGTCCTGGTTGCAAAAAAATCGGCGGATTTGCAAGGCACACTTAAGTGATACTTGCAATAACAGACAATTTGAGGTTGCAGAAACCCTACAATGAAAATTGGCATGAACTTTATTCTCTACCTGCATGCATGGACACAAATGCATCCATATCTGAAGGATAGCTTACAAGAGACTTGCACACCTGGGGCCGATTTCACGAAGGGACTTAAGTCCAGATTTAGACTTAAATTTAAGACTTTGGTCTTAAATTTTGTCAAAAGAATGTTAAGTCTGTGTTCTTAGACTTATCGGATTTCACAAAGCAGCTAAGTCCATGAAATTGCTGAGTCAGTGGACTTAACTTTAAGTCTGGGAGGTTGTGGGCTTAAATTTTTTTAAAGAGGACTTAAATATGGCTTAAATATACTTTTCTCCATTTTTTTTTCTTCATAGTTTTTTGGGAAGTTTATAAGTGGCAACAAGGTTTTCCATTTCAAAACCGCATTTATCCTTAGATAAAAAACATCAAATGAAGGATATATGGCACCAATATTATATTTTGAATAGATATAGAAGGTGATATGACACAGAAAACCACTGTGGTTATTTGATTAGCTTGGACTTAGGTAAGTCACCTTTGTGAAATCCAGAAGTCCCAGACCTAGTTAAGACCAAGGTCTTAGATTTAAGTCCCTGACTTAGCCAATAAATTGACTTAGTTTAAGCCATTTAGTGAAATCGGCCCCTGCATTGTCCTTGCTAGTGGTACAAGGTCTTCCCATTCACTTACAGGGCTTGCACATGCCGTATAATCCAGTCACGTATAACTTGCATCCATATTAACCCACCATGGGGCCTGTAACCTATACATTGACTTATCCCTTTCATTTGAATTTTGCTTGAATTCATTTTTCTTTAGAAAGCTAGCTAAGGCTCCATTCTGTCTCCTAAATTCTATTGATGACTTGACATACTGTGGCCTGCCCTTGATCTATATCATAGGCGTATAATTTTATGCTAAAATTGCTCCAGGAATTGTGTTTGGTTGTCATTGCTAAGAAACATTATCCTCCAGACAAATGTTTTAATCTAGGTCAGGTAGGAGAAGAGTTTCAAAACTGAATTTCAGTCACTGCTGGGCTCTCTTATTTGTTCAGGATTTTCATAAGGACCTTCACTGCTTTCAGGTTTTCCCCCGGGTCAATAGAGATATGATTTATGATATCAAGCCCTTAAGTTGTAGAATTTATTTAATTATAGAATTTATTTATGCAATTTTATATAACAATTTTTTTACCACTTTGCAAAGACATTATGAGATATAGCATTGCAGATTAAGCAATGCTTACTGTAGTGGTAGTCCTGAAAATTTGGGGCTGTTGCTGGACTAATAAGCATATTCAAGTTAAACTGCCTTTTGGAAGCTCCCATGTGGGTATCTACACATATTGACCTTACATTACTTAATCACGATATTTAGCATTATGTATATATTGTATTCTAGATCCTTAGGTCAGCTTGAAGCAGCTTAGGCAGCTTGCCCACACAGGCATATCATAGATTTGGTTCTGTGCGTTTGGGCGCACACAGACTCATTTCCTGGGGGCCTTGAACTCTGACATTAAGTATGTACTAATTTTTTGATTTCCAAATTTGAAGTCTGTAGATGCAGACAGTTTGAGCTTCTCAGACACATGGCCTGTACAACTGGGGATTTTTCTTGTGTCATTGTACATTTTGATGTCAAACAACAGTTTGAGCTTCTCAGACACATGGCCTGTACAACTGGGGATTTTCTTGTGTCATTGTACATTTTGATGTCAAACAACATGCAGCAAAAATCTTTCCCCACGCTCCCACTCCTATTTCTGGGTGGTCTTTAGATTAGTCACTGGTGCTCAGATTGATTTTGGTAGTTTCAGGAGCCTTATTGTGGTGATGAGCTGTTACCTGGAGGTGGACTGCTGGTCTGTGTGGTGTGTCCTGCTGTGGATCCTGCTCTGCTCTCCTCCTTACTCTCCTCTGCTGCCTACTGGTGGACTTAATTTGCCATAATGTGATGTGAGACTGGTGCTGGGTGTTGCTCTGTTACCGTCTGCTTAGAAATTTCTCCTGCTCCTGCCCTTCTGTTGGTAACGATGACTTCAGTTTGAGTTTGCACAGCTGGATGTGGGGTCTGCCATGGCCTGGACAATGGTCTTTCATCTGCTGATCATGTTGTATCTATCCCCAGCTGTCCCTGTTTTTCTGCAGTCACTGGAGTTTACCTGTAGTTTTACAGTAGTGTTCTTGAGTGAAGTCATTAACTATATAATATAACTGACCTCATGTGATGTGGTGTACTTATCAAGAACCTGCTGTCGGGACTGAGCTTTAAATGATGGTAGGCTGACATCATGACTGGCTCTGGCCACATCATCTGTGGTTGATGGCATCATAAGTGTGTTGTATTAGCTCATATTTGTTGGGACTGAGCTTCTCAGGTTTGTCAAGAAGATAACGTCACTGAGTCTTGCACAGTGCTAGTCAAGATCATACAGCGTTATGTATGCATCATCTGTGTTTTAGGATGTCAAGGACTTTCGAGACTGAGCTGCTGTATGGTAGTGGCTAACGTCACGTTTGGCAAAAATTTGGTGACATGGCTATATGTTGTTTTTTGCCATTTGCTGGTCGTTTAGTTGTGAAAAAGCAGATGCCTTCCCATTAGACTTTCATCTAGATCTACATTAAGTATGTAGTGGACAGAAATATAATCTTATAATATATTTTCTTTTTAAAAATTCATAGAAGTTAAATAGTGATTAAATTTAACTGTGGGTTCTTATGTGTGGGTGGAGATAGGTCATTTAAGGTATTTTTCAATGGTTTGGGTTGTGTTTCTTTTAGTGGTATGCTCACTTTTATATCTGTGGGCAGTGCTATATTTGATTGTGTCTGTCATGAGTATTAAAAGTGGGGTAGTTATTGTCATACTAATCAGTGTGCAACTATTTCTTATTATTTTATATGTTAAGTTATTAGTTGTGTTGTATGACATCTTATATGTATATCAAGTTGGTTAATTCAGTTTCATTGCAATAATTATGTGTCATAATGCACCCATCTATTGACGAGTATGTTGCAGTAATTAATAATTTTCACATGATGTAAATGTATAAAGTACAGTGTTTTGATGGCTTACCACCTTCATTAGTTTTCTGGTCATGCTGTAGTCTTGCTGGTTATTTAAGTATGGTTTTGCAGGTTTGAATTTTTAAATGTGTCATAAATTTGTTATTGTGTTATTGCTTCTTACAATATTGGTTGATACATAATATTTGTAATGCCTCGTGGCAGCTATCTGATATAATTTGTGTTGCTATATCAGTGTTTTTTCTAGATTTCTTTGTAGTTTGTTATTTTTACTTTGCACTTAGTCATTTCAGTGCATTTCTATAGAGAATGTTTAGTACTGAAATTCGAGTATGATTAGGGTATCATAATGTGCTCTTGTTGTAATTACACTACATGTGTGCATTATCTTTATATTATGCTATTGGGGGTTTAATTGGGTTTTCGCAACATCTTCTTTTACTGTAACAGGTTGCGTATTTATTTTATTTTTTATTGTGTATTAATTTATACTCAGCGCAATATCTCCATATACTACAGGACTCATTAAAGCATTTTTAACCCATCTGACTGCACAAGTACAGCCCCAACTCACAAATAACTGATATTCCCCTAACTGAAAGATAGAGGCTCAAGGATGGCGTTAAGGCTTTTTAGAGTGCCACTGGTGATAGGACCCAATGACAGAGGACCACCATATTAAGTGGCCATCCTAGCCACTATGTATGTGCCTGTACCTGGGTTTGAACGCACATCATCTTAGTTTCTAGTCCAGTATGTTACCCGCTAGGCCACAGTTGGTACAAATATATGTATTGACCTCAATAACATAGTCAATAAGTTTAAGTTAAGGTAGTGTCTAGCTGACTGGACAGGCCCCTAACATGTCAGTGTCACCAAAACATCAATTGCCTATCATGTTGGATGAATAATTATTACAGTTAATAACAGCAACATTAAATTTCACATTGTTTTCACAGCGTTGCATCTGTTGGCCTTTTTTGGTTTCTTTCACACTCCAATAAGGCCTGCAATGTGTACAGGAACATGTGTGCGGGTGATTCTTTAGGTCACAATGATGCTATCACTATCATATGGTTTAAAACCATGTTGGACCAAGCTAAGGCTACTACAGTCTCCATTCCAACTTTGGGAAGATCAATTATTTGAATTTGTCCTTTTTACTACCCAGTATGTGACATTTGTATTTGATGCTTGCATTTTTTTTATTTGGGCAAATACAGTCAACTACACATGCATTGCTTGTGTGTCTATGTAAATGGGATGAATGAAAACGCTTCGAAAAGTTGATTAAATTGGTGTGCACACACCATTCAATGAAAATAATTTTCTTTCATTTAGACAGAAGGCTAATATAATCATACGTTTTAATAAATTTTTGAATAGTGGTACTGTTTCGTTGTTTGTTGTTTTCCGATTATTGTGATAAATTTTCTGACTCAAAACTGATTGACACTAATTACACGGTCATTTTTATATTCCAAAGTTTAGATTCAAAAGAAGGCTTTGTGTGTATTTAACAGACACGGTATTTTAGGAGATTCTACTTCATGGACCCTTCATAAAGTTATAAATCAAAACTTAATTTGTATTATTTTATTTTGGACTTGGGCATCACATGTTTGTATAGGGACAGTGTTACTTTGGGTGGGACGTTACATGAAGACATTCTTGGGGAGAGTAAGCATATTTATGGGGATATTTTGGCATTAAATGTCTGACTGTATAACTTTATAACTTTATCTCTCATCTCCAATAATTGGTAGCTTTTGGCCAATGAGAGGAGAGGTCAGCCCATGGGGCCACAGGTAGCAGGTAAAATATTATTAAGGTAGGATCACCAGGAGTGAGCCAACGGAAACCCAAATGTCTGGGAGCACAGTGGTCAATAGTAAGAGTTGGATGAATAGGCCCTTTGCCAAATCGGTTCTCAGCAAATCGGCCCCCGAAAAAAGTCAGTCTGCTGCAAATCAGCCCCCAGTTGAAAACTTTCGTAATTTAAGTTATTTATAGACCGACAGAGTGCATTTGACTGGGTTGATAAAGATATTTATTCATTATTATTAAAACAGAAAAATAAGGGGTCCTTTTCAAAAGAAACTGCATGCCTTAATTGAAATTGTGTTGAATTAAACTCTATTAAATCCGTACAATTATGTATAATTGGTGAGAACTTTGGCAGTATGATTAACACACGTCAGAGACAATTGGATGCTGTAATCAATCATTTCAACCTATATCCATTACATACTTGTTTGAGTAAAAATTGTTTAAAAGTGCAGTTATACTAAATGCATAGTCTTTGCAGATGGCATCATAACTTTTGTGATCTTTCAAAGAACAATTGGCTTTTAATACATGCTACTGTGTGATAAGTATCTTTGTTAATAATCATTCTGCTTAGGTATTAAATTGTTTGTAACTCTTGTGATCATTTCAGAACAATTGGCTTTAATTCATTAATATTTGTGTAATATTGATATACGTTTGTTTGATTAACATCTGTGTAATATTTGTATAAGTTTTCAGAGACTAAGCTGAATGTGCTTAATGTTTTATATTTTTATGACAAATTTCATTTTAAATTAAAATTTAAAAGAAAAATAAATATTTATTAATTTTTTTGTTAGTTTCAACACTAATGCAAGTGTTCCACTGGAGCCAACCCTGTATCCGACCCTACGACTTTAAGGTCGGTTCTGAAAGTCATAGGTTCATAGAAAAAAGACGCAAAAATGGGGAATCAGTTAAGAAATCCCCAACAGGACGGTACACTTACAGACAAGACATGGTGACTACCCCGACAAGATGTAGGGTCTGGGATGTTTATTGCACGGCCAGTCATAGAAGTGCTACAACAAACCTTAAACCCATAACAGACAAGCCGTAGCAGATCCTGACAAGTAGTACTGATAAACAGACAGGACTGGAGAAACATGCAGAACCCCACGCCCAGACTTGCAGTCGGAAGTGCCATAAATTTTTTTGGTGAATTTGGGGGAAAAAGAGAATCAAGTGTTGACCAATAAACAATTCTTAAACTAGGCCAAGAATATTTGGATCCCATCATGTAAACCATCCCATCATCCCAGCAAAATGTCCAAATTATTTTTTGTTATTTTAATTATAGTTTCCACGTTTTTGCTTAAATATTATATAAGAAATAAATTAATGTATGTCTGTTTCAGATTATGAATGCAAAAGCCACTTAAAATATGAAATTTTCATTAAAAATGTTATGTCCTGTACAAAGAAGCAGAGAGAGATGTGCTCACAAGGCAATGAAAACTCTTTTGCTTGTTGCTACTTTTTATTCTCCACTTTCGAGCTTCTGGGAAGGAACCCTTTTTAAATTCCACCCCTCTGAGCAATTTTCCAACACATTTACACCAAATAATTTCAAGCGTCTGAGAAAGCACCTTTTCTGAACGTGAAGGTAAATACCCTGTAGTTCTGGTCACGTGATGGGATTCAAATATTTACTATTGACCGAGATTTAGATTTGTTCATTGGCCGGTCAGCTCCAATAAAACACCTACATAAGCTTATGGTAATGAAAACAAAATTATAGATTGATGTACAATAAATTTGGGAATGACATTGTTATTTCTGAATATATTCCTAATAGTTTTATGTATTTAATGCAGGTATTCACTAGTAAATATTTGGATCCAGTCACATGACCTAAATGCCCAGACTTTACTTTTTGCCATTTTAATTATATTTTTCAGGTTTTGCTCTCATATTATATAAGAAATGAAATAAATATATGTCTGTTTCAATTTGTGAACGAAAAAGTCATTTAAAATGTAAAAGTTTCATTAAAAATGTGGAAAAAATGTCTATCCTGTGGAAAAAAGCGGGGAGAGATGTGCTTCTAACAGTCTCTCACGTGACAATGAAAACCTCCTGCTTGTTGCTGTCATTTATATTCCAGTTTTGAGCTTCTGGAAAAGACTCTATTCTCATGAAGGTAATAAACTTGCTGTAGTTCTGATCACGTGATGGAATCCAAATATTTACTGGTGATATAGTTTTCAATTTGTTGATTGGTCGACACTAGATCCTCTTTTTTCCCAGAAAATGCTAATGGGTTTTTCGCAGTTAGAATAAATATCTTGTGATTGAGTCCAAATAGTTTGTTAACTTTTATTTAAATTGTGGTGAAATAGGCTGAGAATTTGATTATTATGTGACAAAATAAAACACTCTTTCAAGTTTCTTAATTAATTACCGGATATATGTGGACCTTGTCTTACTGTTAACTTCAAAATTATAATTACTTGCACTGCTTTCTGTCATTCCTGACAGAATTGTTGGTGATATTTTTAACTCACAATATCCTGCTAATGGACTGCAAATGAGCAGTACTTATAAATTGCAAAAGCCAAGCCGGCTTCATGTAAGGATAGGCCTGTAAGTGTTAATGACAAGCCTGGAAGGGTTACAGACAAGCCGTGAAGTCATAGGACAAGACGTGAAGTGACTAGGACAAGCTGGTTACCAGGGGGGCCGAGCCTAGGTCAGGAACATGAGTCAGGAGGGTCGGGGAAATATCAAACATGTTCGATATTTCACAGTCTCTCCCCGACAGGCCGAGAACTTACAACCGACCCTAACCAACCATGTAAACATTTGTCCCGACCCTCCAAAAATGCTTAGTTACCGACCGGTTGGCTCCAGTGGAACACCTACATAAAATCTAGGAGCGGGGGGGGGGGTGAGAGTGGACAACCCCCCATCGGTGTCTTACAAAAATGTCATATATGCAGTATGACTTCTGATACTGAAAACTGTTTTTAACATTGCGTTAACAAAATATGTCCTTATTTACATGTAGAGCTTCAAACTTTCTGCGTATTATTTTTGTTAGAGGGTATCATTATAAAGAGTAGACTAATGACAAAAAGGCATATGGAAGTCATGTCTTCGGGGTTTGGTTATAACTTTAACCAGACGATTCAATACCATCAAATATATATTTCCAAATGTTCCACCTTCTTTCAAATTGGGCCGATTGTGAGTTTATCAGGCTTAATGTTTCTTGTTCCAAATAAGTTTTTTTAAATTTCTTTTTGAAGGAAAAACATATTTAGTTTATAGTTATTCTTTGCACACCAGAATATATATTTCTGAGTGATCATAAGGATCAGGTTTAATGGTCAAAATGTTTGGTCATTCAGTAAATAGCCATGTAGTTTCATTAAATTTGTTAGCACTAGATTTACCCCAAGTTTATTATTAATCCATCGTTGAATATTGTCCCACAGCTGTGTCACTTCTGTACATTTGCAAAATAAGTGCTCCAAGTTTTCATCATACCTTCCGCAGAATGAGCATGCATTATTCATATCTATTTTTAACATTTTTAAATAGTCTTTGGTTCTTAAAATGCCGTTCAGTATACAATACTGAAACCAAATTACATTGTTGTCGCATACAGAATAGAAACAAATCTTGTATATTTGTTTCCATCTTTCCTTAATCTGTATGTCCAAATTTTCATTTTGAACAATATTTGTCCATTTTATTTCACAAGTTGGATTATCATTCATAGCCTCTGCATTATTGAATACATGGTAGTAGTTCTTACAGCCATTTTTTACTTTGAAGAGCACGTCCAGATGAAAAGGATAAGTAGGCCTTTCAAGGGTCAAATTACCTAGAAGTCTGTACTTTGACATGTATATTTCAATTTTAGCTTTTATTGTATAGTAATTCAGAATATTTACATTTACATTACATGGATTTACATGGATACATTTACATTAGATGGACACACTGTGATATCAGGTTTAGTCTTGATGACCGTAATCTTGCCCAAAGGTGTCAAATATCTGTTGCTCCATGTCTTTACCAACTTTTTTATTTTTTCTAACGCCTTTGTATAGTTGTGTTCTGTTATTGATGATAGATTTGTTGAAAATTCTATGTCTAACAGAGTGAAGTTGGTACATCCCCATTCTAGGTCTATGGTAACATTTAATTTATCTTTGGAAAACTTTTTTCTCCCAATCCAGATTACTTTAGTTTTTTCTTTATTCCTTTTTAAGCCTGATAAATTTCCATATATTTCAAGAGTATTTAAAGCCGATTGTAAGGAGTGCTGGCTACCGTTCAATATCAGTGTGGTGTCATCCGCAAACTGTGTTATTTTAAATTCAATATTTTTTATTTTTAATCCAATTATATCTGGATTAATTTGGATAAGTCTTGCTAGAATCTCAGCTCCAATAAGGAATAGTTATGCTGAAATTGGATCACCTTGACGACATCCTCTGCTAATTTTTATTGGTTTTGACAAAAAACCGCACTGTACGATATATGCAGTTATTTCCATATTGAAAAGTTTTACCCACTTTATAAAGTTTTCACTATATCCAAAGAATTTCAGAACAATGTATAGAAAGCTCCATGAAACTGAATCAAACGCTTTCTCAAAATCTATTAACATAAGCATTCATGGTATATTTTTATTTTCTGCTGCATGTAAGAGATTATAGATGAATCTGGTGGATTCACTTATGTACCTTCCCTTTATGAAGCCAGTTTGACAGTCTGAAATGACATAATTTAGGGTTTTCTTAAGTCTTTCTGCTATAGTTCCTGATACTAGCTTATAAATTACACTCAGCAGGGAGATGGGGCGCCAATTTTTTATTAAAGAACGATCTTTTTTAGCTTTTGGTAGGCAAGTTATTATACACTGTCGAAGTGACGTTGTCAGGCAACCCTTTGAAAATCCACAGTTTATTGCGTTTATAATAAAGTACTTTAGTTGACATCAAAATAATTCGACTGTTATGCCATCAATTCCAGGTGATTTGTTTGATTTCATTTTCTTGAGAACTTGTCCTACTTCATAGACCGTTACGGGTAACCCAATGTCTTCTTCCAGGACTCTTGTGCTTGATTTGATACCTAAATTTTCTAAATTTATAGGCAGGGTGTCATGTCTATTTTCGAAGAGATTGGAATAATACTGTTGTACCTGACTTAGTATGTCAGTACCTGACTGATCTGTTATTACTTCTCCATTATTTAATCTTACTTTTCTTATTGTTTTTTAATAAAGTTATTTTTTCAAGATTTGAAAAATATTTTGATGGTTTCTCTCCATCTTGCAGCCATTGCAGCCAAGATCTTACTAACTGCCCTTTTAGCTTGTTTGACCTGATACTTATTGGCCTTATATTTATTGACCTTATTGGAATTTTTGAACAGGAAGTTATGTTTTCCCAGGGAATCATGATATAAATAGCTTATATGTAACGTACTTATTGTGTTTTTGGTTCTTTAAATGTGCAAAAAAGGATTTAATAGATTGAAAAGTACTGTCCAAAAACATCAAAAGTTAGTACACCTTCTACATGTACAGGCAGTGGGGTCAAAAAGTAAGTCGTTCAGTATAGAGGTTAAAATTATTGTTGCTAAATCTAGCTTTTGCATCAAGAAAACAGTTCGCACAGAGAAAAGAGAAGACAAGGACGGAACTGGCTGTCTTTGCTTCTCTCCCTGTAACAATGCCTCATGTTAGGCCCTGTTTCATTCAATCTTTTCAAAATCTTGAAAATATGATAATGCTGTCAGAAGTGAAAGCCTAGATAATGAGGTAAATACACTGTTGGAAGATTAGATGTGTAAATTACTATTATAATAATTAATTTAAATAGCATTCAGTTTGCAAATGAGCAACACTAATTGATTTTATCCTTTGGCTTCCATATAAATACTGTGACCGGCGGCTGTTGGTGGCTCTTAACTGGCAGGACCAGTGCAGACCAAGGGGGTGGAGCAGAACACCAGAGAAACGTAGAAGGCTTAGCTAAAATTTTCTTGATCACTCATAATCAACAGCTAAACATCAGCTACACATGACAGGAATACTCTACTTGACAGCTACATCACTTGACAATTGACATTCATGAAAAAATACACCTGTCAAAGTACACACTCACGGAGGGTGCTATGCACCAAAACACAATATACTAGGTCAAACTAAATTTACCAAAACACAATAATACTCTTAAGCTTACATTTAAGTTACCAAAAGCACAGCTTTAAATTACCAGCAATCAATATTTACATTTGTACTGCCCAGCAGTTAAATTAAATAAGCTGTCAATATTCAGTATTGCAATCACACATGTAAAAATAAATTAAATTAATATTTACTTAAAACATTAAAAACTGAGATTTATTGATGGAATTAATTCGATCATTTGCTAGTGATTAGATGTATCACAAGATTTGTTTTAAACAATACTTGTACTTGAAATGTAAATCATAAATGTAAGACTAAATTCAAATCATAACTGCAACAAGTTAAATCACTGAGTTAAAATCACATTTACGAAAACAAAATTCCTGTAACAGATTTAGTCAAAATACAAATTAGTCATAAATCACAAAGTATCATCATAAATAGTGAAACACTAACCTGTCAGTATCCAACACACTAACCCAACATTCCAAATTCACACAATCACTTCAATATTCCTAGTAAAAACTAAAGAACATCTTCACCCCTCCATGAGATGAAAGCTTATGACCCCAAAATCAAATTAGCATCAGTAACGAAGCCAAACTCCCGCCTTTTTGGGGTTACGAGGGTATTTTACAGAAAATACGATGCACTTGCATCCAAGATGGCCGAAAATTACTGAAAACAAACGAAAATTAGCTGTTTAAATAATAATTTTGTCCGATGGAAATCGCAGATTGTGACAATAGCATACACTTAATGGATTTAAAATTTTAGTTTGAAGATGTTGAAAATTTCACAACCGGATTTTGATCATGTAATGTCATCAAAACATTTGAAGGTTCAGAGTGTTTGTCAGAATAATCAGGAACAATTATCTGAAAGTATGGACTTATGGACTTATTGCTGGGACTCGAAGCTTTATTTTTAGTTCAGAATTCCCAGTTTCCTAGTCTGTGTCCTAGATCAAAGGTCAAGGTATAAAGGTAAAGGTTTGATTTGTAGTTTGAGGAAATTTTATTTATATTCTAGTATGAATGTACAAAATGTAGAGGGTTAAGACTTTTTAAAAATTTAAAAACTATTTGGAAATTTAAAAGCACTCTATTAAGTTTAAAATACAACAGCACATTACAAATATGCACTACAGCATCTCGTCCACAAGTATAGTTGTATAATTCTAACAATATATCATAGAAAGACTCAGAAACTTGTACATTTAAACATATAAAACATGAAATATTTAATCAGAAATCAATAAATTAGTTATGTTGGACAGAAGGGTGTAGGGTCTTGTCTGACTTTGCCTTGTTATAATAGTCACTTTAGTAGCACCAATGAAGAGTTGGTAGGGGACTACCAGTTTATTGCCTTAAAATATTTGTAATTCTGTAGATCTGGCATTGGAAAGAACTAATCACGAAATTGACCCCACACTAAGGTCAAGGTCTAAAACTGACCTGATCACATGACCTTGGAGGTAACAGAAAAATCAATACAAGAGGTGAAAGGGTTAGAGTTTGTCAATCTTGAAATGACCAGCACGTCAGTGAAGGTGAAAGCAACCCAACTGATGCAGCAATATTTACTCAATAGTGAATACATGCAAAAGTTTGTTGCAATGCCAGATGTTATTGCTGTTCTCAGGTCACGGTGGAGGAAAAGTGTGGTACACACACGTAAACCAGTGATCAAAGTACTAGTATGAATGATATCTACATGACTGTTGGTGATATAAACTGAATGATTAAGTGTATAATTATATAATTTTTCAGATGAAGAGTTCACCCTGACACTAAAATTTACTTGGAAGAAATTTTAGAATTTGAGCTAAAATGACAGCCAAAGGAAGAAAGTTATAATCAAATTGAAGGGAGTAAATGTAAATTACAGCCAGGAGAAGATCCACGATGTAGAGTGTTAGGTCATGAAGACAGAGAAACAACAGTATTATTAAAGAATATGAGGCCTGCAATTCATCTAGCTACATGATAAGGACCCTTACGTGACCGAATAATACGGCCCCTTACACTAACAGATAAAACTCAAGAATTGCATTAACTGATGGCCATGATGAGTGCATATGTATAAAAGGAATTATTAAAAGTAATATATACATAGTAAATGAAATATAAAACACTAAAATGTTACGTAAAATAGATGCCTACACAAGATGTACTGTAACAATGATACTAATGTAATAAATGCATGAGAAGCTATACTATAATAGAACATTATCATAAGATATTAAATGTAGTGGCAGTATACAATTATGCAAGAAGAACGATTACAAACTGATATAGCAGCGCGATTACAAATTACAAGCTAAACCATAATAAAAGCAAGTAGATGAACATTATAAAATCATAACTGATAATTATTTCGAATTCTGGAGAGAATGAGGTAAATTATGCAAGCAGTTAAATAAATATAAATGGTTACTGTAGAGGTACTAGTAACTGCAAGGGAAGAAGTAACACACGTCAAGTCAAAAATGGCCTGTTCATTCTATTTCAGTTACTAATGACCAATTACAAACTTAGTAATATTTTTATCACTAGCTAAACACAGTGATACAAATAACTGTATGCTCACAAGCAAAATCATCATTAAGAGTAATGTACGAAGCAATAAAGCATTTCAACTTTAATTACTACTGAAGACAGAGAATTAAGTTAAAGTTCATGATAAACATAGCGTGACACTGCATAACATAACAGATGAAGCCAGAAGAAGTATGCCACTATATTGTGTCCATTATGAGGCTCCAGTCGGGCAGAAACCCAATAGGGCTAGACCTTGGCCCTTGAGAGAGCAAGCAATGTGAGTGTGACAATCTACATCAGCCATGACAAAATAATGGCAATCTGAAAAATAAGATATGGCAGTAATATGTTCTAACAACAATACTTGAATACATGATATAAATTCTAGGGAGGGACTTCGGTGGGTGAAAACTCCAAAAGTCAAATGGCAGAGCATGCAGGTCTGCCACAAGGTGACCACTTGACCACCAATGAAATATGAGGTAACATCCCAATTAATGATCAGTACTAATACACAAGCTGACCTAAAATAGGACACCCCAGGGGCTGAACTTGCCGGTACCTTAATGCCGGCCCGAACACAACACCTCTTAGTCAAATCATCAGAACATAAACTGGAGATAAATACTACTTTTACACTGATGACACAATCAACTGTTCATTCACCTATCTCCTGAAGATAGTCTTAAGTCTATCAACTGTCTAAAGTCCTGTTTGAATGATATTCGTGTTTGGATCTCTGATAATAAACTGATAAAACAGAATTCATAGTTTTTGGTGTTAAAGACAGATACAAATGGCTCACTGACTCTTTCCCTGTCAATATCCTTGCTAATTGCCTCTCCCCCACAGGTCTGACTCGCAATCTGAGTGTTCTATTTGATGCAAAGTTTTGTTTCATCTATAATGTAAATTCTGTCATCAAATCTTGTTTCATCAGCTTGAAGAACCTTCATCGTATCAGGAGGTTTCTTTCTGTTAATACATCAGTGGTGATTGCAAGTGCTCTGGTCAGCAGTCGATTGGATTATTGCAATTCTTTATTCCGCAGTTTGTCATCCGGTAATACTACAAGGCTCCAATATGTTCAAAACTCTCTTGCACAGTTTGTCACCAGTGCTTCTAAGTTCACTCACATCACATCCAGCTTGAAAAAAACTTCATTGATCACCTATCAGACAACAAATTATCTTTAAAACCCTAGTTCTTGTGTACAAGTACCTCACTACTGGCCAGCCTAAGTATTTTGCACCATTACTCTCTTTGTACAAATCCGATGTGGACACAAGACTCTCAAATCCAAAAATATATGTTCCTCCAAGTTCCTCATTATTGTTCTTCTATTCATAAATCAAAATTCCACTTCAACAACAGTTTCTCATATGATGCCCCAAAGTTATGGAATGATCTTCCTCATGACATATGCAGTGCTTCAAATCTCTCGTGTTTCAAAAGTCGACTAAAAACCTACATATTTCAGAAATTGTTTCGACCTTAGTTTCTTACAACTGAACACTGGATTGCCTCCCTGGGTGCGACTTGGAAGATGTCTAATGTCTTGGTTTATGACTAACGAATTGGATGTTGTGCCTTAGAATCCATAGATACGGAGATTAAGCACCTGGACAACTGATTGATTGATTGATAGTTCTGTGTGTGCCAGGTTAGGCAGAGGGAAGACTAATTTCCAGTACTTGCTTGGTTAAAATCTTAATTCAAAATGGCTAGCCCTAATGTAAACCGTACCTACAGAGGTCAACAAGTACATCTGATTGGTTACCAAGAATAAACAAGCATAACAACAAAGTGTGAACCTATAAGCTTAAGGTTGTATGAAACTGTATTATAGCAGGCCCCTATCAGGCCGTGCTACCCAAAAAGACATTCAGTGGTTTCTGCAGCCATCTTTGATCAGTTACAATTCAGCCGAGTACTATCAACAACATGTTATATTCAGGATGAAACAGCACATGGTACCATTTTTGGTCATTTTCCTCGTCTATATTTGGGCAAACCACTTGCGACTTGGGCCCTGGAGTTCATATCTAAAAAACAAATCAAGTTTGAGCTTTCAAACAGTATTTTGTTCTTAAGTATTATATTTAGGACTCACACTTAATAATGTTATGTATTGTTTATTAATTTTTTTTATCAGTTGGTTTCCTTTAAAATATGATCTTATGGATTCACTTAATCGCCATCTAAAGTGTGCTTTCAGGCCGATGTCCAGTGCTTCAGACTATTTCTCTTATTTCTGATATTTTATAGGTGTTTTTACTTCTCTGATACAATGGCAACTGATTTAAATGATTGTAAAAATGTTGGCGTTCAACGTATGTCAAATTAAATCTGATTTTAAATTTCAGTGCTTTTACTTGCCAGTTCAGAAATTACAAAGTTTCAAGTTATCCTTATTGCTGAAATTTCTCAAACTGAATGTAGGACAAATGTTCATTTATTATTGGTTCACATATTGTTGGCCTTGTTATGTCTTCCCATATTGTATCATTCAGTAATGCCTTTTGTAACATTAAAGATGTCTCGGGTGTTAATCTTACTGTCAAAACCATGGTCTTCCTGGCTCAGTAACCCTTTAACTTTACGTTACAGATCATAACAGCATTCTAGCTTATACTAAACGGCTCAGAATATTAAAGACACAAACTTGACTACAGGCTAGCTAAATACCCAATTAAGTCAGAAGTTAAACTGTAGGAGTGGACCAATGCTGCAGTATCTCACATTTTGTTTCCTCCTTTCACTAACAAATTATCAAGCAAACCCCAGACCCAAAATCCTTAACCTGTCTTGGCACCAAGATAGGCATGACTAATGTAATCCTTAGCACTGACAAAGACAAACTGAAGCATTATGAATCTCTCACTCTAACACTGAAGATACAACAATACTTAAGAAGTAATTCACCTCTTTTAACTAATTTTTCATGTTTTATTTTAGTTGCAACCCCGGCTTTCCTGTAGCTATTGACATCAACCTAGGCCAGAATTCAGCAATCACACAGAACACACTTCAGGACTGGTATCTATTTTCTTTTCTACTTTAACCTTCGCCTGACCTTTTATGCTTACAACGTGATAACTTTTGCTAACTACAGCCTGTGGTTTCCAGATATATTCGAAGCATTTCAATAAATTCCCAGTTTAGACCAGCAACAGGAGAAATATTTGATGTGAAGACACATTATGACACTTCAAAAACTTGTTGCCTTCTCAGTGACTCCAAAATTTATAAAGCAATCTGTCTTAAAGCATTCTATGCCTTCTCAAGGATTTCCCAGCTTTGCTCCACTCTCTAATTCTAATTTCAATTGAACTTTTATAACACTTAATCACCCCATACAAAGAGGATTCTACGGCACAAGGAAACCAAAAAGCAGTTCACCAGTTTCATTGCTGGAGGTTGGAGAGACAACATAAAAAAAATTCACTCCCTGTTCCTCCCCATGAAATATGAACTGGCTTTACTCTCTGTTACAGTCAACATATTGTTCTTTATTTTATATAATATATTAATAACACTTAACAGCTTAATAAGTAATCATGTAAATAGATTATATTATAGTAAAATATACAAGATTCAATAATATATGTTCATATATTATCTCTATATCTTTTATATGCATATTCTGATATATATATATATATATATATATATATATAGTATTATAGTTGTAGACTGGCTCGTATTGTTAAGATGGTGCTACAACTGAGATTTGTCTACTGAAACACATCTATTACACAGATATTTCATCTCTGCACTTTATTCGTTTTCTTGCTCTGAGTGAGTTCTGCTAGTCTACAACAAGTGTGGAGGATTCTCCTGCTGGCTGGCTTTGCCCTGTAATGAAATTAAAATTTATTATTTAGTATATCTACTTATTTATATTGTATGTCATGGTATGGACGTTATCCAGTACTGTGGAGTGCAAATGCATGTTTGCAGATTCTGATATCGGGCTCATTCATGTGACTTTTAAATATTTAGTTTTTATTATCATTTAATGTTAAGGTTGGGCTGAATTGCACAGCTCAGTAAGGTTTCTGGACCCTAGCTAGATGTGGTTTTATTTTACTTTATACCATCATTTTAACTTATATTATTCACATTGAAACATTGTTTTTTGTTTAATTTTGTACTTATGCGGGAACTTGTATTTCCACATGGTAACCTACATAGTAACTACATATGGTTTTACTCTAACACCTGATGAAACTGATTTCATTATGGCTCGTGACCATTTTAATTATATGATCATCAGCTTATAATATTATGCAACAGATTTTATAACTTGTATTTTAACATGGTAACCTTACTATATGTGGTTTTTGTTCTAACATCTTATTAAACTGATTTCATTTATGGTTTGTGACCATTTTAATCAGAACCTTATTCCTAACTATAACATAATCTATCTTGAAATTTTGGTGTTATCTACTGACCTTCATTTCTGCTTTACTTGACCTAACATCATCGCTATCCTTTTCTCCTCAGGTACTTTCTATCATTTATTATTATTTTTTCGTATTTTATCCATAATCAGTTGCCTTTACATCTCCTTTATTTCTATTTTTAAATCCCTCTTTACAATTTCTAAATTCTTCCACTTGATAGTAACTTGTTCCATTTCCACCTTGCCTTTCCCCCTCTTGTCCTGTGTCAATCACAATTTGGGGATGTAAATTTATATTTTTAGACTCTTGAGCCAAATTCATGATGTTACTAGGGGCTGTTGATTATGTCGTCATCATTATGGATACATGTAGCCACTTGGTTCCATCCTCTGTGTGTGGTCATATACGAATCTAGCTAATTGTAACAGGTTGAAAGCATTTAGGTATTCCCTGATATGGCAGTCAGAGGGACAAAAGCTAAACAGAAAATAGCATTTCTGTTCAAATATGCTTTAACATTTTCATGTAAATCCTATATATTTCACACATTGGCTCATCTGCACACTATATTTGTATGATACCATACAATTCATTCTTTATTATTTGTCATTTGCTTCTATTAACATGGTTCGAATCTGATAATAAGCTGTTCTATAACCTAAATTCTGCTTTAGAGAATAAAACGTTTAAAACTTAAAATGTAAAACTTGGTTTTTTATTTTTTTTTTATTTCAGGGTTATCTGTTGGATTTTGGTTTTTGATCTTCATATGTGTGCTAATTACAGTCATTCTTTGTGTGAGGTAGGATTTAATGATTGGTCCTGTTCATGTATGTCTGGTATGTGATTAGCAACTTCTCACATTTATATGGTGCTTGGCCTGTCAATAAGTATCATACATGCAGTTAATGCGGGTTTGGTCTGCTGGGGATATTGTGCTCATAAATTCACTTAAGACATGTTTCTTTTTTTCAGTCAAATTATTCACAATAACTAAGCTAATCTGTCAATTTAAGATTATAAAGAAGGATTATAATATCGATAATAATTAAAAGTGGTGTGTATACGCTTACTTCCTCTTTATGTTGCAAAGACTTGAATCTTGGATATGGAACAGTTAAGATTAAATTTATAACAACGAGAGCTCCACTAAGGACCAGTTGACTGTTAATGATGCATGGTCTTACAACAGGACCTTAATATTATTAACCAGTCAGATGGCTTCTTATACGTCAAGGGAAAAACAGAACAATCAGTGACATTTACAATGGGCTTCATATTAGATCAGCCAAGGCTGCTAACTCAATGCTTTCTATAGATAATAGATTCATCATGGGTTTCTTTATAAATAGAACTCACTGACAAACTTCTGAAACCTACTACTAGTCTGAAGATAAGGTGGGACAAAAATGTTTGGTATTTTTTACCAGTCTTTACATGTGAATGTTAGATTATAAAATTACTGACACCAATTTGTGTTATTAATCAGGTATAAACGACTGCAACAGAAATACCATAAAATGCTGAAGCAGACCTCAAACCAGAGAAAAGTCGAAGATGGAGACTCATTCGAACCACCTGTCCTGATGGAGGAAAGGAAACCAAGAGCTGTAAGGCACATCAATAACAATATATGGGATACAGCAGCAGGACAAAGTGCTAGTGATTCACAGAAGTTTGGGAGTACAGATGAGGTGACCCTTGAAAATGTAAGTCAAGGTACAACACCCCAAGGTGCTGCATATGCAGATGTGCAATCTGTCTTGAAAGCAAAAAAACGAATGAAAGGTACAGACAAATCTAGTCTGCAGAGCAATCCAGAGAAAATACCAACTACAAAAGAAGAGGGTATTGAAAACGCCCACTATGGAACAAGTGAGTCTGAATATCAGTTGGCAAGAGAGATAACAAAGACATCATTTCATACAGAAATGGTAGAGAATCCATACTATGATTCCTCTGGATAGAAATACTTTGCTGTTACAAGTAATTTTCTAAAAAGTACTGAGAATTCAAACAGGAAACCATTGCAAAAAATATAATTGATTTAGATAAGTAAATGTTAAAGGAAGAATTTGTTTAATTTTAGCACAAAATATCTTGTAAATGGAATCATTTTCATTATAAATGTATGTGCACATTAGATTCAAAGACTAAATCTGAATAAAGTAATTGAAAAGAATGTTGTATATTTGAAAACATGTCCGATGAAGAAAAATTATTTTAATATAAAATTTAAATGCATGACTGTGTATTCTGTGTTGTGAAATTGAGAGATTGGTACAGAGAATGTCTAAAAATAAGAAAAGTTATATTTATTGCTTTCTAGTTTTGCCATTTTAAATTTTATTGGATTTTGCAATAAAAAAGAATGATCTGTTACTTGACATATTTATGGGTCCTTAATTTATCAAGTTTTCCATGAAAATAGCCCTATAGATCTATGCATAAATGTACATATTTGGAAAAAAATTCTAAAAGAAGCAAATGGGATATATCTGTATTATTGATATCGTTTAACTTGAGATAGAAAATGCAAGTTCAGAACAGTTTCTTAAAATAGACCAAAATTCTGTAATTTGGGCCTTTCACACCTGCAAACCTCTTTAGGTGGATTCCAACATACACATTTATTTCAGCAAGATTTATGTCAAAAGGACAATGTTGGACCGTTTTTTACTGTAAATTTTGTTGTTTTATATGTATGTTCTGTAGCCTTTATTGTTCATATTAATATATTCATATATTCAAGATAAATTATGTATATGCAGAGTTGAAGGTCAAAGTGTATATAAAGGGCCAATGACTTCCAAGGGCCAATGTTTACAATGTACAGAGGATTTTGGGGTTATTTTATCACAGCGCTTTAGGCTAATTCTATTGTTTCTCTCAAAATACTTTCAAATCACTTTGTAAATATCACATCTGCAATCTATGGATTACAGCCATGCTTTTATGCTTGTTTTGAGAAATTCTTTTGAAAAGAGGGCTTGAGTGTTTTATTTGTTAGTTATGTTAATCAGATAAAATTATTGTTAAATGATCGTCTCTGATACCGCTATTGCACTTATATGATTTAGCATAAGACATAAAATCATGTTTCTTCTAGGACTGTAATGATTATACAGTTGTTCGTAAATGAAGCAATTTAGATTAATACTCAAATCCAAAAAAGTGAACCGGATCTTCGAAAACAACCAAAAATAGAAGTAAAATCTACTACAGAATTTTTATTTCTCTTTAAATATATCTATGGATTTTTTTCTAATATAAGGTGTTTCCGAGACCAAAATCTCAGACATGTTTTTGAGTCTGGACCAATCAAAATTGATGTAACATTCTGTTGAGATCAGTGTAAAGCATACACATTTATTTTTACAGCTGTACCACGTGTACTCACATTTTGTAATGTATTCTATCAAGTAAAATGTTTTGTTTTTACTATAATTTGTACTGGCATACAAAATAACTGATTAAACCAGTAAAGCAAACCATTCATGTAAATTACTGATGTAAATGTTTTACTGTTATTTTTATACAAACTCTCAGTATATATTCATGTTTTTGTGTTAAAAGTTACAAATATGTCATACTTGGCCATTTTCATTTTGTTTTGAGACTTGTAACTACATATACTCTATTTTATGAAAACTTGAGTCAACCCCTAGGCAGTCTTAGATTTGAGACCAAATCTGAGTCAAATCTCAGCCTGAGATCTTTTGTGAATCCCAGCTGAGCAAAAGGTCTCAAATCTGAGAAAAATCTAAAATAAATCTTAGATTTGAGACAAAAATCTCAGATTTGAGACTAAAGACCTTTTGTGAATGCGGTCTCAGATCCTGGCTGCTACAGATTATGATTATAACTCAGAACAATGATCACTCTTATGCACTAATTCAGGGACTGCTAATACTTATCTTGCCCAGGCAAAAAATGACTGAGCAACATTTTTACAGAAACGTGAGAAAGATAGGTTAAGGTATTTAAAAATAAATCATGCCACTATAAGGATATGTGTAGCACTATAAAAATGGGTGGAAATAGACCTTAGAGCCAAAACATGGATTGTGAGTACTTGAGAGAAATGCGCACTGGGAAAGTTTTTGACCATGTGGAATATTTTTGATGAGGGTATGCAATAGCAGAAAGTGTATGTCCAACCTTCACAAGCGGAGAGATGAATGGTCAATATGATGCGCCTTGTATTACATAACAGGGGTAATTCGGAGGAAAACTAGTGACAGTGCAACATAAGTATAAGAGAAAAGTTATTTTATATATTTAAATTAATGTAAAACTTTTTAAAATATGTTCATCCTTGTTATGCTTGCTGTATTACTGAGGATAATTATGTATCCTCAATAGGAAAATGTGGCAATAATTCTATAACGCAACCATTTAGAGTTCTATAAAAAAAACACTGATATTTTTCCATTGCTTTTGGAAATTGGCATGTAAGTCCAATGACTGAAGTAATGTTTTTAGCGTGTAACAATTGTCAATATTGACATGTCACTGCAGCTAAACCTACATTGTTTGAGCTATTATCTAGTACCATGGTATAATATATAATAAATCAAATATGCTATTCTGTCATTTTATTTCCTATTTTCTAAAATCGCAAAAGTTTCTTTGGAGGAGCCAGTGCTTATGCCTTGGTCACACTAGAGGGAGCGTTGCTTACATTCATATATAATATGTTAATATGTTATGTATTATTCCACCATACACTATTCTGTCAGTAAGCTTTTGCCCTGCAGGGGTATTCTTTACTTTACACCAAAAAGGGTAGTATAAACTGTTCTAAATTTACGTGTGTGTATTTGTAGGAATTTTCACTGGCATTTTTCATGTTTTTGGGTGCATGCAAATATAGATAATATTGAATGTACTGTGATATCAGAGCACGAGATCTCAGTCAAAACATAGGCAGCCCCCATTGAGCCGCCAAGACAATAAAACACGAGATTGGGTTTAAAAATTTCTATTCTACATTTTTTTTTTGTTTTATGCACATCATAATACTAACTTTTATTTATATTGTAACACCTCTGCGGCCGGGGTTCGATCCCCGTCATGGCCGTAAGTGGGAAAGCTGGTAGTTGCTTGCCGTTGGTCGGCAGTTTACAGTACAGAACCCTAGCGAACTATATGTACTGGTTTCCTCTGCCCTTCCAACTACCCGTCGTGATATGACCTGTACAGTGTTGAAAGTGACGTAAAACCCCAAATAAACAAAAAAAAAATTATATTGTAACAAAATGTAACTTCTGACCATGACTAGATTCCTTGGCTTGCAACATCTCACTAATAATAAAGCCAAAATAAGGTAAACATTAGTAACCAAAGGTCAAGTAATTGATTATGACCTTGACAGTTAGAAAGGTCAAACTCAAGGTAAGGACAAAGCCCAAAACTATGGACAAAGCCAGGTTAAGTGAGTTTGTGGAAGCCAAAAAGGATTATCATGAAAGATATGATACAATTTGGTCAGAATTTAAGAATTGCCAGGCACCCAGACCAGGTCTTACAACCAGGAAGGTCCTAGATGTAAAAAAGATGTGGAGCCAAAAAAAATAAAACATAGTGACATGGCCAGTGAACTGCTGGCTCTTGGAATCCATCTAGCTAAAATGCATAGACACTTAAATGCCCGAGCAATACAGACCCCTAATATCAAAATAAAACTCATAGATTACATTGATGTAGTGGACACGACAGTTCAAAATGTGCATATGTAGAATAGCATTGAAAATAATTAAAATACAAGTAAAACTAGAATGTAAAAGAATGTTGGTAAGAGAATAAGAATATAGTATAGTTAAATAGCAAGAAGTCGTAATGAATCATGAGCATAGGTCTTGTGATGACAGGGTAAGGGCAATGACCCAAGACTAGATAATAATGAGCATATATAGAGATAAGATACTAAATAATGGAATACATGAAATATATATAAAATATATAACAGGGTAGTATGTGTCTAGCATTCATTATATATATTACAACTCATATGTGTTTAAGTTATAAACAATGGAAGAGTTCTTGGGGATGCTGAACTCCGCCTGTTGAAGAACTTCCTCAGAGTAAGCAGATAGTAGTGATACGATATTCCACACATATTCCATATTGGTTTTGTGTGTATTTCTATTTATTTTGTGGTAATTCTGCCATTTTCGTTCACCACATGAATTCAAATGTATTTGAATATTCTTTGTGTTTTGTGGTGAACAGGTATTTCTGTGTTTCATTGATATTTGTAGCTTTGTATATGTATTATATGTTGTAATTTAGTAGTTTGGGATTCACCTATCGGTAATTCTTAACGTGAATTATAGGCAATAACATGAATTTCTGTTTGTAGTGTGACAATCGGTAATCTTAGCATGATTTCCGGTCATATTTCAATGTAAAATCCACAATTTTGTGAAATATTTGTTGTAAGTATATATTGTCACCACCTAGAACTACACAGGGTTTTAAAAATAGTTGTGACTCCACTAAGCGACCTAGCTCCATGGGTGAGAAATCCAACGTAGCTATTTCCAACTATGTACAATCTTTAAACTAGCAGGGAGGGGTAATTTACCCTTTGCCCCATTCCCTAACATGAATAATTGAGTGAGTCACAAGATGTGTAAGCAAGTTTGGTGTAGAAAAACACAGGAAAGGACCAAGGATAACCTTAGCGCTGTAGTAGATTGCATTGTCCAAGGTGCTAAAACCAAAGCACTACTTGATACCGGCGTTCAGGTTTCCTTGATGAAAATTGCATGAACAAATTGAAAACAAACCTGATTTAAAGGGAATGCTTAAGTTAGGGTGAATTATTCAAGATGTGAAAATTGATGCAAAACTATTTGAGGGAATAAAAGTCTCTTTCAGTGACTCACAATCATTCACATGGAAATTCTATGTAGCTAATATAGCTGAACCTTTAATTATTGGTTTAGATTTTCTTTGTCGTTTTAAAGCAGTTTTGAACTTGGATAAGGGAACTCTCATGGTGAATAGGTATTTACTGAGATTGAATCAGTTCCAAACTAGCTAGGAGAATCAATACTCTTGTGTCCCAGTTATTGCGCATGAAAAACTGAACCTACCACCCAGCAGTGTTTTAAGAACTAGTGCTTGGTTAGCAAAAACCTTGTCTGGTGAAATAGTTATTTCACCATCCGGTGAAAACAAGGGTGCTTTGCTACCTAACACTATTGTTCAAGCTGCGGAATTGGTCCCAATCCAATTAGTCAATTACACAAATGTTTCAATCCTAATTCATGTTGGTCATGTGTTAGGATATGCGATGGAATGTGATGTTGTCCTGACTAAAAATTCCAAAAATGATCAACGCTAGCAGTCTTGAAAAACATCCTAGCAATCTTAAGAAACCTCCTACCAGTCTTGAAGAACTTCCTACTAGAGGGAAAAGGAGAACCTAAAACAGATGTTGGAGATTGGGGTGATCTCAGAGTCTTCCTCAGACTGGGCCTCTGCACCAGTTCTTGTGAGGAAGAGATATGGCTCTGTCCAATGCTGTGTCGATTATCATTCCTTGAATGCCAAAACAGTCAAAGACTTATTTACATTACCATCCATATCACAGTTTTTTGATCAGCTGTCTGGTAATAGATACTTTTCCACACTTGATCTGGCGAGTGGTTATTGGCAAATAGAAATTGATGAAAAAGATCAACATAAAACAGCCTTTATTACTAAGTACGGACTATTTGAACACAAACAGATGGCGTTTGGGCTTTGTAATGCCCCCGCCACATTTCAAAGAGTAATTCAATTTGTCCTAAGAGGTTTAACATGGAACAAAACACTGGCATACATTGATGATGTGATTGTCTTAGGCAAAGACTTCACATCTTGAGCTGACTTTTGAAAGGTTTCGTCAGCATGATCTGAAACTTAAGCCCAAAAAGTGTAGTTCTATGTGGTGGTGGTGGACTGCGGTAGCGCAGGTTATCTGTTCTTGGGCTTATCCTCCAATTTTGATCATCACTCTACTGTGGACTTCTGTGTATCTTTTGTGATGGATAGTACTGTACAGAACGGGGACTGCCATAAGTATTCCTCTGATATCCTTGACTGGATGGAGGAAACCTTTCAGGGGTACCCGGTGGTGTGTACTTGTCAAGTCTAGGACCACTTTGCTGATAACCGGGAAAGTTCCATGTTGGATCATAACACTGATGATCTTGCCAGTTGGGTTGATCACTTCTGGTTTATGACCATTGTTTCCTGTCGTAGCCATCATAGTGCCTCCTGGGAAAATTTTGTGCGAAATGTCCTGGTTCACCACAATTGTAACATCTAGGTACATCTTGTCTATTTTTATTTTCCTTCAACACTTTATGTAGACCAGAGATGACCCTGTGAAACTTCTTTTTATGATGTCTACCATCTCTTTTAGATGTATGGCCCCGGGCTTGGAATGTTTTGGCCACAGATTCCTCTGATGTGGTAGAAATATAAGAATCAGTTGAGTGACTTGACGAGTCACACTCAACATATTTGATCCTCCTCATAGAAGCCTTCTTCCCAAGGACAGCTTTGCCTAGTTGCATAACATCCTGCACAAGTTTATAGGCATTCTCTAGGGTAGTTGGATGTTTATCAGGGTCTGCAAGCACTGCTGCTTTGTCATGGCATCCCTTCATGAAAGCATCCATGAAAAATGGTCTATATGCCTCTTACTTTTGTTCATCTGGGAAGAGAGAAACTATCATTCCTTGCATTCTAGCTAAGTACTTCTCAAGATTTTCATCTTCCCGCTGCTCTGTTTGTAGAAGTTCCCATCTCAAGGCAGCAGGTGATTCTGTCTTCCCATCAGTGGTGATTGCAAATGCTCTGGTCAGTAGTCGTTTGGATTATTGCAACTCTCTTTTTCACAGTTTGTCATCCCGAAATGCTACAAGGCTCCAATATGTTCAAAATGCGCTTGCACGGTTTGTCACTGGTGCTTCAAAGTACACTCACATTACACCCACCCTTAGGACACTCCATTGGCTACCTGTTAGACAACGTATTATCTTCAAAACCCTAGTTTTGGTCTATAAGTACCTCACCACTGGCCAGCCTAAGTATTTTGTACCATATCTCCCCTTGTACAAATCTGCCGTGAATACAAGACGTTCCAATCCCAAAAATTTGTTCCTTCTGGTTCCCTCTTACTGTCCTTCCATCCATAAATCAAAGGTCCATTTTAACAATAGTTTCTCATATGATGCCCCGAAGTTATGGAATGATCTTCCATATGATATACGCAGTGCTCCAAATCTCTCCAGTTTCAAAAGTCGACTCAAAACCTACCTATTTCAGAAATCATTCCCACCATAGCTTCTTACTACCGAACACCGGACCGCCTCCCTGGCAACGACTCGGAACATGTCTAATGTCTCATGATTTATGCCTTACGGATTGGATGGTGTGCCTTAGAATCCGTTGATACGGAGATTAAGCACCTGGACAACTGATTGATTGATTGATTGAAAGTAATCTCGGAACCTCTTCTTCAGCCACTCAAAGTCCATTTCTTTACAGTTTGGCAGGATTACATAATACTCAGCTCCTCCTTTCTTCAAGGACATGGCAAAGTTATGGATTTTATTGGGCTTAGTCCAGGCTAAGGTTTTAGCCACTAGCTCAAATTGAGAAATGTAACCATTCCAGTGTTCACCCTCAAAGGACAGCTTTGGTACTTGCATCTTGCTTTTTGTCTTGTCCTTATGCGCCACGGTTTTCTTCTGAACTTTCAGATGAGACATGGACATTGTCATTCACCTGACTAACTACACTGACACAAGGTTCCTTGCTGTTGTAAACCAAATTTGGGCCTTTTTGACGAATAGCAGCTGATACATGCTGTATATATTCATCCTGGTCTTCATTCCTCGGTGTTGAACATCTGCTAGTTTTCGTAAGATAGCTAGGAACAGCAATATACAACGGCTGAGACATCCTGACCTGTTTCTAAGGAACCTTTGGAATAGTTTGTTCATCCAATGACCCCGGGTAATTCAACTCTGGATCTGGCCTCAAGTCCAATCCAGTCCATTGCAGACCTGGTAAACTGGACAGAAGCTCATATTCCAAATTGAATGTATCCCGCATGGTTTTGAGCTAGTGGTTCACTTTCTCCAATGTTGGCTTCAAATACCTTGCTTTGGACATCGACATTTCGCTCAAAGGCTTTTTCAATGTCAACAAGACACATCTCATCAGCCACACCCTCCAGTTGTTTCTTCTGTTGAACTAGGATCTGTTCATGCTTCTGTAATGCAGCGTCATTTTCTGACACAAGCTTGGATAACTCTGTTTAACAAGTCTTTTTGCAAAGCTTGAAAAACTACATCCTGCTACACACCAGTTCGATGTTTACTGATCAAAGGGTTGTGGTCACAGGGAACATGCTTCAGATTCTGCACTTCCTCTTTGACATCCTGCACCTGTTGAGCTAGACCATCTAGATCTCCATGCAACCACCATTTTCTTTCCTGAGGTGCGATATCCTGTCTGCCTTTGCTTCACCAATGCTTTTTATTGACACTAGATCAGCCTTGGCTGAATCTTCAATGTGAACTGGTTTCTTTCTTAGCCATTTACAGTTTTTTTAAAGTGAATTTACTCAATTGAACCAACAAACTGACAAAAACCGGAAAACCAACTAGCAAAACAATGTCAAGTCAATTAATGAAATTTTATGCAAATGACACACAAATCCGAATATTTAACTTGCAAGACGGAGCAAAGTTAAACCAAATTCAAGATAAATATTTTACTACAATTACTGTCCAAAATACCAAAGTTACTTATAATTTCCCCAAAATAATTACTACAAATACACTAGAAAATATGTACTACATACACAATACCAGTAATACTATTTTTATTTGAAAAATTACAGCTGAGCTGAACAATGCAGGTATTTTTTTTCAAATAACAGTGACGACGACCAACAAATTATTTGAAAACAAAAAGTACCCAACTGACAGATGTCGACAAGGAAACCTCATTGAGTTGAAACAAACAACTAACTAACAAACCAACCGATGGACAAATAACATAAGAAAAACAATAAAGCAGCAGAAAAATGAAAAGTTACACTGCCAATTAAAAAAACAATAGCACAGTAATCTAACACTGCTTAAAACCCAAGCACGCAATTTGGAAACAAAGCAAGAAATATGTGTGACAATATATACTTACAACAAAATACCCACAAATATTTCGTAAAATTGTAGATATTACATTGAAATATGACCAGACATCATGCTAAGATGACCGATGGTCACACTACAAAATAAAAATTCACGCTAATTATTGCCGATAATTCACGCTAAGAATTACCAATAGGTGAATCCCAAAATACTAAATTACAACATATGATACATATACAAAGCTACAAATATAAATGAAACACAGAAATATCTGGGGTTTTTTTTCACCACAAAACACCAAGAAAATTCAAATACATTTGAATTCACGTGGTGAACAAAAATGTCAGAATTACCACAAAATAAATAGAAATACACACAAAACCAATACCAGAATGCTGTGGGTGATAGAATCACACACTTCTGGTACCAGTGTTGTGAAAATAAAGACTCACCAGTAGCTATCTGTAGTGATGTTGTGAGATTCTCTTTTTAGATCTTGACATTTTCAATATTTCAATAGTTATCTGTGCATATTGAAAGTGTCAACATCTAAAAAGAGAACCTCAGAACATCACTACAGATAGCTACTGGTGAGTACTTATTTTCACAACACTGTTTATCACAACACATTATCTACCACTTTGGCCGAGCGGGTAACACACTTGTCTAGGAACTCAGAGGATGTGGGTTCAAACCCAGGTACAGGCAGATACATAGTGCCTCGGATGACCACTTAAAATGGCGGTCCTCTGTCATTGGGTTCTATCCCCAGTGTCACGCTAAAGAACCTCCAGGATGTTGATAAATATTCTTCCTTGAGCCTCTATCTTCCAGTTAGGGGAATGTCAGTTACTTGTCATTTGGGGCTGTACCTGTGCAGTCGGATGGGTTAAATAGCGCTTTGAGTCTTGTAGTATATGGAGATATTGTGCTGAGGATAAATACACAATACAATACAACAATATTGAATCCTGAGGAAGCAAAGGCTAAGGCCACATAGACTAGGCGATAAGGGCCATAAGTAAGGCATGCCAGATGTAATGAATATATTCTACATCAACCATTTTACTCATGGTCATCTGAAAATACAATACAGGCAGCAATTTGTTCACAAAACATGAATACACACAAAAGGGGGAATTAACAGTAAAAGGGGAGGGTCAAAAACTTTCAGTTTCACCCCTGTCACCTCTAGATTTGAAATGGCCGAAACAAAGACAAGCTTCAAGGTGACAAATGACCAATGAGATGACTGGAAATAAAACGACTAGTATTAACACTAACTTCTACACCAACCGAAAATAGGCTTCCTAATGCCAACCCACACAGCCCGCAGTGAGCCCCTTAAAGCAGTAAAGACCAAGTTGGGTTTATTTTTTTCTATTCTACAAAATTATATTGCTCACGTAAAAGGTTTTATATATAATTCCTCATTCTCCCATGCAATGACAGACTTCTGTTAGTAAACTCTGCACAGTGTTATATTTCATGCTTTCCATGGCCACACAGAAAAGGTATGCTATCATTTCCGTAATTGTTCCACTGCCTTTCACCCACTTTTGTGTAATCTCTTTCTTTATCTCCAGTTGAATTAAATGTTTGCATAACAATGCTGTGTCTTTTCATTATCTTTTCAGAGTCAAAAACCTTGACCTTGGTCCTCCCTTATTCTGTTTCTCTTCTGTGACAAGCCTGTTGCTCAAGGTGTGTGTGTCTGTTTTACACCAGAGGTAAAGTATAACGAAACCCCTTTTATTTTCCTACAATTTATAACTGACAAGAAATACAACCTGCAATGTGATCTCAGCATTAAACTCTTTACATTTTCTATGTGTGCAATCAGACATGTTCGAACAGGCACTTTACATTATCTGGGTGGTAGAACAAGCAACGTATGTTAAATGGTTACACTTCTGTGCAGTGAACCAGGAAGAAATCATTTTCCAATTAACGATTAATGCTTGAGATTTAATAAGTAGCCAAAATAAGTAGGAGGCAGATTGGATATCAATACAATACTGTGTCTCTGTACAAAACAAAGTGACAAGTAAGTTCACTGGTTCTGTCAAATGATTACTTTAGCTACGCTTATAATAAATATACAAATTCTAAATCTAATGGTACTTTTCTAGCACTTAATCTATGTCTGTTGGCACACTCTTAGATGCATAATGCCATAAATCAGAGATTTTTTTTAATCAGAGACATTGCAGGGATCGGCACCACGGAGAAAGATGGAAACAAGACCAGAAAAATATTAGGGTAGGTAAGTTTTTGCAAAGAGATAAGTTTTCAACTTCTTTCTGAATGAGGTGAGAGATTTAGCTTAGCGTACATCATCAGGCAGATCATTCTAAATCCTTAGAGCATCATATTCAAAGCTGAGGCCAAAGTGTTTTTTTACTTGTACATTTAAAAATGTGGGACCTCACGCAGCACACCATCAGATTGACTTTTATGCATTCTGTAGATACTGCATCTTGGTTTAAGGAAAGGTTCAAAATATTTTGTGCACCAATAGGGCCATCTTGTAGACAGAGCGATGCATGATAGGCAACTAACGAAGACTCTTTCTTGGATGCAAATTTTTACGTAAGTGAACCATTTGTGATAACTACAATGAACAATTACAGAATATTAAATAGGAACCAATACTTTTGCAATAGACGCCAAAATTGTCATTGTGGCCGCAGCACAAGTCATCAAAAAGTGATCTCTAGAAGTGCGACCCTCGCTAAAGCTCACCCTTAAAAACCTGTACACAAATTTGAAACTTGTAGAAACTGTAGATGTGTTTACCATGTCAGATTTATCTCTGATAACCCAGTCTTGGATATGTTTTGGAACATACATTGGGTTTAACTTTTCATAAGTGGTGTCTAGGATCATGGTTGTCAGTCCCCAACCCTGGAAGGATAGGGCTTATATGTGAGAAAAGAGCTTTGTGTTACCTTAATGCTCTGTGGGTTTTATTTCTAGCAGTCTACTAGCACATGTATTATCCTTCCTGACTGGCGGGCCCTAAGGTCAGGGGTCGTGGATCCTTTTTCTCCAAGTTTGTGTATTCCCACTACTCTGATATTTGAACACTAACTGGGTGGATGGAATTGGAAATTTGACAGTTTGGGGACTTTAATATGACTGTATATTGTACCAATTTTAATGTGATAGACATAATAACTATTAACTGTTATTCCATGCTGTGTGGACTCCATTGAACTGTTGCTGATGCTGACCTTTGGAGCAGATGCTTCTGAAAACGCTGTCTAATTGATAACTTCAGGCTTGATATAGCTGATGAAAAAGGGACCTTCTTACCTATATCTTTACCCTTTCTGGTTTATGAGCCAAATTGATTCAGTAATCGTTGAAAGCAGTGTTCTCAGGGACGTGATTCTTTTGTTTCAGTGGGATTCACATATATTCATAAAATGGACAAAAATAAAAACTTGTGTACTATTGGCACGAAGAAAAATTTTCCACCAATTTGAAAAAGTGCCCTGTAAGTTTAGTAAAACAGAAAATAGCAAGTACGCCTGGTAGTGTGGTGATGACTGTAGAAGGGAAGAATTGTGGGACAGTTTGTCAAGTCGCAATGTATCGAAGAGACCAGCTTCGTCCAGGCATTGCACAAAAGCAGGTACTTGTGCCAGAAATATTTTTCTTATAGCAGCTATTTACAATATTGCATTCATTTTTTCATATAGCTGGTCACAAATAATATCGCTGTCCTTTTGTCTTGTTGTCAAACGGATTGATAAACTGCTAAACCTTCTTCCAAATTATGTATGGATTGACACTCAATTAGACTTACCTTATTACATCATGCCATATAAATTGTTGTCCATCATGATCTTGTTTCATGAAATTTACAAATTCATAACCATTTTTCTGTATTCAGAGCACTATAAGAGAATGTGGGCTAACTTCCTGTCTTTTCAGGTGGTGCCTTGCCTGCCCCCTGTTAGGTGAATACTGAAATTTTATTGTCTTTTATGGAATTTTTGCACCAAAGCCATCATGCTAAGAGTCATACTGCAAATTACATGGCCGCTATTAGGGCGTTCTACAGTAGACATGGTCAGGGCCCGTATTCACTAACATTCTTATACTTAGAATAAGAATTTTCTTAGAATTTCCCTTAGAAAATTCTAAAAATAAGTATTTTTGGTATTCACAAAATTCTTATTCTTAGAATTTTTTCTAAGAATGATGTTCAAATCCAGGAATGATCAAGAGCTTACTTAAGTTAACAAAAGGGTGACATATTTCATATTGTTTGATCAATTCTTTGCAAATAGACATTTCTCCTATGACCAGACAAATCCAGTGTTTGTTTTTTCTGATCAGCATGATTTTTTTACAAGAGCTTTATGTTTACATATAAAGACTGAAGTGAATGATTTATGCTGTCTTATTGACTGGTTTTAAATATGGCCGCCATGTATATTTCCCCACTTCAAAATTTAAAATAGCTAGAATTAAGTTAAAAATACTTACACACCTCTCTATATTAGTTTTTTTGTATGTTTTTAAGAGGTTAGAAGGTTCTCAACTGCAAAACGTATCCCTTTCTGATCCAAGTGTCAACAGTAAGTGGACAAGTTTTACAGTGTACATCAACATATTCTGAGAAATATATATCCACAAGATTAGAGTATACATCAACAGCATTTAGCAGCACATTATCCAATTGTATATATATATTTACATTGACTTTATGTACATATCCCACTGTGAAATTTTAGTTTCACCTTTCAAATTATTTTATCCATTTGGAGCAACTATTTTATTAGATAATAACCCAAAATAAATATAAATAAGATTTACAATTATATATCCCACAAAAAATAGCAAGTGCACTACGTACTACACCAAACTGATGTAAAATAATTACCGTATATTAAATACTTGAATTTGTTTTTTCCCTAGAAATATGCTTTGTTTACTGACCTTGACATAACTACAAGCATCACAATTGACATGATTTGCTCAGTGCATGAGCACTGATTTATTGATTTTTTCAAAGTGGCACACGTAGGATCAAATCAACGGCTCACTTGTGTTTACATTCCCTGGCATGAACCATTCATTTTAACCAAACTCAATCAAGGACATCATGTCAATGTTTATGTTTAGTGCAGTTGTAGCTACATATTTGTCTGTAAAGTAGTTGTTAAAACAATATGGATATTGATCTTTTGTCAATGCCTAGCTTATGTGTTCTGTAAAAAAATCATATATCTCTGATATTGACCCTTTGCATCTTACGTCACAATGATGATTTGGATGGCAAGACATCACGCTTGAACGAACATGTCTGTGTAAAACTTGGAGAGATATACCTTATTTCAAATATTAATTATAAAATAAATATGTATTGTATTGACTTCAAAATTGCACACATAAAAGTACAAGCACTTACCTATCTGGTACTGTTTGCAAAATAACATTACAATGCAGGATTGCCCAGATATAGAGCACTGAACTTTCAGTAAAAATGCAAAATATGCAGTTTTTCTGTAATGTGTGTATTAAGTACAGGCAGATATAAAAGTGTTAGGTCATAGAAGAATTCCTTATTTTCATTTTACCAAATTGTTGATTTCCTTTACATCAATATACTTTTTACAGAACAAAAATGGACGAATTATTCAAAGAGAAATAATCATTTAAATGTTGTGTACTTTCGATACACATTTTTAATGTAAATGTTTCTCGACTGCAAATGAAAACTTCAAAAGTTCCTATAAAATATAAAATAACAATTAAAGACAGAGTAATATATTTTCAAAAGCTGTGTATTCATTAAGGGAAGTATATTAGAATTATTTTCCTTTTTACAAAACTTAAATATATGATTTATAAAGGCATAAGTTTAATTTCTTTGTGTTTTGCCATCCAAAATGGACGTTGTTTGCTGAAAACGTCATCCTGACATCACATAATGACGTTGGTGCAAAAGGTCAATAGTTTGTGTAAACAATGTGGACATAAGAAATTTGTTTATACATACAAAACAGGTTTCATACAGTTTTCAAACAATGTACAGAATTATTTCTAATTACAGCAAAAAGACTAACAATATGGCTCCAAAATCCTGAGGTGAATGTGGATACCTTCTTTTTTATTGGATATTTATTGGATATCATAAAAAATATGATACATGAAATTGGGAAACCCTATTTCAGTGTTTATAGTTACTGCAGCACTATAATTTTGTTTTCCTTTTGATGTGTAAATCTGATTTGAAATGTCTTATTCTAAAATTTTATGAGTTTAAGAAGTATTTATATAAGAGTGATGGAAATGGATAGGTTAACGCAATCATTTTATAGCTGTCAGATGAGTTAACCAGTTAATATTGATAATTTTACCTGTGTGGGATATACTTATTTTATAGTTAATATGTACACTGCTTTGTGATTTAGGTTCGATAAATTTGGTTATATGAAAAAAATTAGTCTTGGTCTTAAGTTGATGACTTTTGTTCAAGCTGAAACCTACTTTATGAATACCTATTTATGAAAATTCCTAGCTGAAAAAAATCTTGTATTTAAGACTTGCCCACACCTAACAAAAGGCCAAGATTAAGACCTTTTGTGAATCCGGCACCTAATTTTGACTCCATTTCAAACACTAAAAGTGTAAATCTATCACATGACTGATCATGTGACATCAAAAACTATATACATGCACATGTTATTGTTTACTTTTCTTAACTAAGAAAATTCTTATTCTTAGAAATAATTCTTAACTAAGAATTGTTTTGTGAGTACATTTTTTTCTAAGAATAAGAAAATTCTTAGTAAGAAAATTTTCTAATTCTAAGAAAAATTCTTTTTCTAACAATAAGACTGTTAGTGAATACGGGCCCTGGAAACAACTTGTTTTAGGGGTGAGCGAATTTCTCTGTTTTAAAGCCCATCCAGATTATTGCTCCCTTACGTCCCTCTGTTAAAACTATTGTAGACATAAATCTTTTAGATTCTATAATTCAACAGGGTGTCCATTTACAATATCCTTTAGTATTCAAATAATTATGCCTAATATGCTTCTTCTCATTTTTGAGATATTTCAATATCCTTCCTCACACTGTCAACTTATTTAACTATACTAGGCAGGGGGATTTCATCTCATCGGCTGTTCTGCTTACCAAATAGAGCAAGAAAGTCCAGAATAGGAAATAAACTGTGACCTGGGTGCTTCCCCCTTGTGTCCACTTAAAGACTTCCAGGTGCAGTCAATGACCCTTTTGTTTGTGGTTTCCAGATCCTCTGCATTTGCCCCCGTCAATGACTCAGTAGCTAGAAAGCATTTAAAGAAAATTTCAATAATTTTCGGATGTCCAACTGCATTAACATTTTATGCATTTAGGAGGCAGATGCCAGGTGGGCGTTTGAGCAAGGTGTTCCTCTGCAGCACGTTATGAAGCATGGCACCTGGAAGTCCGATGCTGTATGGACTTGTCTCTTCTTCACTCCTTAATCAGCTTCCCCTGTTTCTCTCTCCTTTCAGGCTGTCTACGCCTATAGTCCTAATTGGGGTTTGCTTTCCACTTTCTCACCTACAAAATACTTAACAGTTTACAAACTACCTTATGGTTGGTCCATTTTATGATAGACATTGCACACAATCTTTTATTTTAAACTCTGATTACACTGGTTAACGTGTGTTCAATACTCCTTTCCGCCACCCTTAGAGGCTAGTAATAACATTCAGTAGTCTGTGGTTTAAACGAATTTAATCAACCACGGATTCACCACTGGTTCAACCTTTTGGTTCCTACATGTATGTATATTGTGATTCACCTTTGTGCCTTATTCAAGGTCACTCCAAGGTGATTCTAAATCTTGGTCTTGTTTCCTAGTTTGACTTGAAACATGACTTTTGTCATCCGGTTAAACCTCACCTTGTTACAAGCCAAGGTCATTGGAATGGGATTGTTTTCATGTTACAAATTTTAAATTCTTTTTGATCCCAGATTCTATTATGATCAGAAATTACATATAAATTTTGTTAATATAGAATAAATATACATTTGTCAAAAGATTTATAAATTGAAATTTTAAACCCAACTGGACTGTTATTTCTTGTCACTGGGACTCACTGGGGGCTGCAACACTAGTTACTTTGATGATATAAGGTATTCACATGGTCAGCGTCACAATACTCCACCCAGACAAAATTGGTGTAAAACTGATAACCAAACAAAACGCCATGATTGTAAAGGCTTATTCAAGCCCTGAGATGTGTAGAAAGGGTATATCAGTACCATTAGTAAGGGTTAATGAAAGGAAACAGCTAAAATGGCAACGAAGATAAAAGGTACTTCAGGTAAGCATTAAAAGTCTTAGACCAGAACAAAGAATACAGAACTGGGACCCGTCTTAGCACCGCATGCTTGAAGATAGGGGGTCTAAACTGAACGGGGCAGACAAAATAGTCACTCTGAAAACTACAAAGGTGATGGGTTAATTACCCCTCTACTCTATGTGTTGACATATTTACTCAATAACTAACATGTTACAATTGTTGAGAGTCGAACTGACAGTGAATTATTGCATGAATGAACCTAAATAAGACCAAGTCTTATTGTTGGATATCAGTGGTTGCGATGATAATTTTTAGATGTTACATACAAAACAAGTCACAAGAATTGTTTCCAAAATAGGAACTTGAGAAAACAAATTGTTCAATGACTAGAAACATCAGTCTAACTTTGAACCACTGGAATTGGAGAAGCTCAGGCCGTGTGGACTTATCTCCAGAATGGCTATTAGCCCCCTCTGTTGTTCCTCTCACTTTTGCTGCTCATATTAACTAGTTGGGCTTGGTGGTTTAAAAATTTTAAATATCGTTTACTATATTTCATCTGCTACTTTGACCTTGAATCCAGTTTTGACCTTGGTTACTGGAAAGCAACTGTGGGAAGCATTGCTCCATTAGGAGCCTGCTATGGAGCCTTATTTTAGTTTACTGATAGCCAAAGAACCTTTGACACGGGGAAATAGGTCAGACCTCACTGATTTACTGTTTGGTAACCTGTGATCATATTGGATATGAAACTTGGAGGGTAAACAAGTCAATCGGAAGATTTTGACCCACCACAGACACTAACTCCAAGCATCTGACATTGAATTGAGTTATAGGCAAGACCAGGCTCACCCTGGTAACCCCTCTTGATAATTGTCAAATTCTCTTGTTTTGTTGCCCAGACCCCTGGTGTTTGGTCATCATTAGGGAGTTCTGCTACGGGACTGATATATGTTTAAGAAGTCTTGTTCCAGGAGGATTTACCTCCTTGATACCATTCCTTCAGCAGTTTTAACCATGTAGTAATAACTCTGCTGTCGTATAAGGACTTTCCAGTCTGGCTTTGTCATGCACTGTTACTTAATATCACTAACATCCAGTAACTGTTAACAGCAACCCCCCCCCCTTCCTTTTGGGGTATTGTGGCTAGTGGTATGCTATTCATATAAGGATGAATCCTGCGAGATGGCATCCATTTATTATAAGTAATGAGTTGTGTCCCAAACTATGGCGTCTCATATCATAACACTGTGTTGTTTGCTAGTTTGTGAAGCCTATTGGTGATTTTTAAAAAATTTTACCTAGGTTTAAAAATTTTAAACATCTTTTACTTTTCTTTTAACTAACAGTGTATAATAAAATCCCAAATGTTTCTGATTTATTTAATCATCAACTTCATATCTTACAACTATATTTCATCTGCTACTGTGACCTGCTATAATAATAGTAATATTATCAATGTATATTTACAACTGAATGTAGCTAATTTTTCAGTGACATGCATTACATAATTCTAATATGAACACTGCACATTTTAAAGATACCTGGCCAATGTTTTGACATACTGGAAGCAATTCATGAATAATTCCATAATCTAATTTATGGTATAAACACAAATGTCAAGTCTATAATTAGTGTGTTCCAGTGTTTCTAAGTGGGAAACTTTATTATATACAGTGAGTTGACTTACCTTTCATTTGAGACTAAATATTAATGGATATCACAATTATGCAGAGAACTAGAAAATCTAGATGACACAGCTTAATAAGATAAATGAAGTGACTGTATTATCAAAATTATCTGTACCCTTCGTGTCTTGAATACCTAATATTTTAACTTTAACAAGAGATATTTTCGTAATTTTGTTGTCAAAAGAAGCATATTAAATGTCCATATGTACTAATTGAGAGCAACAGTAGAGATATCCACCACAGTACCTCATAAAATAATGTAAATGGAAAGTTTTCTGTAATTTTTAAAACACCAAGTTCGATGGTTGTTGCCACATGACACCCATTAGTCAAAATCATAGTTTGATACCAAATTCCAAGTTTCACCTTTTTAGATTTTAGATACCACTATGAAGGACCTTTCAGATGATACCTTAGTTGTCATCACTGGTCATAGATAGGTAGGTGAGAATACAACTTTAAAAATGCTAATATGTATGAGCATTGTCAGTTTTGAATTGGCTTAAAATAGGGTATACTGCTAAATGTGGTCAGTATATGGCCAATATGGCCTTTGTATCCCAGTTAATTTCATGTTACCTCTCCGTTTCATTATCCATACATGATGAGGTTTCAGAAAATATAGTGAAGTCAAGTTGTAAGGGTGCGTGTGGCTCCAGCCGTTGTAAAATAATTCAACAACATATAATTTGATACAAGAAAAGAAAAAACGAACAAGAGCAAAAAGAAAAGCTGAAAAATCATATTTTAGTTCAAAGTTTAATGTAACATTAGAGACACAAACCTTTTTATGTTGTTTAATAGGTACAACATTATAATTATAGTCTAAAATATAATTATAGTTTCCATTCGAAATTTTAATGCAAACCAAAATTTAGGGGCCATATCACTATATTAATTATTTTGATATTTGGAAAAATTAAACAGAATATAACCTTATGTGGTATAAATATGAATTTTATTTTTTTTTGCGCCACTGGTAAGATTAGCTAAGCTTCTTGTAAAAGTGAATTTTTTATCTCGTTTCAACTGCAGTCTACAACACCACCAATACATGGACCCAGCTTTTATGCTGTTTTTTTTGTAAACGAAATGTTAGTGTAGTTCCTAATGAGACTTTGTATGGCAAATTTGTATGATTGTCCAAAAACTAGCTCCACATTTTTTCATTCAAGTGGTGTTCACACATCTTCATTAAAACACAAATGTGAAACAACTAACATAAAAAACAAAGTTGTATCATCACTATGAGCATTTAATCAGGCAAGCAATATAACCACTAAACTCTACATAGTATATAATATAGCCTTCCAAACCACAAAAGGGGATGAAAAGTGATCGCATCCGAAAAAAATAGCCAAAAGCCAAAATATTTCCTTCATTTTAAAACTATGTATCAGCTTTACAAATACATTGGAATCTGAAAAGCTTATTAACTTTAGACTATGCTGTACATTTCCATGAGTGAGTCACGAGCTACAACCTAGCGGGGTTGTCTACCTTCAGTCATATATGTAGATTAGCAAGGTTTGATCCACTCAGAGTTTTGTTTGGGTGTCTTTGGTGAGATTCACCTTTGGGTAGGATGTCTTCATTGCCATTTGACACAACTTGTGTATTCTACATTCGGGGTCTCCTTTTTTAAATGTTTAAAATATGTCACACTTATTGTAGGGTTGTGGTAGAGCAAGGCCACGCTCCTGCTACCTAGAGAGAAGCTTACTGCTGGGCGGTGGCAACATCTGGCTGCTTAGTTACAGTTTGCTATTATCTAAATATAGGACAGTGAAGTGGCTCTTGACATAGTATGTAATCATAATTCAGAGTGTCCTCAATGTTACTTGCTCGGGGTCTGCATTGCCATTGTCTTTAGGGCTGTTTAATTCAGTCCTTTAGGATCGACTCCAGAGCTTTGAACTGAGGCTTTACTTTGTAAAGGTAGCAGTACTGTATTATGGTCAGGGGCACCTTCTTCTTCTGCGTCAAAAATTGCAATTGCACTGTCCATATATTAGTCTATACAGATAGAGTCCAACTATGGACTTGCTAGACCACTGATGTAATATGTATAGTATTAACTTTCTTTTTATCTGCATTGTTTACGATACCGCAAGGGTGTCTTGTATATAATTAATTCCAGCCAAGTAATATAATACAATGTATTTCTTCTTACAGTAATCATGTATTGTAATTACCTCTGATTACCTATTTTAGTTGTTTACTTTAGTTGTGTACACTCATTGATATTAATGCAATAGCTGTAACCCCAGTGGAGTTTCTTAAAAACTTCCACATTTTGATGTATGTAACTGTAAATCTTATGTGGCAGCTTTACATTTATGCAACAGTAACTGTAACCTTTATGTGTTTTATATTCTGTGATTGTAAAACTATATCATTAATTTTGCATTTTGATAGACTTTTAGTACTCATAGTCTAGTCAGTGCTGTTAATTGAACTGTTGTTGACCTGCCATCTTTACACTTGATTCATAAGCCTCTTTGTAACAGATTTTATTACGATGAGCGTCTATTTTACCGAGATTGTATCTTATCAGCAACATAATAATATCAGTCTTGAATAATTATAACTACCTGTACTTGTAAACTAACTCTCTGTGATTAATAATAGGCATTTATTGCAGTAAGACAATATTTTACCAGTAACTTAATTTTATAAGCCTTTAATAGCTACAATCAATCGTATTTGAGAATTATTTTAATTGTATCTCTCTCTGATAATTGTTTCTAACTTGTCAGTTGATTGTTTTCGTATTTTTTTAAAATAACTTTTACTTTATTTGTAAATGTTATTAGTCATTTAATGGATTATCCTACATAATGCACCATTATAGTTTCTCTTCTAAAGTTAAAGCACTTTGTTTTAACCTAAGGTGACCTCTGTGTCTACTGTAATTGAGTTTGAAATTAAATTTGTAAATAACAAATAGATTAGCGTTTAAGCAAAGAATAAAATATATTATAGGCAATGCATCATTGCGTTTTGACCATGATCATTCTTGTGCTCTCTTAGTGACTGGATCTCTGGGAACTGTTTAAGTATTCACCAAAAAAACTTTAATGTTAGTGTGTTCATAGTATCGGAGGCTTCCCTGTTCCTCTTGGTCAAAAAATGAAACTACAAAAGACTGGTAATACTTCATCAGAAATATTTTATTTCTCACCACAAATATTATCTAAAGACATTGGGCTAAGGCTTGAAATAATGGTAATAATTCCTGCAGACTCTACTAGATTGTAAGGGGGGCTCGGTGGTGTAGTGGTTAGAGTTCTCGCCTCCAACCTCTGAGGCCGCCGGTTCGAATCTCGGGCCGGGCGCTTCATGTTGGAAAGTTGGTAGTTACTTGCCGATGCCCGGTAGTTTACAGTGCAGTATGCACTGCTTTCCTCCACCTGTAAACTACCTGTCGCAATATGACCCTGGCTGTTGAACGCGACGTTAAACACCAAATAAATCTAAATCTACTAGATTGTATTCAAATCTCTTAAATTTAAAGGAATCATAAGGTTCGCAAACAGGCATAAATTCTTTGAAAACATTTTCTCTCTGTGCTAGAATTTACAGGCCCCACTACTTCACAGAAACAGGATTTGAAAAGTTTTTTAACTGTGATAACACATTTAGACAGAACTCTTAATATTTACTATGAAATAAAAAGGCTGGAGCGTTTTGGCTAACAAAAGATTTTTCATCCTGTTCTTCAATATTTGTGTCAATCTTTCAGATATTAATATACTGTAAGACTGTCAAGGAGCAAGGAATAATTATGCTTGGATCAATAAAATATGTGGTTATCATATCATTAATATGTAGATTGTGTAATGGAGAAAATATACAAAAATGCTTTACTTTAAACAAAATTATACCCGACAAGGGAAATATATCTTTTGACTGGCAAAATAGAAGAACTAATACCAATGTCAATCTTCACTGCACCAATGGACTGATTCTCATTCGTCAGATAACATTTTCCATTGCAAGATATGAAATACATAAATGCCTTGTTGAGGAATGCAGTGATAATGTGGGATATCAAAGATGTGCCTGTTGTAGAAAACCTCTTTATTCAGCACAGTTGTGCAACCGTTATTCCCAAGTTGATACCCAGTCAAAGAATTATTGTGAATCGAGAAAAGAGTGCAGCATTTCCATAGGCATAATGGATCTCAGTGGATATTGTGCAAATCAAAAATATTATTCATGTGACCAGGGATGGTGCTATAGTCGATGGGTTGAAGTGCATTATACATGTGTACCAGGTATGGATATGAAACTGTTGTATCAACACTTTTTCATTAATATGTATTCTTCTAATGTTTAGCTTAAAAAGAGGTCACATAAATATTTTCTAAGTTATACCTTACAATGTGTCACCTACCTTAACAAGAATATGTACATATTAGGAATATTAGGAATTTGTGCAGAATGAATGTAATCAGAAAAGTAGCAGTGTACATTTAAAATTTGATCAAGAGAGAGGATGATATGGTCTGTTGGGATTATAAATATAGTTTGTCCTTTTTGTGATAAGATATCAAAAAATATGCATCATGACAATTGTTTCAATGTATCAACAGTAAAGGGGCACCAATGAATATATAAAAGCTTCTATTTTTTTACCTCAGATTCCCCGAGCAATTTTGCATGGATTTTAATACAATAAAACAAGATTATTAAAGATATTAACACTAACTAAAGTAATTAAAAATTATCGATTCTATATTTCATGATATTTAGGTTAAATAAGAACACACATTAGATAATGAAAAAAAACACAGGCCCGAAAACAGTTTCTCATGATGGTTCATAAACTAAAACTCTCATCATATGCTTTTACTGATGAGGGTTGAATATCATTTTGATCTTTGACTAAGTAGTTATTGAGTACAGCTACTCATAAAATCTAAATGTGGGTACTAAAATTTTAGTTTAGCTCTGATGTACTTGTACAGTTTTCTCTAGATTCCCAATGTTTTCCGTATGCAAAGATATTATTAGCACAAAGTATTATACAGTGTTAAGGTCTGTGTTGTTTTTGAAAAGACAATGTAATCTGACTGTTTGATCAAATGTTTAAGCAAATGATCACAACCATTGATAATTTGTGATTATTTATTGCAGTAACAACAGTAATAAAAACATCATCATCCTCCTCATCAACAACAACAACACCGGAATTGCTGGCTACTTTACCAACAACAAAAACAACACCACAATTGCAGGATCCATCAACATACACTGACACTGAACCTGTGGAATCACCAAAGAGTACTGGTATAGAAAGGGACAAAGATAAAGAAAAAGATGGAAAGTCAGATCAGAAACACTGCACTCCTGTCATAGGTAGTGTATAATAAGTGTTACTGATATGATTATCTGCCACTGTGCCCTAGTGGGTAACACACTTGTCTAGGAACTCAGAGGACGTGGGTTCAAACCCAGGTACAGGCAGATGCATATTTACTTGGATGCCCACTTTAAATGGCCGCCCGCTATAATTGGGTCCTATCCCCAGTGGCAGGCTAAAGAACCTTAAGGACGTTGATAAATGGTCATCCTTGAACCTCTATCTTTCAGTTAGGGGAATGTCAGTTACTTGTGAGTTGGGGGCTGTACCTGTGCAGTCGGATGGGTGTTAAATAGCTCCTTGAGTCCTGTAGTATATGAAGATATTGCGCTGAGTATAAATAAACAATGCAAAAATGCAATACAATATACTATGATAAAAACACAAAGTTCTACCATTTTTGTCAATATTTTTTGTATGGATCACATGACCAACCAGAATTGATTCCACACTCAAAGATATGCCCCATGAGTATTTTATCAATTGATCACATTAGGCTAAATTTATTATTGACAATTAACAATTCAGTAAATAGGTTGAATATTCCGATTTGCTTTCCAAGCTATGGTCCTCCCTGCAGGGCTGATGAGAGCCACATAGTATTCAATAATTTCCTTAAAAAGGGACAAAACCTAAACAGAAAATAGCATGCTCTATTACATACAGGGTTATCTGTTGCATTCTGTTTTTCCATCTTCCTAAGTGGCCTTATCACAGTCATTCTTTGTGTGAGGTAAGACGTAATGATTTGTTCCTATTCATGTATTTATTTTGGAATGTGAATATCAAACTCTTATGGTTATGTGGTGATTTGTCAGCTATAAGTATTACACATGCAGATAATGTGGGGTTTGGTCTGCTATAGATATAGGGATTGCATGCATGCAGATAACACTAAACTTTACTTGAAACATATTTTTTCCAATTGTACACAATAACCAAGCTGATCAGTCGGTTTAAGAATACAAAGAAGGGTCATAACATATAATTAAAAATGGTGTAGTATATACCTATCTCCCCTTTAATAAGACTTGAACCTTTGATATGAAACAGTTATAGCAAAGTTATGTAGTGTTTCCAAATATTCCATATTATTTGCAGCTAACAATTCTAACAAAATCTCTAGCACTTATTCTACTTACTGCAATGGACAGTTCTTAGAGATAAGAAAGACCTCTTCAACCCATGGCATTAACTGATCAGCCTTGGCTAATCTAAAATGAAGCCCACCAATAATGTCATTGATCTTTTTGTTTCTCTCTCAATAGATAGGAAGCCACCAAACTGGTGTTACAATCAAGTACCATTGACAGTTGACTGTTTTTGAATGAAGCCCTCATTGCTACAATACTAAAAAGATCTGCTATAACCTGGGCTAGTTTACAACTATGTTGGGTTGTGATAGGTTTGAATGTAATATTTTAGACCTTGCAATGATGATTCTTGGTAATTATTAACATTTCTGATTCAAAAAAGTCCATAAGTGGTCAGCTGTCCTGTTTTATTAGATTGTCAGTAGCGAGTTTAACTTTTAAACTGCACTGGCTATCAGCAGACGAAAATTTCCCATTGTCACAAGAATAAATACAAAAGCAAATAATTTCTATAAGTGATTGGCTCACCTTGGATTTCTTTATAAATAAACCTCACTTATAATCTTCTCAAAATTGCTATCAGTTTAAAGATTAGGGGAACAATGTTTAGTAATTAATGATTTTACTTAGTTAATTAATTTTACCAATCCTGATACTGTAAAATTACTGTTATGGCAATTTGTGTCATTAATCAGGTATAAACGACTGCAAAGAAAACACCATCCAAGGCTTCAAAAAACCTCAAACCAGAGACAAGGTGAAGGTGGAGACTCATTTGAACTACCTCTCCTGATTAAAGAGAAACAGCCAAGACCTGAAAAGTACATCAATAACTATACATGTGATACAACATCAGTTGGGCACACTGGTGACTCAAAGGAATGTGGGGGGAGTACAACTGAGCCAATCTATGAAAATGACAGTCAATTTACAGCACCCCAAAGTGCTGCCTATGCAGATGATGAATCTATCTTGAAAGTAAAACACCAAATAAAAGGTTTCGACAAATCTAATCTGCAGACCAATCCACAAAACTCACAAACCACAAAAGACGAGGGTAGGGAAAACCACCAAAATGAAACAACCGAGTCTGAATATGAATTGGTGGGAGAGATAACAGAGGTACCATTTGATACAGAAATGGTAGAGAATCCAAGACCTGAAAAGCACATCAATAACAATGCATGTGATTCAACAACAGCTGGGCACACTGGTCACTCAAAGGAGTGTGGGAGAAGTACAAATGAGCCAACCTATGAAAATGTAAGTCAAGTTAGAGTATCCCAAAGTGATGCCAATTCAGATGTTCAATCTATATTGAAAGCAAAACACCAAATAAAAGGTATCGACAAATCTAATCTGCAGACCAATCCAGACAAGAACTCACAAACCACGAAGGATGAGGGTTGGGAAAACCACCAAAAAGGAACAACTGAGTCTGAAGATGAATTGGTGAGAAAGATAACAGAGGTACCATTTGATACAGAAATGGTAGAGAATCCATACTATGATTCCTCTGAATAGAAATAATTTGCTGTTCTGAGTAATTTTCTAACTATTCTCTGAGAATTGAAACAGTAAATTATCAAGTGAAAACATATATATAATTATTTTAGAAAATTAAATCTTAAAGGAAGAATTTGTTTCATTTTTATACTTAGACAAAAAGAATCTATTAAAGAAGCAGAGAAGGTATACCTTTATTGTTGACACCATTTAACTGGAGATAAAAACTGCATGTTCAGAACAGTTTATTAAAATAAACCAGAGTTCCGTGATGCAGGTTTGATGAAGGCCTGTAAACCTCTTCAGATAGATTCCAACACACATAGTTACTTTACCAACCTTTATGTTGCTTGATTGTTCTTTTTTCTGTAAATTTTGTTGTTTCACATATATTCTGTAGATTTTATTGCTTTATATCATATATTCCAGGTGAATTATGTATGTGCAGAAAAAAGTGAATACAAACTGCTGCGTATTCCTATTTAAAATGTACACGAGAAATTTGGGTCAGTTTATATCACTGTACTATGGGTCGAATCACAAATGTCACATTTGCAATCTCTTGATTACAGCCATACTTTTCTGCTTATTTTGAGAACTTTTTGTGGACTTGAAAATGTTTTGATAGTAATGGGAAATCAGATAAAAATTATTGTTATATGATTGTCTCTGATACCGCTCTTCTAGTTTTCTTACTTAAAGTCATGGATTTGTTATCACGGATCATGCTAAAACCATGCGATTTCTCCCAAGTGAAAAATAAATTAAAAAGTTGAATAACCAAAATTATCAGTCTCACAAAAATTACTAAAAACAAAAATCACCTTTATAAGGTAATTGGGGAAGTCCTAAAACTAATCAGTAACTCAGTTCCATTTAACTGCAAAATTGAGAAATATAGGTTATAGCAGTCAAACATAAGTCATAACACCATAAATATGTGTGTTATATATGTGCTGTGGCACCCTGGAGAAACGTTAAATAGCCCAAGACCAAAAAGATAGATTATGAGTATTTTGCAAAGGTTTTTAAAATTGTTAAATATTTTTGACATGTGTGTGTTATCACAGTAGTTATACTGCTAATCTTTACAAGCGAAAAGATGAATGGTCAATAAGGTTAGCATGATACTGCATAATAGGGGTGATTAAGAGGCAAACTAGCAAGAGTGAAACAGATAAATTAGTGTAAAGTTATTTATGAATTTTATTTTTATTTATGAATACTTAAAATTATGCACAAATGTTTAAAATATGCTTTTGTTTTGTTTTGCTACTGAGGATAGTAATGTATTGATTGTCATTTTAATTGCCATTTCAATTTTTATTGGAAAAGGGTCTTTATTGACATATCATTGCAGTAAAACCCCAACTGTTTCACTTTCTAGTATCTAAAATGATCGAGGTACCACTGCAAGAATGTATAATAAATAAATATGCTATTCTGTCATTTCATTTCCTGTTTTTTTTTCAAGAGTTGCTTTGACCAGCCACACAAACTTTCTGCTTACCATAGATGACATCAAGTTATTTTGGGTAAAACATGAGATGTCATTTCTGTAGCTGTTACACTGCCTTTCATCTAAATATTATATCATTTTTATTAAATCCAGTAAAGTAAAATGTTTGCTGTCATAATGTTGTATATTTACAATATCAGTAAAGCTCGAGGTGTGTATCTGGGTTACACCAGAGGTAGAGCCACACCCACGGTTTTTCCTGCACTCTATAATTTGTCCGAAACACTGCCTGTAGTGTGGAACATAAAATTTGATAAACTTTTTGTTTGCATTCAGAGGCATTTTAATCGGCCATTGATCTCTGGAAACAAAAGCGACAGAAGAGAATAGTTTGCGTAAAATGGTTATGCTTCTGCACTGTAAATCATTAATAAACCATTTACCAATTAAAGGTTTATGATAGAGATCTAATTCCCTGGCCTAAGAGGTGTGAGCCAGGACACATGACAACACTTTGTCACTGTACAAAAGAAAGTTCATTGTGAACTCTCCAACGATAAATTGTGGCTTTAGAACGATTATAGAATGATTATAGAATAATTATAGAATGATTAAAAACTTTCACATACGTCAACCAGTGCCGAGAACCAGAATGAACCAGATGTGACAAGTGGCAATGACCAGTTATTGAAGATGAAGTGTGAATTATCATTCCTGTTATTTTGTGATTGAAACTATTTGGAGAAATCGGTGAAAAATCCAATGCTAGTCTGTTATAAAATCATAAATGTTCTGACAAATATAGGCTTAAATAACCATCAGAAGAAAAATACAATGTGACACATATATCAACAAAACAGAACATATCCTGCCATTGTATAACACAACCATGATTTTTATCAGACAACAAATACCAAAATATCTAATGCCCAACATGTCTGGAAAAAAACATATAAAAAGGACTATTTTTTCACACATGTGGCAAGATTGAAAGGAGTGTTATGCACCATATGGAGTAGGAAGTAAGTGCATAAATGCATAAAAAAGTGATACACATATTTGAATGTTTCTGGAAACTATAGATAAGGTTACCACGTCAGATTTATATTGTAATAATAATATATGGAACAATTTTATATCTCAAATAACAGGGTCGTTTTTACAACATACACCGGGTTTAACTTTAAGATAACTTAAAATTTATCTTTATATTTATTAAAAGGTCATTTTAATAATAGACTGAACAAGTTTGTCTTTCAATAAAATTTTGTGGGATTTATTTTTGAAACATACACCGCTCTTTGTATGAAGTTAAGCAAGTTTAGTTGGAAATTAAGGTGCAAGAACACCTTAGTGTTATTCTGCATCCAAAAAGGTAAGATATACCAATTAAAATTTTAAAAAACATTAAGCAACATTTAAATAGATTTAGTCGCTGTAATGCCCCTTTCATACTACAGGCGGTATATCCCGCAATAATCGGGCAATAATGCCCCATATCTTCTGAGATTTTATGTAGCGTCCACACTACAGGTGAAATTATTCACAGTTACAGGCATTGGGCGAAATGCCCCTGTCCTTCAGCTACTGTCTGATGTTCATATGCAACCTTGTGACACAGTGGCAACACATCCACTTTACACACTTTACCTTATGTGTCTTATGTCACCGTATTACAGCGAAAGATGACCGAGTCACAACCTTATTTACACTGTGGACCACACCTTCAGTTAGCATAGCAAGAAATTTATCTGTGCATGCTTTCGTCTGCATGTGCCAACAGTTCCAGAACCAGAAGCAGAAATTTTAAACATTTTAAATTTTCCACATGATGCACAAACTAATGGACAGTTCGCCACTGACTCGCAAGTTTGCAAACAGATGCCAGGCGGTGGTCTAAGGGCAGTGACATTTAACCAAACATAGCCTACTACGGGGGATACTACCTGTAGTGTGAAAGGGGTATTACGGCATGCGGGAGGACACGTTGGGCCTATTCTACTTCACAGAACCCATAGCGGGAGTGTTTTCTATGAAATACTAAGGTACTGCAAGCCAAATGGTTAATAAGCTTCAATTATTTTGTCCTCGTCTGATAACCATTGCAGTACAAACACCAAACAGTGTCGTTGGGGTAAATTTAAATCATGAATTGATTTTTAAAATCCTAATTAATGACATTTGTAATCCACTAAGTGGATCAATGAGTAAGATCAATGTTTTAGCGGGGCAGATGCTAATATTTAAAATGAAAATTCAAGCCCCCAAGTTTTAGAGTGACATCAATAATAAGTAATAAGCACTATATAAAAATCACGTGTTATGTTAGAAAACGTAAAATCAGCGAAAGGACATACAGAGGACATTTTAAAGCCAGTCTGAAGAGAAACAGGTATCAACATTTTAAGCAGTGCAAAATTGAAAGTCTTAATTTATTTGGGGTTTAACGTCGCTTTCAACACTGTACAGGTCATATCACGACGGGTAGTTGGAAGGGCAGAGGAAACCAGTACATAGAGTTCGCTAGGGTTGTGTACTGTAAACTGCCGACCAACGGCAAGCAACTACCAGCTTTCCCACTTGAGCCCGTGCGGGGATCGAACCCCGGCCTCAGAGGTGGGAGGCGAGAATGTTGAAAGTCTTAACTAACTTAACTAGTCTAAACTAAATTTTAAGCCTTAAATCAAAATATTACTCCAATTTTTTGGTTGACCAACCCTCAATGTGTTTATTGAAGTCACTCAATATCGTATATGATTCCTTTTAAATGGGAGAGCAGAAATTATGGTGAACTGGGCTATTAAGATTTGTGGCCTAGTTTTAAAATTTTAGGGTCTGTTCACACAGTTCTGTGATGTCATAGCAACTTGTTTTTTCAGAGACCTCTCCAAAAATAGATCTCTTATGTGGGTAAGGCACACTTCAAAAAGAGCCATCCTTATAGTCATTCTCCGTCCTGTCACCCCTCTTAAAAATAGGAGGTTATACAAACATTTTAAAATAGTTGTTCCAAGTGGAACAGGATTTCTGTTCTGTATCACACTCGTCGTACATAAATAATAATTCTAACTTATAAAATCTAATAAAGATAACCAAAACAATAAATGAATTGAGTCAAAAAGGAATCAGACGAGTTTGACATTTGACACTTGTAGGTAGCTTGTGAGGTAAACACAGAACTGTGTGAACTCATTAGGCATGTGTAGCCTGGGAAGTTATTCACCATCATCCAAATAACTGTAACAATGTATATCTCTTCTAAAATCTCCACAGATCTTTCATATCACATTACAGTATTCCTTTTCCAAAAGAAGATATGCCATGTCAAAATACAATTCCTTTTAAATAGGAAAGTTTTCATTCCACAAACCAATTCCTATTCAATTTTACTTTTTTAGAAAATTTATAACTGTGCTATCTATATGTGGCGAGATGGGCCCCAACTGCTATGTAAATCTCCCAGAAGGTCGAGCCCTGGTCCCATCACCAGATTCCCATGGACCCCCTAGATCCGCCCTGCACATGTGCCTTGTGGACAGGGAACCCCATGAAAGTCAGAGATCCCCCTTAAATTAGTGTCTTGTGGACAAGGATTCATCCTATAGGGTTGCATTGTGGACTGGGATCCACCCTTACCACCCTTAAAATACATAGAGAGGTGAGTTTTACCACCCACCCCTTAACCACTCGGGTAAAACGTCCCACAACCGGAATGTAAAGCCCCTGTCAGGCAAAGAGGCCCCTCACAGCTCACCCACCAGCTGTGTACATTTGAACCTGTGATGCCTCACAATGTTCACCAAAAAGAGACCCAGATCCAAACAACTTAATCCTGAGCGGGAGAGTGGATGTGTCCTGGTTTTTCCCTGAACCCTCAAAAACCCTGGTAACTGGCAAAATTGCCTTATCTTACCAACTAACTTATCTCAAGAATTATAAGATCCAACCATAATCCCAATTTACTTATGCTGCCACCAGGACATTATTGAGGTTGATCAACCTATAGAATCTACTTATGCTGCCATCAGGTCATTTTAAGGGTATTGTGACCTAAACTGTAGAGTAGGAGAACGTGAATAAGACAACTTATTGTGATCTGAGTACTCTAGGGATCAAAAATTTAAGGTGTTACTTATAAACTGTATCCATATCTCGGATTTCCAAAGAATTCGTTAGAACCCGAAATCTCTTGTAAAGAGGTAATGTTTTTTGTTGTTGTTGTTATTGTTTTTCGACCACTGCTACCCCCATTATCCACACCAGAGTAAAACATCCACCTAATGAAAATGTATTCACTCCGAATTTGGTCATCTTGATATTTTGTGGGATTTGATCCCACCACTTTCCAAATTCTAGATCACAGACAGGCAACTCTGTGTGAGTTTGACTCCCACAAGTGGTAATGCTGTGGATCTGTCCCAACATATAACCTTGCCTAACATATACCTTGTTGGATGTGATGTAAAACTTTGAACTTAATTCCAGAACCAGTTTCTATTTTTCCACTGCATGTATGCTTCAAAGATATACTTGACTTTGAACTAATACTGTGTGCATTATTCGCACGAAAATGCCTAATATGTCCACTATGATTCGAGTGGCCAGTATTGACAAACTTCTGTATTTGTTAAAAAGGGTACTGTCACATTTACCCGACACAACCTGTGAATAAGTTCTACGTTCTAAATGTCACGTGTGAATAAACTTAATCTCAGTTTATATGTAATCAAGCATTTTATTGGTTGATACCACAGCAATTCTTAAACTCACACATAACCTCATACATAAACTCATGCACAAACTCATTCTTGAGTTTATAGCTACTGATTATTACAGAGGCTTTATACTAGTCACAGGGTTTTGGAGGGTTTTCATGATACACTGCAGTACAATTTTTTGTGAAAAAATCTTAAAATCTGACACAGTAGTGCAGGTTTTCCATTTTTACAGGTACAATTTATTAATTATGTGTAAATATATGAGTGATACCGAGAAAAATTACACATTAAAGAAACTACAATCTTTGGCTTATATTTATATAAGAATTTAGCCCGAGTGTCATGTGGGTGTTCCCTATGAACCACTGTGTTGTTTATTTTGAAGGTCAAAAGAATTTAAGTTCTGTGTTGTTCTTACTCATCATTTAAAACAAATGGGTGAAGTAATATCTTTGTAAACATGGCCTATATCACAGGGGTAAATTTCTTCAAAACACTACCCCAGATATTATGGCTCAGCTTTATTGTCATTGATCATAAACTCATTTCTTGAGTCTATTCCGATGCAAACTTTTTCGAAGAGTTTAAGCATAATCTTAGCCTGAGAATTTTCAAAAATGTCAACAAATGTGAATTTATGCAAAAACTCAGAAAATGAGTTTATGTCTGAGTTAAAGGTGAGTTTAAGTTTAAGAAATTTCTGTAATGTGAAAACTTTGAAATTAAGCATAAACTCATAAAGATGAGTTTATAGTTGAGTTCTAACATAAATTTAAATTAAGTAAATACGGGTCCAAATGCTATTAAAAGTTAAGTTTGTACAATATGCTGTCATACACTTCTGGTACACAAAAAATAGATCTTGCTTACAGCCTGAATCCTGGCTAGATTTTTATGCGTGAAGTTCTGAGCTTGTATGAAGGCTTGCTTCTCAACACACAAGTTGGTTGTTCAAATAGGAAATAAGTGGATAAATCTTTTTTCTTATATAACCTTTTTAGTGTTCTAACTGAGGAAAGGCGACTGCGCTAGGATGAAATGTAACACATATTCAAGCATCTCTCTTAGGTGAAAAGATGAAATTCAAGAGATTGCACTTCATTGGCCAAAATGGCTCTTGCGATGGAATAATGGAAAAGGCTATGTATTTTGGTCGTGATAATTCAATTTATAGATAGTAGTCGGTGGCTCGCAGCTAAAATTTCGACTTATCATGGAGCTCCCAAAGTTTTGTACCTTGAGTGGAAACGACATTCAATCTGGTGGCTCCCGTAAACAAAAAATATAAAGATAGAAAAACTTGGATTGTTGTAATTAACTGACTTCAACATCTAAAATGACGAATATTATGTTAAGAAGGTGGGTAGTGTGATATAATGCAAGAATGATTTGCTATTACTTTGTAAAAACATAACTAGTTCAATGGTATTTCACATATTTATGTGAGCACTCGACCCTAAGAACCAAGATCGAATTTTCATGAACTTGGTCTTATTTAATGAGCGTCGACTACTCATTTAAACCCCTAATATACAGCTACAATCACAAAAGAGACACAACTAAAGCATCAAGGAAGAAATCATATCTGAAAGAAAAGTGAAAGTCTGCAATATTGGAAGGCATATAAAAATAATATATTCTTAAAAACATTATTTGAACTTCCCCACCAAATATTCTTTTTTAATAATGGGAAGGCTTTCTAACTAAAAAAAACAATAAGCTGCAACATTGTTGAAACATACGAAAGTACTTTGCAAAGAATAATTAGGATATTTGGATTGCCTTTGGCGATATAGACATTATAGGGTACACAAAGCACAAATAAATAAATTGTCATAAAGCTGGATCAAGGCTAAAATAAAAGTTCCAAAATCATGTTTAGGAAGTGGGATTTTTTGTAAAATTTTTCACAATTTTCATTTTGCAAGCAGAATATTTCTGCAATTTTCTGTAAATATTTACACATACTTTACATTTTGACTGTACACCACCTTTATCAGTTGGTACCTACAGAGGAGAGAGCTAAGTGAATACTTAAATGAGACTTGTCAACCACTCACCCAGTTAGGTCTCTTCATTTACACATAAAATACTTGAAGATATCTGTAATTCCTGTCACAATTGTTTAAATTATGTTTTTGCTATTTATCCAAGTAGTGGAAAATAGCTTTAAAATTAAAAGTTAAAAATATCAAGCCATCTAAAGAAACAAGTGAAAGAGATATTGATACATGGCTTATCAAATTTCCTCTGGTAAATATTTCTCTCACCACACAGTGAAGTCTTGTTCAGTGACTATCTTGATATGGAATACCATTTTTTTAGAATAAAAATACTCTTGTTTGCTTAATTATATACACTACTTTTCACGTTATCACACACAAGTTGATATCAGAAGCAGTCCAGAAGTAAACAATATCTGGAAACAAAGTGAATGTGGTGACAGCCGCAATAATATAAACTTCTCAGTATTGAATTGTATACCAAATATTTTATATTATTGTTAAAGGACTTGTGCCTCTGTTCCACTGTCATTAATTTGCCGCCTGATCATCCCAATAATGTTGTTCTACAGATAATCTTCATGGTTCTGTGACTTATATTTTCAGTTACCCACCATCATGATATAAGCTGGCATAAACTACCAATATCATTTGGGTCATCAAGCAATAAGGTCACCACCACTTCAGGTCAAAACCAAGGTCACGAAATACTTCAAAAAACGAATTGAAAAACAACTTTGGGAATTTTATTAAAACATTAGTAGAAACATTATATTATGGTAAGCAGTATAAAAGTCGAAGGAATCCCAATATGGGGATTACAAGGCACCACGCTAAAACAATGACATTAAAACAACTGCTGTTACATGAAAAACTCCCAATTAGTGGCAACATAGTGCATCCAAATAATACAAGTACACTAATATAATTGCTGCTAGACTAGGCACAATCAGGAGAAGATCTTAAGGCCAGTCTTTTCAGTCTTTCATTAATCTTTTCACTTGGGAGAAAATCATGTTTTTCCAATCTTCTTTTACCGGATCAGTCATGCATATAGTCCATGTATAAAATCATCAAGGCCTTATGACCGGTTTCAACGTAGTTACAGCAGTTTTAACAGGAGAATGTTTCATGTTTGTCAACAGAAATTTAAATTTTAGAGGTATATCACCAAAGTGAAAAAACACAGCTGGCTGATGAAGTATTGTATATCATTTGTGTGAAAGTCAAATCCTGTATAAATCTTCATATTCCCACAGTATGTTACTCTATTAACATGCACATAAATTAAGAGTCAGTGACCATTTACTGTAGCATCTCATCTGACAGAGAGTCCAGTGATTTTAAGTATTCTTTGATCTCTCGTCTTTGGGTTTTAAAGGCCTAGTAGCGTCAAATCTAACATACTAATATTTTAGGCTTAAAACATTGCACTGATCATCTTGTTTGCATAAATATCACTCTTTTGAAAACAAAATCCAGTATTCATGATTCTACAGCTGATTTATTTACTCTAAATTAGCCATTTCTCCTGTCAAAACCTGCCAGTGAGAAATTGTGTGTACTACATCTACTGTGTACACAACAAATAAGCTTGTACTATGAATGATCTGTGTGTGTATTCAGAAACACACAGTTTCAGTGTGGTGTGTTTTTTTCTCATTTGCATTTGATTTGTATATGTAGATAATCAAACTAGCTGACATTATTTATTGTATATATGATAAAAATAATTTTCAAAACTTATTTGATTTTGATGATAATAATAATGTACCAAGTAACCAAAATGATGGAGAGAATACAGACTTTACCAGATAGGATTGATAGGAACGTTCAAGAATAAAGCCTTATAACATTGAGGCCCTGTATATCTGATTATGAAAGTAGTAATAAGAAGGATAATTTGTAGCAACATTATTCATCTTATCTTCATTGGTAAGACAGTATTAACAACATTTGAATTTTTTGTGCTTTCACAAGGCATCAGCCCGGGAAGTCGTGGTTTCAATCTCAGAGATATTTACATCAAGACGTATGACCCTTAGCTGTAATGGGTGTCTGTTAGCCCAAGGGCAGTGACTGTGGGAGAATCCAGCATAGCCTTTACATTTCCTCTCCTTTCAGCAGATCAGCGGGTCACAGCTAGTGTGTATCCAAACACAGTGCTCGGCCACCCAGATCAGGGGCAGCTCCTGGTTGGTCTTGCCAGTGGTACATCCAGATTTAAGCATAATTATAAATTGCGTCAATATATACTTCAATTTAAAAAGTACAGTTCATCAAAGGATTTTGAGGTCAGGTTGTGGCATTTTATCTTGCACATTCCAATTCAGTTAAATAGGCTGTCACAATACTGTGCATGTTACAATATTGTGCATCCCCGTTTACAAATCTGTCCACCAATCAAGTACCAATCAATATGGAATATTTTATGGACTTTACAATACTTTTTCATTATTTATACTTTAGTTGTTTACATTGATCATAAGATTTATTTATTTGCCTATTTATATATTTACCTATTTATTTATTTACATCGTTTGCAACACTGTAGAGGTCATGTCACGATGCGTAGTTTTATGAGCAGAGGCCACCAGTACATGCTGACCATTAGTAAACAACTACCAACTTTTCCACATCGGTTCCGGGGTTTGACCTGCAGACCAAAGAGGTGGGAGGTAAACACATTACCACTGCGCCACAGTGACCCCGCATTTGTCACAAGAAGGCACTTTTTAATTGATTTACTGAATGTTGATGTAAAGTATTCTAACAAGCAAAATATTTTAATGATTTCTGTATAGCACTTTATATTCACCACTGACAAACTCTAAGGCGCTGAAGTCAAAAAAAGAAAGAAAGGAAAAAAGGAATTGAATTACCTCAAAATTAAAGCAGGGGTCACACTAATCCGCACTAGTGGACCCCCATTTTAAAACCTCTCTTTTGTAATCATTCAGTCACAGGATATGTATTATGTAGCTCAGTTTGACAGGTTACTTGGCTAGCTTAGGTTATACATAACTACCAATATATAGAATTGATGATGGATGTTTTATTTTGTGCTTGCTTGCAAAATCAAGTAGTTTTACAAAGTTAAAGAATAAATTTTCTATCCCTCGGTTAAGTGTGAATAAAGTTCAATAATCTGGAAATTACGTTTCATTCAGATACAGTCACAGTAAAAAGTCTGTCATACCTCTTTGCATTAGGATTTTACAGAATGTGTATTTTCTCACCGTGGATAGTGTCACCATATGGTGGGGAAAATCTGATTTGATTTAAATAATTTATGCATGGTTATGTTGATGTTCACCTCCTCTCTAAAGAGCTGATTTTCCAAGAAGACATAGTCCAATAACAAGAAGGAAGCAAGAGGAAGAGGTAGCTTTGGAGTTTGGAAAGCAAGTCTGAAAAGATGAAGTACAGTCAGTCTGAACTTCAGTAACATGATTCCAACAAAGCTGAAATTATGTAATAGTTGAAAGACCAGTGTCACTTGACTCCTTTTTCCAAGGGGGAGGGGGGGGGGGCTTTATGCCCATCATGTTCAAGTACAGCCTAAATTCCAGGAAACCTATTCGTTATCTGGTATGGTAAATTCCAGTAAATAGATTATCTGTTTCTAGTTTGCTGTTTTATATCCATTCTAGAGGTACATAGGAAACAAGGAACCATGATTTACTTCAAAACAGTTTCAAGACCGACCCTTTTCTTCATACTAGCATTTCCAATTACATATGTCTCTCCCTTGGGGGATACTCTTTCTGTTATGACCCTCCTTACTGGTATTTTCACTGTCACTGTTATGACCCTCCTTATTCTTATTTTCACTGTCTTGTTTGATAATAGCTAGATAATCACCTTACTTTGTCGCTGTTTAAATAATTCATCAATGATTAATTATTGTGCGACTTTCATATTTTGAGAATATTTCAGAAGTTCCTAGATTCTAGTGCATAGTGTACTGTCACAATATGTTAAAATATTTGTTGTAAGATTTTTAAAAAAATGTAATTTATTTCACAAAAAAAATGTATTCAGCTGTTTTTCGCTAGACTACACATCTGAGAAATGTGTTGTGATATTGCTGATTCACTATATGTTTAGTGCTTGTGTCAACATCTAACATACACCATCACCTGCATGACTTCAATAAATCAGTTTGACAAGACACGTGGATTTTATGAAAAAGACATTTAAGAGAATGTGTTTCTTTATATAAGTAGAAAATAGATACAGTAGACAAACATAATAGAATGGTTTGTAACAATTATCTGACAATTTATGAGAAAATAATGTTGTATATTCACAAAAGAATATATGCAAAAGAAATACTGACAACTTGCCTTACATGTGAAGGTAAAATAATGATCCACCAACCATTATTTTTCCTTATTGCTTGAAAATAAAATTCAAATATATGGGTTTCTTCATAAACAAAGTCATCAACATTCAAAAATATCAACATCTTTAGCAAGTTTATCAAAAAATTTAAACAATGTCAGCAATATCATGCTAGATAAAGTTTTCGCAAAATGAATCAACCAAAAAAACTAAAACATATGTTAAAAAGTATGATATGGCTGTTCCACTTCACTGAATAAGATTTCAGAACAGTTTAAAAATTTAAAGGGGGGCTCAGGGCATTTGTGCTGAATTCTGGACTGTGTTGTGGACAATCATATGTCATTTGCATGTCACCATTCAAGCTGTATCCCATTTGTGTTCCTTTGTCATTCATGAAGGTTACAGTGAAGGGGAGAAGCTAGGATTTTGGATTTGGCACGCCCTGATTTTTAGAAACATTGTGGCCATATGCAATATTTGTTAGGGTTTGGGATTTATATATATCATAAACGACTCTACTGACCAAATGGTACTGGCTTATATACAAGCTACGCCCATGTAGTTCACAGACAAAGAGCAACTTAGACACTAGATGAACAAGAATCGCATGATTTGGCTTAAGAATGGCCAGGAATGGAAAAGATGCTCATTGATGAAAATTCCCAGGTCATTTGTGAGAGTGGAACAGCCCTGTAAAGTTCTTTGTCATGAGCTTGAGTATATAGGTTACACTTTCACATACACTTTAGTGATTGGGGTGTTCCGTAGATTTCATAGCTGACAAGCCATGGTTCGGTAAAATGAGGACACTTTTGTGCTACACATTTCCTAGCTTGTCTATGGTTGTAACTGCCTTGTCAGTTTCTGTTTATGGCTTGATGTGATGTGTTCGCATCTGGTCCTGTTGAGATGTTACTGACCCTACATTAAAGACTTGCAGGCTTCCTGTCTTGACAGAAAATGATCGTCAGGTTGGTAATATTTACATCAGGCAGGTTTCATTTCAAGTACAGTCATTTTATGTCTCCAGTTTGTTGGGAATTGGTGCCCTGCTACTGAACCATGACAGGCCAGCAAGTGCTTCCAGACAAGATAATTACAGAATAGGACGGGACGTGTGTCTCATAAACTGTAGAAACCCATGACAAGACGGTTTCTAGGTGGGTGGGCCAAGGTCTGGATACATAGTCGGAGTGGGTCAGTGAAATATCAAACATGTAGCCAGGAAATCATAACCGATCCTAACCGTCTCTAAATAATGCTTCCGACCCTCGAAAAATCCTTAGTTACAAACAAGTCAGCCCAGGTAGAACACCCCCATACATAATTGATTTTTATAGCACTTAATATCTTAAATGTAAAGATGAGGTGCTATAAAATTTAGTATAGGATAGAATAAATTAGGTTATACAGTATATATGTCATAAAGGGTTTATTAACCAAATTACAATTTATCATCTTAAACTTAAAATGATTTCATGTTAACTGTCATCCTTGTTTAGTACAATACACATATTCCCTACATTCTTTTAAATATTAACTATTTTATTACCATTGCTAACTCTCATACAATGGTTAATGGTGCGGTGTCTCCCACCCATGATGTTGTAGTTTTTAACTCTTTTGCTCAACCGTAAGTTCCAAGGTTTGTAGTTGCTGAGTGATGTTTGAACAGCTTTTTGATCATCCAGTGTGTACTGTTTTTCTTCTACAAACCATCTGTCATGAAATGACTTAATGCCATGTGTTTAAAGCAGCTGATTTCAAGTGACTGATGAGATAACCTCATGAGTATTTGTGACTAACTGAAGTGTATTCCAAATAAGTTTACATTAACTTACATCCTTTTCGGCTATACTACAATATAGACTTGGAATACATACTTATTTACTTTTAAGTGTACTTGTTACAAAAATATAAATACAAGAACAATTAGGAGATATTTTTGTTCTTTTCTATGTATACAGCAACAAATAATTAACATTTGCACATAATTTTAATTCAGTAATTATAAAATAAATTTAATGTTTTGTTGTCACATATTAACATAAATGAATTCATTACCGTACACAATTACGTCCACAGTTTTAATTAAATTACAACCCAAACACCTCTCCTGGTGAAGTTATATGATCTTAAAGAATCTTGAATATTGCAAAATGCACTATAACCTTCATGAATGACAAAGGAACAAAAGTGGATTACAGCTTGAATGGTGACAGATTGAACGAGCAATATTTCGGAGCAATCCACGATGGACTAACTCCTGATCCACGCAAAGTCACGTGATTGTCCACGATACAGTCCAGAATTCAGCACAAATGCCCTGAACCCCCTCTTTAATGTACAAATTTATCTAATTTTTCACGTGTGCATGTCATACAATATACTAAAGAATGAAAGCTACATTATGGCAACCAGTAACTAACTCGGGATCTTCAATATTCTCTGGTATAACTCATCAAATTAAATCAAGATACCAATTTGTACTTTTAACATATTAGTTATCAAGTTTTTTTACATGCAGGGGTGCGTAATTCTCAGATAAAAGTTAGCAAAAGACTTTTTTCTCATTATTTTGGGTTTATTGTCATTTTCAATAGTTCACATCATGATGGGTAGTTGAGTGGATGGAGGAGAACACTGCATGCTAGTAAGTTAAATTTTTACACTGACATCCATCAGAAAGCTGCACGTAATGTCCGACTTTACCAATTTGTGCTTGTCTAGGAATAAAACCCAGGGCCAGTCTGCCCACAGCCCACCGAGTTAGCAACAATAAATGCAACATACTCTAATAAATACTTGGGGCTATGTATTTTAGCAAAGGTGGAGTATTTATAATAAAGAACAGAGGTATGCAATTTTTCAAAAAAGAAAGAAAAACTTTCTACTTTAAAATGTTAGATCAATTCTCTTTATTTTTGAACATACTAACTATAGGTGCAACAAATAACAAACATGGCCAACAAAATTCATAATGCAAGGTCTTCTACAGTTAATTCTAAATTGTCTACAACAACTGTACAAAAACCTTTCTCTAAATCATCTTCCACTTCGAATTCCAGTCATTGTTCACTGGAAATTCATACATTTTAGGGACAATATGATAGAGGAGAATTTATTACAGAAATGAAATGATGGCTTTTCATATAGGTACATCGATAGTAGTGTTGTTATGTGTGGTTTAAAACAAAAAAAACCTGTCTGCCATTCTGTACGTGAAAAAATGTCACATTTAGCGGCCCAGTGAAATTGGTAAGTACACATTCTGTGAGGATATCTAAATGTAGTTGATAAACATATATAATATATAAATATACATAATAAAAACACCTAACGGTACCAGTCTCACAAAAAGAAACATTTAGACTCAGCTTAAAGGGCCTGTGGCAACCTCAACCCAACTTAACACAACCAGTTGAAAAACCACATGAACAGAGTACCCACATACAACATTTTGAAAACTGCCATGTTATAAGGGATATATTTCACTTTTTATGCAGCTCCTTCCCCACAGCTTTCAAACATAAACAGCCATGTTAGCAGAATGCTGTGATGTATGAGAATGGATTGCTTTCTCAGGGCCACTGTATATCCTATTAATAATGCACTATTAACTGTACAGTAAAATTTTTGTCTGGTGCACACAAATTGTTTTAATTTACATAAAAAGTTATTCTACTTGAGTAAATATCCAATAATTACTCAAAGATAATATTTCTTGCACCTTTTATAAATTGGAAACCCAACCACAGGAAAAAAATACAAATACAAGTACACAATAAAAGTTTTGTTTATAGTTTGTGTTTCTTGATAAAATAGTGACAATGGACATGAAATATTCCAGGAATAACTTGATATTAATTTATTAAATAATACTTACATTAAAATATGTAGATGGATTTTCATTTGACATTCCACACAAATATAGTAAATAATAACATGTTTCAATATTTGATTATGTTTATGTTTTGTAAACAATTCTTAATAAATGCTGTAATTACAAGAATATCAACTTCTATGAGTTTGATCATGCACACATTTGTATATCACACGAAAATGTCATGAACACAACTTACACATTTATGGCAGAATATAAAATTCTTTTGACAGAATTTCCAATCCTTGTATTGCTGTGGTTTAGAAGAACATTGAGTTCAGTCAGCAGATTGTAGACAGAATTCATAATTCTGTTGATGAAACTTAAATTTACAGCATTCAAAATATTTTGTCCACATGCATTATGAATAAGATTCATTCAGAATTTAGATTATGACAGAATAATCCTCAGCAAAATCAAATTGGAGGTCCAGATTTTAAAGAATTATAATTATCCCATCTTTTTTGTTTATCTAATACTACTTTTGTTTTTTCAAGTCAACTATCATAGTTCATCTAAAACATACATTGGGGGTCTGTGAACTAAAGTCACAGACCTCTCATTGCTCCAGTTTACATAAAAAAGTTTCTTCTTGTTAACATGTGTCAAAATATGATTGGTTGACCTTTGACCCTTCATCATTAGGTTAACCGCCAAAATTAAATAATTCAACACTTTTGATAGGGAAGTCAGACAGGGCAGACGTTTGTGAAAATATAAAATTTTGTGGTAGTTGGCAACCAGTGTGTCGTACTATGATGTATGGATGGTCATTGGTATTGTATGGTTTGCATATTGTAACGGTTAACGTGTATTGAATAGTATTGTATAATACCTTGCACTTTAGATCGTGTACATGGCATAGGTAAACATTGACAGGTTCGTTAATATACACTGTGATATTAAGTATATATAAACTGTTTATGTATTTACTGATACTTTGGTTCTTAAATAGATGTTTTAATGTTTTAACAGTGTAAATTCATTATATAAACATTTTGTCAACTACCTCGTTACCTATACGGTTATATGGCTTATTAGATTCTGTTATAGTGTTACGGGAGTTAGCGTTGGGTTGTATGTTAAAGGCTAATTGTATTGTATGATATATATTGCATAACCACCCTCTGTGTTACAAAATACCACACATAAGTACAGTATTTCAGCAATTGGCAGATATGCCTAAAGTGTTTAGTTGCTCGGCTTGTGGAGGCCAACACAAACGGCCTGTAGGTCAAAAATGTCAGGTGGGGAAATTAAACAGTAGTAGTGCCACTGTAAGTGGGGTGGAGCAGCAGGGGGTGGATGAGGGCGTCAACCAGGAGATTATTAACGCCCTTTCCTCTGTAAGTTCTAGGTTGTCAGCCATAGAGGCCAGAATTGAGAGGACAGAGCAGCAGATACAGGGTGGTCAGCCAGCTGCTGGTCAGGGAGTTACGTCGTCGGCTGGCAGCGTGTTGAACTCCACCTTGAGTTCTGCTGAAAGTGACGCTGAGGATGACGCTATCATACCCAGTGCCAAGTTCCTAAAGGGATCTAAGAATATTCAACAAGCTGTTGATAGTAGACTGTTGGAACTGGCGGCACTTAACGAACAAGGTAGGTTCAAATCACAAAGAGGAGGCAAGGACCAGGTAATTGTTAAACAACAGGTCCCATGGCCCCAAAACTATGTGCTGGCTGGTACTGCTAAAAACAGAACGACATATGACAGTTTGTCCATTTTCCAGTGGATTTCAGGTATGTGTGCCATAATCAGAGAGGAAAAACAAGTAAAAATTAGAAATTCAATGTTAGAATATGTGTCCGACATTATGGAGGATGCCCAAGACTTCGGGTGGGCCTCAGCAAAAGGTGCACATGCCCTCATCCTGTGTAAAATGGAGGAGGGCAAGGTTGATTGGTCAATGACCGAGAAAATTGACAGACTGAGAAGAGCTCATGCTCAGAAAGTGGTAGTCAACCCTCCCATTGCACAAGGTAAGAAAAATGGGGAAATGCAAGGGGTCCCATGTAGGTACTTTCAAACAGGCAAATGTACCCACAAAACAGATCATGTAACAGGTGGCCAACTGTATAAACATATTTGCAATTTTTGCAATAACAGTGGCAAACAGTTAAATCATCCATTTAGGGATTGTAGAAATGCCAAGAAAAAAAATGAATCTGCAAAAAACGAATAAGGCACTGCAGTAATGCAGTGCCTTATAATTAGTGTTGTGGTTGAATGCGAATTTTGGAACCGGTTTCCGAAAGCAGAAATTCGGCGAAAAACCGGGTACGTTTGATTTATAAAATGCGAAGAAATAAGTTTTTGAAACGCGTACATGAGCTTTAACTCGTATATAAATAAGAACCACAAGGGACTTTTTAAAGACTTTCGAGGACAAAACGTGTGATATATCAATAGATTATTTTAAAATACTGTGAAATATTTGTTGTAGTTCAATATTTTGGAAAACTTAAGTTAAAATAATGAAATATGTAACGAAACCGGTTTTGGTTAGAAGAAAACGAAACGTAACCGGATCACTGTCTTTCGGTCGGCAAATAGGTTTCCGGTTTACCGTCTTCAACACTACTTATAATAAAAGTATGGCAAGCAACTCCCACTCTCACAGTAGTAGAGTTTTTCACTCTACTACCGCTGTAAGTAGTAGCTCTAATTGGAGAGCTGACTATTACAAGTTCAAGGGCTACTCTTATGCTCAAGTCTTAAAAAAGTCAGCTGCCACTGGTCAAAACCAAAGCAAAAACACCAAAAATATAAATTCCAGGTCTGTACGCCCTAGTAAAGGGTTGGCCAAAACACTTCAGTCAAAAGGTGGTTCTAATATGGCCCCTCAAGGTGCCCACGTCAAGGCTGAGAAATGTTGCCCCAAAGTCAAGGTAGGTCGGCCAGTTTTCGAAATTCCTTGTTCCAACAAGTTTTCATTACTTCAACATTTCGATACCGCCGTACAACCGCCTTCTGACGTCGGTACTGCCTTGCAGGATACTTGTCATCTGGTTGAAGCAACATGTCCCAGTCCCTCCCAGGTCAAAGAACATAAACGAATCACAGCTAGCAAGCGACAAAAGCCCACAACTTTTGCCACAGCTAATGACCTCCCCATAACCCTTAGCCATCACAAATCTGATTGCACCATGGATATAAATGAACCGGATGTCAATCATGGCGAGGGCATTGACACTAAGTATGATCTTCCTCTTAGGATCAAAAACAAAGTATCAACCTACAAACAACTACTTCCTAGCTGTCCAACACTACAGGCATGGGATAAACAGAATAAGTTTAAATTCGGTTTCATTCCCTTGGGCACTTTGAAAGTACCTGAAAAATGTCAGCCAAAGTACTCCCACTGTAATCCACTTGTTCTTCATAACATGGTCAAGAACTCTGGGAACTATAATTTTATGAAATCTCAAATCACAGTCAAATCACAATTAAACCCTGATGTATGGGACAGTCTGTTAACAGACTATTGGGATAATCAGTTATGTTCCCTCATTAGGTTTGGGTTTCCCTTAGACTTTCAACGGGATTATCCCTTAAGAAGTCATTTGGAGAATCACACTTCAGCAAAAACCTATCCACAGGATGTAGAGGCATACTTATCAGAAGAAATAGGCTATGGTGCCATCCTAGGCCCTTTCAAAGAACCTCCATTAAAAAATCTACATGTCTCACCATTTATGACTAGGGAAAAACCAAATGCCCCCCACCGCAGGGTCATTATTGACCTGAGTTTCCCCAAAGGTCTATCTGTTAATGCAGGTATAGGTAGGGATAGGTACTTGGGTACCCCCTTCCTCTTAAAACTCCCAACCATAGATACCATCACTAATCAAATAAAAGTTTTAGGCAGAGGTTGCATGTTATACAAGATAGACATCAGTCGTGCATTTAGACACGTTAAAATAGACCCTAGGGACTATGATCTCCTAGGCTTGCGTCATTTAGACTGGTACCTAGACACCTGCCTGCCCTTCGGGTATCGGCACGGGAGTTCGCTGTATCAGAGGCTCAGCGACGCTGTGCGTCATATTATGCGTCGCCAAAACTATGACGTCATCAATTATATAGATGACATACTAGGGATTGACCTGCCAAGCCGAATTGACGCCTCTTTTGACGCCTTGCGGTTGCTTCTTCCCAGGCTAGGATTTGAAATCTCAAAAAAGAAGTTAATATCACCAACTACATGTATGAATTGCCTAGGTATTCTCATTGACACCAAAAATTTTACTTTGGCTATACCCTCCGAAAAATTACAAGATATCATGACCATATGTAAGTCCTGGAACCACAAAAATTCATGTACCAAACGCCAACTGCAATCCTTATTAGGTAGTTTGCTATATGTCAGTAAATGTGTGCGATCCTCACGATTCTTCCTAAATAGATTGCTCGAATTTTTGCGTGCCATGGAGGACAAAGGTCAAGAAAAATTAACTGTGGAAGCTAGGCGCAACATCAATTGGTTTCAAAAATTCTTGCCAACTTTTAATGGTGTCACATTTTTTGATCAAAAACCGGTGGATGGCGCGATTGAACTGGATGCTAGCCTTCAAGGTTTAGGTGCAGTATGGGGCAGTCAAATTTATGCCATGGAGGTTCCACTTGGCTACCTTGGCTTCCAAATTGTTCATTTGGAGATGATAAATATATTGGTAGCACTCAGGACTTGGGGAAGCCAGTGGCTTCACAAGCGAATTTCCATTGCATGTGATAACGAGGCAGTAGTGTATGTACTAAATTCTGGTAGAACAAAAGATCTTACACTAGCAGCCATAGCCCGAAACATTCAGCTGCTCCTAGCAACTTATAATATAGAAATTGTAGTCAGGCATATCCCAGGAAAAGACAATATGGTAGCAGATTTGTTATCTAGATGGGCTACCACCAAACATCCCATGATAAGATTAAATCAAATTATCCCACACCATGTGTGGATTACATTACCATCAGATGTGTTAACAATTGATTGGTCCATTTAAAAGTTAAACTTTTTTGCCCTCAGGTACCCCACCTCAAGTGGCTTCCCTGGTTCATTCAGCAATTCAGAAAACTCATATGGCCTTCAGACCCATTACACAGCAGCCTTACAAAAGTATGTTCCGTCTTTTTCTAGCTTTTTTGGTGTTCATGAATATACAAATGTCAGAAATTTCGCCTCTGATTGTATTGGCTTATCTTCAATTTTTGGAGTTTTCTGGATTCTCATCCTCAGCTATGGCAAATCATTTATCAGGTATCAAGACCACACTAGCCCTATATGGACTTTCAACATCATCCTTTGCTGATTCACAGATTAAATGTTTTCAAAAAGCTATGGTTATGCATAGACCCTTTAAAGTTCAGCTTAAAAATGTAATTGACATACCAACGCTACAGCTGATAGTTCGGTTATGTGATTCCACTTACATGGGCCAAATCTACAAAGCAGTTTATACCCTGGCCTTCTTTTCTTTTCTTAGACTTTCCAACTTGGTCCCTCATTCCCAAAAATTGTACTCACCATTGCAGCAATTGGCCAGGGGAGATGTCATTTTCGCCCCTCCTGGCCTGCATGTACTTATAAAATGGTCAAAAACATTGCAGTCCAGAAATGTGGTAAAAGTTTTAAAAATTCCATCACTGGGTTCAAACCCCATTTGTCCTGTAAACGCCATCAAAAATTTGTTAGCTATTACACCGGGCCATAGCAATTCCCCTTTGTTTCAGTATAAAATGTCGACACAATGGGTCCCAGACACCAGAGTTAGGCGTCACTTTAATGACATACTCAGGAGATTAAACCTCCACAACTCCAAAATTACTTTTCACACTTTCAGGCGTTCAGGTGCCACCTTTGCCTTTAACTCAAACATTAACATTCAAGAAATTATGAGCCATGGCACCTGGACGTCTGACTGTGTCTGGAGATATATCACCCTTGATCATAATGCCTCCCATCAGGTAGCCCTTAAATTCCAGGAACTACTATCTACACCTACCTCCTAGTTGGGGTTTGGGGTCTGGTACACATAAAGAACCAACTCCACAGATATTTTCAAAACTTAAGTTTACTACGTAAATTGCTTGATCTCCCTTATTACACTCATATTATACTTAGAATTACTGTGCTTAAATAACCGTAACCTTCAGTGGTTTGAGCCCACCTTACTCTAAATCAAAAATTCTAAAAATTCCCTTTGGGGTCACCTTAGTCCGGCTTCTGGGCTAAGGTGACCTTACCCTACTGTAAATGGCCTTATTAAAGGTGGTCTCCTTAACTAAAACTCAAAGATAAAAAAGGTTATTCACCTTATGTTCTTAATTACTGTCCTTAATATATGGTAACATTAAGTTTGTGAGGCCACCAATGTAAATCGAAATTTCAAAACTTTAGGGTCACCTTAGTCTGGTTACACGACTAAGGCCCCCCCTTACTTGTCTGATTTGGCTCATCTGGTGGCCTCAATGTGAATTTGAATTAAATGTTATTGTCATTCTGTAACTGTAAATACAACATAGTTTATGTGTTTTATTGTTAATAAATATATATTATCCCCATATAGCCTTATTATTACACTTCTGATAACTTGGGGCAATGAGCCATGGTTTGAATTTTGATGTCAGAAATTCTCATGTTTCTGGTATAATATACAGAGTTTTTAAAACTATACATGAAAAACCAGCAAAACCAAGCTTTGAAGTGATGTTTCATAAAAAACTAAGAAATATGTAAATTGCAAGGATTATTTGTAAGGTTATAATTTTTATTTATTTTGTTTTTTTTTCTTATTATAAATAGCAATGGTGCCATCTAAGTAATTATTATTATGCTAAACACTCAGGAAGGAAATTATATTGAGTAAAACAATACAATTTTAAAAACTCCCATATACAAACGCCGTGTGAAATCATTAGCCCTTATATTATAATCATGACTTTTTATATGGATAGAATCAAAATAATCTTATTAACTTTGAAATGAATTTACATTACATTCAGTATTTTGTAATCTAAATATTATTGACATAAGAACCATAGATATTAGTTATATTTATATCTTCATTTCCAGTAATACTGTCATCATCAGAGAGAAAGAGTTCAGATTAACAAAAGCACAATGCCTCCTTTATGATTACTACTGTTATCATCACTAAAATTTTATTTATTTTCACTAGTACCAACTTCTGAATCTGTGCATGATTATTGTATACAATTTTAACAACAGAAGACATAATTAGATTTTAAACACCAGGAAATAAGTACAAGCATATTGTAGTCTTTATAGTGTGTTTTGGTGCAACTGGAAATTTCTGCAATTGTGTGAAGTAGTCCACACAAGCTTTGGACTGCTGGCCTTGAGTGTTTCTTTTTCAAGAGGGAGGGAAATTGGAGTGATAAAAGTTAAAATAGTGGCATAGACATTGGTGTGGTGCAACTGGGAGGAGTGTAAATATCTTCATGTGGTTGTGTACTTTAAATACAACTAAAAAGTGGTTAAATTTGGGACTACAGGCTCTTTAAATGTTGTAAATCGAAACATTCATAGAAGAGTGTATGTTTATTTAGTGCATTAATAAATTTTGGAGGGGAGTTCCTTTCCTAAGAGGTAGATGCTAGAAGGTTTATTTATTTGGGGTTTTACGTCGCTTTCAACACTGTACAGGTCATATCACGATGGGTAGTTGGAAGGGCAGAGGAAACCAGTACATACAGTTCGCTAGGGTTCTGTACTGTAAACTGCCAACCAACGGCAAGCAACTACCAGCTTTCCCACTTGAGGCCATGACGGGGATTGAACCCCGGCCTCAGAGGTGGGAGGCGAGAGTGTTACAACCTGCCACCATGGCCCCTAGATGCTAGAAGGCCAAAGCAATATAATAACATGTATACAGATGTGCCTGCCAACATTTATATTTGTTAACATAAATACAAATAAATTTAAATTTAAATAAATTTAAAGGGAAAACATTTTTTTTACTACATTTGGTATAAAATCGTTCACCAATAAATCTTTACCTGTCTGACTATTGGGTAGAGTCAACTTGTAGCCTTAAAGCATTCTACTAGTGTGGCCTTGAATTTAAATGAAGCAGTGAGCCATGAATACAGAGAAAATAAAATGTGATACTGATCTGTAAATATATTCATAGCTTCTGAATACACAGGACATGAACAAAGCAAGAGCACTCCTTCAAAACTCTCCCAAAGAATGTAATAATTAATATTTTACAAAGAGACAAACGGTAATGAAAATAATGCAGTATTTCACAAACAGACAAGTGGTCATACTTGGCTGAGGTCATTAGTTTATACCCCAGCTCCAGTTAGCTGAACGGTTCTAACGGATGACTTATCAAACTCCTATAATCCCCAAGTTAAAAACCACGCCACTCCTATTAGTAAGATATCACTGCTGGATATCATATGATCACTTTGGGATCAGTTAAATCAAGCAGAGACACTTTTCGTATTATTGAGATGATGTCAGGGGAAATATTAGTAGACTGAAATGAATTCTTACTATGTTTTTATCTGACAGCTTTGCACAAAATGGACAGCCACCATGAAATAGGTCCATTAGGAGAGTGGATTCCGAATCATTCTTGACACTAGAAGAGCTGCATTACTGCAGTTCTTTTCCTATCTTACTGGTTCTATCACACTAGTCCAGCAGCCAAACCCACAATTTTGGCTGAACCTAAAAATGTCAGTTAAAATTTTTTCTCTTGAACATTTTTCATAAAACTGGAAAATCCAATATGACCTCTATACCCACTAGATCATCTTAGTAACATGGAGAAATCACTACAGCATGTTTGTCAGCAGGCAACACCATTCATCTTAGCCTGTTAGGGTTTGTCAAAATGTCAGACCATGACAGAAGGTAGACAGGGAATGTGGTCACTGAAAATGGGAAAAAGAGTAGAGTGGAGCACCAAAACTTGAAACTCTTCCTCCAACAACAGAGGCCTTTGAAATGAATATGGCTCATGCTCATCTCCAAGTAGATATATGGATCCATGCAGACCATCCTGATCAAACCATTAATCAACACTGATGTGTATGGTTGGCATTGTGATGGCACATCTCTCACACCAATGGCGCTGCCTACAAATGTTTGTCAAGCACCTGATCAGCTTCTGAAACTCATGAAATTCACATGATAGTTCACAATGATGCATGGCGGATGCAACACAGCTAATATGGCATGTACTAACTTTTATGTATGTCAAGCAACACTGAGGTCTTGCTTTAACCCAAAGACAAGGGAGTGTCTGCAGATGATGGAGGAGGAGGATAATAGCAATGATGAGATAAATGATGAAAATACATATGAATTCAGTGACTGAACAAAAACATACAAACAGTATAATAATTTCTTTCCAAAGACAGATTGTCACTGTGGTTCAGTTTTAATTTACAGAAATAGAAAACAAAAATATCATCATGTGCAAACACAATCTCATTGAAAAAATTCTTTGATCAAAGTACCATTTGCTATTTGCTAATTGTGTAACACAACACACTCCTTTGCAGATCTACATCTTGCATATTTTAAAATTTCAGCTTGAGTCAACACAATTTTTTGTCCATCATGTTAAGAATGTATCATTTGTACATTGTATGACATATTATGCAAAATAAAATTGCAAAACTATTCATGTCAGTTTTCAGGGCAACACTATCAACATATCTCATAAATATAATAATGGAACCTCACAATGATAAATAGTCGTTTCCATTGCCTCTTGTTCGAAACACAAGTGAAAAGGCAGGAGTGGGGTAAAATATATTTTTATTATTTACATTTTTGTACACTAATTTTTAACATATATTATTTTAACACACATACTACAGTTTATTAACAATCGAAATGACATATGTTTGTAAACTATTAACTTTAAGATGGAGAAAAGGCCACCTTAAGTAGGGCAACTAAATTACAATTTCACAGCAGATGGTGAACGTATGGTCACCCTAACTGATAACACTTTAAGGTTGACTTTACAAAAGGGGTGCACATAAGGTCACCCTAACACTAAGCAAAGGATTATAGATGAGGTGAACATAAGATCACCAGAAAGTTGTCCGAATTTAAGGTGGCCTTAAAGAAATGATTGAAAAGTTGTTAAGTTTAAGATTAATAATACTATAATGAAATATTTACACAATTAGATGTTTGAGTTAAAATTTTAATGAAAGTAGAGTATTCTTTGTTGAACATGTAAGTGAGGAGAGAGTCCCCTGACTAGAACTTTGATAACATTATAAAAACTGCTGTATTAAAACCAATGAAAAAGAACATGTGTAAGAAGACACATGGAGAGAAATATAAGCATGCGAATTTGAAATGCATAAGTTACACACACAACTATGGCATGAGTATATGTTAAAGACGACCTACAAAGTCTGAGTTAGAGTGATTTACATACTTGTAGATACACGACAAAATACAATGGCCATACATTAACCGTTTATCATTGATATTACAGACAAACTTTGAATGAAAGGAATTAATCTAGTTTACGTGAATAAATACACTAAGACACCATTGATTAGATTATTGTTACCACATAAAATAATTTTTAGTGAGGCCCATTAATAAGTAACATCAGTCACAATTATGTACCTTTGTTTTTTGTAAAGTTATTTACTAACCTAATGTAATTGAGCTTATCATTATAGTTACACACACTAATGTTGTAACTGCCATGGTTATAAGTGTGCAGTTACACAGTCCTGTTGAAGATTATAAAGTTTTCTTGCATAAAAATATTTTAAGAACATACTGGCAGTACAAAGTAAATTTTTTGGAAAATATAAATATTTTTATTTTTGAATTCCTTGCTGTCAAAAACATATACTTGGACACCAAAAACAAGTCTCTACGTCAAATATTGGAGGACAGATGCCACTTTGAAAAATTGGATAATGTATCATGGCGGCCATATTAGATTTTCCATTTTTTTATGAAAAATGCTCAAGGTTGGCAATGTGCCACCCACCTGCATTTCATTATGGGGGTACTAACCTTGAATAATCCGCTGAGAAAAAAATCTTTTACAGATATTTTTAGGTTCACCCCTCTGACTGCCAGACTGATGATGGGAGAAAGCAGAAAGCTTTTCTGTGGCTCATTTTTATGCATACAATACCCTCGTGCAATGTCCTTTTACAAAGCAACAAGGGAAAGGACATACAGCAAATTTCAAATAAATGGCAATGGGACCCACAGGAAAAGTGTGAACTGGGCTTTATTTGTGAAACGTTTAGATAAAATATGTACTTAAGTTTTCTGCCTCCATGAAACGCAAATAATTCATTGAAAATGATTTCCCATAAGATACATTTGTGAAATTACAGTCATTAAAAAACCTCTCCCAACTTTTTGAATATCAGTAGGATACAGATTGAACTAGTGTTTTGGAGGGTTTTTATATAAATATTTTCCAGAATCAATTAGTAAGCTAACACTCTATACGTGAAGTACATCAGATAGTGTTTTAAGTAAATATTTTTCAGAATAAATTATGCAGCCAACAATCTCAAAGTGAAGTACACCAGATACTGTTTATTTTTTTCATATCAACAGGAAACACACATTGATTTGCCATCAGAGCATCTATAGTTGTAGTTGTAATATATACTAAACTAAACATTTTATTGAAGCACTTTTACAAAGCAAGTCACTTTTTTCATAAATACTATTTATCAGCTTACAACTGAACAAGTTTTATGTACTTCAAATAGGTGGATTAAGCATTCTAAAACATTCTGACCATCTTGGAAAATTGTATGTATATTTCGAAAATGATTCTTGTTCATTATTTCATTGATACTTTGTACAAACCCAGCATTGCGAAAGAACACACAAACCATCACTTCAGGGCAGTGCTGAAACAATCTGGATTTGTTGCCCAAGATCAAGATCCAAACAAAAAAACAAACACATAGACCCAATTACAATACCCGAAGTCCTCCGTTTAGGGGCAAATGTAAAAATACTAAAATCTTTCCAATCTGTGAAATTGCATAAACCAAAATAATTATCCAAATGGACAGAGACTTACTATTGTGCATTGTCTTAACTTCTATTATCTTTATATTCAATCAAATCATTTTACCTAAGTTTCATACTTTTTAAACCTAATTTCCATATGCTTTTATACTGCAATCTGTAAATATCACCCAACTTTTAGTATTTTATCATTTTTTTTGTCACCGTTTGACTCATGTTTTATCATTCTTAATGTGACTGCACTGAAACCTTTTTAAAAGGAAATCCTGCAACATATAAAGTGATAACATATACATAATGATACAGCATAATTAAAATCCTCTATTCTGACTTTTATACTAGAAAACACGAAAACACCGTTTTCCATTATGTTTCACTTGGATTTCTTGGATTTTTACATTCACAAACTGAGTAAAGGATATTTTGTTCAGTGTATATTTATTACAGAAACTCTGGGCAGCCAAATTTACTTTATATTGAGTCAAATATACAACATAATAACTCATATATACGACTTAATAGCTCATATATACGACTTAGTATCTTGTATATAATACTTAGTAAATTGTATATAATGACTTAGTATCTCATATATATCACTTAATAACTTGTACATGACTTAGTTCCATGAATATATGACTTAGTAACTTGTATATATGAGACTTAGTAACTCATATATGATTTAGTAACTTGTATATACAACTAAGTGAGTCATATATACGACTTAGTAAGCCATATATATGAGTTATTAAGTTATATATGTACAAAATAACACTGTGTATATGCTACCTAATACTAAATTGAACATATGACATATTGAGTGGTACATACAAGATAGGCATATATACAAGTTATTAAGTAGTACATACAAGTTGGTAAGTCATATATACAAATTAGTAAGTAATATATACAAGATAACAACCTGTATGTGATAAAATAGTAAATTGAATATATGAGTTATTATGTGGTACATACAGGATAGTAAGCTATATAAACAAAATACTAAGTCATATATATATGAGTTTTATGGTCATATGTTCAAGTTATTAAGTCGTATATACAAGATACTAAGTCATATACACGAGTTATTATATCGTATATACAAGTTATTATGTTATATATTCAACTCAATATAAAATAAATTTTGGTTGCCTAGAGCTTCCGTAATTCATCAAATTAAGTTAGAACTTTATGTTTTCTCAACAGAAAGTCTGTTTTCCAGGTTAGAGTTTGTGGATACAACACAACTCCTATCCAGAAACATAGTATGTATTCTCTACCATTTCTATATCTCCTAATGCCTGTGTTACGTCTTTTGCCGTCTCATATTCAGACTCATTCATTCCATTTTGGTGATTTTCCTCTTTCTTCTTCCCTTGTGGTTCTTTTTTCCCTGGATCAGTCCAGTGATCCTTCCCCCTGTTTTTCGCTTTCAAGATAGATTGCACATCTGTGTATGCAGCACCTTGAGCAGCTGTACCTTGACTTATGTTTTGATAGGTCGTCTCATTTGTACTTCCCCCATAATTCTGTGAGTCATTAGCACTGTGTCCAGCTGATGAAGTATTACCTGTATTTTTGTTGTTGTGCTTTTCAGGTGTTGGTTTCCTCTCTTCTATTAGCATAGGTGGTTGAAATGAGTCTTCATCTTCAGCTTTGATCTCATATGAGGTCTGCTGAAGCATTTGATCAAATCTCCTCTGCAACTTGTTGTACCTGGTGGAAAACATCATTTTTGTTTTTATCTATAACATATTTTATTGGACTGGTCTTAAAGCTATTTGACACCAATTATACGATACAATACCAGATGTTTGATTAACATGGTAGTGGTATAACATAACTTGACTGTTTGCATGATGGTCTGAGTGTATTTCATCAGATCAGATCAACTTGGTGGACACACAGGCGTTAATTTGTCAACATGACAGTACATTTGGTTGATTCATTATAACATACCTAGCATTATATTCAAGCAACCTGGATCTCAGAATTCATCTACTATCTTATTTTAAAATACACAAATTAAACCCTAGATATTGGTAACAGAAATAAATTAGTTCAGGCATGATCTTATGTTTTGCACATTCTATAATGAATATGGCACAATGGTAACAAACATCCAAAACGTAAATTTATATCAGATAATGCTGTATCCTACAATATGCTTGAAAACCAGGCTTAATCATATTGGGTGATCTCTTTACTTTTGAAGGTCAGGAAGATAATCACGGAAAATGTATAGGTTTCTGGAAAATATTTCATATGTTATAAAATGTTTGCTAGAGAGACGTTCTGTTCCGACTCCTAACGACTGTTTGGCCAACTCTTTATCTTAAATGTTAGAAACATGTTAATTTTAAAATATACCTTCGTGCAGGGTTGCATTTGTCTATAAGTCACATTATTCTACTACATAGGCTAGTGCTATGTTCAAATCATACTACAATAGACAAAGATAGAGATATTCTTACCTTGTACAAAATATGCCTACAAGTAACCCACACAGGACAAGGAGAAAGCAAATTCCAACAGATAACACTGAAATGACATCAACAAATAAACAGCCAATCAGGTATCAAATACATTATGCTAAAAGTTTACCTTAACATACTTTTATAATCTGTGAGACATTGAATTAAGCTAAAAATCCATCAAAGTTCAAATCACACACAGATTTACAGATCCAGAAATTAGTTAAAGGTCTTTATTACATTATATTGACTGCTTTATAGATGATAAGAAGATAATATCAAGATACAATATCTGATTTTTATTTCGTTTTTGGGCCTCCAAGAGAAAGCATAGCTAAGGGACAGAATTCTTGGCAAACACTTTTAACTCTGATATAAGAAACGCATTTTCGACCAGACTCCAACAGTAATTCAATGCCAAATATTCTGTTTAGATACTTTGTAAAATACTGATAATTTCTTGTTGTGAACTGTTTCTGTTGACTATTGTTTCAACCCTGCCATGAAATTTGTGACAAAATAATCTGGAGAGATTCAGCGTATCATCTACCTACTGCCCCATACACGCTATAGGTGGTATTTAGATTTATTATAGATTTACTCACTGGGGGAACAGCCTACAAGGACGCCTTGCTTCACCTCCCTTCTAAAACTTAGAAGGTGGTTTAATTCAAGGTTATAGGCATTGGGTGAAACAGCTCTGTCCTTTAACTACCGTAACACAGTGGCGAAATGTCCAACACCTGAACTCACTTTATGTCGCTTGTTACACGGAAAGACAACCGAATCACAACCTTACATACACAGTGGACTACACCTTCAGCTACACTTTCAGCAAGGTATTTTCAGCTACACGTGTTAGCATTCGTCTGCACATGTCCAAAGTACAGAATTTAGAGGTGAAAATTTGTAGTATTTTAAAACTTCCATAGGACATGCAAGAAATTGGATGATTTGCCACCGTGTCACAATACAATATCATCTGGGGTATAGAACTCTTGTCCCAACAATGCTAATCTGTAACTGTGAACCTTACCATTACAACATGCATATTTTCTAAGACATTAACATCCGAAAACTTATACTTACATTAATTACTCATGATAAACATTTCTTGTAAGGAGTCCTGTTTTTGTTAAACTGTAACTCAAATATTTCACCATTTCACAATTTGACATATTTTCCTCATAAACAACATTCACAGGATATGAAAATGTAGGTCAATAAGTGGAACTCTTTCTACTTTAAACAGTTAGACTATATACATCACACACACCTACACCTTGTTATTCTATCACATCACACACAAACCTTGGACGGTAGTTGAAGGACAAGGGCATTTTGCCCAATGCCTACACCCGCGGGAGGTACCACCTGTAGTTTGAATTCAAAAGTAATTGAATGCTATTGTAGTGGTTAAATCACTTAACTCCCATCTCTGATTTCATGAGTTCTAATCTCAAACCTGGGGCCATATTCTACAACAATACTTAGACTTTAGTGCGGGAAAGTTGGTTGTTGCTTATTGAGGCCTGGTAATTTACAGTATAGAATCTTGACCATCTAGTTTCCTTTGCCATTAGACTACCCTTTATGATATGACCTATACAATGTGTTGAAAGTGGCGTTAAATGCAATTAAACAAGGAAGCATTTAAATTTTGCACACATTTTGTGCAGTAAATTCTTGACTTGATGTCCACTCCTTTGTCTATTTTTTAACAATAATTTTTATGCAGTTAGTTTAGTGAATCTAATATAAATCATGTAGATTTGTTATGGTGAGACACTATAAAAGAAAACAATGCATACATATAGGGGGGATAGGTGGTTCACAGCGTCCACCTGTTTCTGTAAAATGCATAAATGGAGATTGGAGGTTAGGAGATTCAACAAAAAAACCTGTGTTAAATTTGTAGATCCTGGTATTTTTACCATCTCTTAAGATCCAAAATGGCAGTTTTTATACAGTACCTATGACAGGAATCAGTTGTTCCTGATCTGGCTCTTCACCTTTGCCTATCATTTCTTTATTCTTGTCACTTGCTACAGAAGCCATGGAAACCTCATTTGTTGACTCTATGGTGAGCCATGGTGTTGCTGTATTTTGTGTGGTTGTAATTGTTGTTGAGGTTGCTGTAGCTGGTAGTGTTTTTCCTACAATAAACATATTTAAAACTTCCTATTTCATTTTTCCCATGGAAGATTAAGACTAATAAAAGCAGAAAAAGATGCATTGTTCACCATGATAGAAACATTCAGGCTAATTTTATTACAGGGGTTAGCTTTGGTGTTTATTTACATGTAATTTACACACTTGCTGGAATGACGAAAATAGCAGATAAAGAGAGAAGCATGTTATGTAAGTCAGTAATTACTTCACATTGCTAAGTCATTGCAGAAAATACAAAGTTCCTTTGGCTGTATTATTCCTTATTATTCACCATTTGATGCAGTTAACCTAAACGCTGGGACGTTAAAACAGGAGAATAATATTTAGATAATTAAGTTACTTCCTCATTTAAAACTTAGATTTTGAAGGAGGCAGATGCCATTTTTAACATTATGAACTTTATTTCCCTCTGTGTGCATTGTGTTTGTATTATTTGACTTGTAATTTGCAACACAATAGTGAAGTAAACAATGAACTCAAACTAAAGCCATTCAGGACACTGTTATAAAATTATGAACTGTATGTTTGTTGTTCATGTGCCAATTTTTGTTTCTATATTCCAAAGAGAAATTTTATTTTGAAAAACACTCTAAAAGATTAGTCATTTGAATGTTCTTGTGGCAGGTATATCTATCGGGTATGCTTGTATCATTACATATTTTATATAAAAAGTCACTTTTAATTCCACAAAACACACATAAATAACTTGTATTGCGATTGTGCCAATCTATGACAGCAGCAATATAATTTCTTCATCAATAGCTCTTTTACATCCATGCATTTCTATGTTGCAGTTAAAAAATAAACGACGTAAATGACAAAAGCTAAAGATCAAATGTGTTGTTTTTGTTCCACTCAACAGCCAATATCATATCAGGACAGGGCGTCAGTGAATCCCACATGTTGTCATAAACTCAAACCCACAATTAAAGGGTGAATGTTAAGTGATTAGACGTTGATTGTTAACTACTCAGCCACTGGGGCCCTATGAACAGGAGCACGTACAGGGTGTCCAGACAATAGATTTGTCAATGGGTCATATTAGAAAGTTTCATTGAATGTATATTGGTTGTGTTTAGCTGTTGACAAATTCCTCTGTAGTTGAGCTGTTCAATTGAAAAATGACACACAGTGATTGTTAATTGAAAACCATGCAAATGGAAACATGCTACAAGACAAATCTTGATTTAAAATTTAAAAAAAAAAGACTGCCCAAACATAGTTTAAACTTTTAAAAAATGCCCCAAAACTGCTCATTCTATAAACATTTTAAAGTTTATTACAGGAAACTTGGACACAATTTGATGCATTGCCGACCTCAAGTAAACATGATCCAAATGGCCAAAGTATAAAAGTGGCCCTTTCCACTGTCATTATCAAGGCTGCTGTTCCCTATGATAACTTGGCACAACTTGAAAACAGCACCTTTGTTTGTACTCATTTTATGTGTAATCATGTGGATTTTGATAATTCCTGGACCAAAAACATGTGTCATAAATAGACTTCACATAGAGATATAAACACTTGATCTATGACAGGTTTTTAGGGGACAAGAATACAGTTTTTACTCGAAATCAGCACCCCAAATAGACACGAACTAGGAATCTGGCACACAGAATTTTTAACTTATTCCTGTTATCGCTCAGCTACCATCGTTTCCACATTATATGGTATGTGAAATTCCCCCGAAATTTGGGAGTTTTTTCCGATGACAACCAACAGTTGATAAGTAGTTTACACATACATGTACTTTGCAACAATACTTTTTCAGTGGGTCAGATCCATGAAATAACTACAAAGAAGATAACGAGAGAACATTTGTTAGTGGGGACAGAATTATCAGAGAAATTACTCTTAATATTGACCACACATGTCACAGGAAAAATAATAAAACAATCCACAAATAGCTTTACACAAATTAGCTTCACGCTAATATGGATACTGACCTCCTTTCTGAAACTGAACGATCCATTTTTTGGACATGAGCGCCTTAGAAGATGTTTAAATCAATTTCAGTGCTTTATAAGTGTATTTACTTACTTACAAGAACTACTTGGTATGAAAAAAATATCACATTTTCCACCTTTGAACCCAAGGCACCCAAATTTTGGTTTTGTACCCCATTCTTTTGTACATTTCAAATGATTCAAACATTAAAACATCAACAATATTTTGAATTACATTTTGGACAGATTAAGACTTACATTAGATTTCCAATTGATGTCAGAAAGTAAGGGTGTCACATGTGGGTTTGAGCTTGTGACGAACTGAATACCAGGGACTGGTCATTATTGTTACATTCCTGTCAGGGTCTCTTCATCACATCACAGGTTTTGTTTCTAAATGATGAAGGCACATTTAAACAGAAAAACAAATTCTCTTTTAAAGTAATTATCAATTATCAAAGTAATTCAATTGTCCTACCTGGTAAACATTCATAGTACACATCAACCCATTGACTGTTACAAAGTTCTCTGTCACATTTATACCGAAGGTGCTTGGAACAATATGAACTAAGATCCACTATGTCCATTGTAACTTTGCATTGCCTTTTACGTTCACAAGATTCTTTCTGTTGGTGTAACTGGTCTGTGAAACTGATCTGGCACTCATATGCTGGATCAAATCGTGAATTGCAACAGTCACACCTCGAGTATTGTTGAATACCATAATAAGTACAATTCGGCATGCGGCACAGATAGTTATCATAACGTGAAATGGAATACACAATATTACCAAGGTGAATGAACTCATTACCACAAGAAATGTCAACATGGACCACTTTTTCCCTTCGACTGTAGTCATAATAATAATCCCGTGTCTGATAATTTCTGATTTTATTCAGACCAAAGCATTTCTGTATAACTTCTCCATCACATAATTCATAACACAATAATACTGTCATCATGTACTCTATTTTCCGAATCATATTAAACTGGTAAAGTAATATCACAGTTTCTACTTATGCTGAACTCTTTCCCATAGTCAGGCTGTATAAAACACCGGAAAAAAGAGAGAATGACACAAGTACAAACAGGAAGAAAATATTGAGTTTGAAAAAATATATAATGAAAGCAAAGTAAATAAAGTCCTATTGTTCTGCAGAGAATGAAGTTTGTATTATAGCAGGACGTAATTCTGTGTCTTAAGGTAGATTCACACACATCCACAGACCCCAAATCAATTAATGTCAAAGTATATTTTAGAGTGCTTTAAAACTCTGGGACAACACCTGAAATGCCCAGACACATAATTATATTACCCCCACTTACTGGGTAATTTATTTTTATATTCCCCGCAGTCACTTACTCTGCATAATTGGCGTAACAATTCTTCAAAAAGTGCCGACTTTTTGTCAACATTTTTTTATACCGTGTAACCTACAAATCTATTATACACACCAATACAAAGGTATTTTAGAGAAATGCTTCTTCTCGTTGTTGCAATAAAATCCATACACGAATTGCATAGAAATCCTCAGTTATAAATTTTTGGTGTCCCTAAATATGGTGGCTTTGTTGTATTTTCTATGCAAGTGTGGATTTGATTTGCTCATTCTTTCATACAAAATGGTGGTTAAACAATTAAAACATTTCTCAGTTGACTTATACAAAAAGAACATATTATTCATGAATATGAATGATAATGCTTGTGCTATACACTAGTATATATTCATTATTATTATTATTTATTTTATTGTTTTTATTATCTCTCTTTATTTCGGAATGTGAAACGAACTTGTAGCAAATCATCCTCTGGTAATATTTTCCAGGTGTTGAATTTGACCTTTGGCCCCTTCTTCAATATTAAATGAGGGACATCATACAAAAACGTTCCTATATCTCCCTTATTATTGGTGATGGGGCTTCAGAATGTAAAATCACCCCATGGGAAGTCCAAACCTACAAATATTTTGCCTGTGACCAACTTTGGCCTCATTTTGAAAAACAAAATGGCAGCCATAGCCAATTATTTTAAAATTATCAAGATGCTTTAAAACTTGAAACATTACAGATAGGTACATCAAATTTGCACGAAAGATATATGGCTAGGTAAGTTAGCTTTATAGGCCACCATATCACATATTTAATGTCAAATGGGATTATACTATTAAAAAAGCCTTATATCTCCCTATTCATTGCTACTAGGGATTCAGAATGTGAAAACAACTTATAGGAAGTCATGGCCTGGGAATCTTTTCCAATTGCTCTTTGACCCCTTCTTTAGTGTATAGTAGTGTCATCTTACTACAACGCCCTTAGTTCTCCATTATTACTGATCCTAAGGCAGGAGATAACCACTGCGGCAGTAGTCTTGTTAGTTTATAATAGTGACATATAGTATATTGACAAGGACAAAGTATGAAACTATTTAAAGCTGGGTTCAGTAACCTAGACAAACGAAGTAAATTTTTATATATGAGTAAGAATCATTTTCAAATACTTGGTAACTTGACAGGTGAATGTCTTGGAGTACTACTTGTGTGTCTCTGATGGCTTTGCACTCACACTAGTAGACCAAAATCCCTTTCAGTCTTGTTTTTGTCTCCAGACTTTCATGAATTGTGGCATAGGGTGATGAGTACCTGTCTCTTCACTGAATTTAAGGGGCAATCAGCTACATTAGTACTTGGACGGGTGATCTCTTCAGTGCACTACTTGTGTCTCTGATGGTTTTTCCGGCTCATGCTAGGACACCGAAACCCCTTTTGACCTCGTTTTATGTAGTCATACAACTTAATCAGTAAGCAGAGAGACATACAGTTAGATTTATTTATCTTGGATATTTTACTCACAATAGTGTTATGTAATTCCACAATTAGTATCAGGCACATCATATTCTTGTATGTAATTGGACCAATTCTAAATCTATTGCGCACAAATCTCAGTAATTTTGTGTGAAAGTGAAAATAATTTATGATTTGTAAAACATGTAATGACAAAGAATCTCTGAATAAATACATATGTACCTGATAAGGGTGATGTGGTCCTGGGAAACAAACCCACCCATTGTTAATATTTGCTTCCATTGTTAATATTTGTCTGCTAGTATCTCATATAAATGGTAGTGCTGATGACCAGGCTGTTGAACGGGACATGAAGTCTAACTTTGATCTTTCTTCTAGTTTCAGATATTGTTAGGTTTTTATGAGGAGATGCCTGGACAGCACATACGACTCCAACTCACCATGGTTTCTCATTCATATTTTAACTTGCCTTTTACCTGTCCTAAATGTTACCGGCCTTGCCCGTCCTGCATCTGATATGTGGGGCCTTTCCAGTATCACAGCACTGAATACAACAAAGCCATATGCAACCCATTGGCGGCCAGGACACAGTGGGTCCAGCTAAAATGGACAACCTCAGCTTGACACCAGAACAATAATATGGCAGCATGTGCCAGAAATACTTAGCTCTTGGCTGGCAAATTTTGTTTTCAGTCCAGATGGGCCTACACTAGTGCAAATAATGAAGCTCTGAAGCATTTAGTTCCAAATTGTTAGTGGCATGACCTTCACCTGGACATGCTGGATCTTAACAATAATATCTAATTCACATACTACACTTTGTTTTAGGATGCTCTGAACTCAAGAGCCTGACTGAGAAAACCATGTCATGTCTCAATTCGACCTTCAGACCGAGCACCCAGTCGGCCTGCATTGCTATGTTCAGAACTTTTTGGCCTTTTGTGCATACATGTGTATTCCATTGTTGCAGAATAATGTGGGTGTATTACTTGCTTTTCTAGAATGCCTGATTGTAAATGCTGTCTAATCACGTATGCAAAACAACTACCTGACTGCCTTAAAAGTTAAATTCATTATCTATGGCCTTCCTTCTGTGGTTTTTGATGACAATAGTTACAGTATTATGTCAAATCTCTCAAGATAAATTGTCGCTTGTGTATATCAAGATGCAATATAATAAGCATCCAGGATCTGTACTCCCTGGTGGGGTTTGGTGATACAATTTATATGGAAAAAAATTTAGACTATGTTCCTTTTAGCCTTTTTACACCTTTCAAACCTATGCTCCCATTCATTGTCTTCATTTGACTTCACCAGGCACTTAGCTGCTGGTGATATACTCTTTGATTCTGACACATTAAAAGTACTTATTAATTGTTCAAAGACAGTCAAATCATGTTACAAAGTCAAGTTGATTTCTCTACCAAAATTAGGTAGGGCTGCCATTGGCCCCTACAGGGCCCTTTTAAAAATGACCCACTTTTTCAGTTTAGGTATCAATCGGGATGGAAAGTACTCATTGATTCATTGACTTTACTTTTCATTCTTTTAAGAGATATTGGGGGACATAGTGGCATAGTGGTAATACTCTCACCCCCCACCTCTGAGGCTGGGGTTCAGTTCACGGCTCTACCTCAAGTGGGAAAGCTGGTGGTTTTTGCCATTGGTTGGCAGTTCATAGTACAGAGCCTTGACCAACTGTATGTTCTGATTTCCTCTGCCCTTCCAACTACCTGTCATGATATGACCTGTACAGTGTTGAAAACGATGTAACACCCCAAATAAATAAATAATTTCAGGAGATATGGTGTCTCTTTAGCTATTTCCTCCCATGTTCCCCTTAATCAGACACAAATGTAAGATACCTGGTCTTCGGACTGTGTATATCAGTACATCCATAGCAACCCTGATAATGCTTCTCAAGTTGCCTCTACATTTCCTAAATTATATGCCTTATAAATGCTGTGTTTGGGTTAGAGGAACCTGCATGAATGTTTCTACATATTGTTATTTCACTCAATCTAAATTTTATACATTATTAAGTTTGCTCTGGCTTGCGGGGGAGAGGCTTTCCCCTCCCCTATCTTCTAATTATCTGTAATATGTGTTTTCAAAATTTTCAGTGGTCACCTTTCTTTGGCTTTGGTGTAAGTTTGGGCTTTCTAAATTAAGTTAGCTTAAATGACCTTACATTGTAGCTAAACTTTATGCTGTGTCTTATTTTCGTAAGTTTACTGTTTTTATCTAAATTTCCCGAGTCACCTTTCTTCTAGTTTCTAAAGTGTTAAGTTTTAACTTATGTTAAGGTGACATTATAACTTTGTGTGTAATCCTAATTTGATTCATACATATGTTATACGTTCTTATGTGTTGAAAGTTATAATGTACTCATGTAGATGAATTATGTATCATGAATTTGATTCTGTGTATAAAAATTGGATCTGAAAAAGTACTGGTAGTTTTAGTTATGTAATTTTAAATGTTTGTACTATTGTTATTGTATATTAAAAATTACTATTCCCCTCTGACTGGTGCTTGACTGCTTTTTTGGGGGGGATCTTTTGGGGGAACTGAGCTTTATATAATTTTGTTCAATATGCATTGAGAGTTGTTTTCGCTGCCTAATATTAATGCAGTTGACATGATCAGTAAAACGTCAAAACCTCCATTTACAAACCCAGAAGTTATAACTCTAACCAAATCTTTCAGCTGTTGTAATTTTTGATACTGCTTAATCAAAGATCAGAACGACATCAAACTAACATATTTCAGATGACATTGCATCAGATCAAGGATAAGAGAAGCAAAAAATCCAGTCGTTTATTTATCGACAGATTACAGCTATATATATATGCTATTTACACTTGTATAATAGTTATGTAATTTTATTTGAAATTATTTAACATAATTTGAGGTCACTTCAAGGAGCATGCAAACAATGTCAAACCAAAAGAAACTAAATACTCAACATTTTAGAATTGTCATGCAAGCAACATAAATGCCTCAGCCTGGAGAATTAGTATTTAGAGGTGACATCATTTTTGGACAATGTCCTTTTGTATGAAGATGTTGGTGGACGTCCGGCCTCTTTGTAAAAATAACCTACAAACAAACAGATAACTGCTTCTTTATGTAATCATAATTTATATTTACCCAGGCAATTTATCTTTTTAAATGAGTAGTAACCTCCACCTAGCCCAGTAACATTTTAGAAACAGCTTCAATCACTACCTGAAAAGGTTCACCCTGTTACTGACAACTTGGTGATCATCATTGACTTGAATATTTGCTTGGAAATAAATTTCAACAGGTTAAAAGTATGGTCAATCATGGTACGATTTCTTTGACTTGCTCCAAAAAGTGGATTTCCTACTCAATCCTACTCATGGATACCTAAAGCTGAACCCATTATGCACCTACTGTGTCTATTTACAGTATTATACATAGACTGAGAAATCTATAAACATAAATTGGTTCTATACTTTTAACAAAAGATAGGCTAGGACAGAAGAGAAAGTATCTGTTAGGAAAAAAGAAACTCAGTTGGACCGATGATGAATACTTGGGTTCATTTGTTTTATTGCAAATTTACAATAACAATGGAAAAAACTGTGTTGTTGTCAAATTTATTGGAAGCATGTTAACAAACTGGCTATGATATTTTTGTTCTTTGTTTTTAGAACTTTGATTGTTTGATGCTTATTTAGTATTTTACATCATGACTGGTACCTTTTTATTGGTTATATTGTGACGGGTAGTTGGAAGGGCAGAGGAAACTAGTACATACAGTAGGTCAAGGTTCTGTACTGTAAACGGCTGACCAACAGCAAGCAACTAACAGCTTTCGAATTGAGGTTGAGCCCTGACTTGAACTCTGATCCCAGAGGTGGGAGGCGAGTGTATAACCCATTAGCCTACATGGCCCCATTTAAGAAATGTGATATTATTTAATAAATGCCTTTATAATGCTCAACTCTTAATTTCTTGGTATTTTACCATATTGATCTTTTTTGGGGGGTTGGGATTTGTGATTACTTCTCAATGGCTGGTGGTTTTAGTGTAAGATCTAAACTAATGCACACTTCTTTCCCTCAATCACAATGTATATACTTATAGTGTCAGATAGCATACTTCCTTGTTTGTCTAACCATTGATAAATGTGTCTTTATCACTACTTTTCATGCGGAACAATGGCTGCAGGAGACATTAAAAGATAAAGCAATGACAATAATATAATTTTTTGGAAGGGTTAAATATTAAAAACAGATATTTACATTAAAATAACAACTTGTAATCAGTTAATGATCTAATGGGTTAGCAGGTTGGCATCTTATCACAGGCTATCACCTCTGTGTGGGCTCAACTCCCACAAGTAACAAAGCTTAGGACCTGACTGTTGAATGGGGACGTAAAACAGTACCTTTGACTTTGTAATCAGTTAACTGTAAGCATAGTACTTTTGTTACGTAGCACTATATTCGTGATGTATATAAAACACTCATTTAATACCTATGGATCTATATCGAGAATTGATGTCTTATCACACTGATTTTCAAGTACTCTGAAACCCATTGTATAAATGCCCATACCCCCAAACCCAGGAAAGTATCATTCAAGATCATGAGATATGAAAGAGGAGAAACAGAATCAATGAAAAGAGAAGACCATTTAAGAGAGCAAATACGTATGTATTTATTTATTTATTTGGGGCTTTACGTCGCTTTCAACACTGTACAGGTCATATCATGATGGGTAGTTGGAAGGGCAGAGGAAACCAGTACATAGAGTTCGCCAGGGTTGTGTACTGTAAACTGCCGACCAACTACCAACTTTCCCACTTAAGGCCGTCACGGGGATCGAACCCCCGACCTCAGAGGTGGGAGGCGAGAGTGTTATCACTCTGCCACCGTGGCCCCTAAATATGTATGTAAAGATAAAGTATCAAAACAAGGTAATGCAACAGCAAAATGACAACATTATGATTGAGCTATAAGATGTCTTTATTCAAGCATAGCATCCAAAGGAGATATAATTAGAAAAAAGGCCACTGTAAAATCAAAGCCCACACCATGATGTTGCACACCTACAACCCTCAAACAATCTTCCCCTCCTAAGTATCAACTTCTTACACCTTACGGTTTCTCAGAAACAGCTGACAAGGTTATTGTTTATGCTATCTGCCCAGCCAGATGCCATAGGTGAAACAATTCGTGCACAGCTTTCAAAGGCTGTGGCATAAAAACCTGTTATTTTGTTGTATATTGTTGTATATTGTGTTTTTTGTATCTGATTTCCTTATAACTGTACACCTGTTGAGGTGGTATATGGAAAATACAGCATATATCATATTACATATCATTTTGGAGTATACTGAAAAAGGTGAAATGATATTTTAGGTGAATTGAGGTGGGTGTTATTGCAGTTTGCTGTAGAAGGACTGGGCTCAAATGTTTATTTATTTGTTGGAACCAATCTACCCATCTGGGAGTGAGTTGATGGGTTTCTATTCCTGGATAAGTATATGGGAGACAATATATTCATCAAAACAGGCTTGGTTTAACAACAATATTACACGATTCTATTTAGGACAGTGTACTGGTTAAATGCAACACCTTTCATACAAAGTCATTCAAGAGAAAAAAATACACATGGTTGTTAATCTGAATCAGTCCAGAATTTCTTTTCAGGATTTAATCTAAAAAAACAATAAAAGGAATCGTCTTATGGGTAACATAAGATTCTAATTTTAAAAGCATGTTATGTCACCATTACAAAAGGGATTCTAAGACACAATAGTATCATGATTGTCAACCAATTTCACTATCCAGGGATAGGAAGGGAGGCAAGCACCATAGAGAATGCCAGGGGATGTTTAACATTGGTATACCTTGGTGTACAGGTAGGCTTAAATGGTTTCTGAAAGAGGCTAGACAGGGGGATCAGTTCCAATTTTATGATGATATGATATTGTCAATTTTATCTAGTCCACATTTTGCTGGGTCATTTGGTTCAGAATATGGAACTAGCTGCAAACAGAACACTACTGTTGTCTTTTTATGTGTTTCAAGATAAGTGTAGGATTATTTTGTGACAATTTATTTCTGTACCTTTATAGGTCTTGAGATGTTTCTGTAATGTGGTGTCCACAGTGACCAATGTATTTTGTTGGTTTTTGACATTTATTTTGAATATGACTGATTATCCCCACACACTGTACTGGGAGCAACAACAGACTTGAAATCCTGGTGTAAACATTTTCACTCTTCTCTAGACCATGTTTAGAAATTTAAAAGTTTATTTAAACTGATAACACTTTTTATTTATTTGCTATTATTGCTACAATTTGCTAACAATAGTGTAAAAAGGAAAATACTGCAGTAACACATTTTTAAAACCTAAATATTTTCTTCATGTTTGATGTCATTAAATATCGCTGCATGAGTGTGTCACTTTTTCTAGAATTCACATATTATAGGTCTCTTCAGGAGTTATGGATCAAAGATTAGAATATGTATCACCTCCCATTTTCTTTCAATATGCCAATAATATTAAAATACACAGTTCTGTTAGTTTTGATATGTAGAATCAGCTGTGGGAAAATGATACAAAAATGCTTCACTCTAAATAAAGTATAAAAGACAATGGAATTGTATATTACGACTGGGGAAGTAGACCACTTGAAGTCCAAGTTAATCTTCCCTGCCCACATGGACTCATTCATTTTGGTCGGAAGATATTTTCTATCCCAAAAGACATGCATGATGCATGCAGTTCTGAGCAATGCTTTGACATTGGGAGAAAATTAAAAATATGTGAATGTTGTGAACAACTGGATTATTCAAAAGTCTGCAGCTACAATTATTCCTCAGTTGATGTCCATCAGAAAGTTTTGTGTGAAACAAGACAAAACTGCAGTCTATCAATAGAAATAGTGGATCTCAGTGAGCATTGTGCAACTGAAATAGAATAATTATGTGACTCAAGATATTGCAAGAGTCGATGGGTTGAAGTGAGTTATGAATGTGTAGCAGGTAAGAATATAAATCTCTTATCACCGTTGATTTTGCAATGAAATTAAAGTAAAAGTTAAGTACGACATTACATAAATATATTTTCCAGGTACATCTTGCCATTTATCTCCCACAATACACAGAGGAAAGATTATGTGCCAGAAAACTTAAAGTTATAAAAAGTGCTTATCATGGTGAGGGTAAATATCATTCTGATATTTGGCCAAGCAGTGATAATGTTGACCTTTACAACATGTTTACAACTGTGTGACACAATGGAAACACAAGATCAGTTAGTTAAAAATCTCACTCAAAGAATACGAATGAGAGCATTGAAGTTGGCACTCTTTAGAGCATTAGCATTTTAGGTCACATGTTTAATCCATGTATGAATATTACAGGTATACAATGTCACCAAGTGGCAGGTTTGGATCTGTAAAGTTTCACTTGCAATCTGCATTTTAATAAAAAATATAAGCAAAAAATTATGAACTTAGGTATTGTGCTTTCACTCTATTTTTAGCTTTTTATTGCAAATGTTGGTCAAAATTCCATGATATGTCTCATGAGTTTCACATCTTTTCTTCAAATTAAACTAGTCTTTTATTGATAATTGATATGTATTTATAAAAGTTCAAAACTGGGGCTTTTATAACTTTTAATATTGTGACTATCTTTATTTTAGTCTCTTTGTAACCACAGCCGCTAACAATACAAACAAATGTCATACCTGAATTGAAAAATGATGAAACAACAAAAACACACACAAGAACACCTAAATTTCAGCATCCATCATGACCGGCTGGTACTGAAGCTGTAAAGCCCTTGCAAACTACACTGTCCACAAATGATGTTCCCATGGCTTCTGTAACAACTGGCAAAGATAAAGACATTTTAGAAAAAGATTAAAAGCCAGATCAGTAACACCAGAGTCCTGTCATAATTTGTACATGACATATTCTTAATAATATTATGTGAGAAAAGCTCATTTATAAATGACAATGTAAGTCTGATATGACTTTTGTTTCGATTCATGAGATTAAACTTACTATAAACAATTGAAATTTATTCATGAAATAGCTTAAATACTGAGAAAATAAGATTTTTGGTGAAATTGTGAACAAATATAATGTGCTGATAATTCAAAGGATGTATGTCAAGACCATAACTGTTAACCTAAGACCATAGTTGGTGCAAAAGATTAATAACCTTAACCCTGAAGAATGAATAATGTTTGTGATTAATATTCTAGTCCATATTCTCATTTATTGGCTCACTAACCCAAAACTAGACCCCAAACTAGCACACTGCCACATTGCAGTCTTGGTACTTTCAAAAAATTTTAACATTTTCGAACTCCTGACCCACCAGTGCTGACCTTGCTAACAACCCCATGATGGCCCAAAAAGACACCACGTGTTGTAGGATTCACCCATAAATCAGCTGTCTGACATCTTTGTAAAGATTTGTCTGTGCCAAAGTGAATATGTTGCTATTAATATAAATAAACAATGTTAAACTTTTTGAAGGGGGTGCCATATTGTACCTCTTTTGTTTACTTCTTAAAATTCATCCTCATTTCATACTGGGAGAAATTTTATTTTAGTTTATTAAAAGTATTGGAAATACTCAAATGTAAAGAGATGGGTAAATCATATGCTATTTGAAATATGTTCTGGTGCTCCCTCATAGGAACTACTAACCTGTATCTTTTCAGGTTCCAATAGGTCATCAAATATATACTTGTAGGATTGAAAAATTATCTTTTAGGATAAACTGTCTTTTATTTAACCAGTATGATTTGGTTTCAGAACTAGTTAAGTCCCAAAAATACTCCTGCAGTTCCTCTTCAAACTTCAGAAATTCCCTGCTGTATAGCTTAGAAAGTATTTGTATGGCACCTATAAAATCCTCGGTGGCCTAGTTGTTACCAATTTTGGCACAGGCTGTCCCCTTTGTAGGTTTGAGTCCCACAAGTGGCAATGCTGAAGACCTGTCCCTATATGACCCTGGCTGTTGAACAGGACGTGAAACCCAAACTTTGACTTTGTATGGCACATGTGGTTGTCCTGAATGATGATGGAACTATGTCATACATTTTTTTCATAAGTCACGACCACTAGTGACACGTACTTGTACAGTAAGGGCTTCCTCCATACTTACACTTTTAAAATCTACCCCAGGTCCATAGCAATGGCATGGCCCAAACAGATCAGGTATTCAAATAAAACGTCAGCATTATTGTGCTTCCTTCCCTGTCAATGTAGGACTGGTACTATCATACTGAGATCATTCTTCTGTCCTTCTAGATAATGTAGACCTCAGATACCATGAAATCTCATTAACCAAGCTAATGCAGTGTTTCCACTGGAACCGACAGGCTGGTAACTATGCATTTTTGGAGAGTCGGGACAAATGTTTACATGGTCGGTTGCAAGTTACGGGGAGAGTCGGTGAAATATCAAACATGTTTGATATTTCTACAACCATTACTGACCCTTGTATCTGACCCTAATTTCAATCCCCTAGCAACAGGCCTTCAGTTAACTTAATGGCCTGTAGGTTACACTTCCCGGCTTGTTAGTTAATGGAACAGGCCTGTCTGTAATAAGTATCCGTCTTGTCTCATATATGGACTTCAAGACTGTATGTGATGACTCACCGACTGTGCAAGAAGTGTTACAGTACAGTCGGTAAGTTTAGCTGGCCTGTCTGTAACTGTTTCCAACAGACCTGTACAGCTTACAGGCCAGTCAGCAACTTTAACAGACTGGGTCCTAGAGTCAGGAAAGTTTGTAACCGACAGGTCTGAAACTGAAACAGACAAGCCGTAAACAATAACCGACAGGCCTGTAACACTAACAGACAAGCCGGGAACTGTAACCGACAGGCCGGCCACATTCATGTCGGTTTCGAATTCTGTGGATATAAAAAGGCAAGTCGGTAGACTGTCTATATTTGGGCTTTGACACGTTGAGAGACAACTAATGTGCAGCTTTTCTTTAGGTTTTTATTTTGTGTAAAATTAGCTTAAGTTTTGAGCTAGGCTGGACTGGTTGGGAGTGAAATCTGTTCTGTGAAGTTTTACTTTTACTTTTTAAGTTTTTGTTTTTTAAAACAAGCTGTACAATTGATTGATTGATCAGCATGAGGAGAAAGATTGAAGTACCAACTGATACTCAATCGCAGTTTGAGTTAGGAGATACAGCTGAGGATATAGAGAGAAGGAGGAGAGAGAGAGGAGAGGAATGAGAGAGAGAAGAGAGAGCAGGAAGTGAGGGTCAGAGAAAACAGGGAAGAGAGCCAGGGAAGGGGAGAAAAGAGAGCACAAACTGACATGGATACTGATGTAGAATCAACTCAATCCAAACAGAAGAAGGGCCAGATGAAGTCCATTTTCCTGAGTGATTCAGATGAAGAAGCCATCATGGATATCTTTAAACAGTACGAGGAACTTTTTGACAAGACCAATGACAGTTTCAAAGACAAGCATAAGAAAGAACGACTTTGGGATCAGCTAGCAGCAACCAGAAACTTGCCTATCAAGACAGTGAAGAAGTGGTTCGAGACTCAACGTACCAGATATATAAGACAAGCTCACTCAGATGAAGTCAGGACAAGAAGCTGAGAAGAGCACAGAATGACAGACCTGGCTGAATGACAGTTTCAGTTTTCTATGAGGTCACATCAGAAGGAAGGGAGTTTCCAAGTCTTCTGCATTCGTCATCCCAGAGGTTTTCTGCAGCCGCAGCTTCAGTTCCAGTTACATCCAGAGACACAGAATCTGAGATGGAAATCAGCATTGCATCAGATGTTACTCATCAGCCTTCGAGCACCAGCCCCAAGGGAAGAGAGCCTCCAGTCGCGACTATCCCCACTTCTGCAGATCCAGTCTTAGATCAGTTCCAGCAGATGAGGTCAATGATTTTCACATTTCTGAGTGCATGACAGGATCCCACTCCAAGTCCAAAACAGTCGTTCTCCAACTATCTCCACTCTGAGATTAAAAACCAGGAAGAAAGGGACTTCTTAACCTTCAGGAATGAGATAGTGACGCTTCTCAGTGAAATTTTTTATACTACTTTGCAAGTAATCTTTTCGGAGAATAAAGCCAGGCCATGTTGGGGTGGGATGTAAACTGTGTAAAGTGAGGACCTGGGTTCTAATCTCTAAGTGATGAAATTTATTTTTGTGAACTGAGTTTGGGATGGATTTGGGTTTGTGATGGGGAATGTTGTTGATGAAATGGAACTTATATGAAAGACTTGGATTATTTGGATAGTCCTGAAAAGGACAGATAGATGACAGCATGTTCTCCCCTTAGTCTTCTTAACACTCTGTCCTCCTGCCCAGCCAGAGCCCCCCACATGATTGAAGTGAAGTAGTCTTTCAGTAGGTCTCATTGATGTTTGGCCTCCCTGGGTGGGTTTCCTAAGTTCTCAGGATGTCTCTGTTGCCCTGTAGTGGTTGTGTGTTGTCAGCTGGACTGGGTGGTCTCTCTGCTCCCCCCTGATGGCTTCTCAGCGTATTGTGTAGTACCACACATGTTAACACAATGCCTCTCGCTACTTTTGGCCTCTGCTCCATGGTGGTCAACAGCACCCTGAATCGCTTGACAAATATACCAAATGAGTTCTCAACCATCTTTCTCCCACTGGATATCCTGTAGTTGGCTAGTCTCTCTTCTCTGGTCAGTTGTTGTCTACTGTAAGGCTTGACCAACCAAGGCATCAGGGCAAAGGCATTGTCCCCCAGCAGGAAGTAGTTTAGATCTGGCCACCCAAGTCCAAGTGGTTCAGGTGGTGGTAATCCCAAGGTTCCGTTCTCAATTCTTCTTTTCAGTTTGCTGAGGGTTGAAAATCTGTGCTTGATGTCCCACTGGCCCCAGCATTGACCCACAGGAACTTGTAATCTGCATCAACCAAAGCCAAAAGTACCAGGGAGAAGTGGCCCTTGTAGTTGAAATATTAACTGCCTGACTTCTTGGGCTTTTTGATAGCAATGTGTTTTCCATCTAATCCACGAACTGCATGGGGGACATTCCATTCAATCTTTCTTCAATTTTCTCCCAGTCTTCAGGATCAGTGGGGCACACCAGATACTCTTGTTGAAATTCTTTCAAAATGGCTTTGCAGACCTGGGGGATAAATTTGCAGATGGTCGATCTTCCACTCTCCAGTGGTATTGCAGTGAGATGTAGCTTTCCCCTGTGCATAAGTGTCTCAAAGAAACTGCCAGTTTCAAGCTGACTTACAGTGGCTTCCTGAAGTTGGTGATTGACTTCCTGAGGTTGAGGGTGATTCTTTTCTAAATCAAATAAAAAATGCTGGCTCCATCCTGGTGAAATTTTTGTAGCCTGGTATGTCACTAGTGATCAGTTCATCCAAAAGTGTTTTGTAACAACCTCTCTCCTCTCTCTGCAGTATGCAGGGCAGGACCCATGGATTCTGTGGCTTCCTGCTCCTTCTGGGTGGTGGGGGTGATGGTGCGGCTGGCTGGGCAGCTGCTGGGTTATGCCATCTTCTGTGTGTTGAAATCACAACATATAAAAATAAATTCAACTCAATATAAAACAAAAGGACCCTCAAGTGATCGATCAGTTCCTGTCATCTTTGAAGTGTGAGATGAATGGCATATCACAGGGAGGGGGGTTTATATAGTGTGATGTGGATCCTCATTCTGGATCCCTACTCTAGATACCAACCCACAAAATCAATCAGTCCTGTCAAGAAGGCCATTACGTCCTGTCTGTAAGTGTACAATACTGTCAGGGATTTCATAACGGACTGCATTTTCGCGCATTTTTTCTCAAGACCCTACGACTTTTGCTACCAACCTTAGGGCTGTAGGGTTGGTTACAGGCTTGGCTCCAGTGAAAACACTGCATAAGCTGTAAGCTATTCATATTATATCGGAATATTTATGAATGAGGATCAAGACCAATTGCAAATAAAGAAGGTATTTTTCTATTTTCCCTGATGACCAGTTGCATTTCAAACACAGAAACAATTCCTGTTAATTATTTCCGGGACAGTCATTAAACAATAGCACAATAACTTCATAAAATACAGTAAGCATTTTTCTTACCTCAACGGGTGTATTAATTATGAAAACACAAGGATCTGTTTAAATCACTGTCTCCTCAGACAAGACAGGGACATTAAGACCAGTAAAATCCTGTAATTATGTGATAATTTAATCAGTAATATCTAATGTCAGGAGATTTGATTCAGAATTTTCCTTCAAATATTTGATTTAAATTGTAAGTATTTCTCAAAATGTTCTATTAATTTGATCTAGTAAATTTATGACCGGAAAAAGCAGTATTTGTCAAATAATATATGATGTCACCATTGCTTCACTTATTTATTTATTTAGTTATTAACCAATGCATTCATTTTTTTCTTCCCTCAAAAAGTTTATTTGCCAATCTTTACTTGAAGTGAAGAATTGAAATCATTTGTAGTATTCAAGACCCAGTTCATTAATCACTGCCAAATTATTCAGTTAGGCACAAGGTTGCATTTATTCATTGATTATAACATTGCATTAGTCATTCAAGATAGCAGCACCACAGGCCTACCATGTGAAAAATCTGGACTAACGCTACAATGTTTTTTCTGCATTTATACTTTAGTCACACTGCTGAAAATCAGTTCAAATGATTTATAAGCAGTAAAAAGAACAGTAGCAACAATACTTTGAAAGAACAAACAATATTTATTCAGAATCTGGACACAAAATATATAAGTTTAATAATCGATACATATACTCGTATGTCAACTTACAAAAACAAGTTGATTCTGTGACAGCTAGATTGATTCTCGCTCTCTAAGTAGATGCATTTCAAGATAAGTCTGTGAGTCGTTCAGCAAAACACCACCTAGGTAACAGTTCCACTTGTTTGAAACTCCTGAAACACCCACTCAGGAGTAACAATATGATAATATAATAGCATATTTTTTTTTCAAATGTACAAGTTATAAAATGCAATGATTTAATGCAAGTACAGATGGAATGCAGAGAGGCCAATACCAGTCAAAAATTGAGGAATTGCAAATTCTGATGAAGCAACACATCCATCACAAACAACCAAGTTGAAAACAAAATGGTCAGAGAACAAAATGTAAAATTTGAATTAACTGATGAAGCAGCACCCCCACATATAAAAGTTACCCGTAATAAGAGCAGTACACAAAAGTAGTTTTATCAACAGGTTTCACAGTCAGTGCAGAAGCATTACGCCATTATTTAGGGTATGTAAAAACAGTGTGTGTGTGTCAATCTAGATAGGGGCAATGCTGTGAACTTCCTCATCATTACTCCAGCCAATACTGCTTCAGAAGCAGGCCACACAGAAAATAGGAATACCTCAGTATCACGCACTTCAGTGGCCAACTAGACCAGGGTAGAAACAATTCACATTTAATAAAATAGAAGAAAGGGGCCTCTAGGGAGGGAAAACTCGCCCTTGGGACTATCAATGACAATCTGACCATGCTGTCTACACAGGACAAAGAGACAGTGGCTTAGCCAATCAGCATACAGAAAACAACAGAGCCCAAACAAAATATTTGAAATAAATATATTTTTAGCAATAACATAATATTAAATGCTAATAATATTATACAGTTTGCCTATTCTGCAATAATATGATAAGCATAGTATTTTATAATGTGAAGATGATGGAACTTCTCCCATCATGAAATCTGCATCTGACGCTAGCTGAAGTTGGATGGGAATGCAACATTCTCCTCTATTCCACCTTAGCCTTCATTCATATTGAAAATGTAAAAAAAACTAAAATACTAAAATACAAATGGCAGCTGGTAGAAACATTTGGTGTTCACAGGTCACCTTCTAAGTTCAAAGTGACCAATTTCCTTGCTGAAACAAAGGTCACGCCCCACTGACCAATCACAGAGGTGATAGATTTAAAAACATGGTTAACAAGAACCTACAATAAACATGATTATTATGGTCGTCCCAGGACTGAGCCCCGAGACACCCACATGTCTCCTAGCACTACCCTGTCATTCACAAAGTAGTCCATGAATAGATCTTGTTTGCTCATTTGCTAGTATGGATTTATTTCTGATCTCATGACCCGGCTCCCAGATACTAGCTACTCCATTACTTGCTTCAGATGGATCATCTTCAGGATTATGCTGCTCTGCTGCCTTCTCCAAGTCGCTTCCTTAGGAAATTACAAAACTAACAGATGACTGTTTTTAAAAGATGTACAATGAATACCAATATTAGGTTTACAAATGCAAAGCCTGTGTGATTCTAATGAGCTATGAGTTATAAAATCGTTTGTTTAAAATGACAGTTCTCAGAAAGAGTTGCATCATCATTTTTTAAATCAGAAAACAATCACTACATAATGAAATTGAGTAGTGATTTAACCCGAACCCCAGAAAGTGATTCAACATGTCATAAAGACATGGTTGAAGTGACAGAAGAGTGTCAGAACAGTTCTAAACTTTTGTGAACAGATGCTTGCTTATCTGTTTCAGGCAACACTGGCTTTCCTTTAAATCTTTTTCATCTGAACAAGAAATTATCTTTCAACTTTTTCGTCGCAGCATCCTAAAAGTTTTAAATAAAAAAATCATTCAAGGGTCCATGTCCCTAAAGGTATATGCCTTGTCAGATTTTATATTCCATTTATGCTATATATAAACATCAACATTACGCACAGCTCTTATAGTGAATTCATATTGATTCAAACATAGTAATTATGATACATATTGAAAATTTGTCTGATTGTTCATGTCGGCTGTCTCAAATGCAACTGATAAAATCTCTTTAAAATAATTTTAGAAAATCATAATGTTAACACGCAGGTGTAAAATGGTGATGGGAACATTTTCATTCTTTGCTAGACCATGTGACACCCCTTTCACAGAAACCTGATTTGAAAAGTTTGTTCACTTTGGTAATTGTTAACAGACTTGTTAACACTTACTGTAAAATAGAAAGTGTTGTGTTCTTTTACTCACAGTAAGGGTTTTTTCAAACTAAACATTTTCTTCCTGTTTGGTGCTAAATGTAAATGTGTGCTTTTATCAGTATTCATGATATTTATATACTTTTAATCTGTCAAGGAATATGAAATAAGTATCTTTTTTTAATCTTGCACTTTTGTTCAGTATGTCTGGGATATTAAAATATGCCTTTATCTTATTTTTGATATATGGATTTTGCTATGGGATAACAATACAAAAATGTTTTACTCTGGAAGATATTTCTTCTTACACACATGTATATTATGCCTGGAAAGTCCAAGTCAGTCTTCAGTGCCCTAAGGGATTCATTCGTATTGGTGAGATGATATATTCCATTCCAAAGTATTATGTTGATTTTTGCATTATTGAGCAATGCATTGGTGATTTGCAAACAGAAATGAGATGTGATTGTTGTAAAAAACAGTAATTTAGAAAGGGAATGCCGCATTTCTTCCTCAGTTAGTGCTGATTTGAAAGCTTATTGTGAAGCACGACAGCACTGCAACTTTTCCATATACCAAGTGGATCTCAATAAATCTTGTGCAGGTGAAATAGATTATACATGTGGTGCAGAATGGTGCCACAGTCGGTCAGTTGAAGTGAATTATGAATGTGTACCAGGTATGGATATGAAATTGTTACATGAATTATGTTTGTTGTATAGTTGTGTTATTTTTAACAGGGAATATCTAGGAGGGCAGAGGAATGTACCCCCACACTTTCACAAGATGAAACTTTTGTCCTGTGTACTTTTTTTCCACGTTTTTAGATTTGTCCCCAATTAAGCAATAAACGTGTTTTCAATGAGAGCTATTCAGCCTATGCTATAGTCAAAACAATAGCACTTTTACAGGAGATGTGACAATTAATCCAATGACTAAGATTCCATCATATTTAAATTGAACAAGTATTTCAATGATATTATAACATTTTTATATTGCTTACTACCTCTAGATTTTATCCCGATGTACACTTCACAGATGAAACCACAATGAAATCATATTCTCTTTGAGTTTTTACTTTGCATTTTGCAGTAACTGTAACAAATACAGAGTGGAAAAATGATATAAATTGTGATAAAATCCTGATAAAAGTTCAATTAATTTAACCACCCCCTTTGAATCTTAAAATTAATTAAATTAAAGTATTATCCTTCAAATTGTGTCTTTTTATTATGACCAGTTTGCTAGAAGTTAATGTCAATTATTGACAGAAGTAACCAAGATAATTGCAATACTGCCAGTAAAAATACCCAAGTCAATTCAAAGTTTACTTCAAGAGAAATTTTATGGCAAATGGCTATTTTTATCTGTCTAAACAAGGCATGACATGCTCTCTTTTTACCAACTATTACAAAAATTGAATACATAAGTAACTGGCACCAGTGAACATAGAAGCATAAAGTTTTAATTTATAATTCCTACATTATTCCTACATTGATTTCTAATAATGTATCCAGTGTAATTGTAGATCCTTAAAAGTTTTATGAAAATTCAGCACTTGTTCATGTAAAATCGGCACGACCTATAGTGTGGAGTACCAGTGTATATACAATTATATCAATGGTCCACATGTCCCACTATTTACTTGCAAAATGTCTCACAATGGATACTAAAAATACTGCAATCATATGACATAAAGGTGGGGGTTAAATATCTTTTGCATCTTTGTAACATTACCAAAATATACTGCTTCCTGTTTATGTTCAGACTAGGTAAATAGAATAGCTTTGCCTTATATAATCAACTCTGTGTTAATTGTATTTCGACTGCTGATTTTAAGGGTTCAGTCTCATCAGAGGCTATGAATTTTGTGATTTTTTACAACCCAGATTGTGGGACATTATTTAAAGACAAACCTGTTATCAGTTTCAGATGGCTCCCAAACCTGAGAGACATACTAACTAATACCTCTGTAACATATCCCCAAGTAGACTCGGGCAAAATAGACCCGAAACCTACAATTTGCATAAGACTAGGTAAATGTACCTACTGCCCCTTGATCAACATAATCAACACAGTGAAATGTAACTTCACACACAAGTCTGACCCAACCAAAGACCTACCTAAACACATAACCTGTGAATTAAACAATATCATATATCTGATTTCTTGTAAAAAATGCCACAAACACTACGTCGGTGAAACCAGTAGGGCATTTAAATGTGTGAGCACAAAGTCTCATTACATAAAGATGGAAAAATCACACCAGTGCGAGTATGTTCTTATGAAGTATTTTACAGCTGTAGTGTGTGTGTGCTGTGTCTAAAATAACATTGCAATCTGAAAGTTTCATAAAATCTGTAAGCAAATGGTCACCATTGATGATTTGTGACTATCTTTATTGTAGATCCTACTGCTGAATTGCTAACGAATTTACCAAAAAGACAGACAACACAAACAATGAAAGTGACATCAACAACAGCACCCGAATTGCCTACTACTTTACTGACGACACAAACAACCACACCTGAACTGAAGGATCCATCAACAGTGGCTGGTACTGAACTTGTGGAGTTTTCCTTGGTTTCTATAAAAAGTGACGAAAATAAAGAAATTACACAAAAAGATGAAAAGTCAAATCAGAAACACTGGATTCCTGGATTCCTAGGTAATAAATAATAGTGTTATTATATGATATAAGGTGGTAAATCACACATGACCAGTCTAAATTAATTCAAGAAAATATTTTTGAAAATTGACAGTTGACGAAGTTGACGAAATTTCATAGGTATAATTTTATATCACTCTCAACTGTTCAATATTAAATGAACAAGATTCCTTGTGAAGATTTTGAACAAACTGCCAATGACAAATCAGAGTTTGCATACTCTAACTTGCTGTGTAAGCCATGACCCTTTGTAAAATGCCCGACACTAGCCACACGAGGTTCAGTGAATAATATAGACACTGGAGCTTATAAGTTTCTTCTAATGGGCTTGGCTTCTGATGGATGGGCTTGACTGCTGATAGATGGTGTTAACGAACTCTATGGTGTATGTCTGCATGTTACTCAATGATCATGTGGCATCCATGATGATGTAGACCTCATTTGTAAAGCAAAGGTGTAATTTTTCAGTGTAAATGTTTAGTTAGACATCTTAAAAGACTAAAGCTGTTGCATTCTAGGCTGCTTCATAAGTGTTGTTGTAAACGTTGTGCCTGGTCCCTCAACAATTTGAATGAGTTCAAAGGTTGATACTGTAAAAAAAACATTTGAAAGTTTCTTAAATTATTTTAATAAAGCGTTGGCCTTTATCCTTTCTGAGCCATCGTCTTTTTTTAGTTTTAGACAGTGTCCAACAGTTTGTCCAACTTATTTGTAAGTAATTTGCATTTTCCTGACATTGTGCAATGCAAGCCGATTAAAGACAGCTGTTGAATTTCTGTAATAAAGAATGGAATCAAGTGTTATGTCGACTTAATCAAAGCCTGGATTACCTGGTGTGACCTTCACAGTATTGAAACGTTTTATCTACTTTCTTTTGTCTGGCTTGTTTTAGTCCATTTTCTTTTTGTCTGGAAATGGCCGTACTACTTCTTCCTCAACAATCTGCCCTAAACCCCCTTTCCAAAAATCCCATATCTGCCTCTGTTTTAAGACCTCCTCTTTTTCTTGTAACCCTTCACCCCACCTTATGACGCTAAACTACTGTCCCTCCTCAAAGAAAAAATAAAAGGTATTTGGTGTAAAATGGCATCTTAGTTAGATTTGTGAGATTCCGGTGACAATTGTAAATCTTAACAAGTATGGGTCTGATGTTACTTGTATAGATATCCTAAAATATTCTAAAAAGTATAAGGGTTGGTGGACAAACTGACATGACCAAGCCGACAAAACTGCCTAAACCTGTTGCATTTCGTTCCTTTATTGATGAACCATTGATATAATGTCTATGTTTCAGGATCATCCATGGGAATCTGCATTGTATTTTTTCTCTGTGGGCTATTTACGGGCATTTATTGCAAAAGGTAAGGCTTTCCACTATATAAGGTGAAATGTGCTATGGACTGTATTAAACTATCACAATATATAATTTACTGCCATATATATTATCTTAAGCCATAAGCTTACACAATCTAAGTATGCATATTGCAATGTGCAACGTTAGATAGCCAAAAAATAAACTAAACATGTGACACTATGGCCTAGAGAGTAACACAGTAGCACAGTGACATGCAAGATGTCAGTTTGAACGTAGTAGATGCAATTATATAGGGACTCAGATGGCTACTTAAAATGGTACTTCTCTTTCATTGGTTCATTGGTTATTTTCCCCAATGGACGTTAAATAAATCTTGAAGCTCTGTTTTTATTTAGATATAAAGATGTAGGATAATTTTTGAATAGCGGTTATGGAAAACTCAATATGTAATTAACATTTACGTGATCTAAATCCATGGTATCTTTCTATCAGGAAGAAGACGAAAAGGAAGGCAACAACAGCTACCAATCCCAGACATTGGTGATGTTAAACAGTTAGCGTTGGATGAACCACCAATTCAGTTGGAAAAGTGTCAGCAAAGCCATGATAAATATTATGTTAATGCAGCTCCTAAACTACCAGAAAATTGCAAACAACCCACAACTAAGAGAATAACTGACAATATACCATATGAGGATGTATCCCAAATTTTAACTCCTGATCAAAAAGCATTGATGGATATCAAAGGTAAATATACTGACAGTGAAGGATATGAAATACCACAAGGATGTGGTCACAAACTGTCTAAATTTAAGAGAGATGCAGACAGTATTGCATACGAGAATGTACCAAACCTTACAGAGGAACAGATTATATTGGGACGAGATGCAACCAACATCAAACAGACAAACGTACAGCATGGTGACATTAGATTTATTGACTATACTAGCCTTCAAAGGAGAATATTACTGGAATTCCCTCAGGTGAGTGGAGGAGATAATGAGAATGAAAGAGAAGAAGGTGTGTATGAGGCCAGTACTCTGGGAGCTGAGGATGGTGAAATGAAGAATAATGTGTACTGTGTTTTGATTAAATAGAGTTTTTTATAATCTCATTAAGATTACCTTAAATTGAAGATTTTATCCAGCCTTTTACTTTTTTTAATACAGTTTTCTTTCACAGTGATTCAATTGCCTTGAAATTTGATGAAATCTGCATTAATTTCAAAGAAATCTAAGAAAAAGCTACTAGTTACTTTAGGTATTTTACCTATTTTTATTTTGTATCATTACAATGTCAAAAGCAGTTTGCTGCCTCCATTATTTGTTTATATATATGTTTATATATTACTAAAAATGTAGACTTGGTCAAAATTGCCGGCCAGTCAGTGGAAATCTGAAAACAAGGAATCAATTTTCCAAGTTCCCGTTAGCACCAAAATAAGACCCATAAGTGGTCAGATAGTGTTACACTTTTATAGACATTTACAAGATTACATGAATTATGTGATGAAAAAATTTTATTTGCAACATTAACTTTGATATGGGTTCAAATAGAACCAACACTCCAGTAAATAATTTTAGTCAAAATATAGGGACCAAACTTTGGCGTAAATAAAGCAAAACTGTAATGTTTAGTTTAGAGAGAAATTGCTTTATTGAACACTCTTTGAGTTAAAGATGGCAATTTGAATATCATATGTAAGGTATTGTATGTCATCATGTTTTTTAATGTGTTGGTAAGAGAATAAATAGATCTTGATGCATGGATTTATTTATTTAGTGATTTACGTCACACCTTGTATCTTATCAGTATATTGTAATGGATAGTTGGAAGGGCAGAGGAAACCAGTACATACAGTTGGTCAAGGTTTGGTATTGTAAACTGCTGACCAACAGGAACTACCAGCTTTCCCACTTGAGGTCAGACCGTGAGGTCCTCAGTAGCCTAGTGGTTAGTAAGTTTGACATCCAGTCACAGGCTGTCACCTCCATTTGGGTTCAACTCCCACAAGTGGCAAATACTAACAACCTATCCCAATATTACCATGGTTGTTGCACTGGACATAAAACCCCAACTTTGAAGTTTGAGGTCAGGTTGAGGGATTCAAACTCTAATCTCATAGGTGGGAGGTGAGTGTGTTAACAGTGCACCACGTCCTCCATGGACGAAGAATCCATGTCCTCTCTGGAATATGACTCTATTGTAGTGGACTTACAGATGCATAAAAATTCATTCATAATTGTTTTAGTAAAATCTTTGAAAGCTTAGAATTGTGTGTGTAGAGAGTGTTTTATCTGGGAACTTCATACCCTGCTTCATTTAATATTTGAAGAAAACTTAAATCAGCAATTCACAACCGAAAAAAAGTCTTTTGTGCATGGCTCTTAAATCTATTCCCATAAAAACACAAAGTCACTAAAATATTGATTGTAAAGGACCACACAACTTTTTTTTCATATGCATGGCAACCTATATGTATATATGGCTTTTTCTAGCATAATCTTTTCATAAGCATTATAACATATACATAATTGCATGCAAAATTTAAAGCATTGTTGTTATTTCATTTCGCCTCAATTCCACCTATGTGGCCTACCATAAAACCTGAATTTGAACTAAAGGATACAAGAAACAGCAAAAAAGATGGGAAAATGTGAGGTCTCAAATAAACTCACTGTAAATTACTACTGCAAAGGTAAGTCATATGTATATTGATGCTTGACACAACTTGTCAGTTGAGGGCTGGTCGGGGTTTGTTTCTGTCATAAGACTTATATGGTGAATTTATTAAGTAAACCACTGTAAAAACATGTCAGGACTGGCAGTGAGTGAATTTTATTCACATTTTCCCACCTCAGAACTGATGTTAAAACCAAAGCCACATAAATTCATCATTCTGGGGTTAAGTTCTGACCAAAAAACACTTACTGGACAATTCAGGACTATATGCTCTGTGCTACCAATTGGATTATGCCGCCAAAAGCTGTACAAAAAACTAACATGGCAGACTGTAAAAATTGCTGAGTAAAACATCAAAGACCAGTTGGAGTGAGATGCCGACAAAACCTAAACAGCAGTGCACC